>OU342741.1:349929888-350593144 GCA_910589775.1 Avena eriantha
GTTTGTGGAAAAGAACACACATGCCAAAAAAGAACACAATGCCCAAGAAATGGTGGAATCCAGATGTGGTTTGTGGAAAGAACACACATGCAATGATAATTGGTTGATCCATGTGTGGTTTGTGGAAAGAACACACATGCAATGACATTGGTGGATCCATATGTGGTTTGTGAAAAGAACACACATGCAATGACTCTTGGGGATCCATGTGTGGTTTGTGAAAGAAC
Source organism: Avena eriantha (assembly GCA_910589775.1). Taxonomy (NCBI): domain Eukaryota; kingdom Viridiplantae; phylum Streptophyta; class Magnoliopsida; order Poales; family Poaceae; genus Avena; species Avena eriantha. The sequence continues at coordinate 349,930,116 of OU342741.1, forward strand.
ACACATGCAATGACTCTAGTGCTAGTTTTAGTATAAGAACACACATGCAATGACTATAGTCGGTCCACATGTGGTTTGTGGAAAGAACACACATGCAATGCCATTGGTTGATCCATGTGTGGTTTCTGAAAGAACACACATGTAATGTCATTGGTTGATCCATGTGTGGTTTGTGAAAAGAACACACATGCAGTGCCATTGGTTGATCCATGTGGTTTGTGGAAAAGAACACACATGCAATGACATTGGTGGATCCATAAGTGATTTGTGGAAAGAACACACATGCAGTGAACACTGGTGGATCCATGTGTGGTTTATGAAAATAACACACATGCAATGCCATTGGTTGATCCATGTGTGTTTGTGGAAAAGAACACACATGCAATGACATTGGTGGATCCATAAGTGTTTTGTGGAACGAACACACATGAATTGAACACTGGTGGATCCATGTGTGGTTTATGAAAATAACACACATGAAGTGAACACTGGTAGATCCATGTGTGGTTTATGGAAAGTACACACATGGAATGACACTAGTTGATCCATGTGTGGTTTGTTGAAAGAACACACATGCAATGACTCTGGTGGATCCATGTGTGGTTTGTGAAAAGAACACAAATGCAATGCCATTGGTTGATCCATGTGTGGTTTGTGAAAAGAACACACAACCAATGCCATTGGTTGATCCATGTGTGGTTTATGAAAAGAACACACATGCAATGCCATTGGTTGATCGATGTGTGGTTTGTGAAAAGAACACACATGCAATGCCATTGGTTGATCCATGTGTGGTTTGTTTAAAGAACACACATGCAGTGAACACTGGTGGATCCATGTGTGGTTATGAAAAGAACACACATGAAGTGAACACTGATGGATCCATGTGTGGTTTGTGAAAACAACACACATGCAATGCCATTGGTTAATCCATCTGTGGTTTGTGAAAAGAACACACATGCAATGCCATTGGTTGATCCATGTGGTTTGTGGAAAAGAACACACATGCAATGACATTGGTGGATCCATAAGTGGTTTGTGAAAAGAACACACATGTAATGCCATTGGTTGATCCATGTGGTTTGTGGAAAAGAACACACATGCAATGACATTGGTGGATCCATAAGTGGTTTGTGGAAAGAACACACATGCAGTGAACACTGGTGGATCTATGTGTGGTTTTTGAAAAGAACACACATGCAATGCCATTGGTTGATCCATGTGTGGTTTGTGAAAAGAACACACATGCAATGATATTGGTTGATCCATATGTGGTTTGTGGAAAATAACACACATGCAATGACATTGGTGGATCCATGTGTGGTTTGTGGAAATAACACACATGCAATGCCATTGGTTGATCCATGTGGTTTGTGGAAAGGAACACACATGCAATGACTCTAGTGGATACATATGTGGTTTGTGGAAAAGAACACACATGCAATGAACACTAGTGGATCCATCTGTGGTTCATGGCAGGAACACACATGCAATGACTCTAGTGGATACATATGTGGTTTGTGGAAAGAACACACATGCAATGAACTCTAGTGGATCTATCTTGGTACAATTTGACGTATGCCACAATGTATTTCATTGTAAAAGACACTCACTTTCCATTTTTATACTACTCAGCTTTGCCCTTGGTTTTTTGATACTACCTAGTTTTGCCCCCTCTCTCTCTTTCGTAGAAGCCCAAACCTATGCCCACTCTGTCTGCTACGCCCTGATTGGTTGTCACAGTTGTCACGTTGATCGTGTGCACCAACCGTTGATCATGTGTGATCGAACGAGGCTCGTTGCACACGCCGTGCCCTTCCGACAGCGCGAGACAACACGGACGTCTAACTCAACAAGACTTCTACAAGAAGGAACACGATGCCATTCATGGAAAAAGTCGCCGAGTGGTCATGTCATGTTTAATCTAGTCTGCAAAGGCTACAAGTCTACTACACGACAACTAGTCATCCACGACCCACGGGCTATACCATTTTTACTACGCAGAGCGCCTGCACTCTCACTTCCGAGAGGCCCCCACCACACGAACCTTCCACGCGGCAGCCGCAGCCGGAAGAGCTGCCTACTGGGGACCTCGAGGAGGCCTAAACATCCTCGCATTAAAAACCCAGCCTATCGGGTCCTCCATCCGCACTCATCCACTACTCTCTCTTCCCTATATAGCAAAACCCCACAATCTTGAATATACTTGCACAAACCTTCTCCATGAAACCAGTGCATGGGGGTGAGTGTGCGGGCATCACCGCTAGGGTGGTGCTTCACGCGGCAGATCTGAGGAGCATCACGCAGCACAAGGCGAGGAGGACGTGTAGTTCAACCCCTTGGGGGACCATGTGCTCGCCGGTGCTGACGACTTCGGAGGCCCCGATGAGGGTGTGGAGTTCGACGAACACGCTCCGCTCGTGTACCCGGAGGTACATCTATTTCTACATGTTTCATATTTTTTGCTCGAGCTTAATCTATCCTGGCGTCATAAAAAATCTAGTCCTAATGATTAGATGCAACGTACGAACCGGTACATGGAGAGATCTAATCTGTTCTGAATGAATCCACATTATTTATTTATTAATAAGTTATCAAGAACACAAACCACATTAATTTAGGAGCGAGCTGGGTAGACGGCCCTAATGAACTGTTGAACCTGTATAGACATGTTATTGCATCGAAAGTAACTCGGAATGGTGGAAGGAATATATATTTATTATTTTGCTCATTTCGGTTTGCATTCCATACATTACAGGTGGATTCAAGTGAGATGGACTATGACAAGGAGACCAGGGACAACAAGAGCCGCCATGTCATGAAGAAGCTCAAGAGCGAGATAATCCCTTTCCGCACTCGACTTGGGGAGCTCAAGTGCCCTTTCTGTAAGAAAGGAGTCAACCCGAGGATTGCCAGCTTGATTCCGCATGCGGTTGGCATCGGTAAAAGCCCGGCTAGTAAACACAAGTCGATGACCAAGGCTAAGCACGCTGCTTATGGCAAATTCCTAAGGGAGTATGTCGAGACCGGCCTAGTGTCCCCTTACTTAGGAATCAGCAACTTCTAGCCGACCAAAACGTCACTGTGCTGGCCCAGCCACTAATAATATTTAGTTCTCTTACCGTATCTAGACCCTTAAACTATGTGGATTTCTATTTTCGTACCCTTCAAATTATATTGAAGTTCATCTGTTTATGGAGTTAAAGTTCCGGTGGCATACTCGTTATTTTGTATGGATAGAGGGGTGCCCCCGACAGATGTAAGGGTTATCCTGTCTGCTAGATCACAGAGGATCAACAGTTGGTGGGCACGATCCGTGTGACAACTGTCTTGACCAATCAGAGCATAGTAGCAAAGATGAGCACATGTGCGAGATGGATACAAAGAGAGGGGAAAACCGAGTAGCACTTAAGAACCAAGGGCAAAACTGAGTAGAACTTCAAAACCAAGGGCAAAACAGAGTAGAACTTAAAACCCAAGGGCAAGAGTGACAAAGGGATTCAAATAGAAAATAGAAAATGATTTAAAAATGGAACCAAACCGCTAGTGTTACGCTCGAGGGCAAAACTAAGTACAACTGAATCGCTAGGGTTAGACACGAGGGGGAAAACGTGACTCACGGTACGCGTGTGCGGTGCACGGGGCGGTAGCGGACACGTGTGGCCGTGCACGGTGCAGTAGCGTACGCGGTGCACGGTAGTGCAACAAAACGTTGCTTCCCTTCTCCTTTAATAGAGGCCTCCCCACTCCCACTCATCACGCACTCGCTCACTCAACCGTCTCCACTGTCCCATCACCTTCTGCAAACGCCCAACAAAACCCTAACCACGCCGGCGATGGAGAAGAACGGCGTGGGGGCCATTGGTGCCTCCAAGGCCGCCGGCGAGGAGCCCCCCGTTCCCGTACAGACCCCCGTCCCCATCCCCGCATCCGCCGTAGCCACCGGCGAGGAGGCCCTCGCTGGTCTCGGACAGATCCCGCTCGGCTGGGACCCCTACGAGGAGGTTGTCTACATAAGGCCGAAGAACCCCTACGACACCAGCATCGCCGACCCATTGTCGGAGGTAACCAGGGTTTTCTCCCCTTCCCTTATTCTTCCCTCGTTCCTATCGTTGGATGCTAGATCGTATGTTATTAGGGCCAGGCTGTTCGTATTTTTACAGTAGCTAATCCTCTTGTGTTAGATCTCGATTTTCGATGAATCCCCCTATTCGTAGTTGGGATCAGTATTCGATTTGGTTTGAGATTTGGGGAATAATCGGGAGATCTCAATCGGTCAATCTATGCAAATAATCAATCCCGAGGAGGCTAACCAAGGACACCAAGACTCGTCATGTGCTGAGGAGGCTAAAGTCCGACCAGTACAACAACTTATTCACCAGCGACGTTTACAGGTGCCCCTTCTGCCCCACCAGGAGGCTCCACGCCACGGACTTCAACCCCCTCGTGAAGCATGCCGAGGACGTGAGGACCTACGTCGAGTCTGTAAACGTCCACGGCTTCATAGCCAAGCACCAGGCGCTCGGTCTTCACCTCCACAACCTCTAGAAGGTGGCTATCGAGGAGGGTCGCATGCCCCTTATCAAACCCAAGGCGCCCAAGGTCAAGGGGCTGGGCAACAAGAAGTGGAGGAGGCACCAAAGGGAGGAGGCAGAGGCCCTCCTGGCAGAGGCCACGAGGGGCCACTAATCAGCTACTGTTGCTGCTGCTGTAAAGCGGCTTCTTTTGTCTTGTCTGTGTTGAACCTGTCAGCTGCTGCTGCTGAGCAGCCTAATTGTCGAACCTCGTTAAGTACCGTACTATATAACCTATATTAGCTGCTTTATCTACATCTGCTCTGTTTACTGAATTTATTTATGGTGCTGGTCAGTTTTGTTGCTCTAGATTTGCTACCAGATTGGGGAAAAACGAGGGCAAAAGGAACAATGAATGAAGAGAGAAGCTGCTCTAGATTCCCTACCTTTTTGGGCAAAAAAAACACAACTGTTAGCGAGAGAGGGGAAAAGGCGCTCTTAAAAAGGCCAAATAACAAAAAAAACTTCCAATTTAGGCGTCAGGGCGCACGTAACAGCCAAGCCTTTGACCAGACGGCACCCCCTCCGAGCGCATGTGAGGGCTTCGGAATATCGGGAGGGCAAAAGTAAGGACAAACGAGACACAATGTTGCTATACCTAAATCTGACTGATACATTGCAAATGTATCTATAATTTTTGATGCTCCATGCTTAGTTTTATTCACTTTCTTGTGTTTTGTCCATATTTTGGAGTACTTTTCATATGATTTCTTGGACTAACCTATTAACAAGAGCCATAGTGCCAGCTGCCTGTTTTCTGCTATTTTTGGTTCCAGGAAAGTTAGAAAAATGAATATTCTCGGAATTGGACAGGACAAAAGCCAAAGTGCCTATTTTTCTAGAAGACTCACGGAGTTAGAATACGATATGGAGGAGGGCCAGGAGCTGGCCACACCACCCCTAGGCGCGGGCTAGGCCTGGCCGTGCCAGGGCATGGTGTGGTGGCTCCAGGCACCCCCTCAGCCTCTCTCTTCGCCTATAAGAAGCCTTCTGACCTAAAAACTTCAGGGGGTTTGACGTTTTTCCACGAAAAGTTCCGCTGCGCCGCCACCACCGAAGGGGAGATTCGGGGGATATAAAGTCTCTGTTCCGGCACCCTACCGGGACGGGGAAGTGCCCCCGGAGCCATCTCCATCGATCTTCACCATCATCTCCATCGACCATCCATGTTTCCCCCATCTATGAGTGAGTAATCCCCCGCTATAGGCTATGGGGATGGTAGGGATTGGATGAGATCATTCATGTAATGGCATCAGATTGTTAGGGCATGGTGCCTAGTATCTTTTATTAGTGCTTTATGACTTTGTTGCGACTTGTTGTGCTTAATGCTTGTCACTAAGGCCCGAGTGCCATGATTCAAGATCTGAACTTATTATTAATTCATTATGATAGTATTGTTTCTGATCTTATCTACAAGTTGTATACACACGTCGTTGTCCGGAACCTATGGCCCCGAAGTGACAGAAATCGGGATAACCGGAAGGGAAAGGCTTTGATGTGAGGATCACATGTGTTCACGGAGTGTTAATGCTTTGCTCCGATGCTCTATTAAAAGGAGCACCTTAATTGCCAGTAGTTCCCTAGAGGCCCCGCTGCAAACGGGCTGGCAGGACAAAAGATGTTGTGCAAGTTCTCATTGCGAGCATGTATGACTATATATGGAACACATGCCTAGGATTGTCTAGTACTTGGGTGCTTTATCTTATTTATCTGCAATTGCCCTATGTTCTGATTGCTATGTGAATCGTCTTGTCCATGCAACACCCATCCATCCATCTCTATGCCTACCGCACTCGAATCCCATTGTTTACTGCTTTTGTTACTTTGCTATTCCTACTACAAAACTGTTGCTACTGATAAACTGCTATGAGCAATACTGTTTCCAGGTGCAGTTGAATTGACAACTCAGTTGTTAAGGCTGATAAATATTCTTTGGCTCCCCTTGTGTCGAATCAATAAATTGGGTTTCACTTCCCTCAAAAATACTGCGATACACCCCCTATACTTGTGGGTCATCACTGACAAAAAGCTGAATTTGGCTTTACCATGCAATTTGGCTAGAGCTCCACAATGTAGCTATTCTAAATCCCTAAACTATGTGGTGTGTTGAAACCTCATGCTTTTCCACCAACACGTGTGTTGCAAAGTTGCTTGATCGTGCATGCTTACACAAGTGGCCTACACAAAAACTTATAAAAGCATGGGCAAACGAGCTTCAATTTGGCAAATTCTGGACAAATCACCAAATTAATGATAGGAAATTGCAAGCTTTGCGCAATCGACAGGCCTGATCGGCTGGGCGGCTGCCCAGGGGTGCAGGGATGCTAAGGTCCATGTCTATGCTTACACTTCTTAAACTTGTTAGGAATAATAGTTGTACACTTCCTTCTGTCCTGTCATGTTACGTCGTGTCAGCACCATGCACCCGCTGCGGATCAGCAATGGGACGGTGGTCTACGTGACCGGTCTCTGCCACGCCAAAGCCACGTCCCATCGCCTACCGGGACGGACGCCGAATTTAATCGCTAGGATCGGAAACCAATGGTGCTCGCCCGGTCAAACTTGCTTCCACATGGGTATGGCCGGAATATTGGTAAACGCAATTTAAGCATCACCTTCCGTCTTCTCAACACATCACTGTGCAAAAATCCCCAACTCATTCCTTCCACCGCCCTCCGCCGCCACTGTAGCCACCGCTAGAACCATCGACGGTGTTGCAGGCACCGCCTCTGTCGGGCCATACCACCACAACAGATCACTCCACCGCCATGCCCAGTCCTAGCCACCGCTACCGACCCTAGGCCACCGCCGCCGCATTAGCTGTTGCCATGGACGCAGAGTACGACGTGTTCGGCAACGCGAGCGACTTCACCGACGAGTACACGGTCACCGCCCATGGCACCACCAAGCTAACAGTCGTCCACACAAATGCGTCATCGGAGGTCGCCAAGGTCATCGCAATGTACGAGCGGTGGCTACATGAGCCGATGGACAGGTACAAGATCGTCGACCTTGACTTTGAGTATATCGGAGATAGGAAGAGGACGACGCTTTTGCAGCTGTCTATGTGCAACCACTGCCTCCTATACCACGTATGTAGGGCCAATCTGTATGCCTGGAGCTTCGCGAGTTCCTACACAGGAGGGAGATCTACTTCGCCAGCGTCGACATCAAGAACGACGCTCTGAAGCTAGAGAGGGATCTCCTCGTTCATGTCGTCAATCACGTCGATCTCCAACGTTTGTGGAGGTACCCGGATGGTGATACGGGGAAAGCCGGCATGGCTAGACTCGCTGCCGATATCATCGAGCGCGAGTACGCCGGCATGAAAGTCGAGTTCTCGAAGCACCTGCACGAGTGATGGGAGTGGAGGCACCTAGATTACGATGCAATCAAGTACGCAGCTAGGGACGCGTATGTCTGCTATGAGATGCTCAACAGGATCTGGCGGGTGGGTGAGTGTGCTGTTTACCACTACAAGTTTCACATTTCGTTACTAGTTTTATCTCGCCTGTATTTTATCTCACATGTATTTTCTAAGCATTCTGTGTGTAAGAACCAAGCTCGTCTGATCCTTGTGCTATTAGCTACTTAACCTGTATGAATTACATTCCCCACTTTTGTATGCTCAAAATTTATTCTTACAAATTATGTCTGTGCCATTTGCATGCGACAGAATCCAGGACTGACATGCATAAGGTGTGATACAGTCATAAGTCATAACCAAACCAAGATTATAGCGAAGGATACAGTCTTAACCAAACCCAGATTATAGTTCGACAAAGGTAATACACAACAGTTCGTAATTGCTCTGGGGCATCTCGGCGTACTACACAACAGCTTGTAGATTCATCTACACTTCGGCATCTGGGACAAACAACCTGCCTTGGTGGTGGTTCAATGATGCGATGTCTAGAACAAGATTTTACAATCTGGCGGTACAGCTCGTGGCTAACATACCCATCAATTGCAGCGTACTTTAGATTAGGTTCAGAAAGCGGCTTATCCTCCTAGTAATCATGCCCTAAATGCCTCCATGAACATCTCGGCAATTTGCCCTTCATGTCAGCGTACCATGGCTCGATGAGTTCGGAGGCAAGAGCAGCCATCCCGGTCCTGCCGCCCTTCGTCCCTGGGATCCAGTAAATTTCCTGGATGTCCACTCTGCACTCCTTTGGGATTCTAATGTTGACAGTCGGGCTTTCAAGCAGTTTAGTGTCATTCGTGATGTCAACACTAGTAAATGTTATGTGCTGGTTCACGAGAAAGTCATGAAACAGATCCCTAATGCTTTCGCCCCACCTGCATGAAAATGAATTTAGACAAATAATATAGCAATAACTTTTGCAAACAGACGGTTCAGGAACAAAAAGACATCAAAGTCTACCAGATCCCGTCAGCCCCCTTCTCGCAAAAAGGCTGGTATACGAGGACGTGCCCCTTCATGGAGAGTTGCACCACGGCGATCCTATGGTGATCGCGGTTGTACTCGAGGTCGAGACCTACAAACCTGTTTTCTGTGAACCGCAGCCAACTCGTGTAATTACTCAGAGTCTTCCTCACCATCACAGGATCGGTGGTGTAGATGCCATTGATCTTCTTCCCTCCATGTACTTCTATGTCGAAGTGCGCAGTCGCTTGCCTGCCATTGTTTCGGATGTCCGAAAAGTCCATGACTACAGGCAAGAGGGAAAGGATACGGAGGAAGAGGGTAATGCCGTGGCGGAGGAAATGGATGAGGCCGTGGACGAGGAAGACGATGAGGCCATGGAGGAGGAAATGAGACAGAGAAGTGAAAGATTGGAACCGCCCTTACCAATATCTGGAATGGTGCATGACCGTTCGTAGTAGGGTGAAGGTGGAGAAAAACGGCGGTTTTACACATCAATGCTAGCGCTGCCTAAAATTTGTTATGCGCCACTTCCATGCGGTGGAATCGAGGTCTGCCATGCACGATCAAAGTCAAACGTAGTCACGTTCGTGCGTGCCGACCTTCACTCACTGACAGGCGGGCCGCATATTTCTCTCTCTTATGATTTATTTTTTCACTTCCTCTAGACGGTTCTAGTGCGCACCCTCAATAATTACGCCCCCTTCCTTGTCTTCCACGCGGACGAGAACCGGCGGCGGTGGCGGTTCCTCAGCGGGTCACTCCCTACTCGAACAACTGCCCCCATCCCTGATTCCATCCCCTCTCGAATCCATCTACCTCCTTATCACAACGCCTCCATTAATCTACCGGATTCTAGACTCCATTTGCTGTTATGGGTAGAGCTTGGGGTAGCAGCAGGCTGAAGCGAAAGGCATGCGACGATGATGCGGATGGCCAGGGCGACTGCCACCGCGAGGATTGGGGATGGCCGAACCTCGGCGCCGCGAACGTGCATAGGATCGCCACGGGGTTGGACATCATCTCTGTTGGCCGCCTCGCTCGCTGCATCCCTAGCTACTGCTTCACGATGCGGGACATGGACGAACAACCGTTCAACACGCCAGGCCTTCTTTACCCCGATACCAGCAAATGGCCAAACAACCGCGATGGCCATGTAAGTTCCAGTATCTTGCTTATTGGTTCAGTCATATCGTTGATTCATATGTGCTGAACTCTCATCGCGATCCTATGTTCCTTTCGTCGAACGTGTTGTGTGCATGCGCGGATTGAACAAATTGAGCCATTTAAGACTATTCTGTACAGCGGAAGCTCTGCTCGTACCTAATATTTTGGTATTTTTGTAGTGACACAGTCTTACTTTAGGTGATAAACGAGTTGTCAATTTCAATTTGCAATGGAATGCCAGCTAGGTGATATTCTGTTTCCTAAATTAAAAACAAACAAATTAGACGATTTAAGATTGTTATGCCCCGAGATGTTTATGATCATCGTCAGGAGTTTGTTCTGGGGGCTCTGCTCCTACTCCATATATTGGGCATCTTCCTAGTGACACAGGCACAATTTAGGCGATATCTGAGAAGACACTCGTATTTAGGCGATATTTTGTGTACTTTAATCTGAAGGTCCACTTGTCAAATTGCATTTGCAATGGAATCCATGCTAGGTGATTGTACAAACTGACAACAAACTCTGCAGAATATTCATGCAAAACTAATGCTGATGGATAAGTGGTCGGAATCAGTAGTGGTGAATATCAAGGAAGAAGAAGAGACGGAAATGGGAGATGACCAGAACTGGGTGGGTGGCAACAACGAGTGGTTGGTCCTTTTATCCCAGGATGGCAGTACTTGGACTCTAAAAAATTTCTACAGATCGTTGAGACTTACATTGTCATCTTTGGAGGGTGTCGGCATTACAGCATTCAACAACGGGTGGCCGACGCCCATTTCCGAATTCGCTTACAGGTTCAACATGGCAGAACTTGAGCTCCTGAAGGTACAGCTCCCACATAGTCCGCGGGAGGCGTGGAATTACTGGGAGTACGACCTCTTAGCGGTGTTCGATAAGGCAATCACATTCATTAGATGCCCAGAAGACAAGGAATGGACAGTCTTGCGCGACGACTTCCTGTGGCTGGAGAAGTATGTCGACGCTGTCTTCACCTCCAGCTACTATTCGTCCAAACCGCAACGCATTTATGCGGTCACTGAACCTAGCGGCGACATGCGTGTTTGGGAGCCGTCCATTTGGGGTGAGTCATGGTGTCATATAGCATGTAAAATCCCATTCAAAATTATGCTTACTGGCTTTAAGTAACACGCAGGTACACACGCAGGCCCGCGCATCATTCCAGCTCCAGTCATCGAAGATGTAGTAGCAGATGCTAAACTTGGGACACAGCGCTGGTTCCTGGCACCTCTCGGAGGCGAAACGAAACATGATGTTGAACTCATGTGGATTCATATCAAGGGAGCACTAAACATCATTGGTGATACACTAGAACATATGGGGACACAACTCTCTTCATACCCATCGCTGCGGTGTGACGTTTTCTCGAGGTCTGCATGCCCATCCAGACCCAGTAGAGCAAGTCTGGAGCAGAGTCGACAATCTGAAGGGACAATCTGTGTTTCTTAGGATCAACTACCCTTTCTTTGTCAGAGCCCCTAGAGCTGTTGAACCTGTAATTGCTCAGGCAGCCCTGGCTCCTAATGCTGCTACTGGTGGTGGTGGTGGTGGATCTGACGAAGAAATAGCTGCTGCTATTGATGATGCTGCTGGTGAAGCTGATGAAATACTTGCTGATGCTGCTGCTGGTGAAGCTGATGAAATACCTGCTGAGACTACTGCTAGTGAAGCTGACGAAATACCTGCTGAGGCTGCTGCCAGAGTCTAGGAAGAACATATTGGTGTTGTTGCTGAGGTGCCAGCACTTCCAGTGTTTATAGCAGACTGTATGTTTGCTGCACACTCACGCCCCTATCATGTTGACACTCCAGATCCGACCTGGAACTGAATCCACGTCGGGGGGAGGGGGCCTACAATTGGCTCATTAATGGGGTCATACGATTTGATGGAGAATGACAGACGGCCAAACGCAGCATTCTGGTTCGTTCCGACGATACCACCAGCTTCAGGGACCTAGTGCTCATACAGGCAGATTCGATGAACCATTTGTCTTTATCTTTACCATTAGTTACGCTTATTTGTGTAAAGACTAAGCTATGCGTATTTGTGTAAGACTAAGTTAGGCCTAACTGCGTAATATTCCGTGAAGCCTAGCTTTTCTTTCCATGCCCATAACAACAGAATTGCAGCATAGAACATACAAAGGTAATGTGCATACTAGGCATTTTTGCTCAGGATAACAACCACTTCAAGTTAATGATACATGGTGTACGCATTTGAACACATCACTAGAATGTGCCACCTATTGAGGATTGATAACATGGATCTAGCTTTTCTGCGCGTAATTGCATTGAATCGCTCATTGATTTGTTCATATATTTTTTGGCAATGGCTGATGAACTCCACTTTCTTGGTAACATGCTTCGTCAGCGAGCACTTGTTGATGCAATGCAAAGTACAAAACATGGTCGTCATTATCATTCCATTTAGGTTCTCTATGTTTCATCATCACGGAGCTACTAATTTCAAATGAAAATCTAGTAAACAACATATGTGTACATTGTTAGAGTATGCTACGGCCACGGTACATATATGTTTTTCTACAATCACAAGAATAAAACTTGATGCATTTTCACCTTGTTGGCGTTGTGCCGAACTGGGTGGATGTGGCTTTGGGGTTCGGAGAGGAAGGCTTCGTGGCTGGTGCGTGTGCAACCACGGCGACAGCGAGCTCCGCTTCTGGAGGAGGCCAACAGGACCGAGCATGGTCGGCATGGTGACAGATCTCACCCGGGAATGAATTCCCGTCCTCGCGCTGTGCCATTGGTGCGGACATGGTGAGGGCGAGCTCCGATTCGGGATGGGGAGGAGAGTCGGGCCGAGCAGGTTCGTCCAAGTCCTAGCTCCATGCCATGGCCGCGACCACAGATTGCCGCGCCGGAGGAAGAATAAGACGCGTAAAGGATGCATGCGCCAACGCTGCAAGCCTACATGGCAGCAACGACAGCAGTGACATAACGGCGAAAGCTGACAGGGGGGCCAACTTGATGGCCGTTAGCCTGATATTTTGTATTGAAACATAAAGTTGAATTCATGCCGAAAAGATCATCTGAGTATTTGACACGCCAACTTTGGGCAATGCAGCTGATTGTAAACAACTTGGGTACCGCGTTGCCTGGGCGACCCAACTTTCGGGCCGCAAAATGATATTCTCCCGCCCTGCCGCCTACGCCAGCCGTGGCTGCCGCAGTAGCACCACGATGAGAAAGCGTTTTAGGAGGAAAGAACTACTGGCAAACTCGGCGTCCCACCCCCTCAAAACCCGGTGTCGTCATCATCGATTGGAGGCCATGGTGGCGCCCCTGGGTCCTCGACACACGCCTCCCCACTAGGATTGAGCCCATAGGTGGCCATCGGCGCCCGCCTTCACTGCTTCGTCAAGGGGACGCGGTCGTGGTGGCATGGCGTGCTTAGGCTGCCGACCACCTGTGTCGGTGACACCGCTGGGTCTTCCTCCAACCCCACCGGGTGCAGGCGCCCTCCTCCCATGCTGCTCTACTACCGTAGGCAAGAGTGTGGGCTGGGAGGAGCTTTGACAGGGGGAGATGCATGTAGAGATCGACCAATGCCTCCTTGTCTCCATGTCGAATTTGAGGATAAAATGATAAGTAACTACCACATTTACGTCACTCTTGTTAAAAAAACTACTACCTTAGGGTTTTTTGACACATAAAATCCACTTTTGGGGTAGGGGTGTGACAGAAAACTCTAATCCGACGTGGCACGAGGTTGACGTTTTAATTGGTTTTCTGATAGCCCGAGTCTACCTGACTAGTCTACATGGCTCATAAATAACCAAAATAACTTTTTTCTCTTTATTTATTTTTGTTGACGCAGCTCTAGCCGTGCCGGTGTACGAATCCACTTTCTGCCGCCGACGGGAGGTTGCACGCATGGGAGCAAGAAGCTGGCCACCAAGGGGTGTAGCCATGGAAGTTGGCCAGCTCTAGCGCAGGCGCCATCGGCAGGGCGAGCACGGGCGAGCTGCAGGGCACGCGGGTCGGCGGGAGTGCGCCGGTGCAAGTAGCAGCGACGAGGCCAGCTCCGACGCGAGCGAGCGCCGGCGGCGGGGGCGAGGCCAGCTCCAGCGTGAGCTGCGGGGCGCACGCGGAGGCGGGACTGCGCATGCGTGGGCAGCAGCAGCTCGGCCAGCTCCGGCACGAGCTACGGGGCGCGCATGGCAGCTGGAGTGCACATGCGCGGGCAGCAGCGGCTCGGCCAGCTCCGGCGCGAGTTGCGGGGCGCGCACGGTCGGGAGTGCGCATGTGTGGGCAGCGGCGGCTCAGCCAGCTCCGGCATGAGTTGTGGGGCGCGCGTCGCGGCGGGAGTGCGCATGCGCGGGCAACAGCGGCTCGACCAGCTCCAGCGCGCGCCGCGGCAGGAGTGCGTATGCACAGACAGCAGTGGCTCAACCAGCTCCGGCGCGAGATGCGGGGCGCGCGCAGCGGCGGCAGTGTGCGGGTGCAGGTAGCAGCGGCGAGGCCAGCTCTAGCGCGAGCTGCGGGGCGCGCGCGGTGCAAGTGAGGCCAGCTCCAGCGCGAGCTGTGGGGCACGTGCAGGAGCTCCTGCGCGTGTTGTGGGGCGAGTGCGGCAGTGGGAGTGCACGGGCGCAGGCACCAGCGATGCGGCCAGCTCTGGCGCATGCTGCGGGTAGAAGCGGTGCGGTAACGAAAGTGGACGAGCGCGGGCAGCGCCAGCAAGGACGGGCGGGCGTAGTGGGACGGGTGAACAGGGAGAATAAACAATATACATTTCCTAATTTTTGCCACGTAGGCTTGACAGGTGGGTCAGAATTGTCATAAAATGGTTTAACACGACTAAACACATCGAATTAGAGTTTTCTGTCACACCCCTACCCCAAACGTGGATTTTATGTGTCAAAAAAACCCTAAGTTGTTAGTTTTTTAACAAGAGTGACACAAATGTGGTAGTTTCTTGTCATTTTCTCCGAATTTGAGAGGAGAAGGGAATTAGAAATTTGGATCCCTCTCCTCTGACTTTCATTGTGTAGGTTCCGGAAGAGATACCGGTGGGAGGTGAAATAAATTTATGATTCTAGCGAAGGCACCGCTTTAGCCAAGGCGTAGAGTCGATCCCCTTGCGTGGCCTGTCAAAGCCTGGAGGACTCAAGAAACTGCCGAATCACACGAGTTACACATAAAATCCATCAGAATAGAGCCTCAACCCTCAACAGATGGCCCTATTTTTTCCTACTCTGATGATATGCACCCTGAAATGGGAGATTTTGAAGGTGAGAGGCCGGCAGACTACTTCTCCCATATTCACTAAAGGAGATGCAAGTAAGAATGCCTTTGAGTCGGCTACGCATCCTCGTATGGAAAAATTACACCCCAATGGAAGTCCCTCGGGGAAGGGGATAGAAAGATAAATGCTCATGCCTTTTCTGTAGCTGAAATGGGTGCAACAAGTGCTGGTAACTTGGCCTGGTTATTCATGACTACCAAGGTGATAATTTTTGCAGGACATCCTTTGATCAATCGCACTGGTGCTGAAGAAGCAGAAGCTCAGGTGGTACTTCTTGACCTGCAATTTGGACAGATTTTGCTTAGTTGGTTAGTGAAATACACAAAACTGAGAGAGGCATGTGAAGACATAGGGGTATTTACATAGAAATCAAGGCAAGACAAATACTAATGCCAAACAGGAGATTAGTAACATTATAAGAGACAAGAATAGGTACGCTCATAAAATTGCAGCATATGTAAGAATTACAGGGTCCTATGAAATCTAGCTACCACAGGTCCTACTGATTCGATACTAAGAATGAAATGCTCTTGTTGATTAAAAAAGCACGACATGAGGGGCGGGGTTTATGGCTTGATTTGTTATAAGCCTGGTATTATCTCTTCTCTACTATATATACATATATTATATATATATAAATCTCTACTACTTAAAAAAGAACGAATTTCCACTGTTTGCTCTGGTCGCTATCTTCGTCAACACTTTTTAAATAAGACCATTTTACCCTCCTACCTGAATCACGTAAGAAAATAGGGGTTCCGTTTTCTGCCATTACGCACGCTAGCTTCCTTCGTCCCACTCATTCCGCAACCCCTCCACCCCAACACATAAAAAAAGGTATTTTTTGGTGAGTTAGCTCAGTCAACGATCAAATCAATATCTTCTCTCTACTTAAAAAGAACGAATTTCCTCCGGTCGTTGGTTTCGTCAACACTTTTTAAATAAGACCATTTTACCCTCCCACCTGAATCACGTAAGAAAACAGTGGTTCCGTTTTCTGCAAAATCACGCACGCTAGCTTCCTTTGTCCCGCTCGTTCCGCAACCCCTCCACCCCAACACACATATTTTGGGTGAATTAGCTCAGTCAACGATCAAATCAATATTATCACCATTATTTTCTCCATGGTCATTGCTTCAGCGACCGCCCCCAAGACGATGGAGGTCGACCTCATGGAAGGGGAGTGGACGAATGGCCGTGAACCTGCCATGGGCGCGTTGCTCCCGCCCGGCGAGGCCCCTGCGGTTCTCCACGACGCGTTGCGGTACGCTCTACTGGATATGGGTAATCTCCTTGAATTTCTTCGCCAATGAAACTGTGTACAGCAGGCGTCGTAGTGTCCTCAAGATCGTGATCCCTGCCTGCTCCGATCAAACGGATTGAATCTCTCTTTAGCTCTCAATTTCAGACCATGCTGCAATCCAGTATCACGTTTTACCCCCAATCAATTAATCAATTCTTTTTTTGATGTAGTGGAGGAGGAGATTTGCCAACAGTAGTATCAAGCGGATCGGGTAGCTGCCTTCGTCGGCGTGGCTGCTGAGGGGAGGATCTGTACTACCATGGATTGGTGCCACATTGGGCAGTCACTCCTTGCCCTACCACGCAGGAAAGTACCCCATCTCCTACAATTTCCTGTTATATTCTCAAGCCCATTGTATCAGATGTTTCTACATGATACCCTATGGCTAACAAAATCAGTTTTTGTTTCTTCTAAGAACACTCAGTTATCGGCTCTGTTACACACGAAAGGCATGATGCCTAGATTCTACTTTCCCCATAACAACATCCTAAATTTCTCAAATTCATGCCTAATAGGGTGTATAATCTTTTCTTGGTTAGATTTGGTAGTTATATTTTAAATCTATTGTTTTCTCATTCAGATTCCACTTTCATTAGGCTATCTTTGTAAAATAAAAGTTTCACTCCTTTTACCGGAAAAGGTCTTGTGGCTAATTGACTTCACTTCACTGTTTATTTTTCAGTAATTGATACCAAGGTAGAAAATGATGATTTAGGCTATCAGTTTTCACCTCTCAATTTCCAGCAACTATTGGAGTCTAATTTTTTCTCTTACTGCAGGGTGGTTCAAATAATGCAGTATCTTGCTATTGTATTTTTTGATCCTGTTTCTATAGGGTATACTTCAACATTTTTGCACTTCCCAACTAGAGTGCAGATGGGTCTAGAGAATCTCTACTGGACATAAAAAATAGATTTGGCAATGTGATAAATCAGGTATTCTTTAAACATCTTATAAGATTTCAACTTATTAGAAAACTATGATTATTGCTGATTTGCATTATACCCATGGATCATTCCTCACCGATCGCTTGTCTATTGATGTTAATTAGGTGCTAGGAACTAGGTAACTCAATTCAAGGCAAACTTATACTTAAATTTCCTATCCAGTGTCCTCTCAATAATTTTTCCTATATAATTTGGATACATGGGTAAACTTTGAAACTTGTTTCTTGTGGTGTGAAGCACGGAATGGATGTAGCAGGAGGTGAAAGTTTACATGAGAAGTTTATTCTACTTCCGTCAGAACAAGAAAGTTTACATGAGAAGTTTAGCATATAGTAGCTATGAAGGAAAATTGATTACCAAGGGATTATTTTTGCATAGTATTTATACCTGACTTCGTTTGGAATCACGATGGTTGGTTGGATTCAACTAAATTCTCATTAGCCTTATTGTTTTCATATATCTTTGTTTATATCCTAGATTCTAATAAATTGGTCATTGATTTTCAACCTTTTTCTTGCAGTTATGGAGCTGAGCATGCTGCTGCAGCGCATAACTGATGCCTGATGACAAATCTGATCAAGTAACGAGAGGAGGGGAACTAGAGGAGGAAACCTTGTCGGGGTCCTATTTCAGTAGTCCTCCCGTTCACCATATTGCCGTAGAGCTGCCGTAGTGTCGTTCACCATCTTGCCGTAGAGCTGCCGTAGTGCCGTATATGCCTCTATGGGTAAGTCGGCGGCCGGTTAGAAGGTGTCACATGGCGCTGCTGCTTGGTCGCTTGTGTAGTAAGGATTAGCTGGAACTGGATCCATGGACACATAATGGAGTTGGAGACAAAAATATTTGTGTTCGTTGCAAAATTTTCAGTGTACTGTTTTTTCATTGTACTGAACTCTCCTGCAATTTATATTTCATGGAAATGAGGGTTTTCGAAATTCAGTAGAGCAAGGGAAGGAGAAGGGAGTTCGGTAGGAAGGCGAAAAGGAGGGCGGAGACATCCGGAAGCATCAAGACAAATAAGTGAGCTTTGCATCAGCTCATATTCCCATTCCATTCTATATCATATAAGTGTCTATGTTGTTTGATCTGATATGAAGCAATAATCATGACTTTGATTTAAGAATTTTACTATGTTTTTTAAACAAAGAATTTTACTGTATTAGCATTGAGAATGAACCACATTCTTGGAGCATAACCGCAAGCAGTTTGGTGAACACTATCTTTTGCAAGAAGTAGTCTTTTCTAGAATGCAAACAAGCTATTTATTCTTCAAGAACATAGTATGTCCATTCTTTTGCACGTACTGTGCTTTAATGGCGATTGCATTAAAATTTGTGCATATTTAGTTGGTTCTTCATACTTTAGTTATAGGTAATAGAACAAGTATAGAACCACATCCAGAAGAATGAAATGCTCAGGTGTTCATCTTACTAACTCAGGCTTAACAAGACATTAACGCCAACTTCTCTAACTTTTTCCTTTTCCTGAAACATAATATTATGTTCTTAATCACGGGTATCCAATACATATGCGTTTGAAAATTATTATCCGTTATTATGTTGTTAATCATGGTATCCAGCATCGAGATCTGATGCACTGTGATGGTTCTACTTAGAAGAATACTTTATTCGTGTTGAGCTTTTGCATATCCTGATGCACCATCTGCAAGCACCTGGTTTCTTTTCCTCTATAGAAAATCCACTTATATTTGCCACGACCCATGTTAAGTCTGTGATGAAGATAGGCTCATATTACTTATGTCAGCACCTTTTTTAAGTCATGAGATATGTGCCCCCACCAAGTGCATAGCACCCAGCCACTTGTGATTGTGTGTATTTGTGTACCTTATCTTTTTTTATAATAGCCATGAATATTTGTTGATCCAAGTTATATGATTATATTTATCTTTGTTCATTCTTAAATGCTGATGAATAATAATATCTTTTTTTAGGTTGTGAAACCAGTACTTGAGTCTAGCTCTGTTCAGTCCAACGCTGCATAGTTCAGCCAGGAACAGTCCATGCATCCAACTAAACTTAATTAGAATTGGGTCCTGAATTTCTACAAGCATAATTATTTGCATGTTTGGATAAGAGCTTAAAATCTAGGAGTAGATTAACTGAGGTGGAAATAAACAACCATGTTTTCTGATTGCTTTTCCCCACTGTGTCATGACTTCCAGATGTGAGTAGCTCCATTTTTTGTGAGAAGCTGCGCGAGCAAGTTAATACTGTATCGTACCTTCAATACACAAATTAGTACTCCTAGATGGAGAACTGGTCCTTCAGCAGGGCCCAAGTTGCTTCCTTCTAAATGATCCAGTATAGTATTGCTTCTAAATTTAGTGTTTGCTTAAATGTAAAAATTTCGGTTACGGGTTTAGGAGAAGTGTTTAGCATATTTTTCAGTTTATTGTACTCTAAACCATGGAGTAACCAGAATACATAGTGGTCTAACATGGAGTACATTACCATCTGATCATCTACACGCTGATCATTATTTTACCTTTTCATTAGTACAGTACCATTTGGTTTCCCTGGTAACATGAGATTCTGTATTTACTAATCTCACATGATACTTATACTCCATGACTATAATACTCACTTGTACTCATTAACATCCAGAAATAGAAAACGTTCCTTTTCTTTACAGGTACAACACCGTTGACCTCAACATTCTGCACCATGGTTGTTTATTTGGCACATTAAAGGTTAGTCTGTCATGAACAGAATACAAGTGTCCCTTTTAATTACTCCTATTAGTTTTAGACATATTGTCATGAACATATATTCAAGTTGATGATACTGGACAACTTTGTAGGAACTGTTATTCAGGTGATGCTATCTTAGTAGTTACTGCAAATTGTTTCATTTGGAGCACTCTAGAGTATACTGAAATTTTGTTGATCTACTGAAATTTGTGTTGGTATACTAAATGTTTCTACTCCAGGGTAGTTGTAGTAGCATAGCATGCAGCAGCATCTCTCACAAACTGCCTTTTGGTTAATGAACCTTGTACAGATCTACCTACAACCAACAGTTTGGTAAACTTAGTTGTTCGGTGTCATATTTGGTGATGACAGTAACTTCTTTGCGCATGCCATTTTCCAATTCTTTATGTTACTGCTGATGTTCTTGGAGTACATAAAGCTTATTTCATGTAGCAAGATCGTAGAGCATCTTAGTGCATGTAAATGATGGTTCAACCAAAAGCAATTACACATTTTTTTTAGAAATGAGTCGCTTCATGATCATATTTTTCTATATGAACGTGCTATCAGCCCAAAAATGTGCTTCGGAAAATAAATAGTGTTTACTGAAAGATGATCACTCAAATCTTTGTTTATGATTCTGGATTGTAGTTTTTAATTCATTTAATTCGGGATTGATTTGTAACAGTTTGAAAGATTATATATTTTTTGTATTACATGTGAATTATCAGTTTATCACGTGCCGTTAAGTACGAAGTACAAATATGACGAAGGGATTATTTCTTTTTAACAAGAACATTGATATTTTGTCAAAAGGAACCGTGCATTAGTCAATATAGCATCATACACGTGCAGGAGTCCGGCCTACGTTGCTGCGCATGATTTGGCGAGGTCGGTCCCTCTATAACGCCGCTCCCAGCAACGGGCTAATCATATGATGT
Source organism: Avena eriantha (assembly GCA_910589775.1). NCBI lineage: Eukaryota > Viridiplantae > Streptophyta > Magnoliopsida > Poales > Poaceae > Avena > Avena eriantha. Next base: position 349,951,437 of record OU342741.1, read on the forward strand.
ACTGCAAGACATGAATAAAAAGTGTAGATTTATCCACCTTTGCAACCAATCCACTTCTTTTTGTTCCTTTGGCAGTTAGCAATTCTGGCATTGATGTTTGTTTCACCGGTATTGTTTGTAGAAAAACATTGTTAGTAGTCGCAAGCAACCTGTGACTTTGTGTTTAGTTTTTGGTGATCAAATTGTTGTGCATTGTTATTCTTGTTGTTGGATTACGGAGAAAAGTGTTAATAGGATAAATTGGGATAATTGTTTGATTGGTGTGTGCACATATTTAATGATATTCCGTAGCAATGCATAGACATTTAGCTAGGTATCTTGCAATCTTGAAATTACATGTTTGACACGATCAATGCGGAATCATTACTCCCTTTGTTTTAAAATATAAGATGTTTTAGCTTTTGTGAAGCAAATGTATCTATGCATCTTTTAATGTGTAGGGACCATTACTCCCTTCGTTTCAAATATAAGATATTTTAGCTTTTGTGAAGTGAATGTATCTGGACATCTTTTAGTGTCTATATTTTGAAACGGGGAGAGTAGATTTTTATACCCCGTTGCAAGGCAAAGACAATCGATTACTGTAAAAAGGTATGTATGCTGCTGCGTTTTTTGCTAAAGGGTGACAATTATGAAATAGAAAATATTTAATGGTATTTCTTCTGTTGAGATAATTTTAAATTTTAAGCATTGTTTGATGACTACTTGTCACATAAGTAGCGACCTGCACGAATGGTGTGACGACTGCCCACTGTCTCCGACATGGACCCGGTGAAATTTAATTCTCCATGAAGATGCGGAGTACGAACATCTAGACGGTAAGGCCCCCCTTGCATCTTGACTATAGATTCACAGTGACAACCTTGACCGAATGTGTAGGATAGATGGGAGGTGGTGGCACACAACGACCAATAATGACCACTCTTTCATCTAAGGATGAGATCTTTCATTAGCAGCTCCACGGTAATACCCCCTCTGTCCCAAAAAAAGATATCATAAATTTATTAAACTTGGATTATCCGTATGTATTAAATAGTGTCTAGGTACATCTAAATTTAGATAAACTTGCGACATCCTTTTCAGGATGGAGGGAGTAACTTACTTGATATCTACCAAGGGTGAACAAAATAAACACGAACCAGCTGAAAAGTTTTATTTCATTGCACCAATAACTCAATAATTATCTTTATTTGCAATCCATGTGTGGGAAGAGCATTGGATTGGACTCTGTGACATCTGGTGCAGCTAATAGGTCTTTTAGAATGATTTATCTTGACCTCTTGATTTGGCAATCAGTAGTGCCTGAACTGAATATCTTGATTTGATTTCTGAACTGCCTATTAGCTTGTTTTGTATCATCAAGTAGTCATAGGGACCAAATGAGTATTCTGAGCACGGATTTGGTCATAAATTGAGGACTCGGTTGTAAGAAGAAATGTAATTTACGTTAGAAAGAGTTAGAAGCTATACAGGTGAAGGAATATTGTGAAGGGACAGTAAGATTGGAACTCGAAAATATGAAATGGACATGAACTGACCATATAAACTTTCTATTGGAAAAATATTATTTGTTGTTACTTTGCTAAATTTCTAACTGATGTATTGGTTATGTTTATTTTAGTGAATCAAAAGTGCACGTGCTGATGGCCCTTGGTGGTAGCTTAAGACTAAATATGTTGAAAAATTGTAGCTTCTAAATATATTGTAGCATCTTTAGATTGCTACTTGAATTTTATCAAGAAGAGTTGTGATCCAAATGTACACAAAGTTTTGAATGGAAGCCGTGACAAATATTATTTTTTATGTGATATATAGATAAGAAATGATGACTGATACCCATTATTGGGAAGATGGAGAGGGAGCGGGAAGCAGAGGCACCTGTCGGTGAGGGTAGAGAAGGGAGAGAGTGGCGGTGCCATCAAGCTAGGATAGGGAGAAGCGACGCTAGAGAGTTTTGGAGGAGACTGGTGGAATTTGGGAGAAGAGGATGAAGAGATCACTTGATCGGCTAGATGAGACACATGAGAGAGATTTAAATTAGAATATTTGTTTGTACTTGGAGCATCGAGAATTTTTGTATTTCTTCATATTATAGTTACTGAGCTTACCTTGCAAAAATCATATATAAATGCAATTTCTATTTGTATATAAATATATTTCTAATAAACTTTATGTTAAATTTATATATGAAAACAGTTGGACGCTATAATCTGCAGTTTTCGTGGAACCAAAATCCCATATATGAAAAGGAATTTTGGGACCACGACCAGTCTAACTCCTTTTGATTTTGATAGCGACTAGCCAGATATGTTCGTTTAGTCCTAACCTTCTCGTGACTTATACATAGTGCATGCAAAAACTTTTTTCATCCCTTACTCTATCTGATCTCTTTTGACATGTAGAATGTAAGTCTCCAGCTTAAATGCGGAAAAAGGATAAGGATCATGAAATAGTCCAATAGCCTGATGTATCATTCCACTCTCTTGCCTACTACCGTCGGTAAACTGCTTCGTCTCGTGAGATAGAGATAGTTTGTATATTAGAAATAATGTCACAATATCAATATGCTGTTTGTATTTTAATCATCTTTATATTTTTATTATGTGAATTGTAATCCGTGACAACGCACGGGCATTTTACTAGTGTGTCCCGCTACGTCGCTTCCTTCGTCGCGCTCCCGCATCCTTCGTAACCCACAACCAGCGTATTCATTAGTTCCCTGAAAAAACGCGCGTGAGAGTCTCAATCAAGCCCCAGAAAACGCCCGCGCTCGTCTCTATGCGCACGACGATCTCCTGGCCTCCACGCCCTGGCTGTCCGTCATGGTTGAGGGTGTCCCGTCCTCTGCGCCCTTTGCGCCGTCGCCGTCGATCCTCCCACGGAAGTGCTGAAATCCACCGTGGCATGCTGGAAATCACGTGCAAGCTGCCTTGGCATTCCTGCTGCATCCCGCAGCCCCCATCTTGGCCATCTCCTCGCACCCATCAATATGGATCTATCCTCCCCAATCCGCCACAGTTGACATGCGTTGCTCCTGCTCTAGGAGCCTTAGGGTGACTCCTTCATCTTAGGCCGTCGCCATGGGTCCTCAGATCGCGGGCAAAAGCAGCAGCAGGATCGCCCCTTACCTCCTTCCAACGCCCCCTCACCCCCCATGGACGCACATCTGCTTCATGGATCTGATATCCTCCTAATCCATCTCCTGCAAGGCACGACTGCTGTAAGGTAATTCTCATGTCCTTTTAACTAATATTCTTTTCAATTCTTGTGTGTATTTGGTGTAGCCTGTTCAATCTCCTCGTCCTGATTTGCTTTTGGTTGTCTTGGAAATTAACAACCGACTTTTTTAGTCTATTGCGTCCTGTATTGTAGTTGTGTGTTTTAATGCCTACAAGTAATCTGCTAGCTTACTCACACATACAACAAAAACGATATGTGTCTACTTCTCTATACTGTACAACTGCCAAGCATGCAAGGTACATAAGGTGAGCATTTATGGAGTTCAAATTCAACGAAAACCAGGAACTGGTGTGGTTCCGAAATTCGGACTTATCAAAACAAGGATAATTGACAGAGACAGCAACATTTCCAGAGTCAGGCAACAAACTGGCAACGGCTCAGGGGCATCTTTGGATAAGCACACATCGAGAAGGATCTTCTTCAGCAGTATGCCCAGAAGATGAATTACACTATTCCATCTGATATCTGGAACAAACAAGCTTCAGGAGTATGTCCTATCATATGCAACGTAGAGATTGGTGCTCTTCTTGCCATCGAAGGCATTTTTTCTGTTCTGTTCATTTTGAAAGAGGTGTTTTTCTTGTTCAAGCTGGGCTATTCACTGCAGAAATTGTACTGTCCTCCTCCTTTGGGTGTTGGGGTTGTATATCGGATAATCCACATGTTTTTTTTGCTGTAGGAAAATCAGAGGGTTTTGCAATTGGTACCACAAAATATATTGTAGTACCCGGAACAAGGCAAGGTCAGGAGATAGAGGAAAAGCCAATTGAAACTCCAGAAACAGAACAAGAAGAAATTCATCAAGAATGGCAAAGTAGTTAATGTGGAAAAGGATGAAGTTGTAGCGCCCGGAGACACTCATCATTCTGATGTCCCCATGGAGCAACTTGTATGATGTGGAGTGGGACGGTCTGTACGTGCATATAGCTGGGTTCAGTTTAGTGGTAAGGTCCATGAGTTCTGTGTGGAAGACAAGTCACATCCCCTTACGGGTCAAAAAACTTGATGAATTAGGCATGGAAATGAAGAACTTGGGCTACAACCCAACTACCGAGATTGTGCTGTTCGATCTTGCATCGTTTCGGAGATGGCTGTTGCTCTTGCAATGACTCCTGGTAGAAGTAGGAAAATTGATGTGTAGTTGCGATTTTGAGTCATCTGGATTTGACTGGTAAATTTAAGCTAGCTAGCTAGATTTACTTACACAGAACTCTAGCAAGTTGATTCATTTTTCTCACTGGAATGTCTCTGCTAGAATGAAACCCAAAGGTGCTGGTTTGTTTTTTCTTTTGTGTAGCTCAAGTTATTTCAGACATAAGTCCGAGTGTTGCTGAATATTTGTGCCTCTCTTTAAGTGTCAGGTTGATGGTCAAGAGTTTTATCGCACAACACATGTCATTCTAAACCCTGTAGACTCTTATCAGTCCAAGTCTTCTTCATGGAATCATCACCTGAGGGGATTCTTTCAGACTTAGGAGTTCGTCTTTATGTTTCTTAGTTGTGCACCAGTGATGATATGATTCAAGGTGAGTGGCACTTTTGGTTAGTTGTGATCGATTAACGGTTTTCAGTTATATTTTGTTTTGGCATGATCTCATAAATGAAGAATGTACATCTGCTCTATTATTTTTATAGTGTTTACTTCCGATTAGCTCCATATATTTAACCAGGAGCTTTTTCTCTTGCTTGATTTGTATAAAGAGTTTCCTATTTTTAAGGTCTCACTCTTTTGAAAATTTTAGCATGTGAGACGATGCGTTGAGAGGATGCCTGCTAGGGTGTAACAAGAGGAATTTTTTACTGCATCTATTTGTTTCAAGTGTAGATAAATAGAGTTATCTCGGTTAATGCACAACAATTCAGTTCTGTATGAGGAATTTAGAATTAATATGACGCTATGGGTTCCCATACAGCCATACCAGCTCTCTTATATTATTTGCAAAAATTTATATTTTTGCCATCCAGATCCATTGCCAATGTATATGTATGATTCAATTTTCTTAAAACTGATCACCAATTATGTTTCTAGAGAAGTAATGTAGTTCAATACCTAAAATGCTAAATTGAGGCGTATGTCATGTGCTCGATGAAGTGGAATTCCAGTGACAAGTCGATGTATGGTGTGCTTGCAAATGAACAAGCTATCACGGATTATTTATTGAATCTAAAGGTTGCAAAAGAGCCTTTTTGGATTAATGCAAATGCCATTCCATAACACTGATGATAAGGTTCTGTGTTAATCCACTACTTTTTGCTGCATATTGTAGATAGTTTGACCGTTGTTGAATATTTTATGTTTTAACCATAGGTTCTATTGTTGCATGTAAATTGGAATAGAAGTAGCTCCTACTTATGACATGCAAGTGTGTATTTTATGGTAAGACCCTGTCTTCAGATCCTCTTCCATACATATTAGCAGTATGTGCATGCCATGACATGGCCATGACATGAAAGTGCATGTATTTTAAGCTTTCAGTTGAAAGAAGTGGGCAAAGTGTGTTCGGTAAACTATGTGATATTTACAAAAATATATTAAGAATACCAATAATCATATCTGCAAAAGTAAATCTAATAGAAGGGTGGCTTAGTAGTAGTTTATGTCTGTCAACTGAAGCTTGAAACCTCTGTCAACAATTTAAGAACTCCACACCGACCTGACCTTTTGTTTTCCAAATGATGTACTATAGCCTCCCTGCACTTTTACATTGTCCGAATGCTACATATTATCGACTTGTAGAAGCATGGTTGTTGTCTTGCCAACTTGGTCATCTAATCATGATACTACTATAGGTGAGCTAGGATCTCTACCAATACTGCAGAGGACGTCCTGTGAGGTCAAGATGGCGACAGTGGCGCACTACCGTTCCAGCATGGTGCATGTTACTAAAGTCCCCTTCTTTTTGACAGGCAAGTAACTCTTGATCTTGAATTTCACTCTTGTACTCTACTACCCGTTTATCGAGTTTGTGAGCGACAAATCGACTTTAAATTTCGAAAATAAATAAATTGACTTGATCCCTGATCCCCAATGAAGAATATATAGAGTATATGAACTCTATTCTGTCTGAGACTTCAGATAAAAAAAGTTTTTTCTTTCGTTCAATGTATAACGCAACCAGAGAGGAGGTTGTTGCGAATGTACGTGTGGGTCAGAACTGATGCGCTTAAATCTCTACTATCTAAAAATAACTTCACCGTTTCGTTTTCTGTCACTACGTTCTTCCGCTTCGTCCACTCGCATTTTTTCATCTACCTCGCGCACGTGGGTGTGATGACAGAAATCGTAGAGAAAACCGACACAATATATTTTAGTGCCTCCCGCCCGAGTCAGGCCCCTGATAGCTCGCTCTCATTGGTCGTGTCCTCCCCGGCTATCCCCATGTCGCTGCAGTCGCTCCAACGGCCAAGCCCAGATCTAGACCTGATCGGCACATCGGTGCCATTGATGAAGCTCGCGCCGGCCACCTTCGTGAAGATGAGGGTCTCCTGCTACCGAGATGTTGAGCAGCTCAGCACGTCTCCACTAATCCTATCTCACGCGCTACATCGGTCCAAGAAAAGAAAAATGTTCGAGTACCCTGGAGAAACAGGGGATCGCCTCCGCCGCTGTACACCATCCCCACAACCCTATCCTCTGGCGCCGCTGCCCGAGAGAAACACGTCATCCATGCCGCTGCCGCAGTACACCATCCCCGTGGCTATCTCCGCCGGCATCGCCCCGACCCACCATCGCCTCCGTCCGTGGTACGCCTCCATCCCTGTTTCGGTGCGCCACATCCGTAAGCGCCTATGCACGCACCTCCGCTCCTCGACCAACCCTCCGCCGTCACACGCCTCTGCACCTTCAGCTTCATTAGACCCAAGCGCCTCGTCACAGGCGCCACGAATGTTGTACGCCGTCGAGGACGCAAATGCCACCGCCTACATGGAAGCCTGAAGATGTGAGTACAATATGAACCCATAATTCACCACTCAAATTGTTTATATGAATCCAGTTAGCAACATCGAATTCGCCGATGGGGAAGAAGTTGATTCTATTGTTTATTACAAGAATTGATATCCCATTTTCTATGGTTGTGAAATGCAGCAGCGTGATAGGAGAGTGGAGTCTCCAAACGATCTACTGTCGCCTTAGAGGTGAAGAAGAAGAAGAAATCCACCGGCATTCCCCTCACCAAGGCTCCTGCCATGGAGTAAGTGTTTTCATTCTCCGGCTTATGCTTTTCAACTCGTACCTTTTTTCAACTCTTGTACTTATACTTCGTATGTTTCAGGAGGAAAGCCAGTGTTAGTTCGAAGCGATCCTCCAAAGATGTTGGAGGGTCAAAAAACATCCGTTACATGCTGACCAGGGATCGTGGCCACCAAGACCTCTCCCGCTACTACTCCCCCTACTACTGTCGCCAAGCCTTCTGCTGGCCCCGCTGGGCCTTCGTCTCCCGTCATCCCTGAGATCTCCGCCATGGAGACCGATGTCGATCTAATCCTTGATATCTCAGGCTCTGTCGAGGCAGATGTTGCTCCCAGCGGCCATGCGATGCAGGAGAGTGTTTCCTCTAAAGTGTCTGAAGCTCCGGCTAAGGGTGCCATCGAGAAAGGGAAACAAGTGATGGAAGAGGTGGAGGCGGAAGCAATGGTCCAGGCGGGGGCCTCTGAGCCATCGTCTGTCTTGAAGATGCAAGAGACGGCTAGGGCATCATCCATGCCTCCGGCTTCAACTTCTCCATTGGCTGCGATCCTCCGACGTTGTGCCTGTATGACCTCATCATACAGGCCAATGCAATTTATAACAACACCTGGACCTTCCATGATTCCTATGCTCATCTGGCCAACAACCTTAGAGGCATTGCCATCGTAAGTCTTTTGAACTTCACTTCTTTTAATTTGTAATGTATCCCACTATAGCCCTCGAGCTCTTAGGCAAAAAAATCAATAGTTTTGGCCTGAGTTCTCCAAAGAACTAAGTATAGAACTTGTCTGTGTAGCCCCCGAGTTTCTAGTTTAGAATAAAAAATCCGACTGGACACTCTAAGAGAGAACACTAGCTGGTTTTAAAATCTTATACTGTAGCCCCCGAGCGTTTAGTTGAAACTGGATAGTTTCGACTAGATGCTCTAGAGAAACTAAGCATGTTAACTTCTTGTGCAGAATAAGAATAAACGGAGAATAGCCACCAATGATTGGTTGCTGCTTTGCGGAAGGAACTGGACCTTGAACAGGGTAAAACAGCCTTCCTGAAGCAACAGATCAAAAATAGCCAGACTCTGTTTCTTATAACAACTCCTTGCTTTTCCTCATGGATTCATTTCTTCCTTCTTCTTATAGCACTTTTTGATTCCCTTCTTACAGAAGCCATTGCCAAGGCCAAGAGCATTGCCGAGCAATCCAAGCATATCTAGGAGCTCGACGACGAGAACAAAATTTTGAAGAAGGACCTAGCCGATTCTGTCAAGGGCCATGAGGCAACGATGAAGGTGCTGCAAGCGTCTGCTAACACCGAGATGTAGCGCCTGAAGGACGAAATTGCGCAACTCAAGGAGCAGAACCAGGCTGCCAAAGAGCAGAATGCTAGGAACCTTGAGGTGTAGAAGACAGTCTAGAAGGAGCAGGATGTCTTGACGGAGACATGCAAGCAAGCGGAAACGAGCATCTTCGGTAACCCTTCTTTGTCTTGGTTATTTCTGTACTTTGGATAATCATTTGATTTGTTTGTGCTCATGGCCCTTGTATCTTGTGCAAACCACCGCTCCCATTGGCTTAGCCAACTTGGTGTCGTCGGATTGATGACAAGTATGCCATGAGGGGGTCCTCGAGGCGTGTGGAAGAGAGGGGTGTGAGACGTACGGTATTTCGGGACGGTGAGCACACAAGTTTACCCAGGTTCGAATCCGCCGGCTTTGGACGGATCCTACTCCTGCTAGCAATCCAGTAATACGGCAGAGCCAGAGTATGGGTTACAAGGATTTCGCCTGTACGAGTTGAGATTGTAGACTATTGTGAGGATTGGGTTGCCCTAAAGGCTCTCCCTAGGACGGCATATATAGATATCCGGCCTAGGGTTTACAGGAGAGATCTATCTGGCTACAACTAAGAATCGGTTACAGAGTATATCTTGAACTACAAGTAACACTATGGGCCTATGTCGGTAAGTCTTCTGGGCCTTCCCGTAGCCGGACTCGACTCCGTCTCTTCTCTCTGATTGGGCCGCCCGTGAAGCAAAGCTCTAACCCTAAGTGGGCCACCCTGGTCAGTGAGGCACAATGAGGATACCCGGAAAGTATATCCCCAACAGCAGCCCCCGGAAGCCTCCAAGATCCAAAGTCGGATTTATCATCGTCTAGCTTGATCTTCGGCTTGCAGAATCTTGAAGGGTTCCTGAAACTTCAAAAGAAAAGATATGATCCGGGTCTCAAAAATGAGTCGGACCTATGAATACATTATTCGGGTTTCCAGCTCGAAATTCAAACTAAGCCGGAACTTGGTCTCTGACGTCATCTAACACCAGTCATGGTTAAGTCACATCACTGATAGACATTCCTGTCAGCACGACCATTGGTGGGTCCGCCTTTCACGGAATCGAGGCGCCGTTTCAATGCGCGCGTGGAGATCGAGGCGGCGTAATCATCGCGCGGGGGAGGGGGTACCCAGTTCTTTCCACGACGTGTGGCACATTCACTGTAGCGTTTACACGAATCTTACGCGGCCGGTGGATATAAGTGGCGAGGATCCTTTTCCCCATCTCCTTCACTAGCACTTGTGCCGTTTCCTTCTCCCCAACACCTCCCCACGAACTCAGAGCTCCTCTGCTCCCAAGAAACCTCCAGCGCCGCCCATCCAAGGTCACTGGTACATAGAAAAATAGCTTCAGCATCATCTTCCGGCACGGCGGCAACAGCAGCGACGGCAGCAGCGACGGAGAAGGAGAGCAACCGCGGGATTTGGATCCCGTGCGTCCTCGACGATGCCAAGCTCCGCGTCATGGAAGAGGAAGAGCTCCTTCGTGCCGGCGACTAGCGGAGCGGCTTCAACGAAACCGTCCCAACCCCTGCGACGGTGAGCGAGTACACTTCGGCACCCACCTCGACAGAGGTTTGAGCTTTCCTCCCTCAGATTTCTTTACTAGGGTTATAGATCACTACAGAGTTCAACTCCATCATCTTCCCCCGAACTCTCTCTTAGAGATGAGCGTGTATGCATCTTTGTGCGAGGGATATCTCGGCATTAGGCCGAGCCTTACTCTTTTCCGGTTCTATTTTCATGTCTGGAGAAATTCCATCACTACCGGTAATCCTTATATTACCGGTACTACTAGTTTTTCTGTTAGAAGAGAGCACGTCTATCCTCGGATTATGGCCAGTGAGTCGGTCAAGCAATGGACGTCCACTTTCTTCTATCACAAGAATATTCCCGCTCCCGGCAAAGCTACTCCCGACAAAGCTACTGCTTTGCCGGCTTTCATCGACGGTGCCGCTACGCCCCAAGAGTCCTGGGACGCAGATGCGCCGGCTCTCAGTGACGATCTGCTTCTTGCCAAGAGGCGGATCGAGTATTTGATGAAGCACAAGGGCCTGAAAGGGTCCGACTTAGTTCACTGCTGGGTGGCACGCCGGATCTAGCCTCTTCAACATCATGGAGACCAGTTGATGCACTCCATCACGTCGTCGAAGAAAGGTTCCCTCCGAATTAGCCCCAAGGCCTACTCGGCAAAAGATTACGTATGTCAAATCAAGTGGCTGATAAGGGAGCGGATTGAGAGGAAGATTCCAGAGCTATCTCTGGACATGCATACGGTAGAAGATCCCGTGGTGTTGGTAAGTTTCTAGCCGCAACTCGTATTACGTGCTCATCTTTACATTATTTTGCAATACTGAGGTATTTCTTCTTTTCAGCTTGCCGACCTCCCCGAGTCGGAGCTTGCTCCTATCGAAGGATATCCTCCCGAGTTTTCTCAGGATGAGGGAGAGTTGGTTCCACTGCCAGACATTGTTCCTTCAAAGCGTAAAGCTCCGACAGTGGCTATTGGCACAAATGAGGTGCCCGTTGTGAAGAGGTAATCTTTCCTCACAAGGTCTTTGTACTATATACCCTAATTCTTTCCGAGATGTAATGTTTTTTGTTCTATTACCTTCTCAAAGCTAAACAGCTCACCAAGGGCAAAGGGAAGGGAGTTACCTCGAGGCCCCTACGCCAGTCGAAGCTGAACTTGGCTTCTCCTGCCGTAGCTCCTCCGACGCCTGCCCCTCAACCTTCTGCAACGCCAAAGATTACTCCATCTCCGACCGTTGTAGAAGATCCGGCTCATTCAGCCATTCAGCAGAGCCAGTGATCCTTGGATCACAGGCTGACGTCACCATGGGTGACTTAGGTTTTGATAAGGGTGAACCCTCTTCGGGTAATGATCCCTCGGCAGAGGTCTTTGCTGACAATCTCCTTAGCAATCTGGGTCTTGCCAAACTTGGCCTTTCTGGGAAATCTGTAGAGGAGATCCAACGGCTGGCCCGACAATGCCTAGAGAGCCGGACTATCTCTGTCGAAGAAGAAGCACAAGAAGCAGAGGACGTCAAGTACTCTGAACTTATTGAACAAGTTCGCCTTCGCGACGAGAGGCTGAGAACCGGCGAACTTCCAACACCGCCAGTGATCCCGCTCACTCTCGCCGAGAAGGTTACCACAGAAGTGAACATGAGTTTGAGCAAACTCACTCATGAACAGCATGTAAGTCGGAATTCAAACTCAGGTTTTACTTTATTTCATATCATATCCTCTAGCCCCCAAGCATGAAGCTGGACAGACAAATCCAGATTTATGCTTTCTTAGGATGCCAAAGAATGAACTAGTGTAGCCCCAAGGCTCGTGCTGATATTAGTAAAAAATATTAGCCCGAGTCTTTAGTAGACTTCTGACTCTGGGTATTCTGACTTACAGAAAGTTAATTCATATAACCAAGAATTGTTGAAGAATATCTGCAACAAGCGGAGAGAGATCAAAGCTCCCCGACTTGAATATGCTCAATTAAAAGTATCATGGGATGAGGCTGAAGGTAAACATTCTAGTACTCAAACCTTGCCCTTTAGTTCATAGTCGAATTTTTATTCAACTGTTGTTCCTTTGACTACAGCACTGGTAAAGCAATCCTGTGCTATGATTGAAGAAGCCGAGAATCTGAGAACCCTGGAGGTGGAAAACAAGGACCTCTGCCTAGAGCTGGATAAGCTTAAGGCGGATCATGAGAAGAGCATTGCTCAGATTCTTGAATCCTCCTCCATGGCCACCGATGAACGCGATCGAAAGATTGCGGCCCAGGATCAAAGAATCTTAGATATCAATGATGCTTTGTTTAGAGAGAAGGACATCACCGAAGCGCTCCAGGCTGAACTCCAGAGTCTTCGGGACGAGAAAACCAAAGTCGACGATGTCATCTTCAGTATATTACCCTCTTTTTGACTTTTCTGCATATTTCGACTCTTTGGAGCTTAGATTTTTTATTAACCTTTTGCATTACATGCGCAGGTCCTCTGAACTTAGTGGACTCAGCCTCCGTCGTATCTCGCACTAGCTAGCTTACACAAGGCGGTGATTTGTTTCACGATTTCCGCCAATCCTTGGAGGATATTGGCGAAGTTCTCAAGGTTCTAGGTATGCATAGCATGTCCGACTTTGAGGTGCGAGACAAGGCCAAGGAGATGTCGTAGCTTGTCCAGGACTGGAACATGTCCTACGCGTGAACCGCAGCGCAGAACGCTCTCACCATGGTTATGAGCCACCATGGAAACATGGAAATCTGGCATGTAACCAGAGGGTACTGCAAAGTGGATGAAGACGGACATGAGCAAGACATCAAGGCTATCATGGACTCCTGTGCCGGATATGGGTGCCATGTTGCTGATCTCACCAGCTACGAGACTCCCTTCTTTACACGCGTGGCCACACCTCCTCCGCCTGTCGAAGAAACAACAGAAGTTTCCGACGATGATCAAACCATCTCGGATTTGAACGTCTCGGAACAATATCGAGGCGAGGTTGATGTGTCCAGTGAGCCGACAGCTCCTACCTCTCCCCTGCATCATACAGTATGAGAAAAAACAATGTGTTATTCTGAAAACAATTTGGGTCTGTAAATAAGTAGTATAATACTTTTGCTAGTGCTAAGGTTCTATTATCTCTATTTAGCACTTTTGGCTTTAATGTTATGTGCCTGAAATGTTTGCATAAGCTCTTGTGTTTTTTGTCTGCACTTATCGTTTATCTGGCTTTCCGCCTCGTCCCTTTCGTGAGCTGACCAACCTTTAGCATGGAAACTTTGCCGAGCAACGGAGCTCAATTGCTAAACAAGTTTAAACTCGAAAACAAAGCCGGCTTCTAGTACCAACAATTCACTACTCGAAAAATGCCCGCATCTGGCAATCAGACAAATAACCAAAGCACAGACTAAAATTTAGATTTATACCCGAGGGTAGCAATTTTAGAATCGGAAATCTAAACCAGAACAAACATGAGCATAAAGTACTTTCAAGTATTCTAGAATTTTCTATTGTGACATGATCATTTGGAAATAAGATGGTAAAAAACTTCTCAGAAAAATTTGAGGCCACCAATACTTTATTTCTTATTGAACATGTACACATATATGATTACAAAGAAGGATAAACTAAGAATAAAAGGGACGTAGCTGAGCAATATTCCATGGGCTGTTAATTCTTCCGGGTTTATACTGCCTCCAGCTCTCTTTCTTTTCTTAGTAGCAGGTCTTTCTTTGACTGGCCGCATATCAGTTAGATAGTAAGAACCATTGTGCAATACTCGGCTAACTAAAAAGGGCCCTTCCCATACTGGGGAAAGTTCGTGCTTTCTTTGTTGCACAAGTTGGAGAACCAAATCGCCCTTATTGAAAGACCGGTTTCTGACTCTCTGACTATGATACTTGCGTAACTTATGCTGATAGGCTGTTGATCTCATTTCAGCAACGACACGAACTTCTTCGACTAAGTCGAGATCATTTTATCGAGAAATCTCAACATCCTCTTCGATATATCCAGCAACTCTAGGAGAAGTATGAATCAAATCACTAGGAAGAACTGCTTCAGCACCATAGACCAAGAAGAAATGTGTGTATTCGGTTGACCTATTCGGAGTTGCTCGCAAGCTCCATATTACAAAGGGTAATTCCTCTGCCCAAACCCCCACAACACGTCTCAGTGGTGCTTCGAGTCTTGGTTTTAGGCCTTGTAGGATTAAACCATTTGCTCTTTCGACTTGTCCATTAGCTTGCGGATGTGCGACTGACGCAATGTCAAGCCGGATATTTTGTTCATTGCATAATTAGGCAAGCTCTCCCATAGAGAAGTTACTCCCATTGTCTGTGATAATGTTGTGTGGATAACCGTATCAGATTATAACATCCTCGACAAATCTTCTAGATGTTGCTCCATCACAACTAGTGACGGGTTTAGCCTCAATCTATTTGGTGAATTATCCACCATCACTAAGAGGTGAGTAAATCCACTTGGAGCCCATTTAAACAGTCCTACCATGTCAAGCGCTCAGACCGCGAAAGGCCATGTTATAGGTATTGTTCGCAGCTGATCAGCCGGAACATGAGCTTGTTTGGCGTATTTTTGGCAATCTTTGCACGTCTTGACCAGCCGTTCGGCATTTTCCTTGGATGTAAGTCAGAAAAAACCGTGTCGAAAAGCTTTTGCCACTAAATATTTGGCTGCAGCATGGTGACCACACTCATCTTCATGGATTTCTCGTAAAATTTCCACTCCTTCCGGAGATACACGTCGCTGAAAGACCCCAGACGCACTCCGCTTATAGAGCTCACCACTAATTATAGTATAGGCTTTTGCTCGTCGGACGATCTGCCGGCTCAGAACCTCGTCTTCGGGTAATTTGCCATCTATCAAGTACTCAAGGTAGGGTTGAGTCCAGCTGTGAATTACAGCCAGAACTTGAAAGGGTAATTGCCCCTATGTGTGGTTTTGGTGATTAATGAGAATCCCTATGGACTAATGTTTTCATTGAGTTTTATATGAAGGAATATTCCAAAGGTCATGCTTGTAGTCCATATGTTGGATTCAAGTATGGATGCCATAAAGATAAAGATATACCTTGAGTTTTGGCATCAAGATCATCAAATTGAAGAGAAGAATATGATATGTTCAAGATCTTGAGAGTGTGATCTCAATAAAAGAATTCAAGATATGGCTATAAGCCGGTGTCATGATAGCCTCATTAGTTGAGCTATGGTTGCCTAAGATTTAGAGCATGTAATCAAATGAAGAATTCTTTATGTACCTCAAGATATTGAGATGAAGCATGAGAAGGTACTTGGTTGACCAATACAAAGAGTGAAGAGTGATTTCAAGTTGGTCAAAACATGAAGCATAAAGAATATACCACATGGATCTTGTGGTATGGTAAGCCTTGTCATTTATGCATCATGAACTAACCCATTATATATGTGCCTTTGCGTTTTCTATATGGGATAGGTATCTTTCCATGGAAATGCTTCAAAAGTGAATATCTCATATAGCCCATGAGAGGATGACATCAAGTGGTGATCATCATCAAAGTTTGAGAAGGGCAAGTTCAAGATAAGAAACTCGAGAAGATCATTTGCTTGAAGCTTGCCATCCATATTGGTGATAATGGACATGTGAAGATGTGTCTTAATGAAGCTATCCCATAGTGGTGTATGGGGGAGCAAATTACGAGTCTTCACGAAGCAACAATGATCAAGTGATGCATTCCGCCTTGGATGGAGCTTGAAGCATTGTCATCAAGATCAAGCGGGATACGCAAGGCAACGGTATGGCCTTGCTAGGTTTTCCTTTTACCGGTCTCATGGTGGTTGTTGGGAGACCGGGTTATAGGATAGATAGCCGCACTATCAAGAGGGGCTTTCAGTTGGGTAACTTGATCACATTGTCTTAGGGAGCTCAATCCTTTGCATACTTTGCATCTTCCTATTTTGTTGCTTCTTGGTATTTTCTGTATGTGAGGTTCTTGAGTTGTTTCTAGCTCTTCAACAATCTCAAGTTCGTCGAGAACGGAATTCGTTTGCATCTTATATGGCATTTTCGAGCTTGAAGGTTTTACAGGTTCTTCTTATAGGGAGGATCCATACCTTTCCTAATTTGGTTCTATCTTCCTTTGTTGGACTATGATGTTTTCATGCACCATATTGTAGAGCTTGTTTTCCTCATCAAAACAAGCCCAAGATCATAAAAATCGGAGTCCGGATGCAAACGTTATTGCGTTTTTCGTGAAGTCTGTTTCCTCCCGGTTGTGGATCCGGTTCAACCGAGCCCCACACCGGACGGTCCGGTGCCAGCGCCGGTAGACCGGATCTCAGACCAGATTTTCCGGTTTTCACGACCGAGTCTATTCCGAGTTGGCAAACAGAGGTTTTCCTGTTTGTAGTTCGGTCCTTCGGCCTGGGGACCGAGTTTCCCGGTTTTGGGATCGGTCCAACCGACTTTTAAACCGAGTTTTCACAGATTTCCTCCCAAAGGCCATATTTGCTTTCCCCTATAAAAAGGGGTTCTTCCCCCAACGTTTTTGGGTGTTCTTAATCACGAAATTGACCTCCATTATTGACCCTATTGAGCTTGCCTTCTCCCCCTTCCCTCCTATGATTCTTGCATCTTTTTGAGGGCTTTGGAAGAGGAGATCTAGATCTACAATCCCCACCAATCAATTCCTCCTCTAAGTGAGGGGAACCCATTGGATCTAGATCTTGAAGTCATTTGTTGATTTCCACCATTGTTCTTCCCCTCTTATTCCTCCCTGACACTTGTTGCTTTGGTGGGATTTGAGAGTGAGGGATTTGAATGCCCTTGGTGTTCTTGCTTTGCATTATTGCATAAGCGTTGAGCTCTCCACTATGATTTGTTCGAGTGAGAGACCGTGAGTTTTTTGCTCTTGGAGGGTGACCTCCTAGTTGGCTTGGCGGTTGGTGCCTCGGTGTCCTCTTCGTGGAAGATTGTGAAGAGACCCGGCTTCTCCTTCGTGGAGCTTGTGAAGTGGTTGTGGAGCTTGCCATCTCCGGAGTGGAGGAAAAGCTAGCCATAAGGAAAGGGCCTATTCCTTCGTGGGATAGACTCGGAGAAGAAGGTGAGCCTTCGTGGCATTGGGAAATCCTTCGTGGATTCCCCCACCTCTCCAACGTGACGTACCTTACTTGTAAGGGAACACGAGAATACATCTTCGTCTCCGCGTGCCTTGGTTATCTCTATACTTGAGCTTACTTTCCTTGTGATAGCCATCGAGCTTGAAGTACTTATATCTTGCTTATCATTTGTGATATATTTATCCTGTGCTATCTTGCTTAGCTTATCTTGTTGTTGGTGCACTTAGTTGAGCCTAGCGTATTTAGGTTTTGTGCTTGTAAAATAAACGTTAGTTTAATTACGCATTCTATCAAGCCAAAACCGTAATAGTTTGAAATTGCCTATTCACCCCCCTCTAGGCGACATCTCTATCCTTTCAATTGGTATCAGAGCAAGGTCTCTCCTTGTTTAGGCTTCACCGCCTAGAGTGTAAAGATGTCGGCTAGTAGTATAGTGCACAATGACACAATTATCTTTGATGTCACAAATTATATTTTGTGGAGAAATTGCTTGCTTTGTAATCTTCGGACCTTGTGTCCAAATATTGAGCGATTTCTAGATGTAGGTTTTTCTCCTCCGATGGATCCTCAAAATCTATCTTTAGAGGATGAGAAAAATTTACATCTCTAATGAGCTTATTTTCTCTTTGAGCCCCATAGTCAATTTGTTCTTGACAAATGTAAAGCGCAAGTCATCTCATGAGATGTGGACCAAGCTTAAAGAAATATTTGGTGGGTCCATTTCTCATAGGGTCGGTGGTATTTCCGAGGAGCTCTCTTCTCCTTCACATCATGAAGAGCTCCAAGTGGCTTCCACCTCCGGCCACGATGAGATTTCAATTCCCTCCACTTCACCTACATGTGACAAGTCACAAGGTAATGGCATGGTGAGTGGAGAAATCATATGTAATGATGGTAGTGGTTCTATTTACACCAATGATTCATGTTCTATAAATGCTAATGGTGTAGAGAGTTTGGACTTAAGCACTTCTTGCAACGATAATTATATCCCCTTGTGTTGCTAGTCCTTGCATATTGTTTAGAAATTATTTGAGTACTAGCGTAGATGATATGCTTGATTTGTCTTGTTCCAATAAACAAAATGCTTCTATTTCCTCTAGTTGTGTACCTAACAATGTAGAGGAAATCAAACACCCTATGGAGCAAGACATAATCATGAATGAAGATTTAAGAATATCCTCATCTTCATCCTCCCGTGCTCACATGTGCCTTATGTCAAGAGGATCAAAGGTAACTCCTACTTTGGATCCCAAGATATCTTCTCTAGATAATAGCAATGATAATGATGATAGTGATGATGACCTTGATGAGGATACTAGAGCTCTTGTGCTTGAGCTGGCCTTTTTGTGTACCTCTCTTCGTGGTAATAATAAGGCCATTGCTTGTATCAAACACGTTATGGACACCATAACTAAACAAACGGAAACCATAGAGGAGTTGGATTTCCAACTTGATGATGGGAGTCAGAGATTCAATCTCCTTAAGCAAGAGATTGCCGAGGAGAAGCACACTAATTGTCTCCTCATACAAAAAATTGAATCTTATGAGATTGAAAAGGAAAAATCTATTAATGATGCTAGTGCTACTAACTCTACTTCTTGTGAAGCATCTACCCTATAGGAGAATGTTGAGCTAAGGGCTCAACTTGAGTTGCTAACTAGCAACTATGGGAAATTGGAAGAAAGTCATGAAAAGCTCTTGGCCTCTCATAATGATCTTCTAATCTCCTATGATGGGCTAAAGTTAGCTCGTGAGGCAAATATCACTAAGGTAACATCTTGTGAGCCTCATTTGGACATTAGCACAACTTCTACTCAAAATGCTATTTTGCCATGTGCTAGTCCTAGTGATCCTTCTTGTCATACTATTGATGAAACTTGTGTTGGATTACTTGCTTTGCCTTGTTGCTCTAACAATGAAGCTTCCACTTCCTCCAGTACCTCTATTTATACTAACCATGTAGAGGAAATCAAAGAGCTCAAGGCCCAAGTCACTTCTTTGAAGAAAGACTTGGAAAAGAGTCATGAAGGCAAATCCACACTCGATAATATTTTGAGTGTGCAAAAATGCCCCAATGATAAAAGTGGACTTGGATCCAACTCCAATAACAAGAACAAGTCCAAGAGCAACAAGAGGAAGAGCCAAGACCAAGTCAACAATTCGTCTAAGATTACTTGCTTCAAGTAAAAGGTTGGATGACATCATGTAAGATCTTGTCCATTGAAAAAGCACTTGAATGATAAGCAACAAGGGAAGCGGCCACAAGGTCAAGGTCAAGCCCAATCTCAACCTCAAGTTGAAGCTAGGCCACTTCCCAAGAAGAATCAAGATAAGGCTCCCCAAGACAAGAAATCAATAAAGAAGAGAAAGGGGAGCACTTGTTGCTACATATGTTGTGAGAAGGGGCACTTGGCCTCTTCATGTTAAAATGGTACCTTATCTAACCCTACCATTGTTGATGATTATTATTCTCTTGGGAAGGATAAGGATGGCAATGTGTTTGCCAAGTTTGTTGGAACTCAAAGTGGTGTCAAGAAACGAACCATTTGGGTTGCCAAGCCTATTGTGACTAACCTCTTAGGACCCAACTTGGTTGGGGACCAACAAGCTCAAACTTGGTCAATATGTGTTATTGGAGGGTATTGGAGACTTGGCTAACTCATGAAGAATTAAGGGATCATCATATACTATATTTGATCAAGCCAAGTTATAAGGATTATCATCTCCCTACCATATACCCAATGCGCCTCTTTGCGGTAACTCGAACTCAACTCTTTTATATTGAAAGTTACTTGTCCCTTTACATGTTTTGGTTTTGTACCAAGTATGTGTTTGTATTTGTTGTGCCTCATGCTTGATTATTTTGTGTATTAAAGTATGTATATGTGTTTGGCACATCATTTACTTGTGTATTTTTCTTTGAGCCTCTAATGCATCTTGATGATATTTTTTGGGCTCTTTTCGAGTGATTAATGGAACATCCCATTTGGGAGAGTGATATGCCTCACGCATCTCTCAAACCTTAAAATGTGTGTACATGAGTACTACCACTTAGTATTGAGATTGCAAGATTATCTAGTCACTATGTGGTGCGTCATACTCATGAGAAATTCAAATTCCAAATGTCCATTAATTATCTCTAGTTGAGGTTGTTTTTCCTCTTATTAAGAAAAAATGAATACCACATTATGGGGGAGTAATATGCTACTTTCGCATATCACAATCCTAGGAAATATGAACATATGAGGTGGTGCCACTTAGAGTTGATATTGTTGACTATCTTGTATCTAGGTGGCATGTTAGCTCAAACAAGGTCCTAATTTTTGTTAGAAGCTTTTATTGCTCATCTTTTCGGTATTTTCTTGAGTAAGAAATTCTTGGTGTGGCCCTTCCTCAAATGCAAATCTCTATATCTTATTTGGGAGACCATTTGCTTCAAGTTATTATAATCATTGCTTTGCATGATTGTGTGACTAGTTGAAGCTATCAAGAATCTCTATCTTTGCATAGTGCTTAATCTTTTTATTCCTATCCTATGCTTTTTATTGTGAAGATTTATCTTTAATATCCGTGCAATATACCACTGGAAATAAATTCCAATACACTCATTGTCTTCGACAATTGATATACTTGGGTGTGGTAGCATTTGTGGATCATCTTCACCTTGGATTTCACCTACTATTGCCTTTTTTCTTTCCAAAAATTGTTGTGGCTCCCATTGTCTTCCTTGGCTTTTGAACATCTCTTTGATGGTGTTTTTGATTATTATCAAATGTGCTTTTAGTGGAATACAAACCTTTTCTTCTCGGAACCTTGTGCCATTGTGAAAAGTGTTAAGGGTTTGGTTTATTTGTTAAAACCTTGATCTTTTGGGAGTTTGTTATCTCATTCTTTCTTCTCTATGTTATTTGCTTGAATGAGATAAATCCCTGAGCATTTATGTTTTTATCTCATCTTTTATGCTCAATAGTTTTTGCTTGGTTTATTTGTTAAACTTTGTTGAACAAATCTTGTGTTGATTTGATTTTTTGATATAGTTTGGACAACAAATGTGTTTTGTCACACCTTGTATGCCTTCTTGAATATTTTGGTGTTTGTCCAAATTATATCTTCATTGGTTCTTGAAAGTCTTGTGCATGCATGTTTACTAAATGTATATCTTATATCATGTTTTGATTTCTTTGATCCAATATATAGGGTATACTCCATCAAATCCTTAAACGGCTATGATGTGCATGAAATTCAAATTTCATCTCTAAATATGCACATATTTTTATGGAGTATGTCCTATGTGATGTGGTTAGTCTAACCACTTTGGACCCAATAAGTTTGGGGACCAAGATGTACTTGAATGTTGTTTTAGGTACATTGGAGATGCAATGGATGCGTGTCTTATCTATGAGGAAGGTGTTGTCACCACATGATAATTGGAGCCAAGCTAGGATGATTGAAGAATTATTATCTACTACATCATACCATTTCTATCTCAGTAACAAGTATCTTATTCATGCATACTATTCTTCCATCCAATCTCTTGTAGGTTACATCTTGGCATGGATTTATTTGTTTGTAAATGTTGTGGTTCTTGCAAGGATCTTTGACAGAATTCTCTATCCTTATTGCTTATGTGACTAATTTGAGATGATGCATATTTTGGGGAGTATATAAAATCATGTTCATGATTCACCAATTTCAAATATGCCTTCTAGTAATTTATTGCATATCAATTCCTCATGGTACTCTCATGTGCAATATTGTTAAAATTGCATTGAATCCTTCCTTTTGATACTTGTTGCCTTTCTCGAACTATCCCAACTAGCATTAGTTCCCTTAGTGTTAGTTGTGATGTTTTTGAGGTTTTTCTTTTTCTTTGGTGAAGTTCATTGATATACCATGAGAGAAAATAGAGCCATGGGCTATATATGCACTTAAGCAAAATATCATTTCTTGCTATATCTTATGACTTCCTCTTGGATATCATGTTTTCTTATTTTATTAACCTCTTATGTGTGGATAATTCTTTGTGGATTATTCTCATGTTTTCCCACTTAGAAACTTATATACACAAGAATGTTAATCTCTCGCCTTGATATCCTCGCCTTTTGCCAACCATCTCACTTGTCCGCTTAGTTTTTAATGGTTTTTGTAAGGTCTTGATTTATGAGTGCTCGGTTTACTTTTATTGCATCTTCGCGCACTCATATCTCATATTTGGTTTCTTTTGGACTTAAGCTTGTCTTGACAAGTGTATTGATTTATATCTCTACTCCTCGTATCTTGGTTGTGTTCTAAATGATATAGAGGGAGTTAGGATTCCATGTTTGTGCATATTGTATTCAAATGAAACAACTCATTTATGCACAAACCTTGGGGAGCGTCCTTATTTCATTTAGATCACTATTTGTCCATTTGATTATTTGGATCTTTTGATTGCTTGCTTTATCCGTTGAAGTTTCTTCACCTTGTTATCCTTTTAGCAATATTTGATCCTCAATATAGTTGATTTCCTCCAAGTATTTGTCATTGGATATGTGCATATGATTTCACTCATATTATGAGAAATGCACACCTTGGGAGGAACTTGAACTATCTTGGCCTTCTAACTTTGTCAACCATTTTGGCACTTGTTGTCAATGGGGGAGAAGTTTAGAGGGTTTTAAGGGAAATGGTTTTCAACTTAAGATTGGTTTGTTCTTAAGTGTCTGCCTTTCATGCATTTCATCTTTATTATGTATTGCATGGTTGAATATATAGTGGAAACTCTCCCAAAGGTTATGCTTGACAATGTATGCAATGAAATTCAAGTTTATCACACGTGCATATATTGTGGGGGAGTTTGCTCTATATATGTTGGTTCTACTCACATCTCTTGCATTAGTTGTAGTTTGTGTGAGTAGAATTGGTTTTGATATGGGCTAGTATCTTTGTGTTACTTAACCATATCAAATACAACCTCTTGTATACAACTTATTCTCGGATAAGTTGCGTACTTGTTTCTAATATTCATTATATAAACTCTCTTGTTTTGATTGTCATCAATTACCAAAATGGGGGAGATTGGAAGGATAATTTCCCCTATGTGTGGTTTTGGTGATTAATGACAATCCCTATGGACTAATGTTTTCATTGAGTTTTATATGAAGGAATATTCCATAGGTCATGCTTGTAGTCCATATGTTGGATTCCAGTATGGATGCCATGAAGATAAAGATATACCTTGAGTTTTGGCATCAATATCATCGAATTGAAGAGAAGAATATGATATGTTCAAGATCTTGAGAGTGTGATCTCAATAGAAGAATTCAAGATATGGCTGTAAGCCGGTGTCATGATAGCCTCATTAGTTGAGCTATGGTTGACTAAGATTTAGAGCATGTAATCAAATGAAGAATTCTTTATGTACCTCAAGATATTGAGATGGAGCATGAGAAGATACTTGTTTGACCAATACAAAGAGTGAAGAGTGATTTCAAGTTAGTCAACACATGAAGCATAAAAAATGTACCGTTGAGCTCTCCATAAGTGATTGCATAAGCGTTGAGCTGTCCACTACGATTTGTTCGAGTGAGAGACCGTGAGCTTTTTGCTCTTGGAGGGTGACCTCCTAGTTGGCTTGGCGGTTGGTGCCACGGTGTCCTCTTCGTGGAAGATTGTGAAGAGACCCGGGCTTCTCCTTCGTGGAGCTTGTGAAGTGGTTGTGGAGCTTGCCATCTCCGGAGTGGAGGAAAAGCTAGCCATAAGGAAAGGGCCTATTCCTTCGTGGGATAGACTCGGAGAAGAAGGTGAGCCTTCGTGGCGTTGGGAAATCCTTCGTTGAATCCCATACCTCTCCAACGTGATGTACCTTACTTGTAAGGGAACACGGGAATGCATCTTCGTCTCCGCGTGCCTTGGTTATCTCTATACCCGAGCTTACTTTCCTTACATGTAGCCTCGCTGTTGTTGATTACATCTCTCATGGGAGGTATGCTCACCACGGTAATTGGGTGTTCCTAAAAATATTGCCGTAACTTACGGGATACGAAAAACACACCATAAGCTAGCTTTTGATAATGCGAATACCGCTGCTTTGATTCAGTTAGGACCTCACTGAGGTAGTAAGTCGGACGCTGTACCAGGTGTTCCTGATTTTCCTCTGGTCTCTCCACTACCATGATGACACTGACGACCCTGTTTGTCGCAGCGAGATAGAGCAACACCGGTTCCCTTGGTTTCGGTGCTACAAGGATAGGAGTAGACGAAAGTACTTCTTTCAAGTCTTGTAGTGCAGCTTCAACTTCATCAGTCCAAACAGATTTTTTTGGTCTTTTTCAGGAGCTTGTAGAGTGGTGCGGCTCTTTCTCCGAGCCGGCTTATAAACCGACTGACTACAGCAATGCAACCAGTTAGTCTTTGAATATCCTTCAAGCGAGTCGGCCTGGAAATATTGAGTATAGCCTTGATCTTGTCTCGGTTCACCTCTATGCCTCTCTGAGACACGATGAAACCTAACAATTTCATGGCCGGAATTCCAAAGAAACACTTCTTCGGGTTAAGCATTATGTTGTATTTTCGTAGATTGGCGAACGTTTCCTCCAAGCCGGAAATTAGTGTTTCCTTCTTTTTGGACATCACCGCAATGTCATCCACATATGCATGTACGTTGCGTCTGATTTGGTCATGGAGGCAACGTTGTATAGTGCGCTGATACGTAGCTCCTGCATTCTTGAGCCAAAAGGGCATCGTAACGAAACAGAAGGTTCTGAAGGGGGTTATGAATGAAGTTTTGATTTTATCCGATTCCTTCATCCAAATTTGGTGATAGCCGGAATATGCGTCGAGAAAACAGAGGAGTTCTGAGCCTGCCGTAGAATCTATAACTTGATCAATTCTAGGCAGAGCGAACGGATCTTTGGGACAAGCCTTGTTCAAGGCAGTATAATGAACACACATCCTTAAATCAGTGGTGTCCTTTTTAGGGACCATTACAGGGTTGGCTGACCAATCGGTATGGATGACCTCTTCTATGAATCCGGCTAACTCTAGCCGGGCTAGTTTGTTAGCTATTGCCTTACGCTTTTCATCGCCAAAACATCGTAGGGACTGTTTGACGGGTTTAGTGCTCGGCAAGTTCCCTAGGTACTCAGGTCATGTCAGATGGCTGCCATGCGAAGATACTTGATTTGCTTGGAGGAACTTGACGAGCGGGCTTTCCTATGCGCTATCTAGGCCTATGCCTATCTGGGTCACCTTGGAGGGGTCATCATCCTTCAACGGCGTCTTCTTCGTATCTTCTGATGTCTTGAACTCCGGATTCGGCTTTGTCACCTCCTTCTTTGTTGCGGGCATCTCGGACGGATCTATGGTCTTCTTGATCTCCTGGTACTCTTAGGCATGTAGCATGACTTCAGAAAAGGCGACATTTCCGTCCTCGCACTCTCGCGCCTTCTTCGGGTCTCCCCTAATGGTGATCACGCCGTTGGGACCTGGAATTTTCATCATATTGAAAATGTAACACAAATGAGCCATAAAAGCCCAGTAAGCCGGACATCCGAATATAGCATGGTACGTGCTCTTGAACGGGACCACTTTGAAGGAAAGTGCCTCCGCCCGATAGTTCTTTGGAGTTCCAAAGGTAACATCCAAAGTGATCTCTCCTAGGGAATTTGCTTGTCTTCCTGGGACAACTCCATGAAAGATCACAGAGCTGTGATTCAGCTGGGTCTCCTAGATTCGCATCCGGCGTAGCGTTTTGACATACTGAATATTGATGTTGCTGCCGTCGTCCATGAGAGTCTTGGAGAAACCATAGCCGTCAATAAGTGGATTGACGACTAAGGCATATTTTCCTCGCCTGTGCAACTTAGGCGGATGATCAGCACGGTCAAAGGTGATTGCCACTTCCGACCAGTCCAGGAATTGGGGGACAACCAGAACTATTGCGTTGAGCTCATGAAGAACTGCTTTCTTGACCTTAG
The DNA here is from genome assembly GCA_910589775.1 of Avena eriantha. NCBI lineage: Eukaryota > Viridiplantae > Streptophyta > Magnoliopsida > Poales > Poaceae > Avena > Avena eriantha. Next base: position 349,977,768 of record OU342741.1, read on the forward strand.
CTGGTTGAGATCCGAGGAAGGTGACGTAAGTGTCTTTCTTTGTTGGGAAGTTTTTCTTCCCTTCCGGCTTGGAATTTGAAGGATCAACTTCCTCCATGTCGGAATCTTCCTTGGCCTCTTTATATTTTTCGGGATTCTTCTTTCCCTTCTTCCGCTTAGCCCTATAACTAGAGGTATCGTATTTCTTGATGTCGTCATTAAAACGACACTCGGTGTTTGTGTGAGATGAGCCCGCATTGGCATCTAAGTGATGCACACACGAGTTATTGGCAATGTCGGCCCAAGAGTAGGTTTTGCCAGGTTGCTGGTCTCCTCTACCCTAGACTCTTGATGTCCCACGACTGCGTCCACGGCCTCTGCCACGTCCTCCTCATCCTCTAGGCCCGAAAGTAGCAGTGACCACTGTCGTTTCCGCGTTGGGTTTTTCTTCCGAGGTGTTCTTGCGCTTATGAGCTTGCTGCTTTGGTTGTTTTGCTGACTATGGCACAGCTAGGGCGTTCAGCAATCCCTCTATGTCGTTGTCAGCATCTGCATACTTTCTCGCTGTTTCTATCATTTCTCCCAGATCAATGACCTTGTTACACTTCAAGCGATGACGTAGTAAACCAATTGGGAGACCTGCAATGAAGGCTTCAATCGCAGTTTGGTCATTTACTCATTCGCAGAAGTTCTTAGTGTTGATCCATCGTCCAAGATAATCTCGACAAGTTTCTCTGGCTTTCTAAGTGCAACGCTGTAGGTCTCCTACCGTACACGGCCTCCGGTATGTGCCTTCAAAATTCCGAAAGAACGCGCTTTGCATGTCATAGCAGTTGTGGATGGTGTTCTCCGGAAGTTCATTGAGCCATGATCGTGCCATCTTCCGCAACATGAGTGGGAGATAACAGGTCGCGACCAGGCTGTTTCCGCCTTTGGCGATGCAGCAAACCTGAAAAAAATCCTGAAGCTAAGTATCTGGCCGAGCTATACCGTCGTAGGGCTAGATGTGTCTTGAGACAGCAAATTCTTCTGGGAATTTTATTGCTCTTATGCGTGGTCCGAAGCATTTTGGGCCCACGTATATATCATCATTTTTGTAGCGTCGTGCCTCTATTTTGGAGTTAATCCGGTGTCTCGTGTCACTTGGAGACATAGATTGTCGTCCTGATTGACGGCTATGGCTGCGGTGTCTTGGAGCCAGACTTCGGCTTCTACCACCACCTCCTCTGCCGCGACGGCCTCCTTGGCCTACTTGGGAGCCGTTGTGATGGCTACTTGGTGGAGAAGGTGGGGCAGCTGGATTGTTTCCGGCTGATCCCCGGCCTCCGTCTGTAGTGTCATTATTCCGGTTCCGGGGAGGGTCTTCATTACAACGAGTCCCCTACCGGCTTGTCTCGGCACGGTGTCCGTCGTTCCTTCGTCCGTCACTCCCACCACGGTGGGGCTCAGCCGGACGGCTTTGTAGGTCTAGGAGGTGGCATTGTTTGACGGTCCTCCTCCTAACGCTTCTCTTTGTCTTCTTCCTTGCGATCGTTCGACTCTCGCCGGGGAGGATTCCTCGAATACAGTGCAGCAATTGCCTCTTGCTCAGCAGCTAGAGCGATATTGCGCCAGTCACGTGCAGTTCTGTGGTGTTGCCCTGAAGATCCGGTTCTTGAGTAATTGTCTTCCCGATGGTCAGAACGGTGATGCTATTCCAGAACCCATTGGGGTCTTATGTCATTCCAGGCCGGATCCGTGCGACATTGGTCGGATTGGGAGACCCGTTTTCTGCTTCTGGACTTCACGACCTTTTGTTGTTCTAGACCCTTGGTGAGTAGCTTGATGCCCAATCGAACCTGTTCTAGGCCTGGATTATTTGATAGGATATCACGAGCTGCGACTATGTTTTCTACTGGTGTTGGGTACACCAGATCTCCATTACTATCGAGTCGAAGCATCCTCGGATCTCCTTCAAAGAGAACCTTGTGAACTTTTGAAAATTGATTGTCATGCGGGTGTTCTGGTGCTGCCGAGAGATGTAGTTCTCCGCAGTTGCTATGCGCTTCTTTTCCTCCTCGATGTTGTTGGCTTCATCCAGGAGTATTTGGCGACGCGTGATACATTGCAAATGTATCTATAATTTTTGATGTTCCATGCTTGGTTTTATCCACTTTCTTGTGTTTTGTTCCAACTTTGGAGTACTTTTCATATGATTTCTTGGACTAACCTATTAACAAGAGCCACAGTACCAGCTGCCTGTTTTCTACTGTTTTTGGTTCCAGGAAAGTCAGAAAATGAATATTCTCGGAATTGGACGGGACAAAAGCCAAAGTGCCTATTTTTCCGGAAGGGATCAAGTGCCATAATACGAGACGGAGAGGGGCCAGGGGGCCACCACACCACCTGGCCACGCGGCCCAGCCTGGCCCGCGCCAGGGGGTGGTGAGGCCAGCCCTGGCACCCCCTCGGCCTCTCCTTCCGCCTATAAGTTGCCCTCGGGACGAAAACCCTAGGTACCCGATCAAAAATCCATGAAAGAGTCTGTAGCCGCCGTCATCTCCATCCCTAGATCAGGAGGGATCTGAAGCTCTTCCCGGCACCCTGCCGGAGAGGGGAATTCACCCTGGAGGCCTTCTTCATCACCATGCAAGCCTCCGGTGTGATGCGTGAGTAGTTCATCCTTGGACTACGGATCCATGTAGTAGCTAGATGGCTGGTTTCTCCTCCTTTGTGCTTTCATGTTTAGATCTTGTGAGCTCCGTTCATGATCAAGATCATCTATTTGTAATTCATACATGTTGTGTTTGCGGGGATCCGATGGATATTGAGATGCTATTTCAGATTGATTATTGATTCTATCATGTCTTTGTTATTTGAGATCTTGCATGCTTTCTGTTGTTAGTAGCTATCTTGGCCAAGTAGATGCTAGCAACTCCAAGAGTTAGTATTTATGCTCGATAGTGGGTTCATGCCTCTGGTAATCTGGGGAAGTGACAGAAATCTCTAAGGTACTAGATGTGTTGTTGCTACCAGGGAGAAAACAACAATCCTTTGTTCATAGAACAATCGTATTGTTTACTTTACACGCAGTTCGTAAAGCAATAATCTGTTGCTTGCAACTTAATACTGGAGGGGGTTCGGAAGATAACCTGAAGGTAGATTATTAGTCATAGATGCAGTTGGATGGTGGTCGATGTATTATGTTGTAATGCCCAATCAAGTCTCAGAGGAGTCAAGATGATTAGTATATGCATGTATTGCTTTCTCGGTGTTTGTCAATTGCCCCGCTGTAATTTGTTCACCCAGCATGTTATCTATCTAAGGAGAGCCACCTCTAGTGAACTATGGATCCCGGTCCTTTTTCTTTACATACAATCTACAATCTTTTACTGTTTTGTGTTTACTTTCTGCAAACTTTTACTTCTTTCCATTCGATACGTTTAATCCTTTATTTTTTGGAAAACACGGTGAGATTGACAGCCTCATCGCAAGTTGGGGACAAAGTTCTGTGGTTGTGTTGTGCAGGTCTCCACGTTGCTACTAGCACCGGTAGTGCGCCCTGCCAAAGCTCAGCTAGTAACACCTTTGAGGTGTTTCCTTGCTCCTACTGGTTCGATTAAACCTTGGTTTCATAACTGAGGAAAACTTGCTGCTGTGCTCATCATACCTTCCTCTTGGGGTTCCTAACGAGCTCTACGTCAACCACGCACCAGCACTTTTCTGGGCGCCATACATAGAGCCATCAAGCATTTTTCTGGCGCCGTTGCCGGGGATCGAATAAGAAGAAGAAACTCCCACGTCAACTACACGCCATTAAAAAGCATTTTTCTGGCGCTGTTGTCGGGGAGTCAAGGACATCTTCACAAGGGGAGTCCCTCATAACCAATCTCTTTACTTTGTTGTTTTTGTTTTGCTTAGTTTTCTTTTTTGCTTTGTTTGCTTGTTTTGTTCTTCAAAAACACAAAAAAAAAGTTTTGCAAGTTTTCTTTCTTATTTGAAAACCCAAAAAAATGACTACTCTTGAAAACACTAAGCTGTGTGACTTCACTAGCACCAACAACAATGATTTTATGAGCACACTTATTGCTCCACCTGTGCCTGAAGGTACTTTCTTTGAGATAAAACCTGCTTTTCTCAATCTTGTTATGAGAGAACAATTTTCTGGTATTGGTAATGAAGATGCTGCTTCCCATCTAAATAACTTTATTGAACTTTGTGAGATGCAAAAGCATAGGGATATAGATGGTGATACTATTAAACTGAAATTATTTCCTTTCTCTTTGAGAGGAAAAGCTAAAGAATGGTCGAATTCCTTAACTAGGAATAGTATTGATTCTTGGACTAAGTGCAAAGATGCTTTTATTGGAAAATACTATCCTCCTGCTAAGATTATATCCATGAGAAGTGAAATAATGAAGTTTAAACAACTGGATAATGAGCATGTTGCTCAAGCTTGGGAAAGAATAAAATCTTTGGTAAAGAATTGTCCCACACATGGACTGAGTGCTTGGATGATCATCCAAACTTTTTATGCAGGATTGAACTATTCTTCAAGGAACCTATTGGATTCAGCTGCTAGAGGTACCTTTATGACCATCACTTTGGGTGCTGCAACAAAACTATTGGACAATATGATGGTTAATTATTCTGAATGGCATACCGAGAGAGCTCCACAAGGTAAGAAGGTAAATTCTGTTGAGGAAACCTCCTCCTTGAGTGATAAGATTGATATTATTATGTCTATGCTTGTTAATGGGAAAGCCCATATTGATCCAAATAATGTTCCTTTAGCCTCTTTGGTTGCTCAAGAAGAGCAAGTCGATGTGAACTTCATAAGAAATAACAACTTTGGCAACAATGCTTATGGTAATAATGCTTATAGGAACAATTTTGGTAACAACAATTATAAGCCATATCCCCCAACAATGGTAATGCTTATGGAAATTCTTACAACAGTAATAAGAGTGCTCCCTCTGAACTTGAAGTTATGCTTAAAGAGTTTATTAGTAAACAAACTGCTTTCAATAAAATTATTAAGGAAAAACTCTCTAATGCTGAAAGAAATATATCATCTTTAGCTGAAGCTCAATCTTTTTTGAATAAAATGGCTGCTAAACCTAAAACTGATGATAATCCCTTTGCAGCTACTAATGCTATACAAGTAAGAATTGATGAAAATGTTAGACTATTAGCTGAATTACATGCTAAGTGAGAAATAGAAGGTGAAATTGCTAGAAACATTAGTGTTTCTACTATTACCACCACTAGTGTTGAGGCTAGTAATAGTTCTACAACTTTAGATGATAAATTTGATTTTGATCTTGATGGTTGCAACATCTCTGAAGTTATTAAGTTCCTACAAAAGATTGCTAAAAGTCCTGATGCTAGTGCTATGAACATAGCTTTTACAAAACACATTACTGATGCTCTCATAAAGATTAAAGAAGAAAAGATGAAACATAAAGATTCTATTCCTATAAAACAAGAAGATGGTTGTGAACGCATCATTAATATTAAAGTGAATGACTTTGATTTCAAAGCTTTGTGTGATCTTGATAGTAGTGTTTCTATTATGCCCAGAAGTATTTATGATATGCTTGATTTGCCTCCTCTTGAAGATTGTTATTTGAATGTCCCACTTGATGATAATGCTAAAAATAAGACTCATGGGGAGTCTCAATGATGTTCTTATTATGGTTAACGATTCTTATGTCCCCGTTGATTTCTATGTTTTGGATGTTGAATACAATGCTTCTTGTCCTATTACTTTGGGAAGACATTTTCTTATAACTGTTGGTGCCATCATTGATATGAAAGAAGGCACCATTAAATATCAACTCCCACTTAAGAAAGGTATAGAACACTGCCCCAAAAAGAGAGAAAATATGTCTTTTGCTTCTCCTATGAAAACAAAATTTGGTCTTAATGCTTCTTTATTTGAGAACACTTGATTCTTTCTTTGCTTCTTATGCCTAACTTAAAGGCGTTAAAGAAAAGTACTTGTTGGGAGATAACCCAAGAGTTTTAGTTGAGTCTTGGAGGTTATTACCTCTGTAATAACCTCTCCTTATTATTTTTATTTGCTTTTTGTGCCAAGAGTAACTTCTAATGAGAGTGAAGTAATGATTGGGAAAGTTGCTGTCCCGAAACAGATTTCTGTGCTTCACCGTAAAAATTCCTGAAAGAGCTCTATACGTCGGATTGAGCTGTAATTGTTTGTGCTTCTGTCCCAGGTTGTTATCTAACTTTCGTTAGTTCAACACTTTTTGATTTGAGCAACATAAGGTCTTCGAAAAAATTCATCTTTACATGTTGGTCTGTTTTGATTGATCTCTGCCATTTTCTGCATTTGCTTCTTGTTGGTTCCTTTTTGAGTTCTTTTGGGGAATTGAGCTTTTTGAGGGAAGTGCTACAGTAGCTTGTGTTTTAATGGAAGTTTTATTGATGTTGGAACTGAACACAAAGACTTATTATCTTAAGTGCACTAATGTTGCTAATAAAGACTGTGTGAAGTTTTGTATGAAGGAAAAAATTTAGGTGTATGGAAGGAACGAGTAATGAGATGAAGGATGGACTAAAGCTCAAGCTTGGGAATGCCACGCGTGTCACCCCAAGAAAGATCCAAGAAGTACAAGCGTCAAAGCTTGGGGATGCCCAAGGCATCCCCTTCTTCATCAATAAAAATCCCAGGTTTCTTCCAAACGCTTCATTTTTATTGTTTTATGCACAGTTGTGTTTTTCTTGGAGCGTCTTCTTTTTCGTTTTCGTTTTGATTTTTAGTTTGCTTGGTTTTCTTAGTATTCTGAATAAATTGGTTGGACCCCCTCTTTCATACTTTGGTTTGCAAATAGTTTGGTTTGCTTTGGAAAAGAGTAGGAAAGCTCATGCTTATATGGTAAAAAGAGCTCGTTTTTTACTGTGGTTATGCTTTGTCATGCCATGCTTGATATTGTTTTGGCTTTATGCTTACTATTATTTGCTGTAGCATGTCTTGTTATAAACAATTGAGATTGCTTAATGTGCCTTGGATGAATCATGCGTTGTTTTAGCATATTAAAGTATAGTACAGTGGTATTCTCCTTTGATACTTTATTTGGGTTGACTTGGCACATGCTCACACCATGTTATGACTATCTCAAGTCACCATAGGCTTTATGATCCTTTAGTTTTCAACTTGTAGTATCACTTTATGCTTTGATCAATGATGTTTTGTCGCTCTGTATGATTATGGCCATTATTGCTCTCTTAGTTTGTCGCTCCCAGTCTTTTGCTAGTCTCCACAACAAAGTATGAGTTCCACTCATGCATCCAACTCCCTAAACCAAGTTTTTTCAAAGAGTCCGCCATACCTACCTACTAGCTTATGCTATTCCAAGTATATTCATGCTTTTGTTTACCTTTCACTTGTTATGATTAAACTAGTGATTAAAGCTCTCACGAACTTGATGGCACACTTTACTTTTTGCCTCTAATAAACTTGAACCATTGGGTACTTCTTTGTTGCGTATATGCTTGCGCTTTATAAGTTGAAATTAGCAGAACCATGTTTCATGGGGAACGTTTTCAACATTGCAATTGTACTTTGTACTCCGTTGATATCATGTTCTTTTGCTTACGGATCCCGGCGGTGTGAAATAAAAGTGGAACTTGTAAGATCATGGAGTTTGTATGTGTGTTAGAGAAATGCCTGGGCCGCTAGCCTAAGCCATGCCTAATCATGGTGGAAACTTGCAGCATCACCATAATGAGCACTCTATGAAGCATCCTCAATAAAAACCTATGCAAATAGCAAATAAAAAGATCACCGAGATGCTCATTGTCTGCTTGCCTTGTCATTTTGATTATGGGAAAGCTCCTGTATCATGTGCAAGAGGTACCTTGTTGGCGGTTCTTAATGACAAGAGCTTACTCGTGACTGAAGTTGAGTAGCATGAGGATCGCTCTTCGTAAGTAAGGGCATGAGATTTCGGTTTATAACTTGTCAAGCATATCCTCTTAGTTGTGTCACTTTAACCTTAATCACCTTCAAGATGCTGATGATAGGGGCAATGAGAGCTGAAAGCTATAAGTACCATAATTTTTGGAAGCTCTTTATGAGACTTGAATCCCAACTTCCTTTTACAAAAAGGCCTTTCTTCCACCATTATATTAAGTCTCCACCTTCTATCTTTATGCACCTACTTTGAGAGCATAGTGGCCATTCTTAGTTCTATGTGTATTGTCCCAAGACTAGTTGATTGATGCATAACTTGTTATTGCTTGTTTGAAACTATTGTATCTAGTCACTCTTATGAACTTTGAAGGTGTCCTATGCATTTATATTTTCTACTCTATTGAGGGACAAGCTGAATACTATTATGCTATGTTTTTTTATGTGAAATAAACAAACGTCTTGCAAAGCATTGTTATTCATGAATCTTTTTTGTGTGCCTTTTCATGTTGCATCATAGTTTTTTGTCTTATTGCTAGAACTTTTCCTTTCATGTTATGATTGAAGTACTATGATCCCAGCTTTGAATGTTTTACAAATACTTTGATCAAGTCTTTGATGGTGCATGTCACCTCAAAAATTATTTCTTTTTATCACTTACCTACTCGAGGACGAGCAGGAGTTAAGCTTGGGGATGTTGATACATTGCAAATGTATCTATAATTTTTGATGTTCCATGCTTGGTTTTATCCACTTTCTTGTGTTTTGTTCCAACTTTGGAGTACTTTTCATATGATTTCTTGGACTAACCTATTAACAAGAGCCACAGTGCCAACTGCCTGTTTTCTACTGTTTTTGGTTCCAGAAAAGTCAGAAAATGAATATTCTCGGAATTGGACGGGACAAAAGCCAAAGTGCCTATTTTTCGGAAGGGATCAAGTGCCAGAATACGAGACAGAGAGGGACCAGGGGGCCACCACACCACCTGGCCGCGCGGCCCAGCCTGGCCCGCGCCAGGGGGTGGTGAGGCCAGCCCTGGCACCCCCTCGGCCTCTCCTTCCGCCTATAAGTTGCCCTCGGGACGAAAACCCTAGGTACCCGATCAAAAATCCACGAAAGAGTCTGTAGCTGCCGTCATCTCCATCCCTAGATCGGGAGGGATCTGAAGCTCTTCCCGGCACCCTGTCGGAGAGGGGAATTCACCCTGGAGGCCTTCTTCATCACCATGCAAGCCTCCGGTGTGATGCGTGAGTAGTTCATCCTTGGACTACGGATCCATGTAGTAGCTAGATGGCTGGTATCTCCTCCTTTGTGCTTTCATATTTAATTCTTGTGAGCTCCGTTCATGATCAAGATCATCTATTTGTAATTCATATATGTTGTGTTTGCGGGGATCCGATGGATATTGAGATGCTATTTCATATTGATTATTGATTCTATCATGTCTTTGTTATTTGAGATCTTGCATGCTTTCTGTTGTTAGTAGCTATATTGGCCAAGTAGATGCTAGCAAATCCAAGAGTTAGTATTTATGCTCGATAGTGGGTTCATGCCTCTGGTAATCTGGGGAAGTGACAGAAATCTCTAAGGTACTAGATGTGCTGTTGCTACTAGGGAGAAAACAACAATCCTTTCTTCATAGAACAATCGTATTGTTTACTTTACACGGAGTTCATAAAGCAATAATCTGTTGCTTGCAACTTAATACTGGAGGGGGTTCGGATGATAACCTGAAGGTGGATTATTAGTCATAGATGCAGTTGGATGGTGGTATATGTATTATGTTGTAATTCCCAATCAAGTCTTAGAGGAGTCAAGATGATTAGTATATGCATGTATTGCTTTCTCGGTGTTTGTCAATTGCCCCGCTGTAATTTGTTCAACCAGCATGTTATCTATCTAAGGAGAGCCACCTCTAGTGAACTATGGATCCCGGTCCTTTGTCTTTACATACAATCTATAATCTTTTACTGTTTTGTGTTTACTTTCTGCAAACTTTTACTTCTTTCCATTCGATACGTTTAATCCTTTGTTTTCTGCAAAACACGGTGAGATTGACAACCTCATCGAAAGTTGGGGACAAAGTTCTGTGGTTGTGTTGTGCAGGTCTCCACGTTGCTACTAGCACCGGTAGTGCGCCCTGCCAAAGCTCAGCTAGTAACACCTTTGAGGTGTTTCCTTGCTCCTACTGGTTCGATTAAACCTTGGTTTCATAACTGAGGGAAACTTGCTGCTGTGCTCATCATTCCTTCCTCTTGGGGTTCCCAACAAGCTCTACATCAACCACGCACCAGCACTTTTCTGGGTGCCATACACAGAGCCATCAACGCGCTTCTAGGGCCTGGGCCCTTTCCTCCAGTTCTTCAGCCGTAAGTTCTACAACTGTAGGGATAGGTGTAGTTAATGCAGCATCGATGAGTTTACCCACACCTGCGGTGACCACGTGTCCATCCACCGATTCTTCTTTGGGCTCCTCTGGGATAAGTGCTCCATCCGAGTCTTCCTCATATTCCTCGGCAATCACTTCCTCTGCCGGAAGATCTTTTGCCGGGTTCTTGTCCTTCTTCTTTGCCTTCTTGGCAGCGCCGGTAGAAAAGACGGCTTTGGGCCCATTTCCCGGAGTCAAACTATGATCGGTACTTTCGGCTATTTGGTCCTCGGGATTATCTCCGAGATCCATGTTATCCTGTACTTTAGAAGAGTTTTCTCCGGATCCTTTGTCCATGGCTTCTCCTTCTTCTGCAACTATGGAGTTAAGCTCCTCTTCGTATTCCAGGGAGAACTTCCGGAAATCTACCGACGTCATGGAATCATCCGAAGATGCTAGTAAGTCGGCGCTTGTTCCGATTGCCTCCAGAACCGAGTCTTTGTTGTCTCCAGCATCGGCTGAGCCGGATCCGGATCCAACATATCCAACAAAGTGTGACACGTCCCTCCTGAGATAGTTGCGGCTCTCGCGGCCGGCTTCCCTGAAACACCTGATGGTCTCGAGAATTTTATCCACGCTTGCATCTTGCATCATCATGCGCCTCAACGTATATCTCAGGAAAGGTTTATCAGTTCCGGTATTATCAGAGCCGAAATCAGAGTTGCTTCCTTGCTCTTCCTGGATTTCGACCTCCGTAGGTGGATCGATCTGGGATTCGAGCTCGCTAGGGAGATCCACTCCAGATTCGACTTGCACTGCAAAATCTGCTTTAGGTTCAGCTTTCTCCACTATCTCCGCAATGGGTGTGGGCTGGGTGGGCTTAGGGATTTCTGAGATCTAGAACTCTGCCGCCTCCATGGACAAAGGGGACCCAGAATTTTCTTCTGCCTCTATCATCACCGCTAGGGTGGGTGGGGCAGGTTCAGCGAAGCCGATGTCAACATCGATCTCGTCGAAAGACATGATGGTGTAGGTGGCCACGGCTTCCCTAGCTGGAATCCAGGTCTCGTCGAGAACGATGAGAGGGACGTCACTGGCGTAGAGGATGCGACCAACGGGATGGTCTCGCCAATTCCGATTCTTGCAGATTCCACTCGGAACATAGATCTGAAGCTCACTTGCCCCATGGTGGGCACCAACTGTCGTCGGATTGATGACAAGTATGCCATGAGGGGGTTCTCGAGGTGTGTGGAAGAGAGGGGTGTGAGACATACGGTATTCCAGAACGGTGAGCACACAAGTTTACCCAGGTTCGAATCCGCCGGCTTTGGACGGATCCTACTCCTGCTAGCAATCCAGTAATACAGCATAGCTGGAGTATGGGTTACAAGGGTTTCTCCTGTGCGAGTTGAGATTGTAGACTATTGTGAGGATTGGGTTGCCTTAAAGGCTCTCCCTAGGACGGCTTATATAGATATCCGGCCTAGGGTTTACAGGAGAGATCTATCCGGCTACGACTAAGAATCGGTTACATAGTACATCTTGAACTACAAGTAACACTATGGGCCTATGTCGGTAAGTCTTCTAGGAATTCCCGTAGCCAGACTGGACTCTGTCTCTTCTCTCTGATTGGGCCGCACGTGAAGCAAAGCTCTAACCCTAAGTGGGCCACCCTAGTCAGTGAGGCACAGTGAGGATACCCGGAAAGTATATCCCCAACACTTGGGTGAAGGTGCTCCGGATCCCAAGGAACACATGATTCTTGCCGGCAACTTTGTCAGCACCACCATCACCCAGGCCAAGGAGATAGCCCAGCCTCTAGGGATTAACATCAAGGCAGCAGACTCGGCGGCCAAGTACGCGGAGATCCTGTGCCGAGCTCCTGAGAAGGTCAAGGACTGGAAGGCCTCTTGCATCCGGGCTGGTGCTAGGATGTCTCTGTCTTGGGTCAAGGCGCACTATGACAACGCTGACATTGACCTGGTGACCTCCGGCTTTCCCAAACTGGATGAGGAAGGGAGGGAGATCGATAGCGATGCTATTTGGAATTCCCTCTCCGACTTCAACACCAGGAATGCCAAGATGGTCAATGCCGATGTCTGTTTTTCTGTCGAGATCCTTGACGAAGACATGGCCTCGTCTGAGTCTAGCCCATCTCCCTCTGGGTTTGACGAGCTCTCCTAGCCTGTCTCTCCTGATGATGCCACCACGAAGCCCCCTGCAGCAGAACCATAAAAAACAATGTTTGTATTAAATGTGTCTCTGCAATGTGTATGTGGAAAAAACTTATGTTTTGCTAAGGCGGAAAAACTTGTACTCAAGTTTCCTGCTACTTATCTGTTTCCATCATGTGTATATTTTTTAAGCAAGTGCTGGCTTATCCATTATTCTAGTTCGTATGCTTGACCTTTCGTGAGATGGAAGACTCGCAACACAGAACTATGCCCTCAGGTGATGATGCTTAATAGCACCGTCAAGAACCTAAGAGCAAAATTGCCGGCTTTGAGTGCCGAGAAGTCACTACTCCGGAATCCACATAAAAACTTCAGAAAACGTGTATACCAGAAAACTTAAGCTAATGCCTGTAGGCGGAATTTTCACAAGTGCGAATGCAAACTTGCGCATAAAGGGTTTATATGATCCAAAAATGAACAACTAAAGGAGGTAAAAGACTCAGAGAATATGAGTGGACCAAATGGTTTATTTCATTGATCATATAAGAAACTTATTACATAATATAAATGTGCTAAGTGTAAAAGGGGCGAGGATGTGCTATGTTCCATGGCCGATCTGTCTCCTGGTAATCATCATCGGAGTCACGTTGCTTGCACTTGTGATTTTTGGCCTATCTTTCAACTCGCAAATATCACGAGGTAATAGGAACCATTTAGCAATGCTTTGCTTAAGACGAATGGTCCTTCCCAAAGCGGGGACAGTTTGGGTGATTTCTCCTACTTGAGTCTAAACACCAGAACCCCTTGTTTAAATGAGCGATGCCTTACGCAGAAACTATGTTAGCCACGCAGCTTCTGCTGGTAGATGGCGGATCTCTGGCATGCCATCACGTGCTCTTCTTCAAGTAGGTCCACAGATAGGCGTTTGGATTCTTCAGCGTCATCCTCCTTATAGGCGGAAACTCTTGGTGCATCGTGGAGGATGTCGGATGGGAGGATAGCTTCAGCTCCATAAACCATGAAGAAAGGAGTCAAGCCGGTGGATCTGTTGGGTGTTGTTCGTAAACTCCACAAGGCAGATGGTAATTCCTCCGCCCAGGCTCCAACTGCTCTATGTAGCGGTGCCTCTAAGCGTGGCTTGATTCCATACAGAATTAGTCTATTGGCCCTTTCAACCTGCCCATTTGATTATGGATGTGCCACAGATGCTAGGTCAAGGCAGATGCCCTTTTCATGACAGTACTCCTCAGCTTCTCCGAGAGATAAATTTCTAACATTGTCAGTGATGATGCTGTGTGGGATACCAAATCTCACTACTAGATCCCGGACAAATTTTAGGGTTGTTTCCCATCAAGCTTTCTAATGGGTTTAGCTTCAATCCATTTTGTGAATTTGTCCACTGCTACTAGCAAGTGTGTGAATCCACAGGGTGTTGTCTACAAAGGTCCCACCATGTCGAGCCCCCAGACTGCAAACGGCCAAGTTATTGGTATTGTTCGCAATTCTTCAGCTGGAACACTTGGTTGTGTTGCATAGAACTGACACCCAAGGCATGTTTGTACCAACTTGTCAACGTCCGCCTTGGCAGTTAACCAGTAGAATCATTGCCAGAAGGCCTTAGCCACCAACGACCGGGGAGCAGCATGGTGCCCGCAATCTCCGAGATGTATTTCTCTAAGGATTTCGATACCTTGTTGCTGGGAGCCGCATCGAAGGAAAAATCGTGTGGTACTTCTTTTGTAAAGTTGTCCGTCAATGATTACATAGCCTTTTGCTCTTCGTACTATTTTCCGGCTTTAGACTTTGTCAGCAGGCAAAGTTCCGTCTTGTAGAGAGTCCATGAACAGTTTCGTCCAAGCCGAAGAGGTCACTGTTACTTTGTTAACAAATGAGTCCACTCTATCCAGTTGTCGGTGTCCGCTCCCTTCACGGATGGGGTATGTAAATGTTCTAGAAAAATGTCTGGCGGAATTGGTCGACGAGCTGATCCAAGCTTTGACAACAGATCTGCCGCTTCATTCTCCTCCCTTTTGACGTACTTGACTTCGTAGCCATCGAAGCACTTGGCTATTTCGTCTACATCATCTCGATATGCCACCATCATAGGGTTCCGCGCGTTCTAGGTGCTAGCTACTTGCTGGGCAACCAAGTCAGAATCTCCACAGCAAACTATGCGCTTGATGCTAATATCCTTGGCTACGCGAAGTCCGTGAATGAGAGCCTCATACTCCGCCATGTTGTTGGTAGCATTGAAGTGAATCTGCAGGACGTATTGCAACTTTTCTCCTGTTGGTGATTGTAATAATACACCAGCCCCTCAGTCGTTGAGCAGCTTTGATCCGTCAAAGTGCATGACTCAATATTCTGTCTTGGGCATAGGAGTGTCTTCTGGCAGTTCTGTCCAATCTGCGAGAAAATCCGCCAATGCTTGTGATTTGATAGCGTCGCGTCTCTTGTAGGTGATTTCAAAGGCGGCAAGTTCGATGCCCTACTTTGCCACTCTTCCCGTAGCGTCATTGTTGTTGATTATGTTGGACAGTGGAGCTTTGCTCACCACTGTGATAGGGTGCTCCTGGAAATAATGCCTTAGCTTGCGTGAAGCAAGGAAAACTCCATAAGCTATCTTTTGGTAGTGCGGGTAACTTTGTTTAGATTCCGTCAAGAACTCGCTTACATAGTAAACGGGTCGCTGAACTCCGTATTCGTGCGTTGGTTCCTTGCGCTCCACCACGATGACGACGTTGATTACCCGGTTGGTTGCTGCCATGTAAACTAACATAGGCTCCCTTGACACCGGTGCTGCAAGTATTGGCGGGGAGGAGAGTATTCTCTTGAACTCCTGAAGTGTTGTGTCAGCCTTGCCCGTCCATGTGAATTTGTCCGCCTTCTTGAGCAACTTGTAGAGCGGCATAGCCTTCTCACCAAGTCGGCTGATGAACCGGCTTAATGATGCGACGCAGCCTATGAGCCTTTGTATGTCCTTCAGGCATGTCGGACGTTTGATGTCGAGGATGGCCTTGATTTTCCCCGGGTTCACCTCGATTCCGCGATGCAAAACGATGAAACCCAACACTTTGCCAAAGGGTACCCCGAAGATGCATTTCTTGGGGTTTAGCATCATGTTGTATTTCCGCAGATTGTCGAAGGTTTCCTGCAGGTCAGTGATAGGATCATTTGATTTCTTTGACATTACCGCGATGTCGTCCATGTAAGCGTGTATGCTGCGACCTATTTGGTCTTGTAGGCAACGTTGCATTGTCCGCTGGTAAGTTGCACCGGTGTTTTTAAACCCAAAGGGCATCATCATGTAGCAATACGTGATGTAGGGTGTGGTGAACGAAGTGGCCAGTTGGTCCGACTTTCGCATCCGGATCTAGTGGTATCCTGAGTAAGCATTGAGAAAACACATAAGTTTCGAACCAGCCATCGAATCAATGACTTGGTCAATGCGAGGCAAAGCAAACAGATCCTTCGGACATGCTTTGTTCGAGCCGGTGTAATCAAAGCACATTCTTAATTCATTGGTTCCCTTTTTGGGGACAAGTACAGGATTTGCTACCCATCGAGTGTGAATAACTTCTCAGATAAAGCCATCCTTAAGTAACATAGCTATTTCTTTACCTATAGCCCTTCGTCTTTCATCACCAAAGCGTCGTAGAGGTTGCTTCACCGGTTTGGCATTAGGATCAATATTCAAGCTTTGCTCAGCAAGTTCCTGATGACCCACAAGTATAGGGGGTGTATCGCAGTATTTTCGAGGGAAGTGAAACCCAATTTATTGATTCGACACAAGGGGAGCCAAAGAATATTTATAAGCCTTAACAACCGAGTTGTCAATTCAGCTGCACATGAGAACAATCTTGCTCACAGCAGTTTATCAGTAGCAACAGTTTTGTAGTAGGAATAGTAAAGTAACAGCAGTAGTAAAGCAAAGACAGTAGTAACAAAAGCAGTAAACAGTGGGATTCGAGTGCGGTAGGCATAGGGATGGATGGACGGGTGTTGCATGGACAAGACAATTCACATAGCAATCAGAACATAGGGCAATTGCAGATAAATAAGATAAAGCATCCAAGTACTAGACAATCCTAGGCATATGTTTCATATATAGTCATACGTGCTCGCAATGAGAACTTGCACAACATCTTTTGTCCTGCCAGCCCGTTTGCAGCGGGGCCTCTAGGGAACTACTGGCAATTAAGGTGCTCCTTTTAATAGAGCACCGGAGCAAAGCATTAACACTCCATGAACACATGTGATCCTCACATCAAAGCCATTCCCTTCTGGTTATCCCGATTTCTGTCACTTCGGGGCCATAGGTTCCGGACAACGACGTGTGTATACAACTTGTAGATAAGACCAGAAACAATACTATCATAATCAATAATAAGTTCAGATCTGAAATCATGGCACTCAGGCCCTAGTGACAAGAATTAAGCACAACAAAGTTGCAACAAAGTCATAAAGCACTAATAAGAGATAATAGGCACTATGCCCTAACAATCTGATGCCATTACATGAACGACCTCATCCAATCCCTACCATCCCCATAGCCTACAACAGGGGATTACTCACTCATAGATGGGGGAAACATGGATGGTCGATGAAGATGATGGTGGAGGTCGATGGAGATGGCTCCGGGGGCACTTCCCCGTCCCGGCAGGGTGCCAGAACAGAGACTTTCTGTCCCCCGAATCTCCCCTTCGGTGGTGGTAGCACAGCGTAACTTTTCGTGGAAAAACGTCGACCCCCCCGAAGTTTTTAGGTCAGAAGGCTTCTTATAGGCAGAGAGAGAGACCGAGGGGGTGCCTGGTGGGCCCACACCACCCCCTGGCGGGGCCTAGCCTGGCCCGCGCCACCAGGTGGTGTGGCCACCCCTGGCTCTTCTCCGTCTCATATTCTGGCTCCTGGAGTCTTCTCGAAAAATAGGCACTTTGGCTTTTGTCCCATCCAATTCCGAGAATATTCATTTTCTGACTTTCCTGGAACCAAAACAGCAGAAAACAGGCAGCTGGCACTGTGGCTCTTGTTAATAGGTTAGTCCAAGAAATCATATGAAAAGTACTCCACAGTGTGGACAAAACACAAGAAAGTGGATAAAACCAAGCATGGAGCATCAAAAATTATAGATACATTTGCAATGTATCAGTTCCCTAGGTACACCTTTCATGTCGGCAGGTTGCTAGGCAAAGATGTCCCCATTCTCACAGACGAACTCGATGATCGCGCTTTCCTATTTGGGATCCAGGTCTGTGCCAATGGCGGTGGTCTTGGAGGAATCTCCTTCAACAAGCTCCACCAGCTTGGTCTTGATGGTGGCCTTGAATACGGGTTCGGTAGTAGTGATCTGCTTTTTTGAAGCCGACATCTTCGAGGCATTTACCTGGTTCTGGATCTCCTTGAACTCCTCATCGAAGAGGACTACTTCGGTGAAGGCGGCCTCACTGAGCTCGCACTCCCGTGCCTTGGTGAAGCTTCCGCAACGGTGATGATGCCGTTTGGTCCAGGAATCTTGAGCTTGTTGTAGACAAAGCATGGCCTTGTGAGGAAGGAGTGGAAGATGTCACATCCAAAGATGACGTGGTAGACGCTCTTGAAAGGCACCACTTCAAAAGGTCATGCGCTCTTGGCGGTAATTGTTGACATCGCCAAAAGCGGCCGGAAGGGTGATGCAGCCTAGGGAATTTGCTTGTCGGACGGGGACAACCCCATGGAACACGGTGTTTCTCTTCCTTAGCTGGGTCTCTGTCAAGTTCATCTTGTGTAGTGTATCCAGGTACATGATGTTGATGCTGCTTCCACTGTCCACGAGGCACTTGGTGAACTCTGTCTCGTCAATCGAAGGGTTGATGACCATGGCATACTGGTTCTCTGTTGGGATAAGATCTGGGTGGTCCTTCCTATCCCAAGTAATTGGAACTTCCGACCACCTGACGTACTGGGGAACCGGAGGGAGGGCAGCCATCAGTATACTCAAAGAGGTTTTCTGGGCCTAGACGGTGGCGGTGCCAAGGAAGGTATGGTAACACAGAGCCTTCTTTTCGAAGGGATTTTTCCCTTTATCCTCTCCCTTGTCGGAGGCTTTGGGCTCCACGTCTTCATCCATATCGCTTGATTCCTTGGGCTCTTCCTCCTTCTTCCCTTTGCCCTTTCTACGGGGTCTGTTCTTCCTACTTTGCTTGTAGCCGGACTCAGGGTCCTCCTTGAGGTCGTTGAAAATTTTGCAATGGCGATTGGTGTGGGTGGCCTTGCCGTTTCTGTCAAGGTGGATGAAACACGGCATATCACGGTACTCTTCGTATGTTTGGGGAACGCGGGGCGCTGAGGGTGTGTTATAACTCCTCTGCTGGCCACTGCTAGGCCCCCGATCACGTCCACGCTGTCCGCCTCTGCCTCTATCAGTGAAAGTTGCGGCGACCATGTTGGCTACTTGCTTTTCTTTGGGCAGATTTTTTCGCTTGTTATTGTTGTTTTTCTGGCCTGGGTAGGGATTGCTATTGCCGGTAGCGATCCGCGTGCGTCGTCATCAGCAGCGACAAACTTGCTAGCCATGGCGATTGTTGCATTGAGGGTGAGCTCATTGTTGTCTTGCTTACGCTTTAACTTATGGCGGAGCAAAGTTCCCTTTTTCAGACTGTTGACAAAGGTGGCCATAGCGGTCTGTTTGTGCACCCCTGCGCAGGATTTTTTCATATCAAGCCAGCGAGAGAGGTAAGCACGAGAGGTTTCATCCTTTTCTTGCACACACCACTGCAGGTCTTCGGCAGTGCAGGGACGTTTGTATGTACCCTCGAAATTCTTGGTGAGCGGTTCATGCATGTCCAACCAATTGCATATTGATTTCTCCGGTAAGTCATCGATCCATTACCGAGCGATGCCGGTCAGCCTAAGTGGGAGGTACTTGATGGCGACATTGGGGTTTCCCCCTGCGATGTGAATCGCTCAGCTGTAGTCCTGCAACCATGTTGCTGGCCTAGCAGTGCCGTTGTAAGGCTTGATGGTCTTGTCTATCCGGAGGCCCTTGGGGTAGGTTGTGTCTCGTATGACTGGTCCAAAGCAATGTGGCCCAAGGTATGGGAGCTCCCGAGCTTCTTGGATCTTGTCCAGCCGCGTACGCGCATCATACAGCTCTGGTTGCTTCCCTTTTCCGTCATGGGGAGGGGAGTTGTGGCGCGATCTATGGGATCCACCGTGCCCTCCGCCATGATGGCTGCTAGGTGGTGACGGTGGGGGTGGAGGCGGTGGGTTAGCTTTATTGCTGTGCCCCTCCCGCGACTCCTCACGCCTGTCGCGGTTACTTGTCAGACGTGGCGGATCCTTGTGGGACTTGCTCCTATGTCCTTCAACGCTGCTGCCCTCTCCGGCATGCCATTGCTGCTCACCCTGGTCGCGTATAATGATGCCGACCTGGGGACGCCTTGGCGGTGGCATGCTTGTACATTCGCACGGCTCTGGTTCCTCGTGACGCCGAGATGGTGGTGGAGGTGGCGATCGGCGGGGACGAGTCTTTTCTCCGCGATCGGAGGATATGGGGATGGCGTCAGTCCTATTGCGTGCCTCCCTCCGTCTTCGCTTTGTAGAGCCTGTACGCGATCCTTCGTCACGAGGAGATTTGAGTCTTCTGCGGCTGTTCAGGGTTGGCTGGCAAAGCTCCGGGTTGGACTCAAGCCTCTGCGAGGCAACCTTCTCATATTACTTGCATGCCTTAGTGACGAGGTCATACACCTGAGCAACTGCTTTTGGCGACCTGTCCTATTCCAGGAGGGTCTTAGTGACGGTGATGTTGAGGGCGGGAGTTGGCATGGCTTGCCTCCCCTCTGAATCAATGTATGGGGTGGCTTTTGTCGGCTTAGATCCATCATATCCCAACCTTCGCCGAACGCCGGGATCTTCGACAATGTGAGCTGGCACTTTCTTTGCCTTTTGCTTTAACAACAATTGCTTGTACTCGGCCTCCACAGCTCTTGCCGCCTTGATGGATTGATGCGCCTTAGCCATGTCTTCGTTCAGCTTAGCGCCCTTCTCCGCAATGCACTTGGCCTCCACCAAGATTGTTGCGCCCTTCTCATCAAGCTCCGTAACGCTCCGGATATGGGCGACGGTGATAGGCTCGACGAGGAGTGCGTCGTAGATTGCTTTGTCGGCGGGAGTAGCCAATGGGTTGCCAGCTGCAGACGTTGAGGGTGGCATTGGCGGTTGATTTGACTGTCGGGCAGTACTACGGGTTGTGGTGAGTTCCTACGCCAGTTGTGGGCGGATAACTGGAGGAGGCATGGCCTTGGCTGTAGCCGGAGGTTCGGCGGCCTTCTTGGCTACTTCTGCTCTGGTAACCGCTGGTGTGGGTGGAGCTCTCTCACGTTCCGGTTCCTGTCCGTCTTCTTCCATCACGCTCCCAATGGTGACTAGCACCTGGTGGGAAGTGTTGGCCTTCTCGGCGCGCTCCTCCTTCTCGATCTCCCTCATAACAGCGTCGTATTCCTCCGAGTTAGCGTTTGAGCCACCGCCATCCATATTGATGTCGGCGTAAAGCGCGTCAAGGACGGAGTTGGAGTTGGCTTTGGTGTTGACGATGGCGGATGTGTAGGGTGATGGAGGCGGGCCGTTGTTGTTGTTTCCTCCTCCGGCTACAACGGCGATTGCTGTTTGGCCTCTTCGATGGCCTCCGCGTATTCGTTGACGATGGCAACCATCTCACCAAGGGTGAGAGGACCTGCGGCCTGCCGCCTTTGGAGGGTATGCCGGAGGAGTGTTCCGGGTGTGATCCCTTCCACGAAGTGGTACACGAGCTCGTCGGCGCGGTCACCCTCTAGGGTTTCCCTCACCCTCATCCATCTGGCGAGGTATTCGCGGGGAGGTTCTCAATCCCTTTGAACGCATCTGGCCAGATCGAAGATGGTGACTACGCCGACAAAGTGTGACATGCGCATCTCTAACGCTTGGGGAAGCCAAGCGGATTTGCGGGGTCCTTCCACCATTATATCCTGCACAGGGGCGGTTTGGGTGGGCCTTGAATTTTCTTGATCCGAGCCACCATACTCCAAAGAGAGGTATGGCCCAGATCCTTCCGCGAACGTGTCCTTCTCATAGGCGGTCCGTGCGGGGCTTGACGAGTTTCTGACTTCCTGAGAGCTAGGACCCGAGCTGGTTTCGCCGATGAAGATGTGGATGTCTCCGAAGGGGATGACAGAATAGCGCGTAGGGTTCGTCTTCGCCGGCACCCAGAACTCATCTGGGGGACGATTGGGACGTTGCCAGAGAAGAGAACGCGTCCGATGGCTACGGTGTCACCGATTCCTGCGAAGTGATTGGACATCGCCCGATGTAGAGCTCGAAGCGCCTCTTCCCCCATGATGGGCGCCAACTATCGTGGTATTGCTGACGAGTACGCCAAGGAGGGGTCCTTACAGTGCGTGTTTAGAGATGTGGGGTAAGGCGGAGAGTTGGCGGGTACGAGGTAACACAGCTTACCCAGGTTTAAGTCCCACAACGGTGGCGGAACTCTACTCCTCCTATAAATCACTATAATGACAATACGTCGAGTTACAGAGATAGGTTCGCTGTGCGAGGTGTTGCACGTTGTACGTAGCAATCTAAGAGGTTGTGCCCTAAAGGCTCTCACAAGCCGGCTTATAAAGGCGCCAAGACCTAGGGTTTACAGGGAAAGGACCTTGCCGGACAAGGTAAAGAGTCCTGCACTAATACAAACTAGTCTTCCGTGTCTTGTACTCGAAGGCTCTGAGTATGTCGGTGACTCCCGTGTAGCATTCCTTTATCCGACATGGGTCTTCCTTCTGGATCGGTCTAACTGGACCGCCCAGCAGGCCATAGGCCATACTACCAACGATGGGCCACCCGGGTTAGGCGGATTGGTGACATGCTACGAGGGTACCCATTTGGCATATCCCCAACAGTCTAAAAACTATCTATGTATCTAAGATTTGCTTTTGCTGATCCTCCACTCTTAGGTCTTGATGCAGTTTTTATTTTTCCAAATAAAATTATCTGGGTGCATCTCAAAATGAACTTCAGTCCGGCAGCATGTGATTAGAGAAACGAGCTACTTCTAGATTGTAGCAAGACTAACTACTCATGTTCTTGACCTAAAAACGAGGTAGATCTGTAGAAAATTTGTAGATTTGTAGCAGATCTTCAATACAGGAAAGGGAATGAATAAAAAATCAAAATCAAAAGGAGGAATATGTGAAGGGAAGAACCTTTGTAGCCGGACCATCTTCGCCCTTGCCGGAGGAGAGAAAAGCTTCCGAGGCGGAGGAAAGCTTGGACGAAGGCGAGCAGAGGGGAGATCGGACGGAGGCTGGGGAGATCTTGGACGCCGGAGGACGGAGTCAGAGCGCTTTGGAGAGTGCCTCGCTTCGGTTGCCGGAGAAAGGATACGGCGAGCGTCGCTCCCAGCGCCGCCGCCTCCCCGTCGTGCGAGAGAGCCAGCGACTCGAGGATTTCGTGCCCGACCTCTCGACTGGTGGGAGCTTCTCCCGGGGAAAGGCCAGGGAAAAGCCGGGGGTGCATCGCCCCATCGGCAACCAAATGGCGCGGGGGGCTTCCTCGGGCCAATTCGGCCCGTGGTTTCTTCGGCCAGGGAAAACAGGCGGATCCCCTCGGGATCCAGTGCATCCAAACGAGCCCTTAATTCTTGAAATAGAACCCCCACCAACTTCTCCATGTATTTCAGGTTCCTGGCTAGAGCTCAGCTGACTTAATGAGTCTTGAAAAGGATTAGCTTCATTTTTCCCATAGTTGCTTTCTATAAAAATCAGCTTAACTATAGCATATGTAGCAGAAATCCGGACAGCATTCTCCCGATTGAACATGGCCTTTGTGGAAACCAAATCCTATTATCAGTTAGCAATTGACATCACAGATCCAAAATACAAATTCCTCACGGAGCTTTCAATAATGCCTTCTCAACACATTGAGCTACACACGTTCTTTCCTCTTTGAGGAAATCTGGCAACCACATGCAATACACCTATTACGAAACCATCCAATAAGAACAAATATGTAAGCTAAATACATACCAAGCAAACAATGTCCTCACCTCGACATCCGATAATACCAGAGTGATGTAGCGGCAGCATCCCTGAACACGCCCACAGCATCGTCGCTGAACCTCCGCATGCGTGCCATGGGCAGCAGTACCACCCTTGTGAACCCATTGAGCACACCTGCGGCATCCGCCTCGACTGCGGCAACTGCCTCCCTTGCCCGTGCAGATCCTGCTGAAACAAAAGAGTTGGTCGGATCTGACGTGCGATGCATGTAATAGCTCCTGAAACAACATAGTTGGTTGGGGAAATCTGCGGAGGGGACAGCGGAAAAATCACCTGTTTTCTATACAATCACCCTATTTCTATACAATCACCTGTCTTCTTACAGTTCATTTCACCACTAATTCTTCTTTCTTCACTAGGACAGTATAGTAAGACCAACAGAGAGGAGAAACCAAATATAAGTCTGGGGAGGAAATAACCACCAGTTATAGCTATTGGCTTTGAATTCTAGCTTTGTATGTCTTCCTGCCCACCTAGAAATGGACAAGAAAACCATCCCTAATAGTTGCATGTAATTCAATCTAGCGGGGACGTATTCCATCCGGCAGCCAATCCTTGGCTTTGCTTCCGATTGAATCCAGATGTGCTGATGCATGGTGGTACAGTTGCTTTCTCCAGCACAGCTCTGTTCGTAATATGTAGTATTACCTGACCAACAAAAAGAACTCTGCACTACGTAGGACAATAGGAACAAGAAGGATCTAACAGGTACTCTAGTGAACTCTGAATTTTCCTCCATGAAAACAGGAGCGAACAAAAAAAGTAAGAAATCCACCTCCATAATTAAGTGTACATAATACATGTGTACCAAGGTTAATGGGCATACGGGGCCTGACTCAAATCTCAAAGACTGGTTGGTGATCATGAGCTTTAATGTCAGAGGGGGCCGTGTGTTTGTTTCAGATCAAGTTCAGCGCTATTGAGCACGTTCCAGTAGAAAGTCTAACCACGAATTGGACATATAAAATAGAGAGGTTTAGATATCTAGGTAAGTGGCAACCTCAGCCGCCAAGGAGGGTAGGGGGTGTGTCACACCTCTGTCAGTATCGCACTCTTCTGACTGGCGTCAAGACAGTGGACGGTGAAGATGAGTTCCGACCTCTTCGCTGATCCAACGGTTGTTTAAATCTTTATTGTAATAAATTATGTCCAAGTTTGTAAGACATAACTCCCTGGGTACTCTATATAACCGGGGAGAGTGGGTGGCTGGGCGGCGCGATGATCAAAAACCCTAATTTCCTTTTACCTGCTTATCTGTTCTTTCTTTCCAGTACCTTTCCTTTACTGCAATTTATCCCAGTTTTGTCATTAAATTCCAATTACTATTGCAATTTATTCCCCAATTTCCGCTGTCATGTCTGGATCCTGGCTACAAATCCCTCCACTTCGAACCAAGGTCCTGACAATTGGTATCAGAAGCCTTCTTCCCCGAGCAATCTCCCACCCACTCCTCCCTTCTTGAGTCGAGCGATTCAACCTGAGGTTCCCATCGGATCGCTCTGTGGTGGTAAAATCCCTCGAATTTTCGCCACCTCCCGGGACTCTGAGAATCGCTCCACGAAGCAGATCTACCAGATCTCCGGCCATGACGCACAGGCGGACCCGGTCTCAGGAAAAATTGGCCACCGCGGCGGAAGAAGCCGAGCTCTTAGCCGTTGCACAAGCTCATGCTGAGGAAGAAGAAGAAATTGGAGGTCGTCTCCCTCGTGAGGTGCTGAATATCCATCATCGCCTGGAATTCTATCAGTCATCTATGGAGGAACTCCTAACATGACTCGCCTTACTGAGATGGTAGCCCAAATTGCTATTTCTGGGAAAGGAGCTCCTAGTGTGGAGGAATCGAGCACCCCAAACAATCCCCACATCCCCTTCACCACCCACCACCACCACATCCCAACTTAAGCCCAATTCCTAAAGCCATAACCCCAGTGCCAACTCCTAACCAGCAACAAAATCGACCACCCACAAACTCGCAAGAAATTCAGGTCAATAACGACCAAAATCACCGACATTGCCCACCAAATCCACCTCCTTTACACCCCCAGGAAACCCTAAAAACCAACCCGACTGTGGTTCCTACAAGCGTTCAACACAGCTATCAAACCTCATCACCAACCACCAACCCAGGCATGTATACCCAGATGCCCACAACCACCATGATGCCACAACAATACTATCCACCACCATCATACATCCCACCACCCCCATACTATCCACCCCCACAACAACAGCCATATACCTATTACCCACCACAGCAGGGATACTACCATTACCCACCCCACCACCCCAATATCCTTACAACACCAATCACCACCCAACTTACCCACCACCAAACAACCTTATAGCACCAATCCCAAACCCTACCAGACATCTGAGAGAACAAACTCCGCCACCTGAACCTTACCAACATATAAATCCTACACCTATGACACAGGAACCCCACATTAGAACATCTAATGTTGAAATTCCATTGTTTTATGGGGATAATGCTAAGAATTGGCTAGAGGAATGTGAAAGCATCTTTTCTCTCAGTGGCATAACAAATGAAGCAAAAGTCAAATGGTCAAATGCACACATCAGAGGCAAAGCCAAGACATGGTTGTCCAGCAGTAGTCTGAACATTTACCTGATGAATTGGCAGCAATTCTGTGAGTTGCTATGTGATAGATTCCCTGCAGTTGGGGAGCATGAGTCCATGGAGCAGTTTCAGCACTTGAAACAGACCACAACAGTCAACCAGTACATTGATTGTTTTGAAGATACATGATCAACATGAAAAGAGATCACCCTTACCTCACCGACAACTTTTTCCTCCTAAGATTCTTGAGTGGACTCAAAGAAACTATTAAGCATGCAGTTAAGAGCCACAGTCCATCGACTCTTAAATCAGCATATTGGCATGCCAGGCAACAGGAGATGGCTTATCTAGCCAACAACAAAAGAACAATACCTGCACAGAACAATGTGAGAAGTACAGCCTCTGTTCCAGTAAAAGTCCCAGTGCAAACAAGGCAGGTCAGACGTAAAACCCCCAGGAGAAACCCAAGGAAAGAGGTAAATGTTGGTTTTGTCCTGAACAATGGACTTATGGACACAAGTGTGATGGCATAAAGAGTATCCTCCACTCACTTGAATTGCAGGGCCATAGTGAGGAAGAGGATACGAGTGACTTGAGTGACACCTATCATGATGCTGAATATAACCTAGCTGAACCAGCAATTACAACACCAAACCAACAGGCTGCAACTGCGGACCAACAACCAGCTAAAGAAACTCTGATGCAAATATCTGCTGAGGCACTGCATGGAATCCATGGTGCCGCAACACTCTATGTCCTGGTGCATATTGGAGGCTACCAAGCCACTTCACTAATTGACACAGGGAGTACAAACACATTCCTGGATAATGAATTTGTCAGGAAAGCTAAGTTACCAGTACAAAAGACTGGGACAAACACGGTGCTAGTGGCAGGAGGGGACAACTTATTTCAGAAGGCCACATTCCTGATTGCAAATTCAGAATTAATAAAACCAACTTCACACAGGACTGCAAACTTCTCCCACTGAAAGGGTATGACATGGTGCTGGGAGCAAACTGGCTGACAGTTCATAGCCCCAATTATTATGATTGGGCTAAAAGAAGCATCTCTATAACTGTGAATGGAGAATGGTGTACCTTGATGGACAGAGTTGTTCCTATGTAGAAAAATATCATATCAGCCAAAGCTTGCTGCAAGTTACTAAATAATGGAGCTCATGCCTTCTTAATTAGAATTCCTTCCCCAAAAGAACAACCTGACCAGCAACAAGAAGTCCCACCTCAAGTGCCAGCCACTGTTAAGGATATACTAGACCAATTCCAGGATATGTTCACTTCACCTACATGTTTGCACCCTCATAGGAGTTGTGACCATACAATTCCCATCAAGGAAGGATCAAGCCCTCCCAATGCCAGGCCATACATAATGCCTCACAAACAGAAAAACATTGTGGAAGAACTAGTCCAGAACATGCTGAAAAACTCTGAAATTCAACCCAGTAGTAGCCCCTACTCATCTCCTGCCATATTGGTGAGACAAAAGACAAAACATACAGGCTTTGTGTGGATTACGGACAACTGAATACTCTGACAATCAAAAACAAGTACCAAATACCTATAATTGAGGATCTCTTCGATGAACTTCAAGGAGCTACTATATTCTCTAAGATAGATCTCAGATCTGGTTATCATCAAATAAGAATGCAGCCTCAGGACATTGCAAAAACTGCATTCAGTATACACTTGGGCCATTATGAATACCAGGTGTTGCCATTTGGACTAACCAATGCCCCTGCTATCTTTCAACAACTGATGAACAATATATTCTCAGCTCACCTCAGGAAATTTGTCTTAGTCTTCTTTGATGACATTCTCATCTATAGCAAGACTTTGGCTCAACATAGGGAGCATCTCAGCATTATCCTTCAAATCCTCAGATTGCACAAGCTCAAAGCAAAACTTACCAAATGTAGTTTTTCCACAACATCTGTGGACTACTTGGGACATGTGTTATCAGGACAAGGAGTGGCCACTGATCCCTCAAAGATTGTGGAGATCACCAATTGGAAACCACCTCACAACATCAAAAAACTCATACAATTTTTGGGTCTGACTGGGTACTATAGGAGATTTATCAAAGGCTATGCTTCTATTTTCAAACAATTACATGATTCCTTAAAAAAGGACTCCTCTATCTGGACAGAGCAACAACAAACAACATTTGATACACTGAAGTCAACAATGTCATCTCCCCCTGTCTTGATATTGCCCAATTTTGCTGTTCCATTCACACTTGAAACTGATGCATCAAGATTTGGATTGGGAGCTATTCTCATGCAACAAGGTAAGCCCATTTCTTATTTCAGCAAAGCCTTAGGACCCAAGGCTCAAGCACTATCTATGGATGGAAAGGAAGCTCTAGCAATTTTGGAGGCACTACCTATTGGGTAACAAGCTGGTAATCAAAACTGACCAAAGGAGTCTAAAATACTTATCTAGCCAAAGGCTACTGGAAGGCATACAACACAAATTAATGCTCAACTTACTGGAATTTGACTTTATTATTGAATACAAGAAAGGAACTGAAAACACTACTGCTGATGCCCTATCAAGGAAACACTTTGACAACACCAAAGAAAGTTGTCTGGTTATTTCTACATGTACTCCAACCTAGATGACTCAAATCGCAGACTCATACACCAATGATGAGAAAGGCACAAAACTCTTGCAGGAACTGGCAATCCAACCTGACAGTCATCCAAACTATACACTCCACTCTAGGATCCTAAGATACAAAAATAGAATTGTCATTGGGACAAACACAAATCTCAAGGAAAAAAATATTCAATGCCTTCCATGGCTCAGCAATAGGTGGTCATTCAAGAAGCAAGGTCACTATAGAATGAAGCAACTCTTCTTTTGGCCACACCTCAAGCAGTACATAGCAGAGCTAGTGGCACAGTGCCCAGTTTGCCAAATCTCCAAAACAAAAAGAGTACATTACCCTGGACTCCTAGACCCCCTGAACATACCCACTAGTAAATGGTCAGAAGTATGGATTTTGTGGAGGGGCTGCCTAAATCAAAAGGCAAGGATGTGATCTTAGTTGTGGTGGACAGCCTCACCAAACATGCCCATTTCCTCACACTGTCACACCCATTTACAGCTCAGCAAGTTGCCACTCTCTTCATGGACAACATTTTTAAACTACATGGACCTCCCAAAGTAATAGTCAGTGACAGAGATAGAATCTTTACCTCCAAAATCTGGCAAGATTTATTCTCTACTCATCAGGTGGATTTACACTTCAGCACTGCTTACCACCTAGAATCTGACGGCCAAACCGAACGTGTCAATCAGTGCTTAGAGAAATACCTTTGAACCATGGCATTCAAGGAACCCAAAAAGTGGGCTGAATGGATTCCAACTGCTGAATGGTGGTACAACACCTCCTACCATACCTCTCTCAAAACCACTCCCTTTGAAGCATTATATGGGTATCCACCCCCACACTTATATGATATTGCTATTCCAATGGACATAGCACCTGAAGTTGAAATCACATTACAAGAGAAAGAAAGGATTCTGAAATCTCTGCAACAGAATCTACTCCAGGCCCAAAACAGTATGAAAAAATATGATGATTTGAAGAGAACTGAGAGACAATTCAACATTGGAGATATGGTATACCTAAATATGCAGCCCTATAGAGAAACTGCATTGGGTTTGAGAAATGCACTCAAACTTTCATCAAAATATTATGGACCATTCAGAGTCCTAAGCAAAGTTGGAAATGTGTCTTACAAGCTGCAGCTACCTACTGGTACACTATTGCATGATGTGTTTCATGTTAACCAGCTGAAGAAACACCTGGGGCCTAAAGCTGTTCCAAATCCAACCTTACCCCTTGTCACTTCAAAAGGGAAGGTTAAAGTAGCTCCAATAGCAGTCTTGCAGTACAGGCAGATTCCTCGAAATGCTGGTGAGTACGATATACCTGTGCCACAGTTGCTCCTTCACTGGGAAAATATGACACCTGAAGAAGCCACCTGGGAAGACGCCATGTTCATCCAGGAAACTTTCCCTACATTCCAGTCCTGAAGTCTGGTGTCGCCCAGGGAGTATTGTCACACCTCTGTCATATCGCACTCTTCTGACTAGCGTCAAGATAGTGGACGGTGAAGATGAGTTCCTACCGCTTCGCCGATCCAACGGCTCCAGATGAATCCAATTTAAATCTTTATTCTAATAAATTATGTCCAAGTTTGTAAGACATAACTTTGTATCGCGGCTCCCCTAGGTACTCTATATAACCGGGGAGAGTGGGTGGTTGGGCAGCGTGATGATCAAAAACCCTAATTTCCTTTTACCTGCTTATTTGTTCTTCCTTTCAAGTACCTTTCCTTTACTGCAATTTATCCCAAGTTTTGTCATTAAATTCCAATCACTATTGCAATTTATTCTCCAATTTTCACTGTCCTGTCTGGATCCTGGCTACGAATCCCTCCACTTTGAACCAAGGTCCTGACAGGGTGCCACTGTCGTGCCTGGCCGGAGAGGAGGAGAGTGGCCATGGCTTTCCACCGGCATGCCGCCTAGGCGCCCACCTGGTACACGCTATGCCGCGGCCCCGCGCGGGATTGGGAACGGGTGAGGGCGAGGGTGTCGGAGCGACGAACACGGAGGAGCTCGTTAGGGAGGCCACACTTCAGTAGAAACCCGCCAGGGAGCGAGGCAGGCGGCGGCGGCGCTCAAAGGAAAAGGGGAAAATATCTCATGCTCATGCGGGCTCGGACGGGATAGAGGAAAAATTGAAGCGTTCTCCAGCAATTTTTTAATAATACTTTTTTAATCAATTCGAAAAAATACACGAAATATAATTCGAAATATAGCGCGACTACGGCACATCGTGTGCCAACATTCACTTGTTGTCCGTCATGTGTCGATAGGCCTGTCGGCTGGGCGCAGCATCCTGTCCGACGGACAGTTGGCTCACGGTGTGCCCACAGAACCTATCGGCACACTATGTGCCGATTAGCTGCTTCTCGGGTAGAAGCCTGCATTGATCATGCACACGCACTATTACGTGCGCTAATTTGAATGCATGACCACAGTTACATCACAACCTAAACCAAACCAGTTCAGCTTATTCTCCCACCCTCTTCTGTATCGCCAATTTTCTCCCGCCGGTTTCTGCCATTTTCTCCCACCAATCCTTCCGAGTGCTTCTATACATCTGGGCACCGATATGCTTTCATTCACCAGTTTATTTGTTTCTCTCCTTTCTCTCGACACGAGATTCCACAACATGTGCGTCTTGTTCGGACCCAGAGTATAGGGCTAGGAAGATGAAAGATGTTAGCTTGCCACATGGGGTATCTCAGGAGCATTGTTGGTGCGGCCATCTTGCCAAAGTGAAAGAGTCGGTGGATTTCTCTGATAATATGGGCGTGAAGTTTATCATGTGTGCCCTAAATCCGTCCCGACAAGCAATTTCGTCGTATGAAAGGCCTCCGGTATGTTCTGAAAAAAGATAAATATGCCTATTTTACGTCATTTTTGTTATTTTTTCATGTCATTTAATGTGGTTGCAGTCTCCTCCTCCTCTCTGCAAGTGGTATCATTGGATTGACATAGAGTAGCCAGCTTGAGCCCTGCAGGAGATTGCGGATAGGAGCCGGCATGCATGGGCTAGCTTTCACGCTTGAGGAACGTGCCGAAAGGATTGTCGCGCAAGAGAAGGAGCGAGAGAGAACTGAAAAAATTAAGAGCGGAACAAGCTCGAAACCGTGAGCTAAACATGAGGAGAAGGACGAGGAGAGGATAAAAGAGGTGCGCAAGGAGGCCCATACGGCGGAAAGGAGAAGATTAAGAGAAATGGCTACTAAGGCATAGGCAACAGAAAATGATTAGGACAAGACCGAAAAGTATCTGTGCTGGACTCGGGACAAGTAGATATATGCCTCGGTAGCGATGTATCTTCATTTCAGTTGTAGTATCGTGATGTATCTTAATTTCAGAGGAGTGTTGCAAGATGTATCTTAACTTCAGATTTAGTGTAGAGATGTATCATAATTTCGGACACAATGTATCTGAAGTTCAAGTCGTGATAAAGATTTCTGTTTCTAAAATCCTCCAATCCTTTTTCTTCCCAATGATGAGTTCTCTCCAATTTCTTCCCACTATTTTTCTTCCCCCTAACTTTTTCTCTCCAAATTATTCCCGCAAATGAGTTCCTGCCATATACGTTCCCATCATTTCTCCTCTTCCAAGTCTATAAACACCCTCCTCACTAAGGTGTGTAAGCAGGCCATTTGCGTTTTCCTTTCAGCCAATATGTTAGTGGCAAATACTTTACAATTACAGTGAAAAAACATTCCACCCTCTCGGAACAAAGTTATAT
Organism: Avena eriantha; assembly: GCA_910589775.1. Classification (NCBI taxonomy): domain Eukaryota; kingdom Viridiplantae; phylum Streptophyta; class Magnoliopsida; order Poales; family Poaceae; genus Avena; species Avena eriantha. The sequence continues at coordinate 350,010,210 of OU342741.1, forward strand.
GTTTTAGCAAGATTTGTAGTCATGATGTCAAACCTAGATCCATAAGTGTCGTGCAGCAAAGACCATCCATCTAGAGGCTCGTGTTGTATCTATTCCTGGAATTTTTTGATCTGTCCCCCAGGCCTACTCCTAATACCGAGTTGGTCAAATCCCGACAAGTCACAAAGAGAAACGGGTTCTTTCTCTGCTGGTGTTGCTCCTGTTGTTGTATGTGCAGCTACTGCTTGTGCATCCACTAAGACACTTGCTTCTGCCTAATATGTTTTCTAGTGAACTCATCAAGATTGTCGTGCACCTTGATATACTTCCACTCCTTGTTTTGCTTGCAGGGTTTCTTGAACATGTTCATAAGGGTCTTGTTCCTGAACTGTGAGTAAAAATTGGCCCCAAGATGACGCATGAACCAATGGCTCTGCTTGTCCTTTCATGATGTTAGTTCATCAGAAGCAGGATATGCCAGCTTCTTTATTGTGTTGAGTATACCCGGATGCCTATCATGAAGGATTCACACATTCGGCTTATCCTTAACAACCGCTATCTTTAGCTACCTGAAGAACCATACCCAACTCTTAGTGTTCTCACTCTCCACGAAAGCAAATATGAGTGGAATGATTTGATTGTTCCTTTCTTGGACAACGGCGGACAAGATCTGACCCATGTACTTGCATCTACACATATCACTGGTCGATAGTGATTGAAAACTTCTATGCATATAGCAAAAGAGAAGAACACTCGATGCAGCACCCTCAAATTTGGTTCATGTGGTAACGTAAAGTGTTGGATATCAACGTAGGTGCCTGGATTCCTAGCTTGTAGTGTCTGGAGCATCCAAACAACACAGTCGTATCCATCTAAAAACGAACCAAATATTTCCTCCAGTGCTCTATGCTTAGTCCTCCAAGCCTTGCCATAAGAAATTTTGTAACAAAATCTCACAACAACTTTATTGATGATAGCTTTAACCTCCATCACTTTGCTCTCCACTATCTCCGTGTATAATAGTTGAGCCAAAAGCGTATAAGTCAGGTTATGATACTCCTGAATGACACTGGGAAGTAGAGATGTGTGCAACACTATGTCGCTCACCTTCCAATTGGTGTCATATTTAGGGTAATATCCATGCACCCTTGCGGGACAACTGTCTTTCGTGCAAACCATTGTCAAATATTTTTGAGATGACACCTTGGTTTTGAAGATCTGCTGCATGGACATTGCCCACACAATGACTACTTCCTGCAAATATCTCTTGCTAGGATACATGTCATCCTTGGTGATGTTGTTCTCGTGATGCTGCCAGGCGGAATCATGCCCATCGTTCCCAATCATTTCTGTTGAGAAGTCATTAGTCCATGATGCAGGAATCGATGCCTCCTCTTCTTTATCAGACTTATCGGAATCATCATCGGTATCACTATCGCCATCTGAATCTTCCACTTCCGTCTTATTTTACAAGAGACCTTCGCATATCTCGTCCTCATCTGGCTCTCCACTAAAATTGTCTTATCATGTTGCTTGACTACTCTCCCCTGATTCAAAACCACCACGTCCATAGTATGCATAACTGCTCTGACCAGAATCATAACCACCACCTCTAGTGTGTGTATTATTGTTCTGCCCAGAATCATAACCACCACCTCCATATTAGGTTTGACTGCTCTGGCCATGACCATACACACCCTCATTGACTTCAGGCGAAGTGATCTCCTTCGCCACAAGAAGAACTAAGGTCATGGGGTTAACTCTCATGCGTTCGCAGCCTTTCATCCAACGCAATCATTTAGAGTCATCATCTATCGGTCTCAAATAAAACCAAGGGTTTGTTTTTGATTTTGACCACAATGCACGAACACCGACGGTATGTGTCTATGGAACCCCTAAAGAACAATACAATCAGTTCTTCAACTGACTAACGACCTATGTTTCATGGGCCGACAACTCTATATCAATGGATTGAAACTCATTGAGATCAACTCTCTGATCATTTGTTTTAACAAGACCATTAGCGTAGTAAATCAGAAACTTTACTAAATTTGACATATTTGTTGATCTAAAAAATCCTCAACTCGTCAGATAGTACGTAGCATGATAGAATACAGTCTACATATATACCTCCGGGACAATATTCTTATAGCTAACTAACCACATCCAAGTGTGCCCATAAGCCTACAAAATAAACTGTAATTAGCGAGATATTAGGATATATCCTTGAAGCGTGCAAAGCCCTGTCATATAGCAGCCTCCAGTGACCGGACCAACACCACCACCACGTAGCTCAGCTACCTCAAACACCAGCCTCCATCATTGCCATTGCTCTCCAAGAACACCACCACCTTTCCTCCACGAAAATAACCCAAATCACGTCCCCAAGTTATCCTATCATTAGATCGGGGTTCCCCTACTTACTTACTGCATTTTTGCTGAAGATTTCGTGAAAAAGGAGGCAAAAACAGGCTCAATATGGGAGTGGAAGTGGAGCTCTCGAGGGGATGGAAATGGAGAGAAGAGGGAGAAGCAAGAAGAAAGAGGAGGAAGAATAGGAGCGGGGCACGGCCGGCGAGATAAGACTAGCCTATAAGTACGTAGGGTGCCGACTTACCCGTCGGCTCGCGGTGTGCCGATTCCTGCTGTCGGACTATTGTCGTGCGTGTTGGGGCCGCTCTGTGAGCCTGTCGGCTGACGCTGAGTCGACACGTCCCTGTCGACACATGGTGTGTCGCAGCTACGCTAAGTTTCTGCAAGTGAAGGGGTAAACCAGTCTAAAAAAATTGGACGGGAAGAAACCTTATTTTTTATCAGGTATATATAGATATAGGTAGGGTCATCATTTTTAGTTGAAACTCTATATTTAACTCTTTATAAAAATTGACATAAATAATTAACCCTTGACACATACATTTCAAACTATTGCACGACAATCATAATAACGATTCAAACTAAACATACACAATAAAAATAACAATAAACATACATATAACAACTACATCGAACAATTAAAATTAAAACATGCATAGTGTTCATCCAAAATCCACCACATCAATCAAGTTTGATCCAAAAGTACCATAAGGAAGCTTGTCGTATGTCGTGTGAGACCTACCAAATATATACCACTGAACTCAACCACTTCTGTCACCATCACCATCAACCACCCTCATGTCCACCATCATCACCACCCCCGCGGACATCACACACACAGGCGAGACCATTGATTTAGGCATGATATTCACACGAGTGAGCTCCCAGTACTTCTTTTCCATGGCATCCAACATGTTTGGGTCCATGAACATGATACCATGCTCTCCATCCTCTTTATGTTTTGCCAACCCTTCCTCCTCTAGTGCAATCTTATGCTCCTTAGTATTCTTCGCTTTTTCCAACCCTTCCTCCTAGAGCGCAAGCCTACGCTCCTCGGTGGCCAACATGGACTTCCACTTCTTGTCCCAAAGACTTGAGCTCATTCCACCTTGCTGCCATTTCTTCTTTAGGGTTGGCCGCCAATGCATTCTTGGTCTCAATAATAGCGCATTTCATTGATCCCTGTATGGAACTACCCACTATTTATGAACTTCGTCATATTCCATTTCTATTTTAGCAAAGTTTCACCATATTTATATTTTAAAAAATCATCTTGGGGGCATGACTGGACAAAACCGGCGCCCCAAGAAAGCGGCATCCTCGCCCCGCCCTCGTCTATTTTTTACAATATATTTGGTAGAAACTCGAGTAAATATATAGAAACAGAACATAAATGTTATTTTTGCATAAACTGAACTATACATTGGTTAACAGTAAAACATATGGATATTAATTGTTTTAATCAGTTTAGAGTAATGTTGTGTACTGGCAATAGAGGAATCATTTTTATATGTTAGATCAAAGGGACTTTTGGGTTCCAAATCTTGATGCATGTATTCTAAAAAATTAATGTGGTTTGTGGCCACACCAAATTATATTACTCTCCAAATATACCCAAATATTATTTAAGTACACTCCATACTACATAGGAGTTCATCCACTTCACGCATGAGTCTTGCCTTTGTGCATGTATTACGCGCATCTATGAAAGAAGCTTGTAACACTAAGAAATTCAGGAGATTGAAGTTTCAGAAATCTAGTGGCAGTTCAGCAAGTCTGCTTCATCATCCAAAGCTACTTTCATATTCTAAACCTTACAAGAGGTAAGATGAAGCATATTACACAATGACTGATAATTAGACCACTTTTAAACACAATAGTTAGGCTACTTAACATCAATCTAGCTTACTTGAAAAACTTTGCTGTTTTCTTGTCACTTTTGTTTTTGCCTATATTTCGATCAGTTGTTTTGCCAAATGGAAGCTTATGAACCAAAGATTAATGATGCAACAAAAGAAAAGGCACCTTAGTTTTCAATTTTCCCCGCACCTTCTATTGAAACCGAATCTTCAATCAAATCAGGCACCTATGGTGCCTCAGCACTTTGCTTTTTTATCCAACATGTGATATTATTTTTCACTTTTTATGAAATTAGCATTAAAAACATATACCTTCTAAATGTTCATTCAAAGATGTCATCAAGAAGGTAGTTGCATTTTTATTATTATAAACTCCCAAGATGGTCATACAAAATGCGTAAGTCATAGCCAATCTTGTCTCATCCCAACATGCATATTAGATAGAACACTCACCATAGTGAAGGTTTTCGATGATCCTGTTAGCCTACACAAAGATAGGAGCATACAATGAATGACCCAAAACAACAATTACTTATTTAACAGTTATCCTGTTGTCAAAAAACATGACATGTATACAAACCTAGACATTCCATATTGGAACTCTACGATTCTTTGAACCAACCTAATAGGACCATACGCCAATCACATCACTCACAACACTTGCATAAAATAGGAAAAGAAGACACAACAGTAAGAATCTAGAATAATTGGGCGAAAACTGAAGGTAGGGACAAGGGGAATCTATGGCAAAGAAGTATATAGAGTGCAATGTATGCTAGAACAAACCCAGCAGAACAAATATTGAATCTCTCGACCTAGAGCACCTGCACCAATTTTGCAGCAGAGAAAGCAGACTCAACAAAAAAGGGATCATGTAAGCATTAAAAACTAACTTTATCGTGGTTGTGCACCATCTGCCCTGGAAATCACTTTTGATCTCTTTTTACACCAAGCTTCTTTATTGGAGTTTACTTATAGTGGTTGGTTCTTGCCTTGTATCGAGTTGGGAGGCCTACTTTTTGAATTTGAACTGGCTGCAACGGAACTATAAAAGGCTCCATTCAAATAAAAAAGAATGGAATGGGATGAGGCGGTGAGCCTTTGGCGAATCATCTAGAATTTGGTCGACTAATGCGCACCTAAAATCAATAGTTCTTTACAGGTTTGGTTTTACTTTCTAGTCAATCGAATAGGTTTTACTAAACCTCTCATTCAATTAGCCTTTAGGCATAAAGAAAGCAAGGGCGTAGTGTTCCATTACCGAACATGGTGGTATCGGAAGCACCCCTACTCCTCTAGTCTGTCCACCTTATGGTGCAACGCTCTGGTCATCATACGACTAGAATGTGATAAGGCCTCACATCTTATTATTCTTTAAGGTAGGACCCATTGCGACTTTGGATAGTTGAGACTAACCTCGCAGAAGGACCCCCATCACTTTGATTTCAAGGTACCCCCATCTCCACTGCATTAGAGAAGGGGCTTGGTCTAGAACAGATTGATACGGAAAGCGGTAATCAATCGCCGCATGGTGGAACGATTGTTGGAGAAGTGTAAGTGCCTCCATGTGGGCAAGGTGGGTAGGCCAATAGAAGACTAGGGAACTTAGCCTAGCCACTCCGTTCTGCCCCGAGCCAAGTCTATTTAATGTCAGCAAACACATACCACTATGTATATATAGGTTTCTTCTTTTTCATAGAGGTTTGTTTATCTCCTCTTGGCTGGTATGATGGATGAGCTACTAACTTTAGGTTATCAGTATAGTACTCATTTGCGCCTTATCATGAATGAATTTCATATGATATGGGGCAAAGTACAGATTCTTCACAATGTGCCTCTTGCATGCATCCATTTCTCTTTAGATGAAGTTTACAACATAAAAATCTACTGACCCTTCATAATGAACCCATTACATGCCATCCAAACTTAGAACTCTGATCTGGATTACCAGCTTTGGGATGGTTCTAGCAATTTTCTCATCTCCAGGATCTGGCTCCTCAACCTATTTTCCATAAATAAGTCATTTGTTCTATGTTGTTGGAGTTCTGCATGACGCCTTAATGCCACCTATATGTCTAAGGAATAGCATTTTCTTCTTTACTTTATTGTTCGTGGGAACATGTAAGATTAGCAATTGAAATTTAGCTATGGCCGTTCCTGAACTCTTGCGGCATTGCCAATGGGCATTCCCACTATGTATGGGCGATCCCTCCCTATATGGATACCTCAGATGTGTGCCTCCAAAATGACTAGGGAATAGACTGATCGAGACAAGGTGACTCACAAAACATAGACTAATATTCTTCCACACTAGTAGAAAAAGAGGACAACCCACATGTGATGGTACGGAGAAAGAAGCACGGTATTTCTTGGGAAGATGAACTGGCTTCTAGATTAGCGGGACTAGAGAAGAGGACATAGACATCCTTTTTTTTCCTGGTAGGCTGATCAGTATGTCCTTCCCTACCGTACCAGCATGAAATGACAGATGGTGGAGCTAGACAAGTCTTGAGCAGCTAATAATGGTTTATTGGGAAGCGATGGTCTTTCCTTTAGTTGAAGCCCGAATGGAGCAAGAAAACATATCCGCTTTAGCAAAAAAGCTCTCATCCCTTGCTTGTTTCTTTCGCCATGCTATCATCGTTAGCAAAAGGGTGGGTTAGATCGAATGCTGGTAGAGCGCAATGCTAATCGAACAATCCCTACTCACCACTTCGATGTTTCGATCAAGGGTTCTCACCCTAAAGAGAAGACAACCATCGCCGACACAGACGCACCCTAGAAGCAGATGAAAAAACCCTGATAAAGACAAGCCAAAGGAGAATCTTTCTTCAACTGCGCCCGAGGCTCAAGAGGCCTTGTTGGGGTTGAAAATCTAATCATCCGAGGTGGAATGATTTGGTGTTGTTCAGAGAAATGCTTCTAATTCATTTTAAATCAAAGAAAAAGTATACCACATAGAAGAGGGGCTCTCATGAAACGAGAGAATTGTGGAATCCTGTCCCAAAAGGAGGTACTAGTTCTCCCACAAAGAGAAACTTCCGTATCCATAAAATTAGTGAGTTAGGGATTCACAAGTGATTCCTCGGGTGGAGAAACCGGATGGAGTATAGGGGATAAACCATCCTTCCCCGCAACCCCCTATGGTTCTTCTACTTCCACTGATTCATGGGTAAAAAATGTTAGCGACAACACCATCATTTGAAAGAATGAGCACCGATTATGCACGAAAGGAGCAAGCTGGCAGAATGATTTCACTGAGGACCAAGAACCTCCAATTCCCCTCCTGTTGATCTTGGTACGGAAACTGAAGTTATCCGAACCGAGCACTTCCCGTCGATAGGAGAACCTGAGTGAAACCAGATAAGAGTTTGCTTTCAAAATACGACAATGGAAAGTCTCAATCAACTATCATTAGATCAATATTAAACATGAGATTTCTTTGCATATCACAGATCGAGCACACAGTAGAATGCTCGAACTACACTCTCCTAGCATTAGGCCTATGGTCCATCCAAGGACAGAGCTGTAATCAACGCCTTTCTTAGATCTTTATATAGACAGAATTCGTTGTACATGCTTAGCCATCTCGCCCGAGGGACCCTTCTCCATAGTCCCGACATTTCTAGTTCCGGCTAACCAAGGCACGAAAGAAAGCACTCTCGATCAAGACCTAAAAGCACACCCACGAACTGGCATTCGAGATACCCAAAGAAAAGAAAGTTTTGTACAAGAGCTCCTGCCTTTCACTTTGCTCCTGCCTTTCACTTTCATAGGAACCCTGTTCGAGTCAATCTTATTGATGGTTAGAAGCAGAGTTCACACTTTGTTCTAAACTGAGGTCTAGCCAGTAGATAGTAGAGAGGAGGGCTAAATCCAGGTTAATGTCCTATCGCTCAATCCATCTATTTTTCTTTCGTGCTAGTGAACTTTGGAAGCTGGAGGAGGGAAATAAGCATACTTTTCTTACGCAAATAGAAAGTGCGAAAAAAGTAGTCAACTTACTGAGTCACTAGTCCTCTCGTCTTTGTCTTTTGAAGTGTTCTCATCTTTGTTACTCCCTCCGACCCATATTAGTTGATTTGGATTTCTCTAGATTCGGATGTATGTGACACTAAAACATGTCTAGATACATCCGAATCTAGACAAACTCAAATCAACTAATATGGGTCGGAGGGAGTATTTAAAAATAAGGGAGGAAAGGAAGGTGCGTGCCTCCAGTAGAAAGTCTAATGAAAAAAAGGAATGACACATATAAATATATGACTAAATACAATTGTAATTTGTTCACTAAGTTGTAGCATAGTAATCATAATGACTCTTATAACTAAACCAAAGAAATACAAACTCTCTTTCATTTTCTTCTGACTAAGGATAAAGGAACCGAGAAAAAAGAGTTGGCTTGGCTAGTACATCAAGTATATGACATATTGCTTGTTCGGTGTGGTATCCATATTTGTGGTATACATATTTGTCAATGTCAATGAAGTAAGAAAATACATTCCGAAAAAGGTGAAGAATTATAATTTATTGAGCTTGGAAGGCCCATTGAAGACCCCGAGAAAGATGGCTAGTCCCCGAGAAAGATGACCTTTATCCTCTTTCCCGCTAACCTGAAGAAGAGAAAACAAAGTGAGGAAATTATAATAAAGGAATCATTTCCTAGGTTTTAGATGGACCGTTGTTGAATTGAAGAAGAACAAAATAAGTTCATGAAGCATACATCAGATGGAATCGTTGCTTTCAAGAAGAGCAATATTAAGTTTCTTGTTCTGTACACGAACGAAAGTTGGATCTTCGGTGAGATTCTTGAACCCAACAGTCTTAACCTATGGTCGCATCGATATAACTTCTGTCGACTAAAGGGATCTGGACAGAGAAATAATTGGGGAAAGATGGGCAGTAGGAAGGACGGAGTGTTGGAAGAACTAATAAGATAGAGCGGCGACCTCAAGTCCAACCATGACTACAGACTACCAGATATTTTATGGAAAAGATGAGGAGGGTGACAGGGACTATATGCACACACGATGAGTAAATGAATAGTACTCACGGGAGTGGTAATTGACCTGCACTATGGGTCGACGGCGAGTACTTAGCACACTTCGGTGCCATTAAGCTCGTGGAATAGAATCGATGAATTAACTCGTGAGAAGCCGGCGAGGGTACTCCAATCTATCCCTCAATCACCATCGACGCTACAGATTTCGAGCCCACATCGGCGATGGAGGAGCGCCACAGCGACCAGATCTAATCGGATCGATCCGGCTGCCTCATCGCTCCTGGCCCGGCTCACTGCTTCGCCCATTCGCCCGACCCCAGCTTGGTCCTATGTTAGAACCAAATGGGATTTAGTGATTTTCGCGACCCAAATAATGATAGTGGGCCAATTTGTTTTCCAGAGTACCTTCCCTAAGGGACATCCGGCCCACAGCGGCAACTGATGGTAATCTAACGGCAGCAAATGCTCGGTTGTAATATTTCTATTTAAAAATTACACTTATATAAGTTTCAAAAAATCTTGAAACAAAATCCTAAAAGTTGCTAATGATGCATCTCACGAACGTGCAAAATCTCAATTCAAAGTGTATTGTATTCTGAGCTACAAATTTTTATGTGGCTCAAAATGCACATTATTTTGAACTGGATTTTGCACGTTTGTGGTATAAATCACGGGCTACATCCTGATTTGTTTTTCAGAATGTTTTAGATCTCAAAAGTATGATTTTTTTAAAGACGGGATCACTTGCTCATATGCAACAAATCTCCACTCAAAACTATAGTAGTATTTCCTACGGTTCATATTAATATTCTCAACTTTATATAGATTCGTATGAATCTGGTTAACAATTTAGATTAGAATGTACACAAAGTTGAGAGCACTATTTATTTCCGAAAGTTTGTAGGAACACGAACGCGTCCTATCACATGGGGTGCTGCAAGCTATACTCCGCTACTAGTCAAAAACTTCCACCCAGCTGCGTGACATGGTCTACGTCTGATTAGGAACCGTAGCTGTGTGACCTACATCTGATTAGGAACCGGTGCGAGAAACAACTCAACGCCGGCGACCGCGTGTGACGGTGTGAGAAAGAGAAACTATCAACTCCCCCCACCCCATCCACCACCACTAGCTCCCAAACGATAGAAATTGCCGCTTACGAAAAAGAGAAAGTTAGAAAACGAGCAAGAGAAAGAGGATCCAACCCAAAATTCGTCCCCATAGACCAAAACAAAACACCCACGCACATGACTCGGGACAAAAAATACCCATACGAAAAAATAGGATGGAAGAGATAGGAAAAACCGGCGGAAAGAAGGACAAATCGTGTCCTAAATCTCAACGACAATCGAACAGACAGAAAAATCAACTTTTGTCCAACTGAAAAACAGCTGATAGTCAAATAGCAGAAGTGTATTATTATGTAGATGGAGTTGAATTTGGGCCATAGCCTTACGATCCTTTTCAGTCCAGTCAGCAGCTTCCTTGTTTCCTAAACTATTCAGTGCATCCTCTGGCATCTTGACTTGCCATAGAGAAAACCATGTGTCACGATCTAACAAGATAGTACTTCACGGTTGCCATGAGTAGATTAATTTGTGAATACAAAATATTACTCCCTCCATTGTAAAATATAAGATGTTTTATTTTTGATAAACGAATATATTTTTAGTGTGTGTGTTCACTCTGAATGTACACGCTAAAAGATATCTAGAAGGAGTACAAGCAAGCAATGTGAGTACATAGCACCCGGTAACTTTGCTGTGTGGACGTAGCAGATTACGGATCAAAGAATTGACCCAGCTTTCACGTGAAGTAGCACAAGCTTGTGTGATCGCTTTTTGTTGCTTTAGTAATAATCTAATAATCTCGCGTCGGGACTTGGTCGATATGGTGGTGTGCTGCGTCGGTCGAGGCAGACTGCAGTGCCAACTCTCTGCCTCTTCTACTCTACTAGTACTAGTATATCTTATCTGATACCACTTGTTAGCCAAATGAAGATCAAATAACAGAAAATGAGACATAGATTTTGAATGGAAAAACTACATACGCACCAATTCGCAACTTCAGTATGATAGAGAATTAGTACAAGCACAAGACGATTGACCATCTTTAGGTGCGACTACATGGTTACATACAGGGATTATATACAACAGTCCTTAGAGGACAAGAAAAGGAGTATACAGTACAAGAAGAATTGGACCGCTTCAGCAACGTACGAAGGAAAAATGGGGAAGACAACCGATCACGTCCCAAATAATTCGGGCGGCACTATTACACCGACCATGTAGTGGTTAGCTAGAGTTTTCAGATTCAGCGTTAGTTTTTTCCGAGAGAAACCACGTATTTCATTAATCGAATATCCAGTTAAAGAAGCAACACACGCGAGACTAAAAGACATACCGGAATAAAATGATTATCCTAAATTTGTAGATGGAATTCTAAAGGATAGAGAAATACAAACCAAACCCTAGAGTTTCTTGCAACCACCGAAGCCAGCGACCGTCGCCTAGATCTAGCGCCGCTTGGACATGCCAGAAGAGACGTCAAACCTCCACCAATGCAAGATCCAAAAAATACCATCGCTAAAAAGGCTTTATGAGCTGATGAACAGGCCTACCTCGCGCATGTCGATGTGGCAAGTCGACCGGGGAATGCCCCGTGCTGTCTTGAACCAAACTCCACCGCGTCCCATCGCCAAAGCCGAAGAAGAATGGTAGATTCACCACCTCAGGACCAGCATCCTCGCGCTAGAGGGAGCTTGTTAATTTGCGGCCCGAAAATTGAGATGCCAAGGCATATCGGGGTCCGAGTTGTTTGTAATCTCGCGGAGGAGCTGTACTAGCTTCGCCAATTGGCCATAGGGCCAAATGAGGGTGAATACAAATCTAACAGGCTTGTTTGAACCAAGGTTGAAATCAAATACTGCCATTAGGTCAACTCTTCTTGGCCCGTGCAGTCATTATTCTCCGTTATCCTTTGCGGTTGTGGACTAGTTTATCATTTTTGTGTAGCTCAAAATACACATTAATTCGAATTGAGATTTTATAGATTCGTGGTATAAATCACGGGTTACATCCTGATTTGTTTCTAGAATTTGTTGGAACTCAAAAGTATGATTTTTTTAAAAGTGGGATCACTGATGCCAAGTGTAACAAATCTCCAATCAAAGATGTACTCCCTCCGATCCAAATTAATTGACTTGGATTTGTCTAGATTCGGATATATCTAGCTTGTTTTAGTGTTAAATACATCCGAATCTAGATAAATTCAAATCAATTAAGTTAGATCAGAGGGAGTATTACTATTCATTTTCGGAAGTTTTGAGGAACACGATCGCATCCTACCACTTGGGGTAAGCTCTACTCCGCTACTCAGCGGCGGATCCAAGTGGAGACTTGGGGGTGCACAGGACACCCGGTAAAAAACAAATCGTTTGTAAAATGGCTATTTTTCACCATGTGTGCCACCCCTAAAACAAGTTTTTTTTGGCAATCGGGACACCACCGTGCACCCCGATCTTCGGTTCTCTAGCTCCACCACTGCCGCTACTAGTCAAAATTTTCCCCGGTAGACATCCAGCTGCGTGACATGGTGTACATCTGATTAGGAACGAGAAAACGACCGTGTATCAGACTCCCCCCCCCCCCCCCCCCCCCCCCCCCCCCAACCACAACAACCCTCCACGAGAACGTATCATGTGCGATGCCCCAACTCATGCACCTGCTGTACCGGTGTATTGTGGGCCTTTGGATGTAAAACGAAGGGACACGGTCCAGTTGAGAAGGTGGACCTTGTAATATATTTAAATCAACCAAACAGTCCTCCGTAGAAATCTGGTCGTCTCTATCTTCATGTACTTCCATAGCACAGGCAAGCTAGGGCGAGCCAAGTTTTTCTCTCTCTCTCGTTATTCTCTACGCAGATTGTTCCTAGATTGGGGATTTACAATTGGAAATTGTGGTTGGACAGAAGCTCGAGATTGGGATCTCATTAGATCTCAGATTTCCATGGGAACTCCAAGCTCCTGAGATCAGGAGATTACTTTATTCCAGGAAATGCAGCTACACAAGCCACTACACCCCCGACAACAACCACATCGCGGCTCTTCTCCATAAGGGAGTCGGTCACTTGCCGTCTATGTTCCTCCATCTTCCTCTCGCCACCACGGTAGTCCGGAAAGAGGGTAGAAACAGCTGCAGACGAAGACGACCTCCGGTTGGTGCCGCGCACACGCACCAGGACGGAAGAACTCCCGCCACCTCCGGAAACCCACTGCTTCGCGTGCCCCAACTCCCGCCCCTCGCCACCATGGCCGGACAGAGGGAGAGGGAGACACGCAAGCCCAGCGAGAAAGAGGAGGCAGAGAAGCTCCATCAACATCGGCAATGGTGTGCCGCCGTTATCTGTGGCCAGGAGAGCCAGTTCTTCGCTCGGAGAAAGCTGAGCTTTTTCTTCCGCATCTGGCGGAAGCTTCTCGTCGTCCTAGGCGTGAGGACCAAAGTCGGCATCGCACCAAGTGGCATGTTCCCCGGCGGCGATGCGGACTCCAGGACGACGACGATCTCTGTGTGCGGTGGCGAAGGGCGAGGACCTAATTGCTTTTTTCTTATTCTTTCTAGGGTCCTTTTTGCAAGGGTGCCATCCTTATTCTCTACCCCCCCTTCGAATAGGGGTGTCTTTGTAATTGTTCCCACCGCTTTGAATATATGAGCAGCTTCTGGGGCCTTCGGGCCCTTTTCCGTTAAAAAAAACTTTATTCTAGGATATGGAACTAGATCTGGCTATGTTTGAGTGAAACTCGCTATCATTTTTCCATGTTGAAAGCCGAAGGACGGGACATACGAGGAACGATGGCTCAGCAATGGATCTGAGTTCTGACGCACGGGGGTACATGAGAGAGCAAGGAGGAGACGATGGGATCAGTGAGGATTTTCATGCAATTTGACGCCACTGAAGGCTCTCTTTGTAAAACTTACAATCAATCCATCTTGTAGTTAGATCCGGTACCTTCATTTTTTATCCAACGGTCCACAATCCAAGGGTGCAGCTGGTGCATAGGTTGGATTGTTTCACTAGATAATTTCTCCTTATCCACCTACCCCACCAAACCCCAGCAAGTTCCCAAAAGAGACATATATTTTTTTAGTTCCATATCTTGCACCCTGAGAATATTTTAGTCCTACATCTTGCAAAGTGAACAATAGTCCTACAACTTGCAACCTTGGAGTATTTTAGTCCAATTCGATTGAATTTGTGAGATTTAACCAAATTCGTCCACTAGTGAATCAAAACTCATTTTGAAGTTGACATGTGGCATCACAATTTTTACAAAATGACCCCTGTACATTATTTCTGTATGGCTGGTTCTGGTTGTAAACTATGAAAACAAAAATAAGAAAACAATGGCGCAAGAAATCGAACTCCCGACATGAGTACTGCTTATAAGAAATAGAAGCCTGCCACTGCAGTAAACAAGAGAACATATTATTTGAGGAGCCATTCCATTATTATATATTATGTTCAGGCTAATGCGTCCTAGCTCGGCTACATAACATGAAGCACCTAAAGAAAAGGTCACGTATCAGGCAACAGGTTAGCTAGTTATTGCTGTCTCAACACATGAAACATGGAAAGAAAATTATCTATACTAGATCGTACACACGAGTGAAGTGAAACTTAATTGATTGAGTGTACACATCTGAGCTACCTGTAAGCTTTTATTTTAGACAGTCAAAAATACTGTTCTAAAGTTATGAAATATTCCAAAAAATATATAATTTTTTAATCCGAGATAATTTGTGTTCTGGCCTACATAAAAGTGGTCGACAGCGGCTTTCTCAGCGATTGGCTTTCTTAGCGATTTGTAGGATGGGCGAGTGTCGGAGGTGTGCTTTGAGTGGATCCCGGAGCGAGGCGCGGGCCTCCATGAAGTTGACGAGCAGATCCTTTCCCTGGACCATGTCCATGTTCTCCGCGCAAGCATGCCTAGTTGCCATTGTTTTTGTTAGATTTTTTGTTGGTTTTTTCTGGCCTGCAACTCCCTCTCGGGTCGTCCGCGCGGACGGTTTCGGAGGTCCCCAAACCCTAGCTGCCGCCAACTCATAGGTGTGTTGTCCCGGCCGTCGCCGCTGCCGATCCCGGCGGCGGTGGCGGCGCCCGGCCGTCTAAGATGGGCGGGAGGATAGGCGCTTCCCTGGTGGCCTGCCCTAGGCACGGAGGACGGCTGGTTTGGGGGCGCGAGGGCGACGCCATGTGCGTGCGCCCGAGGCTGAGGAGGGAGCGAGGCGGCGGAGCCATGCCGCCGCGCGACATGGAGTGCCCGCGACGTCAGGGCGGGCATGGATCTGGATCCGTTCTGAGCTGGCCACGAGGCATGGCGGAGCTAGGCATTGGGATCCTGGGGCGGCGCTCAGACCTCGCTGCTGGCGGAGCCCTGGCGGCGGTGGTGCGACCGGGTCGTGCAGCTGCCTACCGATGATCTTCTCTATGTCTGGCGGCCAGACGTTCGTTGTTCGGCGTTTGGTTGTTGAGCCTCCTCCTCGGCTAAGGACCGGTGGCGTCGAGACTGCTGGTGCACTTTTCAATAAAGGCGATTGTCCTAGGGTTTCTCTTGTGCGAAGATGGAGACTTTCCTGAGGCCGGTCCTTCTTGATCTAGCCGGAGTGTTGAGTTCCGGAAGGCTCCGCCGACGAATGTAACGGTGCATATTATGCCTGGAGTTTGCTGGATCGGGTGGTATTCGGTCGTGCGCACCCATGCTTTTATTCTGACTGTTTGGTTCTGGAGGGAGCGATTGGGTGTAATTAGTATCTTTCGATATTAATATATGCTCCTTTCCAAAAAAAATGTCCATGTTCTTACACCCGTCAGGTAGGCCGAACTCGACGGCCGGGAACCGGAGCTCCACGAGTCGGACCGCCAGGCCCCCCGCCACCACGTAGGCAACAAAGCCCGCCAACCTAGCGGCGTTCACTGGCGTGGTGATGAAGCTGACTTGCGCGCCACGCTCGGCCAACAGGCACGCCATGTCTGCCATGGGGATGGTGTGGCCCTGCAGCAGCAGCAGGACCAACATGAAGTGTGGCTCACGGAGCCGCTGCCGGCGAAGGTCATGGCTATGGCGACGATGTAAATTTTTAATTCAAAATTAGAGATCTATAGGTGTGCAAACTATGCACCTTCAAATCCTATCAAAATTGAAATTTTTTAGCCACAATACAAATCAGTCCGGCCTAAAATTTTGTACAAAGAAAATGCTTACTTGATTGCTCACTCGTACATATTTTTTGAAAATGTTTGTATACTTTGAATTGTATTTTTACGTGCGGGTGTGCTTTCCTCGTATATAAACAATTATGTCTTCTTGTTTAAACAATAGAATCTCTTGATGTAGTTGCTTGTGCAGGTGTGCACCTTCTCAAAGGTATTGAGTTCAAATACCATTCACACCTTCTGACTGCTTTTTATTTGTACTTGTACTTCTACTAACAGGTGGGTCCGTTTGTCGGTCCGTGCTAAGGGCACCAATGTTAGAGAAAAATACATAGGGGTTATTTTTAAAAAAATTGACGTCATAGGCGAATGAATTTCATTAAAACCCGCATAAATTTGATCGAATTGAACTAAAATGCTCCTAGATTGCAAGTTATAGGACTATTCTTGCTTACTTTGCAAGATATGAAGTAAAATGCTCGGAGGATTCAAGATATGTAACTAAAAGTGTATATACCTCTTCCAAAAAGAGAAAATTAGAAAATGGGCGAGAGAAAGAGGGTCCAACCCAAAACCCGTCCCCATAGCCACCCACGCACAACACCAGGAGGCATGACTCGGGACAAAAAGAAAATACCCATATAAAAAAACAGGATGGGAGAGATAGGAAAAACCGGTGGAAAGAAGTACTGTATAAATCGTGTCCCAGATCTCAATGACGCCTCGGTGCTGGAGCGAGAAACCGTAGGCTGCCGCTTGGACGACCACGAGATGAGCAAGGGTTCAAGGTAGACGCAGTACCCCGAAGTGGAACGCCGCGTGTCGGGGCAGCTAGTCCAGTCCGCGTCCAAGTAGGTGATGATGTCCGTGTCCGCAGAGGCGAGCAGCGAGAGACCAAGGTCCAGAGTGCCTCAGATGTAGCGGAGAATCCGCTTTACCGAAGTCCAATGAGCATCACAGAGAGCATGCATATGAAGGCACACCTGCTGAACAACATATTGTAGCTCCGGTCTGGTGAGAGTAAGGTACTAGAGAGCACAAATGATGGATCGGTAGAGCGAGGCGTCCGACGCAGGAGAACCACCAGTGGCAGAGAGCTTGGCATTCGTGTCGACAGGCGTGGAGACGGGGCTGCAGTTAAGCATCCCGGCGCGGTCAAGGAGCTCGTGAGCATACTTCTTCTGATGAAGAAAGAAGCCATCTGGTCGGTGCACAACCTCAATGCCAAGAAAGTAGTGTAGGGGCCCGAAGTCCTTGAGGGCTAACTCACCACGAAGACGGTCGGTGAGATGCTGCAAGAGTGCAGAGGTGCTGGCTGTCAGGATGATGTCGTCGACATAGAGAAGCAGGTACGCCGTGGCGTCTCCCATATGGTAGACAAACAACGAGGCATCAGAGCGTGTGGAGCAGAAGCCAAGTTGCTGAAGAAATGCTGCGATGCGCTGGTACCACGCGCGGGGCGCCTGCTTGAGCCCATATAATGAGCGCGAAAGCAGACACACATGATCCGGATGAGCGGAGTCGACGAAGCCGGTGGGTGATATATTGCAAATGTATCTATAATTTTTGATGTTCCATGCTTGGTTTTATCCACTTTCTTGTGTTTTGTCCACACTTTAGAGTACTTTTCATATGATTTCTTGGACTAACCTATTAACAAGAGCCATAGTGCCAGCTGCCTGTTTTCTGCTGTTTTTGGTTCCAGGAAAGTCAGAAAATGAATATTCTCGGAATTGGACGGGACAAAACCCAAAGTGCCTATTTTTCCTAAAGTCATCAGATGCCAGAGTACGAGAGGGAGAGGGGCCAGGGGCCACCACACCACCTGGACGCGCGACCCAGCCTGGCCCGCGGTAGGGGGTGGTCTGGCCGCCTCCGGCACCCCCTCAGCCTCCCCTTCCGCCTATAAGATGCCCTCAGGACGAAAACCCTAAGTACCCGATCAAAAATCCACGAAAGAGTCTGTAGCCGCCGTCATCTCCGTCCCTAGATCAGGAGGGATCTAAAGCTGTTCTCGGCACCCTGCCGGAGAGGGGAATTCACCCTGGAGGCCTTCTTCATCATCATGCAAGCCTCCAGTGTGATGCGTGAGTAGTTCATCCTTGGACTACGGATCCATGTAGTAGATAGATGGCTGGTTCTCCTCCTTTGTGCTTTCATGTCTAGATCTTGTGAGCTCCGTTCATGATCAAGATCATCTATTTGTAATTCTACATGTTGTGTTTGCGGGGATCCGATGGATATTGAGATGCTATTTCAGATTGATTATTGATTCTATCATGTCTTTGTTATTTGTGATCTTGCATGCTTTCTGTTGTTAGTAGCTATCTTGGCCAAGTAGATCATAGCAACTCCAAGAGTTAGTATTTATGCTCAATAGTGGGTCCATGCCTCAGGTAATCTGGGGAAGTGACAGAAATCCCTAAGGTACTAGATGCGTTGTTGCTACTAGGGAGAAAACAACAATCCTTTGTTCATAGAACAATCGTATTGTTTACATTACACGCAATTTGTAAAGCAATAATCTGTTGCTTGCAACTTAATACTGGAGGGGGTTCGGATGATAACCTGAAGGTGGATTATTAGTCATAGATGCAATTGGATGGCGGTCTATGTATAATGTTGTAATGCCCAATCAAGTTCCAAAGGTGTCAAGATGATTAGTATATGCATGTATTGATTTCTCGATGTTTGTCAATTGCCCCGCTGTAATTTGTTCACCCAGCATGTTATCTATCTTAAGGAGAGCCACCTCTAGTGAACTATGGATCTCGGTCCTTTCTTTTACATACAATCCATAAACTATTACTGCTTTGTGTTTACTTTCTGCAAAATTTTACTTCCTTCCATTCGATACGTTTAATCCTTTGTTTTCAGCAAAACACGGTGAGATTGACAACCTCATCGCAAGTTGGGGACAAACTTCTGTGGTTGTGTTGTGCAGGTCTCCACATTGCTACTAGCACCGCTAGTGCGCCCTACCAAGGCTCAGCTAGCAACACCTTTGGGGTGTTTCCTTGCTCCTACTGGTTCGATTAAACCTTGGTTTTATAACTGAGGGAAACTTGCTGATGTGCTCATCATACCTTCCTCTTGGGGTTTCCAACGAGCTCTACATCAACACCGAGCCATCAAGCATTTTTCTGGCGCCGTTGCCGGGGAGTCAAGGACATCTTCACAAGGGGAGTCCCTCATAACCAATCTCTTTACTTTCTTATTTTTGTTTTGCTTAGTTTCTTTTGCTTTGTTTGCTTGTTTCTTTATCAAAAACACAAAAAAATTAGTTTTACTAGTTTGCTTTCTTTATCAAAAACACAAAAAAATGACTACTCTTGAAAACACTAAGTTGTGTGACTTCACTAGCACCAACAACAATGATTTTATGAGCACACCTATTGCTCCACCTGTGCCCGAAGATACTTTCTTTGAGATAAAACCTGCTTTACTCAATATTGTTATGAGAGAACAATTTTCTGGTATTGGTAATAAAGATGTTGCTGCCCATCTAAATAACTTTGTTGAACTTTGTGAGATGCAAAAGCATAGGGATATAGATGGTGATATTATTAAGTTGAAATTGTTTCCTTTCTCTTTGAGAGGAAAAGCTAAAGAATGGTTGAACTCCTTAACTAAGAATAGTATTGATTCTTGGACTAAGTGCAAAGATGTTTTTATTGGAAAATACTATCCTCCTGCTAAGATTATATCTATGAGAAGTGAAATAATGAAGTTTAAACAATCTGATAATGAGCATGTTGCTCAAGCTTGGGAAATAATGAAATCTTTGGTAAAGAATTGTCCCACTCATGGACTGACTGCTTGGATGATCATCCAAACTTTTTATGCAGGATTGAACTATTCTTCAAGGAACCTATTGGACTCTGCTGCTAGAGGTACCTTTATGACCATCACTTTGGGTGCTGCAACAAAACTTCTGGACAATATGATGGTTAATTATTCTGAATGGCATACTGAGAGAGCTCCACAAGATAGGAAGGTAAATTCTATTGAGGAAACCTCCTCCTTGAGTGATAAGATTGATATTATTATGTCTATGCTTGTGAATGGGAAAGCCCATATTGATCCAAATAATGTTCCTTTAGCATCTTTGGTTGCTCAAGAAGAACAAGTTGATGTGAACTTCATAAGAAATAATAATTTTGGCAATAATGCTTATAGGAATAATTTTGGTAACAACAATTATAAGCCATATCCTCCCAACAATGGTAATGCTTATGGAAATTCTTACAACAATAAATAGGAGTGCACCCTCTGAACTTGAAGTTATGCTTAAAGACTTTATTAGTAAACAAACTGCTTTCAATAAAACTATTGAGGAAAAACTCTCTAATGCTGAAAGAAATATAGCATCTTTGGCTGAAACTCAATCTTCTTTGAATAAAATGGCTGCTAAACCTGAAACTAATGATAATCCCTTTGCAGCTACTAATGCTATATAAGTAAGAATTGATGAAAATGTTAGACTATTAGCTGAATTACATGCTAAGTGGGAGAGAGAAGATGAACATTAGTGTTTCTACTATTACCACCACTAGTGTTGAGGCTAGTAATAGTTCTACCACTTTAGATGATAAGTATGGTTTTGATCTTAATAGTTCCAATATCTCTGAAGTTATTAATTTCCTACAAAAGCTTGCTAAAAGTCCTAATGCTAGTGCTATGAACATGGCCTTTACAAAACACATTAC
This sequence comes from Avena eriantha, assembly GCA_910589775.1. Lineage (NCBI taxonomy): Eukaryota > Viridiplantae > Streptophyta > Magnoliopsida > Poales > Poaceae > Avena > Avena eriantha. The sequence goes on from OU342741.1 coordinate 350,031,347, forward strand.
TGATGCTCTCATAAAGATTAAAGAAGAAAAGATGAAACATAAAGCTTCTATTCCTATAAAACAATAAGATGGTTGGGAACCCATCATTAATATGAAAGTGAATGACTTTGATTTCAAAGCTTTATGTGATCTTGATAGTAGTGTTTCTATTATGCCTAGAAGGATTTATGATATGCTTGATTTGCCTCCACTTGAAGATTGTTATTTGAATGTGACACTTGATGATAATGCTAAAAATAAGCTCATGGGGAGTCTTAATGATGTTCTTATTATGGTTAACAATGCCTATGTCCCTGTTGATTTCTATGTTTTGGATGTTGAATGCAATGCTTCTTGTCCTATTACTTTGGGAAGACCTTTTCTTAGAACTGTTGGTGCAATTATTGATATGAAAGAATGCACCATTAAATATCAACTCCCACTCAAGAAAGGTATAGAACACTTCCCTAAGAAGAGATAGAAGATCATTTTTGCTTCTCCTATGAAAACAAAATTTGGTTTTAATGCTTCTTCATCTGAGAACACTTTATTCTTTTTCTTGCTTCTTAGGCCTAACTTAAAGGCGTTAAAGAAAAATACTTATTGGGAGATAACCCAAAAGTTTTAGATGAGTCTTGGAAGTTATTAATTCAATAATAACCTCTCCTTATCCTTTTTATTTGCTTTTTGTGCCAAGAGTAACCTCTAATGAGAGAGAAGTAATGATTGGGAAAGTTGCTGTCCCGAAAAAGATTTCTGTGCTTCACCGCAAAAATTCTTGTAAACTCTCTGAACGTATTTTTGAGACGTGAATTTTTTTGCTTCTGACCCAGGTTGTTATATAACTTTTGTTAGTTCAACACTTTTTGATTTGAGCAACATAAGGTGTTCGAAAAAATTCGTCTTTACCTGCTGGTCTGTTTTGACAGATTTCTGCCATTTTCTGCATTTGCTTCTTTTTGGTTCCTTTTTTAGTTCTTTTGGGGAATTGAGCTTTTTGAGGGAAGTGCTACAGTATCTAGTATTCTAATGGAAGTTTATTTGGTGTTAGAACTGAAACTTAAGACTTATTTATCTTGAGTGCACTAATGTTGCTAATAAAGATTCTGTGAAGTTTTGTATGAAGGAAAAATTTTAGGTGTATGGAAGGAAAGAGTAATGAGATGAATGATGGACTAAAGCTCAAGCTTGGGGATGCCACGCGTGTCACCCCACGAAATATCCAAGAATTACAAGCGTCAAAGCTTGGGTATGCCCAAGGCATCCTCTTCTTCATTAATAAAAATCCTAGATTTCTTCCAAACACTTCATTTTTATTGTTTCATGCACAGTTGTGTTTTTCTTGGAGCGTCTTATTTTTCATTTTCGTTTTGGTTTTTCGTTTGCTTTGGTTTCCTTAGTTTTCTGAATTGGTTGGACCCCCTCTTTCATACATTGGTTTGAAAATAGTTTGGTTTGGTTTGGAAAAGAGTAGGAAAGTTTATGCTTATGTGGTAAAAAGAGCTCGTTTTTGACTGTGGCCTATGCTTTGTCATGCCATGCTTGATATTGTTTTGGCTTTATGCTTAGTATTCTTTGTTGTAGCATGACTTGTTATAAACAATCGAGATTGCTTAATGTGCCTTGGATGAACCATGCGTTGTTTTAGCATATTAAAGCATAGTATAGTGGTATTCTCCTTTGATGCTTTATTTGGGTTGACTTGGCGCATGCTCACACCACGTTATGACTATCTCAAGTCACCATAGCCTTTATGATCCTTTAGTTTTCAACTTGTAGTATCACTTTATGCTTTGATCAATGATGTTTTGTCGCTCTGCATGATTATGGCCATTATTGCTCTCGTAGTTTGTCGCTCCAAGTCTTTTGCTAGCCTCCACAACAAAGTATGAGTTCCACTCATGCATCCAACTCCTTAAACCAAGTTATTCCAAAGAGTCCACCATACCTACCTACTAGCTTATGCTATTCCAAGTATATTCATGCTTTTGTTTACCTTCCAAATTAAACTTGTTATGAGAAAACTAGTGATTAAAGCTCTCATTACCTTGATGGCACACTTTATTTTTTTGCATTTAATAAACTTTCACTATTGGTTCCTTCTTTGTTGTGTATATGCTTGCGCTCTATAAGTTGAAATTAGCATAACCATGTATCATGGGGAACGCTTTCAACATTGCACTTGTACTTTTTACCCCGTTGATATCATGTTCTTTTGCTTATGGATCCCGGCGGTGTGAAATAAAAGTGGAACTTGTAAGATGATGGAGTTTGTATGTGTGTTAGAGAAATGCCTGGGCCGCTAGCCTAAGCCATGCCTAATCATGGTGGAAACTTGCAGCATCACCATAATGAGCACTCTATGAAGCATCCTCAATAAAAACCTATGCAAATAGCAAATAAAAAGATCGCTGAGATGCTCATTGTCTGCTTGCCTTGTCATTTTGATTACGGGATAGCTCTTGTATCATGTGCAACGGGTACCCCATTGGCGGTTCTTTATGATACACATGTACTTACAATGACAAGAGCTTACTCCTGACTAAAGTTGAGTAGCATGAGGTTCGGTCTTCGTAAGTAAAGGACATGAGATTTTGGTTTATAACTTGTCAAGCATATCCTCTTAGTTGAGTCACTTTAACCTTAATCACCTTCAAGATGCTTATGATAGGGGTACTGAGAATTGAAAGCTATAAGTACCATAATTTTTGGAAGCTCTTTATGAGACTTGAATCCCTATTTCCTTTTATAAAGGCCTATCTTCCACCATTATATTGAGTCTCCACCTTCTACCTTTATGCACCTACTTTGAGAGCATAGTGGCCATTCTTAGTTCTATGTGCATTGTCCCAAGACTAGTTGATTGATGCATAACTTGATATTGCTTGTTCTAAACTATTTGTATCTAGTCACTCTTATGAACTTTGAAGGTGTCCTATGCATTTATATTTGCTACTCTATGAGGGACAAGCTGAATACTATTATGCTATGTTTTCTTTATGTAAAACAAACAAACGTCTTGCAAAGCATTGTTATTCATGAATCTTTTCTTTGTGCCTTTTCATGTTGCATCATAGTTTCTTTTTCTTATTGCTACAACTTTGTCTTTCATGTTATGATGGAAGTATTATGATCCCAGCTTTGAATGTTTTACAAATACTTTGATCAAGTCTTTGATGGTGCATGTCACCTCAAAAATTATTCTTTCTTTTTATCACTTACCTACTCGAGGACGAGCAGGAGTTAAGCTTGGGGATGTTGATACATTGCAAATGTATCTATAATTTTTGATGTTCCATGCTTGGTTTTATCCAATTTCTTGTGTTTTGTCCACACTTTGGAGTACTTTTCATATGATTTCTTGGACTAACCTACTAACAAGAGCCACAGTGCCAGCTGCATGTTTTCTGCTGTTTTTGGTTCCAGGAAAGTCAGAAAATGAATATTCTCGGAATTGGACGGGACAAAAGCCAAAGTGCCTATTTTCCGGAAGTCATCAGATGCCAGAGTACGAGACGGAGAGGGGCCACCACACCACCTGGCCGCGCGGCCCAGCCTGGCCCGCGCCAGGGGGTGGTCTGGCCGCCTCTGGCACCCCCTCGGCCTCCCCTTCCGCCTATAAGATGCCCTCGGAACGAAAGCCCTAAGTACCCAATCAAAAATCCATGAAAGAGTCTGTAGCCGTTGTCATCTCCATCCCTAGATCGGGAGGGATCTGAAGCTCTTCCCGGCACCCTGCCGGAGACGGAAATTCACCCTGGAGGCCTTCTTCATCATCATGCAAGCCTCCGGTGTGATGCGTGAGTAGTTCATCCTTGGACTACGGATCCATGTAGTAGCTAGATGGCTGGTTCTCCTCCTTTGTGCTTTCATTTCTAGATCTTGTGAGCTCCGTTCATGATCAAGATCATCTATTTGTAATTCTGCATGTTGTGTTTGCGGGGATCCGATGGATATTGAGATGCTATTTCAGATTGATTATTGATTCTATCATGTCTTTGTTATTTGTGATCTTGCATGCTTTCCGTTATTAGTAGCTATCTTGGCCAAGTAGATGCTAGCAACTCCAAGAGTTAGTATTTATGCTCGATAGTGGGTTCATGCCTCTGGTAATCTGGGGAAGTGACAGAAATCTCTAAGGTACTAGATGTGCTGTTGCTACTAGGGAGAAAACAACAATCCTTTGTTCTTTGAACAATCGTATTGTTTACATTACACGCAATTCGTAAAGCAATAATCTGTTGCTTGCAACTTAATACTGGAGGGGGTTCGGATGATAACCTGAAGGTGGATTATTAGTAATAGATGCAGTTGGATGGCGTCTATGTATAATGTTGTAATGCCCAATCAAGTTCCAAAGGAGTCAAGGTGATTAGTATATGCATGTATTGCTTTCTTCGATGTTTGTCAATTGCCTCGCTATAATTTGTTCACCCAGCATGTTATCTATCTTAAGGAGAGCCACCTCTAGTGAACTATGGATCCCGGTCCTTTCTTTTACATACAATCTATAAACTGTTACTGCTTTGTGTTTACTTTTTGCAAACTTTTACTTCCTTCCAGTCGATACGTTTAATCCTTTGTTTTCAGCAAAACACAGTGAGATTGACAACCTCATTGCAAGTTGGGGACAAAGTTCTGTGGTTGTGTTGTGCAGGTCTCCACGTTGCTACTAGCACCGGTAGTGCGCCCTGCCAAGGCTCAGCTAGCAACACCTTTGGGGTGTTTCCTTGCTCCTACTAGTTCGATTAAACCTTTGTTTCATAACTGAGGGAAACTTGCTGCTGTGCTCATCATACCTTCTTCTTGGGGTTCCCAACGAGCTCTACATCAACACCGAGCCATCAGTGGGCTGCTGGCAGAAAACTTGCTCCTCAAGATGACCATGAAGGAAGGTGTTGGAGACGTCCATCTGGTGAACTGGCCAGCGGCGAGACATGGCGAGCTGGAGCACGGTGCGGATGGGGCCAGGCTTGACCACGGCGACGAAGGTCTTGGCGAAGTCAACGTCGACGCGCTGAAAAAAGCCGCGAACGACCTATCGCTCCTTGTGCCGTTCGAGGGTTCCATCCGGATGGAACTTGTTCTTGAAGACCCACTTGCCGGTGATGATGTTGGCATGGCGCGATCGAGGAACGAGCTGCCATGTATGGTTGCGCTGGAGGGAATCGAACTTGTCCTACATGGCCGCAAGCCAATTCGGGTCACGGAGAGCCGCCCGAGCTGAGGCTGGCAGCGGAGAAGGCACTAGAGGCGGCGATGGAGCTGTCGCGGCATTGCAGACGTATGTGTCCACAGGGTACCGTGTCGACGGGCGAAAAACGCCAGCGCGTACATGGTTGACTGGACCCGGAATGGCAGACGCGACATCACCCGAGTGTCCACTCGAGGGTGATGCGACCGGCGGAGTGGCGCCCGAGCTAGGACTCGAGGGTGCAGCGGCTGGTGTCGACGGGACGGCGCCCGAGATGGGGCTCGAGGACGACGTGGGCAAGGTCAGTGATGCGGCACCCGAGCTGGTGCTCGAGGGTGCGGCAGGCGGCGTCGACAGGTCGGCGCCCGAGCGAGGGCTCAAGGACGACGACGGCGGGGTCGACGAGGCGGTGCGTGATCTCGAGCTCGAGGAAGGGGTCGATGTGGCCGATGTCGGGGGCGACGCCATGGGGTATCACCCGTGGAAGGAGAAGAAGACACCACTTGTTCCTGTGCAAATGGGAAGTAGCACTCATCAAAGTAAACATGCCTCGAAATGATTGATGGAAATATGCCCTAGAGACAAATAATAATAAGGATTATTATTATATTTTATAAAGTTTATGATTAAGTTTTATATCATGCTGTAACTATATTGAGAGGAAACATCAATACACATGTGAGTAATAAACAACCAGGGGTTCCCAGTGAAACTCTAGTCACTGGTTCATTGGTCAACAGATGATCATGGTTTCCTGATCATGTGGCATTTATGCCAGTTGGAAATGGAGTCAACTCATTCTGAAATAAGATGATGAACCAATACCCAACCTAAACATCATGACCCGATCATGTCACGAAGTTCAAGTTATGATGATTAGAAATAGATCCTCGTAGACTATTTCTTAGACCGTAAGGCTATATCAATCACTATCTCTCGAGAATGCTTAGATAGCATCAAACATCACTTGGTAATACAGTGACAATAAATGTGTGTTCAGGTATTCAGAGGAACCGTAGAGGCAATATATGCCAAGAGCGGGATTTATCCATCCACGTGATGGAAATATACTCAAGGGCCCACTCGGATAAGTTATATCCAATAGCTGCGTAGCGTGTGATTTGATCACAGGGATATCACTTGTCGAACGAGTCAAGTAGCATTGTTCGGGAACGAGATTGAACACGACATAGTGATGTCATTGATCAGATCTCAGGCAATGCGAGTGTCAAGATACAAAGGGAATAAGACACGACTGTCTCGGTTCAAACGACGAAAGATCTTCGTGGAATGCACATGGGTCACATGGCCATCTAGGTCCCTCTGTCGATCATTGGTCCGGGAGTGTCCTGACCATGTCTGGAGTGTTCCCAAACCGTGAGGTATCACGCTTAAGGGTTTCATGATTCTTAGAGAGTGTTTATAGAAACGGTAGAATCACCAAAGAATAGAAGAGAGAAAACTGGAAGGGTTTCGGTAAGTCCGGAGGATGTCCGGAGTGGAGGTGGAAGGTGTTCCATAGCCACGGAGATTGAATAATATGTGAATGAATGTTAAATATTGATTTAATCATTTATTCATAATTATTTAATAAAAGAGAAAAACAATTTAAAGGTCAAAAGGCTTAATGGGCCAATTTCGGAGGGAAGAGGGCTCATTAGGGAAAGGCAAGAGGAGAAAGGGGCCAAGGGGGTGGCCGCACCCTAGTGGGCCAGCCCCCCCTGTGGGGCCATGGGGTGGCCGGCGGCGCCTCCCCCTTCCCCTCTCCTCTCCTTTAGTCTCACCCCGGGACTTTGAGGGAGGTAGTACCTCCCATCCCCTATATATAATGGGGGTATTTGGCCAGATAAATACACACAATATTCAATAAAGGTTCCCTCACTTTTGGGGAGACCTCCAATTGATATTCTCTCTCTCATGACCGTGGTTCCAAGTTTGTACTACACGAACGAGAGACATCTTCACCGCGGAGCATCGTCACGCTGCGGGATTCGGATCCAAGAGCTCTACTTCTGCAACTGCTACTGGATCAGGGAAGCGGGAGTCATCGTCAGGCACCGGACGTGTGTAACTCCCCGCGAGGTGTCACACTTGAGGCACTCAAGTCGTTGGAGCCGCAGGAGCGCAAGGACTTCATCACGACCTTGAGGTCGGGTTCAGCTCATCTACATCAACCACACTCTCCTGAGCGTTGACAATGCTTTTCGGTCTTTGAGGGTAAGTTCACAAAAAGCCCCTCCCGTTACTGCATTACTAATAGATAGGTCCTGGCAACATCAAGGGTTCAGGGGCGTAGGGTAAAAATATATTGTTTTCATACGCCAAACCCCTACAGTGGTATCAGAGCTAGATCTATGTGTAGTATTCCTAGTACGTGTAGAACACACGAGATGTAGCATGTTGGCGTTGATATTTTAGTTGTTACCCTCCCACGTGAACTTATGTATACCGCGGCAATGCTTGATGAAGCGCCCCCCAACCGACTTTACGCGTTCATTCACGAGACTGGTCCACGCTTGACATACGGCTTGTACCGTATAAAGTGGCTTCGGGGGGTGTTTGTCTCACTCACATTAGTTGGTATGCCATTTACAATGGAGGGCCCCGAAAGGGGTGTAGTATAGACAACTACTTGATCAACGTTGTGGTGATAGTTCGTAGGTAAGAACGGTTCTTGTGCGAAAGCCCATTCAGCCACGTAAAACATGCAAAGATAAAGTAGAGGCGTCTAACTTTGTTTTGCAGGGTCGTTGCTTTGTGATATGGTTGTGGCAAAGGTAAAGTGATTACCTTATGTTACGTAGTAGTAGATAGTCACGGAGGTGACGGACTACCACGCCGGAAATACACCGGTACCCTAGTGTCTACGGCGCCGGAACCCTGGCACTAGAATCTGGTGACGACGGATGGAGATCACGACGTGAAGGACCATATCACATCGCATTTACATTCAATGTTATTGTTTGTATATCTTATTGTGTGCTAGTATTAGATACTCGGCGGTAGCCTAATAAGATGATCCCTATTTAAAATTACCACTGATTGTGTTCCCCCTTAGTGTGCACCACCAAGAAAGTTCTTCGGTATGAGGCAGGCCATGATGAGCATGTGTCAGACATATCTACGTTCGCATACAGTGGGTGTAAGTGATATGTTGCAAACGTATCTATAATTTTTGATGTTTCATGCTTGTTTTATATCTGCTTTCTTATGTTTTGTCCACACTTTGGAGTATTTTTACACATTTTCTGGAACTAACCTATTAACAAGATGCCATAGTGCCAGTTGCCCATTTTCTGCTGTTTTTGGTTTCAGAAAAGCTAGTAAGGAAATATTCTCGGAATTGGACCAGACAAAAGCCAAAGTCAATATTTTACCCGAAGCAACACGGAGTCCGGAGGGGAGACGAAGCGGGGAACCAGGGCGGCCACACCTTAGGGTGGTGCGGCCAGCCCTAGCCACGCCACCACTAGGTGTGGGCCCCCTGGTGGTCCACCGACCTAGCCCTTCCGCCTATAAAGACCCCTCGGGACGAAAACCCTAAGTACCCAATCAAAATTCCACGAAAGAGTCTGTAGCCGCCGTCATCTCCATCCCTAGACCGGGAGGGATCTGAAGCTCTTCCCAGCACCCTGCCGGAGGGGAGAGCTCACCCTGGAGGCCTTCTTCATCACATGCCTGCCTCCGGTGTGATGCGTGAGTAGTTCATCCCTGGACTACGGGTCCATGTAGTAGCTAGATGGTTGGTTCTCCTCCTTTGTGCTACCATGTTTAGATCTTGTGAGCTCCGTCATGATCAAGATCATCCATTTGTAATTCTACATGTTGTGTTTGTGAGGATCTGATGGATATTGAGATGCTATTTCAGATTGATTATTGATTCTATCATGTCTATGTTATTTGTGATCTTGCATGCTTTCCGTTGTTAGTAGCTATCTTGGACAAATAGATGTTAGCAACTCCAAGAGGGAATATTTATGCTCGATAGTGGGTTCATGCCTCTAGGAATCTAGGGAAGTGACAGAAATCTCTAAGATACTAGATGTGCTGTTGCTACTAGGGAGAAAACAACAATCCTTTGTTCATAGAATAATCGTATTATTTATTTTACACACTTTGCTTAATGCAATTATCTGTTGCTTGTAACTTAATACTAGAGGGGGTCGGATGATAACCTGAAGGTGGATTATTAGTCATAGATGAAGTTGGATTACGGTATATGTATAATGTTGTAATGCCCAATCAAATCTCATAGGAGTCAAGATGATTAGTATATGCATGTATGCTTTCTCGATTTTTGTCAATTGCCCCGCTGTAATTTGTTCACCCAACATGTCATCTGTCTTGAGGAGAATCACCACTAGTGAACTATGGACCCCGGTCCATTCTTTTACCATCAATCTACAATCTATTGTTTACTGTTTACTTTCTGCAAGCAATTACTATCTTCCACACAATACGTTTAATCCTTTGTTTTCAGCAAAACCGGTGAGATTGACAACCTCACTGTAAGTTGGGGGCAAATTTCTGTGGTTGTGTTGTGCAGGATTCCAAGTTGGAAACAACATCTTGGAGGTGTTTACTTGCACCTACTGGTTCGATAACCTTGGTTTCATAACTGAGGGGAAATTTGTTGCTGTGCTCATCATACCTTCCTCTTGGGATTCCCCAACGAGCTCGATACATTTTGAGCCATCAAGCAACTTTTTCTGGCGCTGTTGCCGGGGAGTCAAGGACATCTTCACAAGGGGAGTCCCTCATAACAAATCTCTTTAATTTGTTTTGCTTGTTTTATTTATGCTTTGTTTGCTTGTTTCTTTATCAAAAACACAAAAATTAGTTGTTCTAGTTTGCTTCCTTTATTAAGAACACACAAAAAAAATAGTTTTTATCTCAAGTTGCTATTATGTCTAGCACTGCTCCAATCACTATGTCGCCCGAGGAAATATTTTTACTTTCAAGCAAGGAATTGAAGAGAGTTTCAAAGAAGCTTGGTCTAGAATCTCTGATTTACATGAAAAAACTGAACCTAAAATGACTCAAGGATTGTTTCTTAGCAGTTTTTACATTGGAACTGCTCTTTGCTATAGATATGCTCTGGATGCTGTAGTAGGAGGATATTTCCTCCAATGCAATGAGGGTGAAGCTTTGAAAGCCATAAATAAGTTGGTCTTAACATATAACTTGCCTAGCAAATCTGATTCTTCCATTATATACATATTTGCTAGATTGAACACTCTTGAGACCAACACTGCTAGTTTAAAAGAATGCTATAACATGCTTAGAGAGCATCATGAATATGTTCCAATAAATTCTGAATCTTCAAAATGGCTTCCTACAGTAAAAGTTGTTATAAAAAATGAAACTTTTCACGCTCGCTCTGATATCATGTCTGAATTTTGTCTTATGCCTAAATATATCTATGAATCTTTGAATCTTTGGGAACTTTCTAAAGGGGGAGAATAAATATCTCTTACTAATAATGCCACAATATTACCCATTGGAATAGCTGAAGGAGTGTTTACAAAAATTCTAGGGAAAATGGTGTCTACTGAATATCGTGTTATTGAATGTGTAGGAAAAGGACAAATTATACTTGGAAGATCCCTACTGAAACTCCTTGGAGCAATAATAGATGTGGAAAAGGGCATCATGCATTTTTCTTATCCACCAAACAACCATACATTCCCCAAGGATAAGAATAAACATAAGAAAGGCAGGGGCAATAAATTTTGTTTTAATGCTTCTTCATTTGAGAATACTTGATTCTTGCTTCTTATGCCTAGCTCAAAGGCGTTAAAGAAAAGCACTTACTGGGAGATAACCCAAATTTAGTTAGGAATCTTTTGTTGAGTCTTGGAGTTTATTACCTCTATAATAACCTCTCCTTATCATTTTTGTGTGGTTTTTGTGCCAAGAGTACCCTCTAATGAGAGAGAAGTAATGCTTGGGAAAGTTACTGTCCCGAAACAAATTTTTGTGCTTCGCTGTAAAACTTCTTAAAAATCTCTATATGTCGGTTTGAGCTTTAATTTTTTGTGCTTCTGCCACAGGTAGTTATCCAACTTTCGTTAGTTCAACACTTTTCGATTTGAGCAACAGAAGGTCTTCTAAAAAACCGGTTTTTACCTGCTGGTCTGTTTTGACAGATTTCTGCCATTATTTGCATTTGCCTCTTAATCTCTTTATCTTTGAGTTCTCTTTGATCATTTGAACTTTTTAAAGGAAGTGATACAGTAGCTTGTGTTTTAATGGAAGTTTTACTTGCGTTGAAACTGAACCAAAAGACTTATTTTCTTGAGTACACCAATGTTGCTAATAAAGATTGTGTGAAGTTTTGTATGAAGAAAAAATTTCAGGTGTAAGGAAAGAATGATGTAATGACATTAATAATGGACAAAAGCTCAAGCTTGGAGATGCCACCCGTGTCACCCCAAGAAATATTCAAGAAGTACAAGCGTCAAATCTTGGGGATGCCTAAGGCATCCCCTTCTTCATCAATAAAAATCTCAGATTTCTTCCAAACACTTCATTTTTATTGTTTCATCCATAATTGTGTTGTTCTTGGAGCATCTTCGTTTTGTTTTTAGTTTCCGTTTGCTTAGTTTGCTTGAATAAGTTGGTTGGATCCCAACACTTCTTTTGGAGAGAGACATACTTTGCTTTCATTGTTTAGAACACTCTAGTTTTCATTCTTATTGTTTTGTGAGTGTTCTCTTTTGCTAGAACTGTGTTTAGCCTTAGTTTTCTTGTGCTTTCAGCGTAGAACTTTTTAGTTCTTCTTTGTGGATTTGTGAGACGAGCCCACTGATCTTTATTTATTATTATCTTTGTGAGTTGTTTCAAATAAGTCGATTGGTGTTGGAAGAGAGTAGGAAAGTTCATGCTTAAGTGGTATAAAAAGAGTCTTTTTTTTGACTGTGGCTTAGACTTCGTCATGTCATGCTTGGTATTATTTTGGCTTTATGCTTAGTGATTTTTGCTGTAGCATGACATGTTATAAACAGTTGAGATTGCTTAATGTGCCTTGAAAGAATCATGCGTTGTTTTAGCATATTAAAGCATAGTATTGTGTTATTCTCCTTTGATGCTTTATTTGGGTTGACTTGGCGCATGCTCACACCATGTTATGACTATCCCAAGTCATCATAGCCTTTATGATCCTTTAGTTTTCGACTTGTAATATCACTTTATGCTTTAATCAATGATTTTTTGTCACTTTGCATGATTATGGCCATTATTGATCTCTTAGTTGGTCGCTCCTAGTCTTTTGCTAGCCTCCACAACCAAGTATGAGTTCCACTCATGCATCCAACTCCAAATAAAACCCAAGTTATGCCAAAGAGTCCACCATACCTACCTATTAGCATTTGCTATTCCAAGTTTATTCATGTTTTTATCTACCTTCCGAATTAAACTTGTTATGTGAAAATTGGTGATTAAACCTCTCATGAACTTGATGGCACACTTTACTTTCTTGCACTTAATAATCTTGAACCATTGTGTCCATCTTTGTTGTGCGTGCGCTTTATAAGTTGAAGTTAGCATAACCATGTATCATGGGGAACGCTTTCAACATTGCACTTATATTCCGTTGATATCATGATTCTTTTTCTTATGGATCCTGATGGTGTGAAATAAATGGGGAACTTGTAAGATCATGGAGTTTGTATGTGTGTTAGAGAAATGCCTGGGCTGCTAGCCTAAGCCATGCCTAATCATGGTGGAAACTTGCAGCATAACCATAATGAGCACTCTATGAAGCATGCAAATAGCAAATAAAAAGATCGCTGAGATGCTCATTGTCTGCTGCCTTGTCATTTTGATATGGGATAGCTCATGTGTCATGGGACAAAAGCCAAAGTGCCTATTTTTCCGGAAGTGATCAAGTGCCAGAATACGAGACGGAGAAGGGCCAGTGAGCCACCACACCACCTGGCCGCGCGGCCAGGCCTGGCCCATGCCAAGGGGTGGTGTGGCTGCTCCCGGCACCCCCTCGGCCTCTCCTTCCGCCTATATATTACCCTCGGGACGAAAACCCTAAGTACCCGATCAAAAATCCACGAAAGAGTCTGTAGCCGCCGTCATCTCCATCCCTAGATCGGGAGGGATCTGAAGCTCTTCCTGGCACCCTGCCGGAGAGGGGAATTCACCCTGGAGGCCTTCTTCATCACCATGCAAGCCTCCGGTGTGATGCGTGAGTAGTTCATCCTTGGACTACGGATCCATGTAGTAGCTAGATGGCTGGTTTCTCCTCCTTTGTGCTTTCATGTTTAGATCTTGTGAGCTCCGTTCATGATCAAGATCATCTTTTTGTAATCATACATATTGTGTTTGCGGGGATCCGATGGATATTGAGATGCTATTTCAGATTGATTATTGATTCTATCATGTCTTTGTTATTTGAGATCTTGCATGCTTTCCGTTGTTAGTAGCTATCTTGGCCAAGTAGATGCTAGCAACTCCAAGAGTTAGTATTTATGCTCGATTGTGGGTCCATGCCTCTAGTAATCTGGGGAAGTGACAGGAATCTCTAAGGTACTAGATGTGTTGTTGCTACTAGGGAGAAAACAACAATCCTTTGTTCATAGAACAATCGTATTGTTTACTTTACACGCAGTTCGTAAAGCAATAATCTGTTGCTTGCAACTTAATACTGGAGGGGGTTCGGATGATAACCTGAAGGTGGATTATTAGTCATAGATGCAGTTGGATGGCAGTCTATGTATAATGTTGTAATGCCCAATCAAGTCTCAGAGGAGTCAAGGTGATTAGTATATGCATGTATTGCTTTCTCGGTGTTTGTCAATTGCCCCGCTGTAATTTGTTCACCCAGCATGTTATCTATCTAAGGAGAGCCACCTCTAGTGAACTATGGATCCCGGTCCTTTGTCTTTACATACAATCTACAATCTTTTACTGCTTTGTGTTTACTTTCTGCAAACTTTCACTTCTTTCCATTCGATACGTTTAATCCTTTGTTTTCCGCAAAACACGGTGAGATTGACAACCTCATCGCAAGTTGGGGACAAAGTTCTGTGGTTGTGTTGTGCAGGTCTCCATGTTGCTACTAGCACCGGTAGTGCGCCCTGCCAAAGCTCAGCTAGTAACACCTTTGGGGTGTTTCCTTGCTCCTACTGGTTCGACTAAACCTTGGTTTCATAACTGAGGGAAAACTTACTACTATGCTCATCATACCTTCCTCTTGGGGTTCCCAATGAGCTCTACGTCGAAAGTCGAGCGCATCAAGCATTTTTCTGGCGCCGTTGCCGGGGAGTCAAGGACATCTTCACAAGGGGAGTCCCTCATAACCAATCTCTTTACTTTGTTGTTTTTGTTTTGCTTAGTTTTCTTTTTGCTTTGTTTGCTTATTTTGTTCTTCAAAAACACAAAAAAAATAGTTTTACTTGTTTTGCTTTCTTATTTGAAAAACACAAAAAAAATTAGTTCCTATCCTAAGTTGTCACTATGTCTAGCCTTGGTCCAATCACTATGTCACCCGAGGATATGATTTTCACTTTTAAACAAGGAATTGAGGAAAGTTTTAAGCAAGCTTGGTCTAGAATCTCCGATCTACATGAAAAAACTGAGCCTAAAATGACTCAAAGCTTGTTCCTTAGTAGTTTTTACCTTGGAATTGCTCTTTTCTATAGATATGCTTTGGATGCTGTTGTGGGAGGAGATTTCCTCCATTGTAATGAGGATGATGCTATTAATGCTATACAGAAATTGATCCTCACTTACAACTTGCCTAGCCAAACTGATACTTCTTTCGCAAAAATATTTGCTAGGTTGGACAGTCTTGAGGCTAGCATTACTAGGTTAGAAAGTTGCTATAATACACTTAGGGAGCATCACGATTATGTTCCAAAAAACTCTGAACCATCAAAGTGGTTCCCTACATTAAAGATTGAGATGAACACTAAAACTTTTCAAGCTCACTGTGATATCATGTCTGAATTTTGCCTTATGCCCAAAGATATTTATAAATATCTGAATACTTGGGGGCTCATTGAAGGAGGAAAAGAAATATCTCTTACTAATAATACTACCATATTACCTCTTGGAATAGCTGAAGGAGTGTTTACAAAGATCCTTGGGAAAACGATTTCTATTGATTATCTTGTTATTGAATGTGCAGGAAAAGGACAAATTACACTTGGACGGTCCCTATTAGAACTCCTTGGAGCAATAATAGATGTGGGAAAGGGGACCATGCACCTTTCTTCTCCACCAAAAAATCATATTTTCCCCAAGGTTAAGAATAAAACTAAGAGAGGTAAGGGCAAGAAAGTTGGTTTTAATGCTTCTTCATTTGAGAACACTTGATTCTTTCTTTGCTTCTTACGCCTAACTTAAAGGCGTTAAAGAAAAGTACTTATTGGGAGATAACCCAAAAAATTTAGATGATTCTTGGAAGTTATTACCTCTGTAATAACCTCTACTTATCCTTTTTATTTGCTTTTTGTTCCAAGAGTAACCTCTAATGAGAGTGAAGTAATGATTGGGAAAGTTGCTGTCCCAAGACAGATTTCTGTGCTTCACCGTAAAAATTTGTGAGAGAGCTCTGTATGTCGGATTGAGATGTTATTTTTGTGTGTGTGCCCCAGGTTGTTATCTAAATTTCTTTAGTTCAACACTTTTTGATTTGATCAACAGAAGGTCTTCGAAAAAATTCGTCTTTACCTGCTGGTCTCTTTTGACAGATTTCTGCCATTTTCTCCATTTGCTTCTTGTTGGTTCCTTCTTGAGTTCTTTTGGGGAATTGAGATTTTTGAGGGAAGTGCTACAGTAGCTAGTGTTCTAATGGAAGTTTATTTGGTGTTATAACTGAACCTTAAGACTTATTTATCTTAAGTGCACTAATGTTGCTAATGAGATTGTGTGAAGTTTTGTATCAAGGAAAATATTCAGGTGTATGGAAGGAATGAGTAATGAGATGAAGGATGGACTAAAGCTCAAGCTTGAGGATTCTACACGTGTCACCCCAAGAAATATCCAAGAAGTACAAGCGTCAAAGCTTGGGGATGCCCAAGGCATCCCCTTCTTCATCAATAAAAATCCCAGGTTTCTGCCAAACGCTTCATTTTTATTGTTTCATGCACAGTTGTGTTGTTTTTGGAGCGTCTTCTTTTTCATTTTCGTTTTGGTTTTTAGTTTGATTGGTTTGCTTAGTTTTCTGAATAAATTTGTTGGACCCCCTCTTTCATGCATTTGGTTTGCAAATAGTTTAGTTTGGGTTGGAAAAGAGTAGGAAACTTCATGCTTCTGTGGTAAAAAGAGCTTGTTTCTGACTATGGCCTATGCTTTGTCATGCCATGATTGATATTGTTTTCGCTTTATGCTTAGTATTCTTTGTTGTAGCATGACTTGTTATAAACAATTGAGATTGCTTAATGTGCCTTGGATGAATCATGCGTTGTTTTAGCATATTAAAGCATAGTATTGTGGTATTCTCCTTTGATGCTTTATTTGGGTTGACTTGGCGCATGCTCACACCCTGTTATGACTATCTCAAGTCACCATAGCCTTTATGATCGTTTAGTTTTTAACTTGTAGTATCACTTTATGCTTTGATCAATGATGTTTTGTCGCTCTACATGATTATGGCCATTATTGCTCTCTTAGTTTGTCACTCCCAGTCTTTTGCTAGCCTCCACAACAAAGTATGAGTTCCACCCATGCATCCAACTCCCTAAACCAAGTTATTCCAAAGAGTCCACCGTACCTACCTACTAGCTTATGCTATTCCAAGTATATTCATGCTTTTGTTTACCTTCCACTTGTTATGAGAAAACTAGTGATTAAAGCTCTCACGAACTTGATGGCACACTTTACTTTTTGCCTCTAATAAACTTGAACCATTGGGTCCTTCTTTGTTGCGTATATGCTTGCGCTTTATAAGTTGAAATTAGCAGAACCATGTACCATGGGGAACGCTTTCAACATTGCACTTGTACTTTGTACCCTGTTGATATCATGTTCTTTTGCTTACGGATCCCGGCGGTGTGAAATAAAAGTGGAACTTGTAAGATCATGGAGTTTGTATGTGTGTTAGAGAAATGCCTGGGCCGCTAGCCTAAGCCATGCCTAATCATGGTGGAAACTTGCAGCATCACCATAATGAGCACTCTATGAAGCATCCTCAATAAAAACCTATGCAAATAGCAAATAAAAAGATCGCTGAGATACTCATTGTCTGCTTGCCTTGTCATTTTGATTATGGGAAAGCTCCCGTATCATGTGCAAGGGGTACCCCGTTGGCGGTTCTTAATGATACACATATACTTACAATGACAAGAGCTTACTCCTGACTGAAGTTGAGTAGCATGAGGATCGGTCTTCGTAAGTAAGGGGCATGAGATTTCGGTTTATAACTTTTCAAGCATATCCTCTTAGTTGTGTCACTTTAACCTTAATCACCTTCAAGATGCTTATGATAGGGGCAATGAGGGCTGAAAACTACAAGTACCATAATTTTTGGAAGCTCTTTATGAGACTTGAATCTCTACTTCCTTTTTACAAAAGGCTTTTCTCCCACCATTATATTGAGTCTCCACCTTCTATCTTTATGCACCTACTTTGAGAGCATAGTGGCCATTCATAGTTCTATGTGCATTGTCCCAAGACTAGTTGATTGATGCATAACTTGTTATTGCTTGTTTTAAACTATTGTATCTAGTCACTCTTATGAACTTTGAAGGTGTCCTATACATTTATATTTGCTACTCTATTGAGGGACGAGTTGAATACTATTATGCTATGTTTTCTTTATGTGAAACAAACAAACGTCTTGCAAAGCATTATTATTCATGAATCTTTTCTTTGTACCTTTTCATGTTGCATCATAGTTTCTTTGCTTATTACTAGAACTTTTGTCTTTCATGTTATGATTGAACTACTATGATCCCAGCTTTGAATGTTTTGCAAATACTTTGATCAAGTGTTTGATGGTGCATGTCACCTCAAAAATTATTCTTTTCTTTTTATCACTTACCTACTCGAGGACGAGCAGGAGTTAAGCTTGGGGATGTTGATACATTGCAAATGTATCTATAATTTTTGATGTTCCATACTTGGTTTTATCCACTTTCTTGTGTTTTGTTCCAACTTTGGAGTACTTTTCATATGATTTCTTGGACTAACCTATTAACAAGAGCCACAGTGACAGCTGCCTGCTTTCTGCTTTTTTTGGTTCTAGGAAAGTCAGAAAATGAATATTCTTAGAATTGAACGGGACAAAAGCCAAAGTGCCTATTTTTCCGGAAGTGATCAAGTGCACGAATATGAGACGGAGAAGGGCCAGGGAGCCACCACACCACCTGGCTGCGTGGCTAGGCCTGGCCCACGCCAGGGGGTGGTGTGGCCGCTCCCGGCACCCCCTCGGCCTCTCCTTCCGCCTATATATTGCCCTGGGGACGAAAACCCTAGGTACCCGATCAAAAATCCACGAAAGAGTCGGTAGCCGCCGTCATCTCCATCCCTAGATCGGGAGGGATCTGAAGCTCTTCCCGGCACCCTGTCGGAGAGGGGAATTCACCCTGGAGGCCTTCTTCATCACCATGCAAGCCTCCGGTGTGATAAGTGAGTAGTTCCTCCTTGGACTACGGATCCATGTAGTTGCTAGATGGCTGGTTCTCCTCCTTTGTGCTTTCATGTTTAGATCTTGTGAGCTCCGTTCATGATCAAGATCATCTATTTGTAATCATACATGTTGTGTTTGCGGGGATCCGATTGATATTGAGATGCTATTTCAGATTGATTATTGATTCTATCATGTCTTTGTTATTTGAGATCTTGCATGCTTTCTGTTGTTAGTAGCTATCTTGGCCAAGTAGATGCTAGCAACTCCAAGAGTTAGTATTTATGCTCGATAGTGGGTTCATGCCTCTGGTAATCTGGGGAAGTGACAGGAATCTCTAAGGTACTAGATGTGTTGTTGCTACTAGGGAGAAAACAACAATCCTTTGTTCATAGAACAATCGTATTGTTTACTTTACACGCAGTTCGTAAAGCAATAATCTGTTGCTTGCAACTTAATACTGGAGGGGGTTCGGATGATAACCTGAAGGTGGATTATTAGTCATAGATGCAGTTGGATGGCGGTCTATGTATTATGTTGTAATGCCCAATCAAGTCTTAGAGGATTCAAGATGATTAGTATATGCATGTATTGCTTTCTCGGTGTTTGTCAATTGCCCTGCTGTAATTTGTTCACCCAGCATGTTATCTATCTAAGGAGAGCCGCCTCTAGTGAACTATGGATCCCGGTCCTTTTTCTTTACATACAATCTACAATCTTTTACTACTTTGTGTTTACTTTCTGCAAACTTTCACTTCTTTCTATTCGATACGTTTAATCTTTTGTTTTCTGCAAAACACAGTGAGATTGACAACCTCATCGCAAGTTGGGGACAAAGTTCGGTGGTTGTGTTGTGCAGGTCTCCACGTTGCTACTAGCACCGGTAGTGCGCCCTGCCAAAGCTCAGCTAGTAACACCTTTAGGGTGTTTCCTTGCTCCTACTTGTTCGATTAAACCTTGGTTTCATAACTGAGGGAAAACTTACTGCTGTGCTCATCATACCTTCCTCTTGGGGTTCCCAACGAGCTCTACGTCAAAAGTCGAGCGCATCAGCATGAGATTTCAATTTATAACTTGTCAAGCATATCCTCTTAGTTGTGTCACTTTAACCTTAATCACTTGAAGATGCCTATGAAAGGGGCAATGTGAGACTTGAAGATTTCAATTTATAATTTTTCGAAGCTCTTTATGAGACTTGAATCCCTGCTTCCTTCTATGAAGGCCTCTCTTTTACTTTTATGTTGAGTCTCCATCTTCTATCTTTATGCACCTATTGAGAGAGCATAGTGGTCATTCTTAGTTTAATGTGCATTGTCCCAAAACTTGTTGATTGATTCATAATGTTGGTATTGCTTGTTCTTGAACTATTTGTATCTAGTCACCCTTATGAACTTTGAAGGTGTCCTATGCATTTATGCTTTGCTACTCCATGAGGGGCAAGCTGAATGCCACTATGCTATGTTTTCTATATGTGAAACAAACAAACGTCTTTCAATGCATTTTTATTCATGATCTTTGTTTGTATCCTTTCATGTTGCATGCATAGTCACTATGTCTTATTGTTAGAACTTCATCTTTCATGCTCATGTTTAGAGTACTTTGATCCCAGCTTTCAATGTGTCAACACCCGGATTTTTAATCCCAGATGCCCGTTATGACATACCTCGCAATCCCAGGATCACCATTTTTGCGAGACATAACGGATTGGATATCACAGTACATCATCCATTACAAACCATACATAAGGTTCTTACACAAATAAGGATCTCATGATCCAGTCTTAATACAACAAGCAGCGGAAATAAAAGATAGCGTAGCAGTGGGGTCCATCTTCAGGGGCACAGGCAATGCTGATGAAGGCAAATAGTCCTAGTTATCATAGCCGTCCTGCTGACCATCCTCTTGATACTCTCCTTCATAGTCTGGCCATGATAATAGCTAGGGACAAAAGCCATGAGTACTCTTTAAGTACTCGCAAACTACCACTAACAAGTATTATAAATCTAAGTTAAAGTACTAACTCTATGTTTAACTACCAAGTTAAGTTTGAAACCTAAGCTGAGTTCTGAAGCAAAGAAAGATAAAGTAAAGTCCTAAAATCACTTAAGTGGGGAAACTATTGTCATAAACACAACCCTATTGTGGTCAAGTCAAGATTCATCATTCTTTTCAAAGTAGTTAGAAAACATCTGACAACGAAACATTATGGCCATTCCAACTGTCCATAACCGCGGACACGGCTATTCGAATAGTTTGACACTCTGCAGAGGTGGTACACTTTCACCACAAGATTCGATACATCTATCAGGGATAACCCTGAATCATCATACTTAGTATGCAGATAATCAAACATAACCTTCCCTTTACACACCCTAGTATAAGCACCTCTCCTATGAGCATGGCCTCCCAACCATGACCATCAGTCATTTTGGGCACTGCATAGGTGGACAACATTGAGAGGTAGCCTCAGCTCAAACCTCTCCCGTGAGGGAACTAATACTAATGCATATAAATTTCCAGCTAAGCCTTACCCAATTCAGGTAGTGTGGTTGTACGGTAAATTTGGAATGGTATCGCATCTGAATCCAACCATCAGTTTTATAAAAGGGTTAAGGCTCATGCCTCAACATTTTCATCATCCTCAACCAATTGTGTTTCTCAACACATGTCAAAACATCTCAATAGAATGACTCATCATTCCAAGGTTTTCTCAATTCATTTTCACCAAGTGTTCCCATCTAAGTGGCTCAAGTTTTTGATCTACTCTAAACTACTAAG
The DNA here is from genome assembly GCA_910589775.1 of Avena eriantha. Taxonomy (NCBI): domain Eukaryota; kingdom Viridiplantae; phylum Streptophyta; class Magnoliopsida; order Poales; family Poaceae; genus Avena; species Avena eriantha. The sequence goes on from OU342741.1 coordinate 350,052,880, forward strand.
TTAAGAGTGTTCACTAAGGTGGAACAGATGGGTTCAATCTCATGCCATAGAATGACATCTAAAGGGTGCTAAATAGGTCAAGTTTTAAACTTTTTATGCTACCTTCAAATCAAGTAAAGGACTTTGTATAACCTAAGAAGGGTAAAACTTGTAACTAAGACTTGGGGTACTAATAGTCAAGATGGAGTGTGATCAAAGCATGCTTAGGGCATCTTAGCTAAACCATCTAGTTGATCCTAGCCTGTTAAACACTAAACTTGCAAGTGTTAACTTGCATTGCTAATGGTGGCTTGCACTTGAATAGGGCTAGCTTGTTAATAGTAGCTTGCCTTGGTTGGTGCAGTGGTTGAAGTTTTCTTCTTCTTCTTCTTCTTGGTAGAACTCCTCCTCCTCGAGAGCTTGGTCGGTACTATCGTCTATAAATACATAGGGAGTGCACAATCACCAAACAATACTTAACTAGGCTAAGTAGTATTCTAAGACACACATCTGATGATCTATTATCATCACAACATCACAAGTTTAATCCAATAGTTTCATCCTTTTTATTTTAGAAAAGTAATTTCTACTCATTGAAAAATTAAGTAATATTTAATATTCACCACCAAAATATGGGATCATGTGGACACATGTCCTCACCACATATTCTAACATGTGGGAATGAAATTTAAAGGTTGGGTCAACATTACTTTGGTTCAAGTTCATTAGTAAATGATTTAAAGTGACTAGAAATGCCTATATAGCATTATTTTGGTACTAGTCCAAAGTCACTTCATGTAAACCTTAATATCATTACATATTCAGATAGATATGATGAAATGTGATTTTTGAGAGTTGGAATCAACTCAAAAGCTAACTTGGTGGATTTTATAAAAATGTTGCAAGTTACAAAAGCTTCTGTCTTCTTATTTTTATTAGGAGAGATCTATAACTCTAAATGAATTAAATCCAACGGGCTTGGGTAGATTACTTCCATACCTTTCAGGAAAAATTAGTTTCATGCAATTTGGATTTGTAAAACTCACAGAATTAAATTTTGAAATTGTGGATAGAAACTAGATTTAACTAAAAAGGAAAATCCAAATTTGAATGTGTGGGCTAGCGCGGGAAAAGGAATGGGCCGGCCCAGTGGCACTCTGCGGCGCGGGGCTTAGCTGACAGGGGGTCCTGCTTGTCAGCGACACTTAACACGCGAAACGGTACGCGTGCTGTGGGCCATAGGATTAGAAGGCGGATCTACGGCTGAGGGTCGTCGACGACGACGAACAGGTCGCCGGCGAGCTCGAACCCTAGCGGCTCGGTGGGGGTCTACTGGGGGCGTACCAGGGCTCCAGCGGGGTCAGCGAGGCGGGCAAACGACGTGTAAGACGACGACGAGGCGAGGCGTGGTCACGACGGAGCTTGGGGTGGTCGCAATCAGCTGCGCCCTTCTCCTCCTGCCGCGGCTGCTCCGGCTCCAATTCCGGCGAGGCAGAGCTCGCCTTGCTCCGGCTAGAGGTGGGGGAGGTTCAGAGAGATGAGGGAAGTGGAATGGTGTGGAGAGGAGAGGCTGGGGAGGGCTCCTTTTATAGGCCCGACGGTGAGACCGAGCGGGATGGGCGGTCGATGGTGGCAACATGGCTACGACAAGGTAGAGGCATGGCTGGGGGTGGCGATCGATGGGCGGTTCCCTGGCGGTGCTCTAGAACTTAAATGCGGCCGTAGGGGTGGTGGCACGCGGTCGGGGCGAGGTGGCGCTCTGCGCGGCAGAAGCGACGGTGTCCACGGCGAGTGGTGGCTATGAGGCTTTGGGCGGCGAACGGGGATGTCTGGGGTGTTCTCCATGTCGAGGTGGAGCGGTGGGCGCGGGCTGGTGCCAAGGGGCGGTCTGTGCAAGCGGGGACAGGGCGTGCTCTGGGGGCGGCGTCGGCATGCTCGACCAGCTCCAGGCGCGGCGGTTCCTGGCCGCTCTGCCCTCTGTCTCTGTCCTGGGGCTGGTTGGGCGGTGGAGGTGGACCACAAACAAGGTTCTAGACATGAGGAGAGAGGCTGAAGAGGGCTGCTGCTGCGAGTGCACTGTCGGCCGGCGAGGTGGTGCTCGGCATGGCATGGCAGTGCAGCTAGGGGGTAGGGGAGATGCTGGTTAGGCTCTGGTTAGATCAAGAGGGGACAAGGGGATTAAATGGGGATCAATTGGGGGAAAAACCCTGTAGTAAACAGTGAGCTAGGATTAGAGTAGAGATTATGCATGCCAAGTGTTTGATTAAATGGCCGCATGAAAGAAAGTTTTGAATTTTGGTTTCAAATTTTTTGAGTGATCTCCACTAGTGATAGGTAGTCTCTGGTTGCAAGGGTTTTGAAAGTGGAGCTCAAAAAGATGGGTTTTGAAATAGGGGTGATCTATGCATATGCATTAGATTCAATTTTAAACTGTCATTTAAAATAGTTAACAGAATGTTTTTAGCAGATCAAAAGGTGGGCCTTGGTACCTCATTGTGTGTACTAGCAAGGGGTACAAAGATCAAGAATTGTTTCTGTTAAGTTTTGAGTACTAGGAATATCGAAAGTAGGCATGGGAGTTAAATTTGCCAAAATGACCATTCCTCCTTTTTAATTCATTTTGATTTGATTTTCTTTAGGAAAAGTTTGGGAATGATGTAGATGATGTTTAAATCACCTAAGAAACATTTTACAAGCATTGGATCACTCAATCATGGAAATTCAAACAACTCCTATTTTAAATGCACACATATATGAATGCTTTCATTTTAACTTTGAAAAAGTTTTTGTTAACCCCAAATTTGATTGATTTGATCTTGATAAGCTTGGATTGAAGTTTTGGTATGTTACACAATGCTTGCAAATGGTTTGATCTTGATTGTGATGGTGCATGTCACCTCAAAAATTATTCTTTCTTTTTATCACTTACCTACTCGAGGACGAGCAGGAGTTAAGCTTGGGGATGTTGATACGTTGCTAATGTATCTATAATTTTTGATGTTCGATCCTTGGTTTATATCTACTTTCTTATGTTTTGTCCACACTTTGGAGTACTTTTATACACTTTCTGGGACTAACCTATTAACAAGATGCCATAGTGCTAGTTGCCTGTTTTCTGCTGTTTTTGGTTCCAGAAAAGTCAGAAAATGAATATTCTCGGAATTGGACGGGACAAAAGCTAAAGTCGATATTTTACCAGAAGACTCACGGAGCCAGAAGACGAGATGGAGAGGGGCCAGGGGCTGACCACACCACCTGGTGGCACGGGTCAAGCCAGGCCGTGCCAGGGGGTGGTGTGGGGCCCTCTGGCACCCCTTCGGCCTCCCCTCTCGCCTATAAGAAGCCTCCGATGAGAAAACCCTAAATCTGGGAGCATACAGCCACGAAAAGTTCTGTAGCGCCGCCGCCACCGAAGGGGAGATTCGGGGGACAGAAAGTCTCTGTTCCGGCACCCTGCCGGGATAGGGAAGTGCCCCCGGAGCCATCTCCATCGATCTCCACCACCATCTCCATCGCCGTTGCTGATTCCCATGATAATGAGGGAGTAGTTCTTCCTCGAGTTTAAGGGTTCTACCGGTAGCTATGTGTTCATCTCTCTCTCTATGCATGATCATATTGTGATCATGAGCTTTGTAATCAAGTAGATCTACCTTGCTACTCAAGTGCTTTAATAGATCTCTGCTCTCCCCATGTGTGTGAAAGTGACATCATGCACACCATGGTGGCACTTAGGCTAGAGATTACAAATACTTGTTATGAGTTATATTTGGAGTTGGATATCTTTATAAAATTGTGGTGTTTGTTGGAACCATCTAGTGCTCAAGGTGACAGTGTGGGGTTATCTAGATATGGAAAGCGAACTTTGAGGTGTGCTATTATAGCCCTACCATGGATTAGAGTGTCCAACCAGAGAGTAGTTCAGAGTAGTATCATAAAGAGAAGATATTTATATGAGAGTGTTCACTAGTGAAAGTATGATCCCTAGGCCTTGTTTCTAAGCATTCAAAAAACCGTTTGCAACTAGATCTGTTACATGTTTGCTTGCTTCCATCTTTATTTCAGTTTGCCTTTAGTATCTTCCACACCATCAAGCTATTTTCTGGCACCGTTGTCTTATATCCATACCACTTGTATTTTACTATCTCTTTGCCGAACTAGTGCACCTATACACCTGACAAGTGTATTGGGTGTGTTGGGGACACAAGAGAGTTCTTGTATCTTGATTGCAGGGTTGATTGAGAGGGATACCTTTGACCACTTTCTCCCTGAGTTCGATAAACCTTGGGTAATCCACTTAAGGGAAACTTGCTTCTGTTCTACAAACCTCTGCACTTGGAGGCCCAACAACTGTCTACAAGAATAGAAGTGCGTAGACATCAAGTACCGATAAATAATGATTTATAAGGGGTAGAATTTGATAATAAGTGTATTGTGATATTATGTAGTATTCCTTAAGGTATTCTGAAAAGGGTTTCAGAATAGAAGTTAATTAAGGAACTGGCACTTAATAAGTCAAGTTAGGAATAGTATTAAGTTTAAACATCAATGGTTAAAACAAAGAAAAGGATGATCATCATCCACTATGTTGAGACATAGATTCTATCTTAGAAAACCATGATGATAACTTAACATAATATATGATCCAAGAAGAAACGTTTGAAAAGTGATTAAGTTTGAATCACGGAACATAGAGCTAAGTTTGTCCGCAGTGTCTAATAGAGAACTACAAACATATTTTCCCAAACCATAAAGGATGACATATTTTAAAGCATAAAGGGTTATGTTATAAGGGAATATGTTGGAAACTCCTGTAAAACCGACTAAATTCAAGTAGGAAGCAAGGTGAACAAAACATCGAAAGTTGCACAGAGTGGACTTGTGTTTCGATGAATACATTTATAATAATAGATAAGGGTACCATCTAAAGTGTTGTATAATTTTATGGCGGGGCTAGTTTGCTTTTAACATAGAATGATTTGTCCCAGGGCATAGTGCCCATGAGAAATCCCTCGAGGTTGATCTAAAGTCACTGTAGGCTCCTAGAATCCGGCCTCGTTCTGCTGCCATAGCGACGATGCATACACAAAGATGTTATCATGTGATGATAAAGTATTAATGTCAATAAGGATGACATTAGTAAGTTGCAAAGGATTTGGGACTGTAAAGTACAAACCCAAGACTCAACCTCTTCCATGAGCAAGCATGTTCAGGGTACCGGATATATAGTACCAATGATTAAGAACAAATGTAGCTAGTTTATTTGTACTCTAGTGCAAGTGGGAAGCTATTGGAAATATGCCCTAGAGACAAATAATAATAAGGATTATTATCATATTTCATAATTTAGTTGATTAAGTTTTATATCATGCTATAACTGTATTGAGAGGAGACATCAATACACATGTGATATATAAATAACCAGGGGTTCCCAGTGAAACTCTAGTCACTGGTTCATTGGTCAATAGATGATCAAGGTTTCCTGATCATGTGGCATTTATGCTAGTTCGAAATGGAGTCAACTCATTCTGAAACGAGATGATGAACCAATACCCAACCTAAACATCGTAACCCGATCATGTCACGAAGTTCAAGTTACGATGATTAGAAATAGATCCTTGTAGACTATTCCTTAGACCGTGAGGCTATATCAATCACTGTCTCTCGAGAATGCTTAGATAGCATCAAATGTCACTTGGTAATACAATGACAATAAAGGTGTGTTCAGATATTCGGAGGAACCGTAGAGGAAATATATGCCAAGAGCGGGATTTGTCCGTCCACGTGACGGAAAGATACTCAAGGGCCCACTCGAGAAGTTATATCCAATAGCTGTGCAGCGTGTGATTTGATCACATGGATATCACTTGTCAAACGAGTCAAGTAGCATTGTTCGGTAACGAGATTGAACACGACATGGTGATGTCATTGATCAGATCTTGGCAATGCGAGTGTCGAGAGACAAAGGGAATAATACATGACTATCCCGGTTCAAACGATGAAAGATCTTCGTGGAATGCAGAGGGGTCACATGGCCATCCAGGTCCCTCTGTCGATCATTGGTCCGGGAGTGTCCCAACCATGTATGGAGTGTTCCCGAACCATGGGGTATCACACTGGTTTGATGATGCTTAGAGATTGTTTATAGGATCAGTAGAATCGCCGGAGAATAAAAGAGAGAAAACCGGAAGGGTTTCGGTCAGTCCATAGGATGTCCAAAGTGGAGGTGGAAGGCGTTCCATAGCCACAGAGATTGAATAATATGTGAATGAATGTTAAATATTTATTTAATCATTTATTCATAATTATTTAATAAAGGAGAAAATCAATTTAAAGGTCAAAAGGCTTAATGGGCCAATTCCGGAGGGAAGAGGGCCCATTAGGGAAAGGCAAGAGGAGAAAGGGGCCAAGGGGGTGGCCGACGCCCTAGTGGGCCAGCCCCTCCGCGTGGGTCCCATGGGGGTTGGTGCCTCCCACTCCCCCTCTCCTCTCCTTTAGTCCCACCCCGGGACTTTGAGGGAGGTAGTACCTCCCCTCCCCCCTATATATAGTGGGAGTATTGGCCAGATAAATACACACAAGAAAGTAGATAAAACCAAGCATGGAACATCAAAAATTATAGATACATTTGCAATGTATCAACATCCCCAAGCTTAACTCCTGCTCGTCCTCGAGTAGGTAAGTGATAAAAAGAAAGAATAATTTTTGAGGTGACATGCACCATCATAAACTTGATCAAAGTATTTGTAAGACATGAAAAGCTGGGATCATAGTACTTCAATCATAACATGAAATACAAAGTTTCTAGCAATAAGACAAAGAAACTATGTTGCAACATTAAAAGGCACAAACAAAAGATTCATGAATAACAATGCTTTGCAATACGTTTGTTTGTTTCACATAAAGAAAACATAGCATAGTAGTATTCAGCTTGTCCTTCAAAGAGTAGCAAATATAAATGCATAGGACACCTTCAAAATTCATAAGAGTGACTAGATACAAATAGTTTAAAACAAGAAATATTAAGTTATGCATCAATCAACTAGTCTTGGGACAATGTACATAGAACTAAGAATGGCCACTATGCTCTCAAAGTAGGTGCATAAAGGTAGAAGGTAGAGACTCAATATAATGGTGGAAGAAAGGCCTTTATAAAAGGAAGTAGGTATTAAAGTCTTATAAAGAGCTTCCAAAAATTATAGTACTTAATAGCTTTCAGCTCTCATTGCCCCTATCATAAGCATCTTTAAGGTGATTAAGGTTAAAGTGACACAAATAAGAGGATATGCTTGACAAGTTATAAACCGAAATCTCATGCCCCTTACTTACGAAGACCGAACCTCATGCTACTCAACTTTAGTCACGAGTAAGCTCTTGTCATTGTAAGTACATATGTATCATAAAGAACCGCCAGCGGGGTACCCCTTGCACATGATACGGGAGCTTTCCCATAATCAAAATGACAAGGCAAGGAGACAATGAGCATCTCAACGATCTTTTTATTTGCTATTTGCATAGGTTTTTATTGAGGATGCTTCATAGAGTGCTCATTATGGTGATGCTACAAGTTTCCACCATGATTAGGAATGGCTTAGGCTAGCGGCCTAGGTGTTTCTCTAACACACATACAAACTCCATGATCTTACAAGTTCCAGTTTTATTTCACACCGCCGGGATCCATAAGCAAAAGAACATGATATGAACGGGGTACAAAGTACAAGTGCAATGTTGAAAGCGTTCCCCATGATACATGGTTCTGCTAATTTCAACTTATAAAGCGCAATCATATACGCAACAAAGAACGACCCAATGTTTCAAGTTTATTAGATGCAAAAAACTAAAGTGTGCCATCAAGTTCGTGAGAGCTTCAATCACTAGTTTTCTCATAACAAGTTTAATTTGGAAGGTAAACAAAAGCATGAATATACTTGGAATAGCATAAGCTAGTAGGTAGGTATAGTGGACTCTTTGGAATAACTTGGTTTAGGGAGTTGGATGCATGAGTGGAACTCATACTTGGTTGTGGAGGCTAGCGAAAGACTGGGAGCGACAAACTAACAGAGCAATAATGGCCATAATCATGCAGAGCGACAAAACATCATTGATCAAAGCATAAAGTGATACTACAAGTTGAAAACTAAAGGATCATAAAGGCTATGGTGACTTGAGATAGTCATAACGTGGTGTGAGCATGCGCCAAGTCAACCCAAATAAAGCATCAAAGGAGAATACCACTATACTATGCTTTAATATGCTAAAACAACGCATGGTTCATCCAAGGCACATTAAGAAATCTCAATTGTTTATAACAAGTCATGCTACAGAAAAGAATACTAAGCATAAATCCAAAACAATATCAAGCATGGAATGATACAGCATATGCCACAGTCAAAAACAAGCTCTCTTTACCACATAAGCATGAACTTTCCTACTCTTTTCCAAACCAAACCAAACCAAACTATTTGCAAACCAATCTATGAAAGAGGGGGTCCAAACAATTTATTCAGAAAACTAATCAACCCAAGAAAACGAAAAACCAAAACGAAAACGAAAAAGAAGACGCTCCAAGAACAACACAAATGTGCATGAAACAATAAAAATGAAGCGTTTGGAAGAAACCTGGGATTTTTATTGATGAAGAAGGGGATGCCTTGGGCATCCCCAAGCTTTGACGCTTGTACTTCTTGGATATTTCTTGGGGTGACACGCGTGGCATCCCCAATCTTGAGCTTTAGTCCATCCTTCATCTCATTACTCATTCCTTCCATATACCTGAAATTTTTCCTTCATACAAAACTTCACATAATCTTTATTAGCAACATTATTGCACTCAGGATAAAAGGTCTTAAGGTTCAGTTCTAACACCAAATAAACTTCCATTAGAACACTAGCTACTGTAGTACTTCCCTGAAAAAGCTCAATTCCTCAAAAGAACTCAAAAAGGAACTAACAAGAAGCAAATGCAGAAAATGGCAGAAATCTGTCAAAACAGACCATCAGGTAAATATGAATTTTTTCAAAGACCTTCTATTGCTCAAATAAAGAAGTGTTGAACTAATGAAAGTTAGATAAAAACATGGGGCAGAAGAAAAAAATTCACGCCTCAAAAGGACGTACAGAAATTTTACACGAATTTTTATGGTGAAGCATAAAAATTTGTTTCGGGACAGCAACTTTCCCAATCATTATTTCTCTCTCATTAGAGGTTACTCTTGACACAAAAAGCAAATAAAAAGGATAAGGAGAGGTTATTACAGAGGTAATAACTTCCAAGACTCATATAAAACTTTTGGGTTATCTCCCAATAAGTACTTTTCTTTAACGCCTTTAAGTTAGGCATGATAGTTTGAGAAGATGCTCACATAAGAAATATGAATTGAAGTAAAAGGGAGCATCAAGAAGCAAATTCAACGCATATTTAAGTCTAACCCACGTCCTATGCATAGGAATATTGTAAATAAACAAGTCATGAAAGCACAAAGCAACAAGCATAGTAAAGCAAAACAAGTGCAACTTCAAGACTTTCAACATAAAGAGGGGAAACTTAATATTGTTGAGATACATAAAACCATGTTTCCCTCTCTCATAATAACTTTCAGTAGCATCATGAATAAAATTAACAATATAACTATCACATAAAACATTCTTATCATGAGCCACATGCATATAAGAATTAATACTCCCCACATAAACATAGTCATTCTTATTGATTGTAGTGGGAGCAAATTCAACAAAATAGATATCATTATTATTTTCATCACCATAATCATCAAATATAGGAGGCATATTGTAATCATAATTACTTTCCTCTTCAATAGTAGGTGGACTAAAAATATCATATTCATCATTGCAATCATCATATATTGGAGGCATAGTATCATCAAAGTAAAATTTCTCCTCCGTGCTTGGGGGACTAAAAATATCATGCTCATCAAAACCAGCTTCCCCAAGCTTAGACTTTTCCATAGCATTACCAATAATGGTGTCCCAAGAATTCATACTAACAATATTGCTATTAGCACGCAAATAAAGTTCCATAGGTTTTTTAATTTTCTCTTCAAACACTTCATGTCCTAACTCAAGATAAATACTATAAAGCTCTCTAATTTTGTTGTTGTTTTCCATTAAGCCTAACTAGTGAAAACAAGAAACAAAACAACAAAATTGTAGAATCTAAAGGAAATAACTTCGAGCACTCACACCGGAGGATGTGAGTACCTTTTACCTTACCTCCTCGGCAACGGCGCCAGAAAATAGGCGTTTGCCATGGGAGGTTCTTCTTCTTTAATCCTCCGGTGTGAATACCTTTTACCTTACCTCCCCGGCAACGGCACCAGAAAATAGCTTGATGTCTACGCACTTCTATTCTTGTAGACAGTTGTTGGGCCTCCAAGTGTAGAGGTTTGTAGAACAGCAGCAAGTTTTCCCTTAAGTGGATCACCCAAGGTTTATCGAACTTAGGGAGGAAGTGGTCAAATGTATTCCCTCTCAAGCAACCCTGCAATCAAGATACAAGAAGTCTCTTGTGTCCCCAACATACCCAATACACTTGTCAGGTATATAGGCGCACTAGTTCGGCGAAGAGATAGTGAAATACAAGTGGTATGGATAATTATAAGTGGTAACGGTGCCAGCAAATAGCTTGATGACGTAGAAGAGACTAAAGACAAACTGAAATAAAGATTGAAGCAAGCAAACATGTATCAATGCTTAAAAACAAGGCCTAGGGATCATACTTTCACTAGTGAACACTTTCATATAAATATATCATCTTCATGATACTACGCTGAACTACTCTCCGGTTGGACACTCTAATCGTTGGTAGGGCTATAACAACACACCTCAAAGTAAGCCTTTCCCATCTAGATAACCCCACACTGTCACCTTGAGCACTAGATGGTTCCAACAAACACCACAATTTCATAAAGACATCCAACTCCAAATATAACTCATAACAAGTATTTGTAATCTCTAGCCTAAGTGCCACCATGGTGTGCACGCTGTCACTTTCACACACATGGGGAGAGCAGAGACCTATTAAAGCACTTGAGTAGCAAGGTAGATCTACTTGATTACAAAGCTCATGATCACAATATGATCATGCATAGAGAGAGATGAACACATAGCTACCGGTAGAACCCTTAGCCTCGAGAGAGAACTACACCCTCCTCATCATGGGAATCAACAATGGTGATGGAGATGGTGGTGGAGATCGATGGAGATGGCTCCGGGGGCACTTCCCCGTCCCGATAGAGTGCCGGAACAGAGTCTTTCTGTCCGCCGAATCTCCTCTTCGGTGGCGGCGGCGCTGCGGAACTTTTCGTGGATTTCTGATTGACGATCTAGGGTTTTGGTATCGGGAGGCTTCTTATAGGCGAAGAGGCAAGTTCGATGGTCGGCCAGGGGGCCCACGCCATGCCCTGGCGCGGCCTGGGGTACCCGCGCCATGGGGTGGTGTGGCCACCCTATGGCCCCTCTCCGACTCTCCTTCTGGCTTCGTGAGTCTTCTGGGAAAATAGTAACTTTGGCTTTTGTTCCGTCCAATTCCGAGAATATTCATTTTATGACTTCCTGGAACCAAAAATAGCAGAAAACAGGCAACTGACACTGTGGCATCTTGTTAATAGGTTAGTCCAAGAAATCATATGAAAAGTACTCCAAAGTTGGAACAAAACACAAGAAAGTAGATAAAACCAAGCATGGAACATCAAAAATTATAGATACATTTGCAATGTATCAGAAACGTTCACACAAAGTGACAAAGACCATCGAGAATGACTAAGTAGTAAACAATACCATAATTACCTGGAATAGGAGAGGTCCATACATCACTATGAATTAACTCAAACGGAAAAGACGCAACTGTGGAAGAATTGCTAAAAGGAATACGAACATGTTTGCCGACGCGATAGGCTTCACAACTATGCGTAGCCTTTTTATTACAAGAAAACGAAAATCCCCTCATTATTTGATGAAGTGTGTTGGCACTAGGATGTCCAAGACGAGCATGCCAAAGGTCTACGCCAGCGGAGAAAGCACGAGGACCGGCGCTGGGGGTGGAAGACACCTAGACCGGATACAAGTCGCCGGGGCTCTCACATCGGTGGAGTACCATCCGGGTACGAGCGTCCTTAAGAGAAAAACCAGAAGCGTCAAATTCCACAGTTACAGAATTGTCACGTGAAAGAGTTTTAACAGAGACCAAATTTGGAATAAGATGGGGAGAGACAATGACATTAATTAGAGACAGTGGTTTAGAAGAAGAAGGAAAATTAGCAGAACCAATGTGAGAAATAGGAAGACCGGAATGATAGAGGTTACTCGGGTGAGCGGCCATCTGAGAGGATGCACCCGTGTCCATGAACCAAATGCCACTGCCAGCATAGGAGCTAGGTGCAGGCGCCTGCTAGAGCGCGACGTAGAGGGCCGGGTCCCACGTGGGCTGCTGAGGCGCATAGGTCGAGGTGCCACCGAAAGCCGGAGTGTAGGTCGGTGGAGCGGTGTTGTAGGCTGGGGTGGCGTTGTAGGCCGGGGCGTAGGGCGGTGTCGCATTGAAGAGAGCCTGATGAGTCGGTGGGCGTGGCCCAAGTAGACCGGGGGCGGTAGGGCGTGGCACCGGCATGGTGTAGGCATGGACGACCCCCGTCCACGGGTTGTAGCCGCCACTCCATGGGGGTGTCGGTGAAGGAAATATGCCCTGAGAGGCAATAATAAAGTTATTATTATATATTTCTTGTATATGATAGATGTTTATTTTGCATGCTATAATTGTATTGATAGGAAACATTAATACATGTGTGTTTAATAAACAAAAAGGGTTCCTAGTTATGCCTCTCTTATAGACTAGCTTGTTGATTAACAAGATGATCAAAGTTTCCTGATCATGGACATTGGATGTTGTTAATAACAAGGTCACAACATTTGTGAAATGATGTGATGAACATTCATCCGAAGTATAGCATTACGATCAAGTCATTATGTTTATATTGCTATAACATCATACAAAGTAGTCTTAGTCCTTAGACCATGAGATCATGTTAATTGCTAACACCGGAAGAGTATCTTGATAACATCAAACGTCACACCGTAACAGAGTGACTATAAAGATGGGTTTAGTACTACGAAGGTGTTATGTTGAGGCTCATGGATCAAGAGTGGGATTTGTCAATCCAGATGACGGATAGATATACTCTGGGCCCTCTCGGTGATATCACATTAAGATAGCTTGCAAGCAAGTGATGTGATCACTAGAATATTATATCACGGGAACGAGAAAAGAGTGCATGTCTGTAACGAGATCAAACTAGGTATTTGGATACCGATGATCGAATCTCGGACATGTATTATATCATGAGACAAAGGGATTAAATTGCTGACGTTAAAGGTTCTCACAATCACAGAAGTCATCGTTGAATGTGCAGGAGTCAGTATGGATCTCCAGGTCCCACTTCTGATTATTGATCTGAGAGGAGTCTCAATCATGTCTGCATTATTCGCGAACCGTAGGGTGACACACTTAAGGGTTGCCGGACACCATTTAGGAGCACATATGTTCCAGACAAAAGGTTTGCAAAGCGCAGGAAATGTTTCGATAGAAACTGGAATTGTTTCGGGTGAAATTACAGAAAGTGGTTCTGCATGTAATATTGAAATGTTACAAGGGGTTTTATGTGAATTTTTGTTAATTAAAGTAATTAACAAAATTCTGAATAAAATAAATAAAAGAGTTTTATTAAATGAGAGAGCATTAAATTTGGAGAAATTTAATGCATTTAAAGTGGAGACTTTAAAAGAGAATGTTAAGGGGCATTTTAATGTGGAGGGGTTACCACCACATGAATGGGGGAGGTGAGGGGTCACCCGCCATGCGCCAGCCATGGAGAGAGGGGGAACCCCCCCTCCTCCAATAAAAGGCCACCCATTCCCTCCTTCATCCTCACACCTCCTCGTGAAGGATCTCTCTCCCCCTCTAGATATTCCCCCATGGTCTCGGATTAGCGAGATACATGTTCCCGATGGCCTTGCGTCTGGAAGGAGTTGATGCTTCCGCTGATTCGCTGGAGCGAGGAGGTGGAGGTTGTCCGGTGGCTTGAACGTGTGTGCGAGGACGGATGCGCTGCTGATTTGCGGCGCTCGGACTTCCACACGATCTTGAGATCGGCAAGCGTACGCCTACATCAACCATGAGTTCCTACTCGTTAACAAAACTCGTTGTCTTCGAGGGTAAGTTTTTGTTGGATATATGTCCACCCGTTGCTTTGTACCTAGTAGATAGATCTTGGCGTGTAGTTCACACCGTAGGAAATTTTTTGTTTTCTATGCTGCGGACCCAACAGTGGTATCAGAGCCTGATCTATGCGTAGGTGCTTTGCACGGGTAGTACACATATGTTTATATGTGGGCGATGATGATCATGTTATTGCATCTTCTATGTACTTTGGATATTGGTGGCATAGTGGGATGAAGCGGCCCGAACCAACCTTACATGTCATCGTACATGAGACCGGTTCCACGACTGACATGTAACTTGTTTTGCATAAGTGGCTGGCGGGTGTCTGTCTCTCCTACTATAGTCAATATCTGATTTACAACGAGTTGCTAATAACTTAGTTATCCTCATTGTGGTTCATGTTCATAGGTGAGAACAGTTCTATCTCTGAAAGCAGCCACGTAAAACTTGCAATTGATAAATTAGAGGCGTCTAGTTTAGATCGTTGCTGGGCTAGTGTATTGATATGGTATTGTTGTAAGTAGATGTATGATAGATACTCTTACAACACACTCAACGTGTAAGTTCCATAGACCTTGGCCTTACACACAAAGGAATGATAGAGATCATACCACGATGCAAGTGATAGAGATCAAATGCATGGACCATATCATCTAACTTTACACATTAGATGTTAGCATCTTATACTGCTAGTTTGGCGCTTTTGGTAGCATTATAAGATGATCGCTCATTTAGATATCAAGATAAAAACGTGTTCTTCCTTAAGTATGCACCGTTCTGTGGATCGTGTTTCGAGACATCACGTGATGATCGGGTGTTCTCGACTCTACGCTTTCATACAACGGGTGTAAGACAGCTTTACACACGCGAATACTAAGGTTCTTACTTGACGAGCCTAGCATGTACAGACATGGCCTCGGAACACGGACCGAAAGGTTAAGCATGAGCCATATAGTTGATATGATGCCTATATAGATACTCGCTTTTGAAGCTACACCGACTCACGTGATGATCGGACTTGGTGTAGGGGATTTGGTTCATGTAATCACAAAAGGACACGAGGGATGTCGTTTTTGAGTGGGATTTCATTAGTAATTTGGATTAGTTGAACTCAATCTATCATAAACTTAGTCTAAATATATTTTACAAATTCTGTTGTAGATGGCACCACCTGCTTTTAATTTCAATGTGTTCATGGAGAAAGAGAAGCTTGCTGCGAATGGTAGCAACTTCACCAACTGGGCTATGAATTTGAGGATTCTCCTCACTGCTGCACAAAAGCAATATATGCTAGAGGCGCCGCTAGGCCCCCCACCATGTCCTGATGCCCCTGACGAGGAAAAGAACGTCTATATAACTCATCAGGAGGACCACAACTTAGTTCATTGAGGCATACTGTATGGGCTACAACCAGAACTTCGAAAACGTTTCGAAAATGGCAATGCCTTTGATACCATGGGATAATTGAAAATGATTTTCGATACCCATGCTGCCGTAGAGAGTTATAATGCTTCTGAAAAGTTCTTTAGCTGCATGATGGAAGAGAACAGCTCCATTAATGAGCACGTACTCAAAATGTCTCGGTACGCCGATAAGCTTGTGTCCTTGGGAATAACGATTCACATTGACTTAGGCATACATCGTGTTCTCCAATCTCTGCCACCTAGCTACAAGAGCTTCGTGATGAACTATAATATGCAGGGCATGAAGAAGTCTCTTCCCGAGCTTCTGTCAATACTTAAGACTGCAGAAGTGGAGATTAGGAAAGAACATCAAGTGTTGATGATCAATAAGACCACCGGTTTCAAGAAGGACAGGAAAGGCAAGCAGAAGGGAAAGAAGGGCAACAAATCTGTTGCCGCGCCTGAAAAGAAACCCCGAGCTAGCCCTAAGTCTGACACCGAGTGCTACTATTGCAAGGGGACTGGCCATTGGAAGCGCAACTGCCCCAAGTATTTGGCGGACAAAAAGGCCGACAAGGCAAACAAAGGTATATGTGATATACATGTTATTGATGTGTACTTGACTAGTACTCGCACTAGCACCTGGGTATTTGATACGGGATCGGTTGCTAATATATGCAACTCGGTTCAGGGGCTGCGGAACAAGCGACAACTAGCAAGGGACGAGGTCACGATGCGGTTCGGCAATGGATCAAGAGTTGATGTGATCGCCGTAGGAACGCTGCCTCTCCATATGCCGTCGGGATTAGTTATAAACCTAAATAATTGTTATTTGGTGCCTGCACTGAGCATGAACATTGTATCCGGATCATGTTTGATGCAAAGTGGTTATTCGTTTAAGTCTGAAAACAATGGTTGTTTGATTTATATGAATAATATCTTTTATGGTCATGCACCTATGTTGAATGGTTTATTTCTATTGGATCTCGATAGTAGTATTACGCATATTCATAATGTTGATGCTAAAAGGATTAAACTTGATAATGATATATCTGCATATATGTGGCACTGCCGTCTAGGTCATATTGGCATTAAACGCATGAAGAAACTCCATTCTGATGGAATTTTGGAATCACTTGATTTTGAATCATTTGATACATGTGAGCCATGCCTTATGGGCAAGATGACTAGAACGCCGTTTTCCGGTTCAATGGAACGGGCGATAGATTTATTGGAAATCATACATACTGATGTGTGTGGACCAATGAGTGTGTCGGCGCGAGGTGGATATCGTTATTTTGTTACTTTCATGGATGATTTGAGTAGATACGGGTATATCTATTTGATGAAACACACGTCTAAAACTTTTGAAAAGTTCAAAGAATTTCAGAATGAAGTGGAAAATTATCGTAACAAAAAGATCAAATTTCCGCGGTCCGACCGTGGAGGAGAGTATCTAAGTTATGAGTTTAGCACACACATGAAAGAGTGTGGAATAGTTTCACAACTCACGCCTGCCGGAACACCACAACGTAATGGTGTGTCAGAACGTCGTAATCGTACTTTATTGGATATGGTTCGATCTATGATGTCTCTGACTGACTTGCCACTATCATTTTGGGGTTATGCACTGGAAACCGCTACATTCACTTTAAATAGGGCACCATCTAAATCCGTTGAAAAGACACCGTATGAATCATGGTTTGGAAACAAACCTAAGCTGTCATTTCTTAAAGTTTGGGGATGTGATGTTTATGTGAAGAAACTTCAACCGGATAAACTCGAACCCAAAGCGGAAAATTGCGTCTTCATAGGATACCCTAAGGAAACGATAGGGTATACCTTCTATCACAGATCCGAGGGCAAGGTCTTTGTTGCCAAGAATGGATCCTTTCTTGAGAAGGAGTTTCTCGCGAAAGGTGTGAGTAGTCGGAAGGTAGAACTCGAAGAGGTTATTGAACCTTCTCTTCATGAAAGGGCGAGTAGCGCAGCACCGGAAGTTGTTTCGGAGTTGACTTCACCTAATGAAGAGAGAGCTAATGATATTAATCATGAAACTCCGAAAGAGGACACTACCGAACCTCGCAGGTCAAGCAGGACACGTGTAGCTCCTGAACTGTATGGCAATCCTGTTATGAATTTCATGATCGATGAAATAGATGACCCTATGACGTATGAAGAAGCGATGATGAGCCCTGATTCTAACAAATGGCTAGAAGCCCTGAAATCCGAGATGGAATCCATGTACGAAAACCAGGTTTGGACCTTGGTGGACTTACCTCACGATCGAAAGGCCATTGAGAATAAATGGATTTTCAAAAGAAAAACCTGATGCTGATGGTAATGTAACCATCTATAAGGCTCGACTTGTCGCAAAGGGGTTTCGACAAATTCAAGGAGTTGACTATGATGAGACATTCTCTCCCGTAGCGATGCTTAAGTCGGTTAGGATTATGATAGCAATTGCTGCATATTTCGATTATGAAATATGGCAGATGGATGTCAAAACTACGTTCCTCAATGGTAATATTGAAGAAGAGTTGTATATGATACAACCAAAGGGTTTTGTCGATCCTAAGGATGCTGATAAGGTGTGCAAACTTCAGCGATCCATCTATGGACTGAAGCAAGCATCCCAGAGTTGGAATCTCCTCTTCGATGAGGTGATCAAAGAGTTTGGATTTGTCCAAACTTATGGAGAGGCTTGTATTTACAAGAAAGTGAGTGGGAGCAATGTGGCATTTCTGATATTATATGTGGATGACATATTATTGATTGGAAATGATATAGATCTTTTAAACAGTGTTAAAAGTTATCTAAACAGCAAATTTTCGATGAAGGACCTTGGTGAAGCTACATATATATTAGGCATTAAAATCTATAGAGATAGATCAAGACGCCTAATTGGGCTATCGCAGAGTACATACCTTGATAAGATATTAAAGAAGTTTAATATGGACGAAAGTAAGAAGGGGTTCTTACCTATGTTGCAAGGCAAGACATTGAGTAAGACTCAAAGTCCGGCTACGGCGGAAGAAAGAGAGATGATGGATAAGATCCCCTATGCCTCGGCCATAGGCTCTATAATGTATGCCATGCTATGTACAAGACCGGATGTGGCACATGCTATTAGTTTGACTAGTAGGTACCAATCTGATCCAGGTTCGGAACACTGGATAGCGGTAAAGAACATCCTCAAGTACTTGAGAAGAACTAAGGATATGCTTCTTATATACGGAGGTGAAGAAGAGCTAGTCGCTAAGTGTTATGTCGATGCTAGCTTTGACACCGATCCGGATGACTCTAAGTCTCAATCCGGATACATATTTCTCTTGAACGGAGCAGCAGTTAGTTGGAGGAGTTCCAAACAACCTGTGGTGGCTGGATCAACAACGGAGGCGGAATATGTTGCTGCTTCAGAAGCGGCGCAGGAGGCTGTTTGGATGAAAGAGTTCATTACAGAACTGGGTGTGGTTCCCAGTGCATTGGACCCGATGGTGAACTATTGTGACAACAATGGAGCCATAGCCAACACAAAGGAACCAAGGTCTCACAAGAATTCCAAACATATTAAGCGCCGGTTTCACTCCATCCGCGAGCATGTCAAGGATGGAGATATAAATATTTGTAAAGTGCACACGGACCTAAATGTAGTAGATTCGTTGACTAAAGTACTCCCTAGGGCAAAACATGATCAACACCAGAACTACATGGGTGTTAGATTTATCACTATGTGAACTAGATTATTGTCTCTAGTGCAAGTGGGAGACTGAAGGAAATATGCCCTGAGAGGCAATAATAAAGTTGTTATTATATATTTCTTGTATATGATAGATGTTTATTTTGCATGCTATAATTGTATTGATAGGAAACATCAATACATGTGTGTTTAATAAACAAAAAGGGTTCCTAGTTATGCCTCTCTTATAGACTAGCTTGTTGATTAACAAGATGATCAAAGTTTCCTGATCATGGACATTGGATGTTGTTAATAACAAGGTCACAGCATTTGTGAAATGATGTGATGAACATTCATCCGAAGTATAGCATTACGATCAAGTCATTATGTTTATATTGCTATAACATCATACAAAGTAGTCTTAGTCCTTAGACCATGAGATCATGTTAATTGCTAACACCGGAAGAGTATCTTGATAACATCAAACGTCACGCCATAACAGGGTGACTATAAAGATGGGTTCAGTACTACGAAGGTGTTATGTTGAGGCTCATGGATCAAGACTGGGATTTTTCAACCCAGATGACGGATAGATATACTCTGGGCCCTCTCGGTGATATCACATTAAGATAGCTTGCAAGCAAGTGATGTGATCACTAGAATGTTATATCATGGGAACGAGAAAAGAGTGCATGTCGGTAACGAGATCAAACTAGGTATTTGGATACTGATGATCGAATCTCGGACATGTATTATATCATGAGACAAAGGGATTAAATTGCTGACATTAAAGGTTCTCACGATCACAGAAGTCATCGTTGAATGTGCAGGAGTCAGTATGGATCTCTAGGTCCCGCTTCTGATTATTAATCTGAGAGGAGTCTCAATCATGTCTGCATTATTCGCGAACCATAGGGTGACACACTTAAGGGTTGTCGGACACCATTTAGGAGCACATATGTTCCAGACAAAAGGTTTGCAAAGCGCAGGAAATGTTTCGATAGAAACATGAATTGTTTCGATAGAAACCGGAATTGTTTCGGGTGAAATTACAGAAAGTGGTTCTGCATGTAATATTGAAATGTTGCAAGGGGTTTTATGTGAATCTTTGTTAATTAAAGTAATTAACAAAATTCTGAATAAAATAAATAAAAGAGTTTTATTAAATGAGAGAGCATTAAATTTGGAGAAATTTAATGCATTTAAAGTGGAGACTTTAAAAGAGAATGTTAAGGGGCATTTTAATGTGGAGGGGTTACCACCACATGAATGGGGGAGGTGAGAGGTCACCCCCCATGCGCCGGCCATGGAGAGAGGGGGAACCCCCCCCTCCTCCTCCAATAAAAGGCCACCCATTCCCTCCTTCATCCTCACACCTCCTCGTGAAGGATCTCTCTCCCCCTCTAGATATTCCCCCATGTTCTCAGATTAGCGAGATACATGTTCCCGGTGGCCTTGCGTCTGGAAGGCGTTGATGCTTCCGCTGATTCGCTGGAGCGAGGAGGTGGAGGTTGTCCGGTGGCTTGAACGTCTGTGCGAGGACGGATGCGCTGCTGATTTGCGGCGCTCGGACTTCCACACGATCTTGAGATCGGCAAGCGTACGCCTACATCAACCACGAGTTCCTACTCGTTAACAAAACTCGTTGTCTTCGAGGGTAAGTTCTCGTTGGATATATGTCCACCCGTTGCTTTGTACCTAGTAGATAGATCTTGGCGTGTAGTTCACACCGTAGGAAATTTTTTGTTTTCTATGCTGCAGACCCAACAGTCGGCTGCTGGTTGCCACCGCCACCACCGCCGTTCGCGCCACCATTGCCGCCGATGGTCTTGCGACCACCGCCGCGATGACGACGGCCACCACCGTTATGCTGTTGTGGCTACTGCTGGGCGGGGATGGGCGCCGCGGGTGCCGGGGGGCACGGCGGCTGCTGGAAGGGCTGAGGCACTGGGGCACGGAACCCAGCAGCAAAGGCGGTGTGGATGTCGCGGGTGCGGAGGTTCTTCATGCGGTGATCTTCGAGACGAAGATAGGCGACGACGTGCTCGAAGGTAGGCTCGGCCATGAGGGTGAGGTTGGAGGCGGTGTTGCCGAGACCTTCACTGAGACCGGCGATGAGGGTGTAGAGGAGGAAATCATCCCCGATCGTGAAGCCGAGGTCCTGGAGCTCGTCAGAGATCGCCTTGAGGCACAGGCAGTAGGCGTCCATGGTCTGGTCGTTCTGCGGCGTGCCGAAGAGTTCCTACTGCAGGAATACGATATACTGGAGCTTGTTGTCGGTGAAGAGCCTGTTGATCTTCGTCCACACCTTGCGAGCATCATCGCCCTCGTGGACGACGGTCTTAAAGATGTCCGGCGAGATGGTGAGGAAGAGCCATCGGACGATGGTGGCGTCGATGGCGAGCCAGTCGGGCTCGCAGCTGTTGAAGAGATCGACAGAGCCGTCAACGTGATCGCGCAGGTGGTACTCGCGGAAGAGGAGGTAGAAGTACATCCTCCAGGCGTGGTGGTTCTCCTCGGCGACGGAGAGCTTGATGGGGACGTGCTTGGCGATGTGGACCTCGTGGATGACCGCGAGGGTCGGCGGATCGGAGCCGTCAGAGGTGTCGGTGGAGCCAAAGGGTTGGCGGAGGAGAAGGACGACATGGTGGCGGCGCGCGAGAGAGGCAGCGCGGCAGATGCGACGACGGCGACGCGAGGTGGGGGTGGCGGCGGCGCACAGGGGAAGCGACGGCTAGGATTAGGACCTAGAGGAATCTGATACCATGTAGAAGGGATTGTAACACACGTTGTATTACTCTGGTGCAAACCGCACACATATATAGGTACAATGGGAGGCCTCCATACCACCTCAGACATAAAATAGAGGAGGGGCTTAATCTGTAATGTACTATACACAAAATATCTACTCAACATATATCACACAAAATTATTATATATGAAACTAAATTTGAAAAAAAAATCTACTGGTACCAATTTAGTGATATAAATATTGTTAGGCTTTTCTATAAAGTTAGTCAAATTTTACTAAGTTTGACTTAAGACAAGCCTAGAAGTACGCCAACAACGTTCGCATCTTGACTTGCCATAGAGAAAACCATGTGTCACCAACGAACAAACAGAAAAATCAACTTTTGTCCAATTAAAAAATAACCAATAGTCAAACAGCAAAAGTGTATTATGTAGAGGGAGTTGAATTCGGGCCATAGCCTTGCGATCTTTTTGTCAGCAGCTTACTTGTTTCCGAAACTATTCAGTGCATTCTCGTAATCAACTTGCGCCAACAACGCTCACCTTCCGTAGAGAAAACCATGTGTCACGATCTAACAGCGAAGATAGTACTCCCTCCGTTTTAAAATATAAGATGTTTTAACTTTGTGAAAAAAAATTACCTTTTTTATATGTAGGTTTATATAGTTTTGGAGCGAACCTATACACTAAAAAATGTCTAGATAAACTCCTATTATAAAATTAAAATATCTTATATTTTGAAACAGAAGGAGTACTTCTTAGTGGCCATGAGTAGATTAATCCGTGAAATACAAAGTATTACTATTAGTCCCTCCGGTCAGAAATATAAGACGTTTTAGCTTTATAAATAGAATGTATCTAGGTGTCTTTTACTATATAGATCGTAGAACTTCGAAATGAACCTATACGCTAAAAAACGTCTAGATACATTTGTTTTGCAAAACTAAAATGTCTTATATTTCAGAATGGAGGGAATACAAGCAAGCAACATAAAACTTTCATGAAGAAATACGGAGCTGTGAATTTGGGTAGATAGCACCTGGTAACTTTGCTGTGTGGACGTAGCAGATTATAGATCATAGAATTGATCCAGCTTTCACGTGTCTTTAGTAATCTAATCTTGCTTCGGGATTTGATCGATATGGTGGTGTGCTGCTTCGGTCGAGGCTAGGGCTTCACGTACATGGGCCCGATCTCGATGCATCTAGTGGTGGTGGCGTGGCGACGGTGATCTCCGGCGGTCGGAGGTGCTGGCGGGGGCCTTCTTGGTCTTCCCACTCTGGCCTACCGTGGCGGCGGGGGGAGTGAGGGGCTGGAGCGCCGCCATGGTGAAGAAGGTGGAATATAGGGTCCCTTTGCTCTGGCGCACAGGCGCTGCACCAGTGGCATGCCAAAGAACCTCGCTGTGGAGCTCTCAAGGTGGGAGGATGCAGTGGAGGTTCCGATTGCAGGACCCTCTCATAAGCGCCTTTGGCTTTCTTTGGCTATTTCCCGGGCGTCTTCTTCTTCGCCCTCCCCTTGGCTGGTCGTGGTGGCGAGGGATGGGAAGGGGAATTTGCAGCCTCCCAGGTGGTCGCTGAGGCTTCTGGAAGCTGCACCCACAGGATCTTCCCAGTGGTCCTCTAGCGGCATGGCTGCCGGGCCGCTGCCCGTTCTGGCCGAAGGGCGACCTAGGGTTTCAACCTCCATCGATATCGGAGGCCCCTCTTCGAAGCACATCGCCGGTGCTTGACGCCTCGCCGTCAGCAAGTGGTGCGTCCCCGCGAATTTCTTGGCGGCCGACGGTGTTACTTCTTCTCCGGTTAGTGGAGCGTCACGAGCAAGAGACTCACTCGATCTCGCCGTTGGCTGGAGGTCACCGAAGAACGGTGGCGGAGGCACTGAAGGACCTGATTGCTTTTTATGTTTTTGTCCTAGGGTGTTTTTTGTAAGCGTGAGGCCCTTTCTGTTATGCCTAGTTTTGCTAGGGTGCTTCATGCTGAGGGCCTTTCTGCAATTTGTACCTGCCACATGTGTTAATCGCAGCTTCTCGGGTCCTTTTGGCCTTTTTCTGTTAAAAAAAATCGATCGGACGGAGTTGCACACGGACGAAAAACAGCAGAACGACCCTGTGATCTCGGCGACTTGATGGGCGCGTGGCAACGAATTAGTGTAGTGAACGGATTGGCACAGTGACGCACGGGGTACCGACGAAACCTGCCAACTATATCTCTTTTGCTACTCCCTCCAACCCATATTTGTCTAGATACGAGTCTAGCAATAAAAATTCCACTTTGTAACTCGTACCTCGAATCGGCCCTATGTAGATTTTAGCGATTCCCGCCTAATCCGGATAGAAATGATTCAAAGATGCCCACCAGACACTTGGGTGCGGGTGGAGAACGATGTAATATCATTACACAATAGTCCATGATGAAACACACATAACATATATATACAGCAACGACTCTATGAGTCAAGAATACAGATATATAGTATAAAGATCCAAATCACCTTAAAAATAGTACAACATCCGACTACGGATAAGATGCAAATGGGGCTAAGAGTCCTGAAGAATAACCAATGTCGTCCATAACCCTGCCCAGGCCAAGTCGAAAGGATAACCCTGCTAACAACATCGAACTCAAACCTGCTAAAACAAAAGGGGTGCCGACAAAGGAAAAAGGAAAAAGAGAGCGGTCAGTACTGAGGCCAGTACATGGCGAGGCAAGAATTCGGCGGTTCTCGCCTACATAGGTATGGTGGACTAAAGCGGCAGTGAAGGATGCACTAAACAACCTATAGAGACTCAATACAACTGTCGGCTATCAGAGAAGAAAAAGAAAGACCTATTCGAGAACCAACTTGATACTAAGACCAATCATACCCACCCTGGTATTTCCCCCCTCGAGACCAAACGAGAAAGTCAAACCGAGGAACTCACGCAGTTGACAGTTTTATTGTTGCAGCATTTACTAGTCGGATATAGATAGCATGAGTCATCCTGATATCATAAGCAGAGGGCAGTTTTAGTTAACCATTCCATTGTAGTTGCAATACTTACTGGTCAGATATAATTAGCATGAGACATCCCAAAACCAGTAGTTGTTGGCACTTTTATTTACTCATTTCGTTGTATTGAAACTGATTACTAGACAGGTAAAGTCAAGTTTATAACACTACTTTAGTTATGGTTGTCTATGATCGAGATACTGTGCTCCAAGTCGTCCATAACCGTGGACATGGCTTTCAAAAAGATTTACCCTGCAGGGGTGCACAAATAGCAACACACACATGATCAACCTTGGAAAGAACCAAATAAAACGCAACGAGGCCTCACGACAACGCATTCACATGATTCATAAATTATTTCAGGAGGCCACCCCATTAAGCTACCCGCAACAAAGTTGGCCGGCTCCGAGACGGACCCAAGGTTTGTGTAGACGGTTGTAAATGACTGAAAACCCGAAAGTGTGACTAGGCTTGTCGATACCGCGGAAACGTGTCACAAGTCCTAAATAGTAAAGGTGCTCCATGCACAATCATAAATAAAAAAGTAAAGTATGGCATAAGTACATGATAGTAATAAAGCCCCAAACTAGTTGTAGCCCCAAGAAATAAAGTACGAATCAAGCTCGATCCATAGGGTCTCCCGTATATGGAAAGTGCGAATAGTCAAGGAACATGTATCAAGTACTCGGGGCCTACATGACACAAGTGTTAAAAAATCAAATATTAGCTATCGCCCACCGGTGTCTCTGCATTAATTATATCTATTCCCAACATTTTTAATTATCAAGTTGAAACTAAAGTCATGATCATCTCCACCATTAAGCATGTGCCAACCTTTCAACAACGGTGGAACGACAACGACGCGAAGTAGCACCTAAACAAGCAACTACGACTCGCAAGGCCAACTATCTATCAACCAACTGGCAATAGGATATGTCAAAGACAATATAAAGGCTGCAAGGAATATAAATGATGCACGGAAACTAAAGCATCAGAACAAGGATAGCAATAGATCAACATGAGAAAGTAAAGACTATAAACGCAAAATAGGTAGAAAGGGGGAGAATGCTCGCCTGGAAAACATAGCCGAAGATTCATATCCGAAGAACTTATTGATACTCGCATCCACTCAACGGCCTAATCCGTGAAGAAGCAAAACACTAAAAGAAACACCGGATGCACTATTCGGCAGAAGAATCGGCATTTTTTATGATATGATGCATGATATGACACAGATGCGGTGCAAGTAGACAATATTAAGCGAAACTAGGATCCAGACCATTAATTAGAAGGTTCATGTTGTTTAAATACCTCGCGATTTAAATATTGATTTAATAAGACAAACATAGAATCGGTTCGCTGCACAAATTAAATATGAAGACCATATGCGGACTAAATGTAAATCACCAATATAGGTAGTAATATTATCTGATACCACTTGTTAGCCAAATGAAGATTTTTAAAAATCAGACATAGATTTTTAATGGAAATCCCTTGTGGAAAAACCACATACTAACCAAGTCGCAACTTCACTATGCTAGAGAATTAGTACAAGCACGAGACGATTGACCATCCTTAGGTGCGACTACATGGTTACATATAGGGTTACGAGCGTGATCCCGCAAAAATCCCATTTCTAGTTAATTTGAAAATTTTATAGTACCATTTTTAAGTTGAACTAGGAAAACTTCAAATAAACTAGAAGGGGTACTTTCACAGGATGCCGCTCGCAACCCTAGTTACATACATGGATAATATACAACGGTCCTTAGAGGACAAGAAAAGAAGTATACAGTAGAAGAATTGGACCGCTTTAACGACGTGTACGCAGGAAAAATGGGAAAGACGACAAATCATGCTGCGGTGGACCTTTCTATAGGCGTGGATTCGGCTAGACAGTGCGGTTCTTCGCCGGCGACGACATGGCGGTGAGGGGCAGCTGGAAGAAAGCTCTGCGCCGAGGGAGGGCCCAATCGCGGTTGGGAATGGGTTGTGTTTCCACAGGGTTGGCCCACCCTGCTTTCGCTTCATCAAGCGTTCCCAGGTGGTTCTCGGTGCCCCAGGTTCGGCCTAGGAACCCCAGATGTAAAATGGGCAAAATTCGGTGAAAACTGGGCGACTGAGAATATGACAGGACGATTTTTTACCGTCCGGATGAAAAAACACCCTAGGGAGTCCCCCGGGAATGCTAGTGTAGATGCTCCGAATCGCCATCCACTGTGGGGATATGCCAAAACAAGCTTGGAGACAAATACGTTTAACGAGGTCACCAGCACGTGGTACACTAGAGGACCACCGCCCATATTGCTGTTGGGTCCGCAGCATCGAAAACAAAAAAATTCCTACGGTGTGAACTACAAGCCAAGATCTATCTACTAGGTACAAAGCAACGGGTGGACATACATCCAACGAGAACATACCCTCGAAGACAACGAGTTTTGTTAACGAGTAGGAACTCGTGGTTGATGTAGTCGTACACTTGCTGATCTCAAGATCATGAGGAAGTCCGAGCGCCGCAACTCAGCAGCGCATCCGCACTCGCACACACATTCAAGCCACCGGGCAACCTCCACCTCCTCGTTCCAGCGATCCAGCGGAAGCAGCAACTCCTTCCAGACGAAATGCCACCGGGAACATGTATCTCCCTAATCCGAGACCATGGGGGAATAATTCTAGAGGGGGAGAGATCCTTTACAAGGAGGTGTGAGGATGAAGGAGGGAATGGGTGGCCTTTTATAGGAGGAGGGGGGTGCGCCCTCTCTCCATGGCCGGCGCATGGGGGGGTGACCCCTCACCTCTGGTGGTAACCCCTCCATATTAAAATGCCTCTTCACATTCCCTTTTAAAGTCTCCATTTTAAATGCATTAAATTTCTCCAAATTTAATGCTCTCTCATTTAATAAAACTCTTTTTATTAAATTTATTCAGAATTTTGTTAATTACTTTAATTAACAAACATTCACATATAGCCCCTTGCAATATTTCAATATCACATGCAGAACCACTTTCTGCAATTTCACCCAAAACAATTTATGGTTTCTATTGAAACAATTCCTGCGCTTTGCAATTCTTTCGTCTGAAACATATGTGCTCCAAAATGGTGTCCGGTAACTCTTAAGTGTGCCACCTACGGTTCGCGAATAATGGAGACATGATCGAGACCCTTCTCTGATCAATAATCAGCAGCGGGACCTGGAGATCCGTACTGACTCCTACACATTCAACGATGACTTCTATGATCGTGAGAACCTTTAACGCTTGTAACTAAATCCCTTTGTCTCTCGATATATTACATGTCCGAGATTCGATCATCGGAATCTCCATACCTAGTTTGATCTCGTTACCGACATGCATTCTTTTCTCGTTCCCGTGATATAACATTCTAGTGATCACATCACTTGCTTGCAAGCTATCTTAATGTGATATCACCGAGAGAGCCCAGAGTATATCTATCCGTTATCTGGATTGACAAATTCCACTCTTGATCCATGAGCCTCAACATAACACCTTCGTAGTACTGAACCCATCTTTATAGTCACCCTGTTACAGTGTGACGTTTGATGTTATCAAGATACTCTTCCGGTGTTAGCAATTAACATGATCTCATGGTCTAAGGATAAAGATTACTTCGTATGATGTTATAGCAATATAAACATAATGACTTGATCGTAATGCTATACTTCGAATGAATGTTCATCACATCATTCCACCAATGGTGTGACCTTGTTATTAACAACATCCAATGTCCATGATCAGGAAACCTTGATCATCTTGTTAATCAACAAGCTAGTCTACAAGAGAGGCATAACTAGGAACCCTTTTGTTTATTAAACACACATGTATTGATGTTTCCGATCAATACAATTCTAGCATGTAAAATAAACATCTATCATATATAAGGAATATATAATAACAACTTTATTATTGCCTCTCAAGACATATTTCCTTCAGTCTCCCACTTGCACTAGAGACAATAATATAGTTCACATAGTGATAAATCTAACACCCATGGAGTTTTTGTGTTGATCATGTTTTGCCCTAGGGAGAACTTTAGTCAACAGATCTGCTACATTTAGGTCCGTGTGTACTTTACAAATCTTTATATCTAAATCCTTGACATGCTCGCAGATGGAGTGAAACCGGCGCTTAATATGCTTGGAATTCTTGTGAGACCTCGGTTCCTTTGCGTTGGCTATGGCTCCATTATTATCACAATAGATCACCATTGGGTCCAACGCACTAGGAACCACACCTAGTTCCATAATGAACTCTTTCATCCAAACCGCCTCCTGCGCCGCTTCTGAAGCAGCAACATATTCCGCCTCCCTCGTTGATCCAGCCACCACAGGTTGTTTGGAACTCCTCCAACTAACAGTTGCTCCGTTCAAGAGAAATACGTATCCGGATTGAGACTTAGAGTCATGCGGATCGGTGTCAAAGCTAGCATTGACATAACACTTAGCGACTAGCACTTCTTCACCTCCGTATATAATAAACATATCCTTAGTTCTTCTCAAGTACTTGAGGATGTTTTTTACCGCTATCCAGTGTTTCGAACCTGGATCAGATTGGTACCTACTAGTCAAACTAATAGCATGTGCCACATCCGCTCTTGTACATAGCATGGCATACATAATAGAGCCTATGGCCGAGGCATAGGGGATCTTATCCATCATCTCTCTTTCTTCTGCCGTCGCCGGACTTTGAGTCTACTCAATGTCTTGCCTTGCAATATAGGTAAGAACCCCTTCTTACTTTCGTCCATATTAAACTTCTTTAGTATCTTTTCAAGGTATGTACTCTGTGATAGCCCAATTAGACGCCTTGATCTATCTCTATAGATTTTAATGCCTAATATATATGATGCTTCACCAAGGTCTTTCATCGAAAATTTGCTGTTTAGATAACTTTTAACATTGTTTAAAAGATCTATATTATTTCCAATCAATAATATGTCATCCACATATAATATCAGAAATGCCACATTGCTCCCACTCACTTTCTTGTAAATACAAGCCTCTCCATAAGTTTGGAAAAATCCAAACTCTTTGATCACCTCATCAAAGCGGAGATTCCAACTCCGGGATGCTTGCTTCAGTCCATAGATGGATCGCTGAAGTTTGCATACCTTATTAGCATCCTTAGAATCGACAAAACCCTTAGGTTGTATCATATACAACTCTTCTTCAATATTACCATTGAGGAACGTAGTTTTGACATCCATCTGCCATATTTCATAATCGAAATATGCAGCAATTGCTAACATAATCCTAACCGACTTAAGCATAGCTACGGGAGAGAATGTCTCATCGTAGTCAACTCCTTGAATTTGTCGAAACCCCTTTGCGACAAGTTGAGCCTTATAGATGGTCACATTACCATCAGCATCAGTTTTTCTTTTGAAAATCCATTTATTCTCAACGGCCTTTTGGTCGTGAGGTAAGTCCACCAAGTTCTAAACTTGGTTCTCGTACATGGATTCCATCTCGGATTTCATGGCTTCTAGCCATTTGTTGGAATCAGGGCTCATCATCGCTTCTTCATACGTCGCAGGGTCATCCATTTCATCAACCATGAAATTCACAACAGGATTGCCGTACAGTTCAGGAGCTGCGCGTGTCCTGCTTGACCTGCGAGGTTCGGTAGTGTCCTCTTTTGGAGTTTCATGATCATTTTCATTAGCTCTCTCTTCATCAGGTGAAGTCAACTTTGAAACAACTTTCGGTGCTACGCCACTCGCCATTCCATGAAAAGAAGGTTCAATAACCTCTTCGAGTTCTACCTTCCGACTACTCACACCTTTCGCGAGAAACTCCTTCTCAAGAAAGGATCCATTCTTGGCAACAAAAACCTTGCCCTCGGATCTGTGATAGAAGGTATACCCAATTGTTTCCTTAGGGTATCCTATGAAGACGCATTTTCCCGCTTTGGGTTCGAGTTTATCCGGTTGAAGTTTCTTCACATAAACATCGCATCTCCAAATTTTAAGAAATGACAGCCTAGGTTTGTTTCCAAACCATAATTGATACGGTGTCGTTTCAACGGATTTAGATGGTGCCCGATTTAAAGTGAATGCAGCTGTTTCCAGGGCATAACCCCAAAATGATAGTGGCAAGTCAGTCAGAGACATCATAGATCGAACCATATCCAATAAGGTACGATTACGACGTTCCGACACACCATTACGTTGTGGTGTTCCGGCAGGCGCGAGTTGTGCAACTATTCCACACTCTTTCATGTGTGTGCTAAACTCGTAACTTAGATACTCTCCTCCATGGTCAGACCGTAGAAATTTGATCTTTCTATTACGATGATTTTCCACTTCATTTTGAAATTCCTTAAACTTTTCAAAAGTTTCAGACTTGTGTTTCATCAAATAGATATACCCATATCTACTCAAATCATCTGTGAAAGTAACAAAATAACAATATCCACCTCGCGCCGACACACTCATTAGTCCACACACATCAGTATGTATGATTTCAAATAGATCTGTCGCCCATTCCATTGAACCGGAAAACTGCGTTCTAGTCATCTTGCCCATAAGGCATGGCTCACATGTATCAAATGATTCAAAATCAAGTGATTCCAAAAGTCCATCAGAATGGAGTTTCTTCATGCGTTTAACGCTAATATGACCTAGACGGCAGTGTCACATATATGTAGACATATCATCATCAAGTTTAATCTTTTTAGCATTAACATTATGAATGTGTGTAATATTACTATCGAGATCCAACAGAAATAAACCATTCAACATAGGTGCATGACCATAAAAGATATCATTCTTATAAATCGAACAACCATTGTTTTTAGATTTAAAGGAATGACCACTTTGCATCAAACACGATCTAGATACAATGTTCATGCTCAGTGCAGGCACTAAATAACAATTATTTAGGTTTATAACTAATCCCGATGGCAAATGGAGAGGTAGCGCCCCGACGGCGATCACATCAACTTTTGATCCATTGCCGACCCGCATTCTGACCTCATCCCTTGCTAGTTGTCGCTTGTTCCGTAGCCCCTGAACCGAGTTACATATATTAGCAACCGATCCCGTATCAAATACCCAGGTGCTACTGTGAGTACTAGTCAAGTACACATCAATAACATGTATATCACATATACCTTTGTTTTCCTTGCCGGACTTCTTGTCTGCCAAATACTTAGGGCAGTTGCGCTTTCAATGGCCAGTCCCCTTACAATAGTAGCACTCGGTGTCAGACTTAGGGCCAGCTCGGGGTTTCTTTTCAGGCGTGGCAACAGACTTGCCACCCTTCTTTCCCTTGTGCTTGCCTTTCTTGTCTTTCTTGAAACCGGTGGTCCTATTGATCATCAATACTTGATGTTCTATCCTAATCTCCACTTCTGCAGTCTTAAGCATTGACAGAAGCTCAGGAAGAGACTTCTTCATGCCCTGCATATTATAGTTCATCACGAAGCTCTTGTAGCTAGGTGGCAGAGATTGGAGAACACGATGTATGCCTAAGTCAATGGGAATCGCTATTCCCAAGGACACAATCTTATCGGCGTACCCAGACATTTTGAGTACGTGCTCACTAACAGAGTTGTTTTCCTCCATCATGCAGCTAAAGAACTTTTCTGTAGCATTATAACTCTCTACGGCACATGGGTATCAAAAATCATTTTCAATTATCCTATGGTATCAAAGGCATTGCCATTTTAGAAACGCTTTCGAAGTTTTGGCTCTAGCCCATACAGTATGCCGCAATGCACTAAGTTGTGGTCCTCCTGACGAGTCACATAGACATTATTTTCCTCGTCAGGGGCATCAGGATCTGGTGGGGGGCCTAGCGGCGCATCTAGCACATATTGCTTTTGTTCAGCAGTGAGGAGAATCCTCAAATTCATAGCCCAGTTAGTAAAGTTGCTACCATTCGCAGCAAGTTTCTCTTTCTCCATGAACACATTGAAATTAAAAGCAGGTGGTGCCATCTACAACAGAATTTGTAAAATATATTTAGACTAAGTTTATGATAGATTGAGTTCAACTAATCCAAATTACTAATGAACTCCCACTCAAAAACGACATCCCTCGTGTCCTTTTGTGATTACATGAACCAAATCCACTACACCAAGTCCGATCATCACGTGAGTCGGTGTAGCTTCAAAAGCGAGTATCTATATAGGCATCATATCAACTATATGGCTCATGCTTAACCTTTCGGTCCGTGTTCCGAGGCCATGTCTGTACATGCTAGGCTCGTCAAGTAAGAACCTTAGTATTCGCGTGTGTAAAACTGTCTTACACCCGTTGTATGAAAGCGTAGAGTCGAGAACACCCGATCATCACGTGATGTCTCGAAACACGATCCACAGAACGGTGCATACTTAAGGAAGAACACGTTTTTATCTTGATATCTAAATGAGCGATCATCTTATAATGCTACCAAAAGCGCCAAACTAGCAGTATAAGATGCTAACATCTAATGTGTAAAGTTAGATGATATGGTCCATGCATTTGATCTCTATCACTTGCATCGTGGTATGATCTCTATCATTCCTTTGTGTGTAAGGCCAAGGTCTATGGAACTTACACGTTGAGTGTGTTGTAAGAGTATCTATCATACATCTACTTACAACAATACCATATCAATACACTAGCCCAGCAACGATCTAAACTAGACGCCTCTAATTTATCAATTGCAAGTTTTACGTGGCTGCTTTCAGAGATAGAACCATTCTCACCTATGAACATGAACCACAACGAGGATAACTAAGTTATTAGCAACTCGTTGTAAATCAGATATTTACTATAGTAGGAGAGACAGACACCCGCCAGCCACTTATGCAAAACAAGTTGCATGTCAGTCGTGGAACCGGTCTCATGTACGATGACATGTAAGGTTAGTCCGGGCCGCTTCATCCCACTATGCCACCAATATCCAAAATACATAGAAGATGCAATAACATGATCATCATCGCCCACATATAAACATATGTGTACTACCCGTGCAAAGCACCTACGCATAGATCAGGCTCTGATACCACTGTTGGGTCCGCAGCATAGAAAACAAAAAATTTCCTACGGTGTGAACTACACGCCAAGATCTATCTACTAGGTACAAAGCAACGGGTGGACATACATCCAACGAGAACTTACCCTCGAAGACAACGAGTTTTGTTAACAAGTAGGAACTCGTGGTTGATGTAGTCGTACACTTGTCGATCTCAAGATCGTGAGGAAGTCCGAGCGCCGCAACTCAGCAGCGCATCCGCACTCGCACACATGTTCAAGACACCGGACAACCTCCACCTCCTCGCTCCAGCGATCCAGCGGAAGCAGCAACTCCTTCCAGACGAAATGCCACCGGAAACATGTATCTCGCTAATCCGAGACCATGGGGGAATAATTCTAGAGGGGGAGAGAGATCCTTCACAAGGAGGTGTGAGGATGAAGGAGGGAATGGGTGGCCTTTTATAGGGGGAGGGGGGGTTCCCCCTCTCTCCATGGCCGGCGCATGGGGGGTGACCCCTCACCTCCCCCATTCATGTGGTGGTAACCCCTCCACATTAAAATGCCTTTTCACATTCCCTTTTAAAGTCTCCACTTTAAATGCATTAAATTTCTCCAAATTTAATGCTCTCTCATTTAATAAAACTCTTTTTATTAAATTTATTCAGAATTTTGTTAATTACTTTAATTAACAAACATTCACATATAGCCCCTTGCAATATTTCAATATCACATGCAGAACCACTTTCTGCAATTTCACCCGAAACAATTTTCGGTTTCTATTGAAACAATTCCTACGCTTTGCAATTCTTTCGTTTGAAACATATGTGCTCCAAAATGGTGTCCGGTAACTCTTAAGTGTGCCACCCTATGGTTCGCTAATAATGCAGACATGATCGAGACCCTTCTCCGATCAATAATCAGCAGCGGGACCTGGAGATCCGTACTGACTCCTACACATTCAACGATGACTTCTGTGATCGTGAGAACCTTTAACGCTTGTAACTAAATCCCTTTGTCTCTCGATATATTACATGTCCAAGATTCGATCATTGGTATCTCCATACCTAGTTTGATCTCGTTACCGACATGCATTCTTTTCTCATTCCCGTGATATAACATTCTAGTGATCACATAACTTGCTTGCAAGCTATCTTAATGTGATATCACCGAGAGGGCCCAGAGTATGTCTATCCGTCATCTGGATTGACAAATTCCACTCTTGATCCATGAGCCTCAACATAACATCTTCGTAGTACTGAACCCATCTTTATAGTCACCCTGTTACGGTGTGACATTTGATGTTATCAAGATACTCTTCCGATGTTAGCAATTAACATGATCTCATGGTCTAAGGATAAAGATTACTTCGTATGATGTTATAGCAATATAAACATAATGACTTGATCGTAATGCTATACTTCGGATGAATGTTCATCACATCATTCCACCAATGGTGTGATCTTGTTATTAACAACATCCAATGTCCATGATCAGGAAACCTTGATCATCTTGTTAATCAACAAGCTAGTCTATAAGAGAGGCATAACTAGGAACCCTTTTTGTTTATTAAACACACATGTATTGATGTTTCCGATCAATACAATTCTAGCATGTAAAATAAACATCTATCATATATAAGGAATATATAATAACAACTTTATTATTGCCTCTCAGGGCATATTTCCTTCAATTGCAACGAGATCGCGTGCGTTTGGTTTGTGATTAGATGAGGGATGGGATAGGATCATCCCTATTTTGGGGGTGTTTGGTTATAATCTAAGAGGGATGGTTCCATCCACCAAAAGGAATATTTCCTAAAAAAGATATACCACATGATCCGACAAAATCGCCCGGACCACCCCATCCACATTTTGCTAATTGTGTGGACCACCGCCTAATCTGTCTGAATCGGCCGAGCCATTGCATCAAATCGGAGCTTACTTCTCAGCGCCGCCATACGTGCACCGGTATTAAGCCGTGCATCCCTGCTCCATCAACGTGCCGCTACCCCCAACCCCACGATCGCCTGCTCCTCTCGCAGATCCACCGTGGTCCCAGCGTGGGCCTTCACGGCCGAGTGACGCCTCCATGGCCATGGCGTGCAGCTTGGTCCTCCACGGCGCTGTGGTCCCACAACGTCCGAGGCCTCCACGACCGCCAGCCCTGTACCGGACAACCGACGAGTTCCTGTCCCTCGGTCCGAAGTGTCATCCCTGGCACCGACCGACCGACAAGTTCCCGCTCTGCCTTCCTTCCATGGCAGCATAGGAGAAGTAATGGAGACAAGGCCCACCACCTGCTCGGCCGTCGCGGGCTACTGCTGCATCTTCGACGGTGTCTATAGAGCCTGAGCAGAAGCACAACAAAAGTGTTCCGCAAAGCTCGTGAAGTGTGGTTCCCAATTTCTTGTGTGTTAGTTGCAATTAAATATTTGTTAATCAATAGTTATTTACTATTATAATGTAATCGCATTTCATACCATCCCACTTAGATCTTCAAATGGAACGGAATATGGGATCACCTAATATAAACCACCACATCCCCAAAAATCTGGGTGGTCCATCCCATCCCTAGAAATCAGTGGCACCTTTGAAAATGTGTGGCCATGGGAACTCAACTTAGAGCAAGGACAATAGTATAGCCAGTTGCTGGCTATAAGCCAAGTGCCATGTCATCTATAGCCAACTTAGAGCTAGCATGTACAATAATAAGCTACAAAAATATACTACTTTAGCACTACATGACCCACATTTCACTCTCTCAAAGTGCCTACGAGCACGTGCTAGAGCCGGCTCTTGCATAAGGCTATCCCTAGTGGGAGGATCATAAGGACTATCATGCATGCCACCTTGGCAAAAATCTGATGTGGCATCACAATTAATGAAGAGAGAGGTGTTAGTAGTATCATAATATGATACCGTATCATAGCTCGTGAAACTAGGAAATTTAATAACCAATACATCTCATACACACAATTGCATTGAGATTGTAGAAAAAATTAAATACAATGATATTATGATACTACTAGATGATACTAACCATTAGAGAGATAGTATCATACACTAGTATCATATGCATGATACTAGTAATATGATACTCCCACTATGACTAGCCTAAGAGCCCACTCTTCTTCTCTCTCTTCTTTTCTCTCTTCCAACTAGACAAGGAAATAATATTTTAATCCTTATAGCCAGCTGACTAGGACTTATTGTACTTGCTCTTAGGAGGTTCTAGCTGGGGAGCAAGAAGAGACAAAGGGTTAGTGGAAGGGGGATTACTTTTTTTGTGCGAAAAATCAATGTGAAATGTTCCCTATTTTAGACTGTAAAAATTGACAAATTTTCAGGTCTGAGGCGGTTGAACAGTGCAAAATTCGAATTTTTCAAATTTGTCAGAAATTATTATTTTTGTGTAGGCCGGGATAAAAAACATTTCACGCTGAAATTTTGCAGAGTTGTAGATCAAGTCATTGTCAACATCAAAAAATTTATTTCAGATTTTTCCGAAACTTTAAATATCGATTTTTAAAAAATTCAAAAAAGACTCCACGAAGCCCGTCCACTAAAGCCATTTTTGGGTGGTATGACCGTTTCCTTTCCTACGTGAATGTCAAATGCGTTATTTTTCCAAACCGGAGGATGTCAATGCATGGTGTATCTACCAACGAACTGACTTATTGAGGAGGCTATGTGTAATAAACCAAACAAAAACTGGTCATTGACTTTGTGCTGAATCGTTGCAACCTGACCCGGTCAGGTTCTTCTAGAAAGCATGGGACCGGTTAGGTTCTTGTCTTAAACAAATTGCAATAATATTGTTCTCTAGAAGGGCTGTTACACTATTTATTTCCGTTTCCAGGATCAACGATCGCGTCCTATCACTTTGGGGTGCAAGCTGTACTCCGCTACTACTCAAAGCTTTCCCCGGCCGATCGACACCCAGCTGCGTGTAATGGGGCCGCAGCCGCCGGTGGACGACACGGAGGTACCGCGGCCACACGTCGTGGAGGACTGCCGCGGCGTGCTGCAGATTCTCAGTGACGGGACCACCGTCCGCTCCGCGACCCCGCCGCCACACACCGTGGAGGACCGCGACGACGGGCGCGTCGAGTGGAGGGACGCCGTGTACGACGCAGGTCACGGCCTCGGCGTGCGCATGTACAGGCCGCGCCTGGGAGAAGGGAAAGAGCGGCGGCTGCCGGTGCTGGTCTACTTCCACGGCGGCGGCTTCTGCATCGGCAACTACACCTGGCCCGGATTCCACGCCTGTTGCCTCCGCTTCGCCGACGAGCTCCCCGCCATCGTGCTCTCCTTCGACTACCGCCTCGCGCCGGAGCACCGTATACCGGCCGCCCACGAGGACGCCGCCGCCGCCCTCCTCTGGCTCCGCGACCGGCTAGTCGCGCCCTCTGACGGATCCGACGACGACGGCGTCCACACGTGGCTCGCCGATTCGGGTGCCGATCCGGGAAGGCTCTTCGTGGCCGGCGATTCCGCTGGCGGTAACATGACGCACCACATGGCCACGCGGTTCAGGACGGCGGGGCTCAACCCGGTCAGGATATCCGGGTACGTCCTGCTCGTCCCGGCGTTCGACTCCAAGACGCCCACGCAGTCCGAGCTGGTCACAACGGGCACCGCGTACCTGAGCCGGGCCATAGCTGAGCGATACAGCCGGCTTGCTCTTCCAATCGGCGCCAACAAGGACCACCCGATATTGAACCCGATCGGGCCGGACAGCCCGAGCCTGGAATTTGTCGGCGGCCGCATGCTCGTCGTCGTCGGTGGCGACGACATGTTGAAGGATAACCAGGTCCGGTACGTCCAGAAGATGAAGGCCGTAGGGAACGACGTTGAGCTCGTCGTCTTCGCCGGCAAGGAGCACAGCTTCTTCTCAAATAGCCCGTGGTCGGAGACGGGCACCGAGGTCGTCCGAGTCATCGGGCAGTTCATGGATAGAGACACAGCCGATTCAGCCTGAGGTGACACAGTATTAACTGTATGTGTTACCATATTCGTCCAATCCCGGTCCATGACCATGAGTCGTAGATCAAGCGACCGAGGATGGCAACTATGGGCAGCCGCCGGTGCTCTGCCCAGATCTCGAGTGTGAGAGAAGAGTTGGATCTCGTGCGAGCTTGCCTAGTGGTATTAATAAAGTATACTTTTATATTATATATGTATTTGATATTTTGGATGTTGATATTTATTTTATTTTATTCGTAGTCAAACGTTGCAAAATTCCACTTTAACCGGACCAAAAGCGCGAGATGATTGTAAATGGAAAGTACTCGCGACCCGAGCGACGTCCACCGAAAGTTTAAGGCATACCGACGAGTCTTACCGCCTTGCCTGTTCCCAGTCGCGTGTCCAAAGGAGACGGTTCAACTAAACAAAATTCACTGAAAGTACCAAATTTATTGAAGGATGAAAATTTACAAACATAGTAAAATTGAACTAGACTTAAACGAAAACTAAATCTAATAAGCGCAGCCGTTCACGCCACAGGGATCGGTGGCGTCGTCGTCCTGGCTACGCTGCTTGGAGTTTCACTCGGGCTGCTTTCGCCCGTCTTGCCTGCCTTGCTTCCACCATCAGGAAGCATGCCGTCTCATCTGGTTGCAGCCTGCTGGGCGCCGCCGGTCGTTCTGCTCCGTCTCCGTGCATGCGCTCGCACAACTCCAAGACGAAATCGTTCTGATCAATCCGGGCTTGCTCACCAGCAGTGGCAACGGCCTCGTTCTCCACGTTGATGAGAAGAATGGCCTGCCGCGCCCTCCATGATGAGGTGGGTGTTCTCCTCCACCGGAAGCCTCTGCAGGGAGATCTCTGTGTCGTGCTCTTCAAAGTGTTGGTTGACCTCCCGGTGGAGACGGGCCTTGTTGCGCTCTTTCGCTCGATCTTGAAAGAGTTGAGGATGACGCGCTGCTTCTAATCAACCGCTGGCATGTCATACTGGTCCACGTCCGTCGAGGAGAACAAGTCAAACTTCTCAGAGTCATCATCGTCCGAGGAGTCCGGCAGAGTTCGCTGCGATAGTGGGGAGCGCGGCGGTGCCTCGGGCATGGGGAACCTGGCCCAGCAGGTAGGCAGGTGGTGAGGCATGACGCTTATCCGACGAGTGATCTTGGGGGAAATAGAAAGCACGCTAGGCGGGGCTAGGGTTTGAGTTGTAGATAAAGGAGAGGCACCGGGAAGGTATTTATATGGTGGAGGACGCTGGCTCGCATTAACGTCGTCGCAGAGGGCGAAGAGACTGGACGTTGTGCCGGTTACGCGCCATTGCGGCAACAAGACAACTTTCTATGCCGTCCATGCGCCACTGATGCGATGACACGACTCTCTCCGCCGGCCATTAATCCGCCATAGGGAGATTGGTGATGACATAAATAAGACTGATCACTCTATGTGATGACTGCAAGAACACATGCACAATGTTCGGGTGTCAAGTGGGATCCCACATAAATCCCACTTCTAGTTCATTTGTTAAAATATAGTTCAAATTTTTACTCAACATTTATACAAGATTTTAGCAAATGAACTAGAAATGGGACTTTGGTAGGATCCCACTTGACACCTTACACAATGGAGCTAGTCTTCCAAGTAAGAGTATCGAACCATGGAGAGCTATTTGGTTAAGGTCTAAATGCCCAAGGAATACTTATATGCTGCTCTTGATCTCAAGTAAGATTGTTTAAATATGTTGTTTTGTGCGTAAAGTAAAGACTAAATAGTAAACCAACAAGGAGACAAAAACGATATAAATGTTAATAAAACTATAGTAAGATGAAGTGTTCTTGAAAATTATAGGATCCACCTCTAGCATTGGTATTAATCATGATTATGATAAATCTATGTCTTTATTCATGACATGTGTGGGGAGAGCTCCATAAAAGAATGATCACAAAGAGCCATCTGTTATTTCATCCCTAATAACCACTGTGATGATCGTAAGAAAGTCACTCTGATCCCTCACAATTAAGAGTTTCCCATAGATATTGATATAATCTTAGTGAAGCTCTCTGATACATTGAAAATGTATCTATAATTTTTGATGTTGCATGCTTGGTTTTATCTACTTTCTTATGTTTTGTCCACGCTTTGGAGTACTTTTCATATGATTTCTTGGACTAACCTATTAACAAGAGCCATAGTATCAGCTGCCTGTTTTCTGCTATTTTTGGTTCCAGGAAAGTCAAAAAATGAATATTCTCGGAATTGGACGGGACAAAAGCCAAATTTGATATTTTACCGGAAGACTCACGGAGCTAGAAGACGAGACGGGGAGGGGCCATAGGGCGGCCACACCATGTGGTGGCGTGGGCTAGCCTTGGCCGCGCCACCAGGTGGTGTGGGCCCCCTGGCCGCCACCGACCTTGCCTCTTCGCCTATAAGAAGCCTCCTGATGCACGAAAAGTTCCACAGCGCCGCCGCCACCGAAGGGGAGATTCAGGGCACATAAGTCTCTATTCTGGCACCCTGCTGGGACGGGGAAGTGCCCCCGGATCCATCTCCATCGATCTCCACCGCCATCTCCATCACCATTGCTGATTCCCATGATGAGGAGGGAGTAGTTCTCTCTCGAGGCTAAGGGTTCTACCGGTAGCTATGTGTTCATCTCTCTCTCTATGCATGATCATATTGTGATCATGAGCTTTGTAATCAAGTAGATCTACCTTGCTACTCAAGTGCTTTAATAGGTCTCTGCTCTCCCCATGTGTGTGAAAGTGACAGCGTGCACACCATGGTGGCACTTAGGCTAGAGATTACAAATACTTGTTATGAGTTATATTTGGAGTTGGATGTCTTTATGAAATTGTGGTGTTTGTTGGAACCATCTAGTGCTCAAGGTGACAGTGTGGGGTTATCTAGATGGGAAAGGCTTACTTTGAGGTGTGTTGTTATAGCCCTACCATGGATTAGAGTGTCCAACTGGAGAGTAGTTCAGCGTAGTATCATAAAGAAGAATATATTTATATGAGAGTGTTCAGTAGTGAAAGTATGATCCCTAGGCCTTGTTTCTAAGCATTGAAACTTCGTTTGTTACTAGATATGTTACATGTTTGCTTGTTTCCTTCTTTATTTCAGTTTGCCTTTAGCCTTTTCCACGCCATCAAGCTATCCTCTATCACCGTTACCACTTATAATTATCCATACCACTTGTATTTCACTATCTTTTCACCGAACTAGTGCACATATACATCTGAAAAGTGTATTGGGTGTGTTGGGGACACAAGAGACTTCTTGTATCTTGATTGCATGGTTGCTTGAGAGGGGATACCTTTGACCACTTCCTCCCTGAGTTCAATAAACCTTGGGTGATCCACTTAAGGGAAAACTTGCTGCTGTTCTACAAACCTCTGCACTTGGAGGCCCAACAACTGTCTATAAGAATAGAAGTGCGTAGACATCACTCTCCTTATTCCCGTTGACCATATGAATAGCACGCTGGCATGTTATGTTACTTAGCACCGTACGTACTAC
Source organism: Avena eriantha (assembly GCA_910589775.1). Lineage (NCBI taxonomy): Eukaryota > Viridiplantae > Streptophyta > Magnoliopsida > Poales > Poaceae > Avena > Avena eriantha. The sequence goes on from OU342741.1 coordinate 350,095,376, forward strand.
CATACCCCAACGGTAACTCTCTCTCTAGTCTCAAAGGCAAATATTACATATTCGACTTCACATAATATCTAGAGAGCAAACCAACACATAATAGTTAATGATCATCTTTATTGCATATCATAATATTGCTAGGGTTTCTTCATCTCCTAAGAACAGTGTAAACTACTCACTCATGGAGACAATCAACAACATCACAATTGATATATGAAATGAATACAAATAGATGGATGATAACAAGTATAAATCCACAATGGTAATTGGAATTACAACAAGATATGGTAAAAGAGATGGGAATGGTGATGGTGATGAAGATGCAGTGGTTGATGATGATGGAGATGATGCCTTGGAGTCCGACGATCCGTGCAGTAGTAAGGATGATGCCCTCTACAAGTTCCCCCTCCAGATCCCTTTTGTAGGTGAGGTTTATGTGTATTCTGGTGTCTCTGAATGCTGGATCTCAGATCCATCTTTGCTTGGTGAGAGTATTTGATGAGACGAAGCGGCTGCTACATGGTACGAGCGCGTGGTACGAGATGGATCTTCCCGTACCGAATCAATTATATTCTTGGATCAATAGTTGTAATATTGTGACGAATTGATACTATTTTATTCATCAAAACTGTGTGCGCTAGCTATTCGATCCAAGGGACTAGCATGATAAACACAAGATCTAATCTAAACGAGTTGGATCGCTTCAGCGTCCCTATTAGGCACGGTGACGAGGGTTTAACTCACCAATGCCCATTGTTATGTACTTGGGTTTTGGAGAAGGAGGGAGCGCTGGAAGCATCAATCGGCTAGCAAACAAGCACACAGGGGACTCGGAGATTTACCCAGGTTCAGGCCTCGTAGAGGTCCCTACTCCTACTTGTCTGCTCGTGGAATTTATCAAAGGAATCGAGGATTACAATGGTGCACAGATGCAATCTGGCGGGGATTGTGGAAACTAGGGTTGCGTGTGTCCTCCTCGCCACCTCCTCCTAGCCTTTATATAGATAGTCTAGGTCCCAGGTAGCAGGTCGAGTCGGTTATAGGTTAGGGTTTTCCCTTTGAACTTTCTATCTTTAGCTTCTTCTTGTTCTGCAAACAATCGAGAGTCCGTAGGTTACTCGAGTTCTCTATTTGGGCCTTGACGACGCCGTGGGCCTTCGCTGTATTCAGGCCGTATATACGAAGCTCGAGTACCTGTAGGGTATACCCATGTCAGTTCCCCCCGAGTGTCCAGCGGAATCGCAGATTCGACTGGGACTTTATGAAGCCTTTCGACTGCATGAATGAGTATATTTTCGACTGCACTGTTTGTGTCATAGGGATTGTTGATGAGCGTGCCTAATTTAACCGATCTATCGGTATCAGTTAACTAACTTAGGGTAAAACAACGCAATATACTCAAACTCGAGTCCCCGGACTCGAATTCGGAAAAGTGCTGGCGTAATTCGACTCAAGCCGCAGAGGTCTTACAGGAGTCGAATTCCAGTATATAGGTGTGAGCACTCGACATGTCCGTCAAGGCATGTTCATCGTACCTGTAGGCACGGATACATTTCTGGTAGTGCGCACCAGATGCGTTGCCAGGCCTTATTCAGGCCTTATCTTCACGCTGCGAGCGTGGCATCCGAAATTTGTCATCGCGGAGATGATTCGGGTGACCCAGGAGACGCAATCTCTTTATAGGGAAAAATATTGAGGCGGTGTTTCCGTAGACTTCGAGTGTGTATGTTATCGACACACAGTACGATGTACATATAATCACAGGGTGCGCGACCAGCGCTCCCTATGGGAGTAGCCCCCGAGTGCTTGGTTGAGTCGAAGACTCTGGCTGGGACTAACAAACTTTGTGACTGCTGTCGTCTTTTGTTTGCTTGTTTCAGTCGAATTTTTTTCCAGCGCTCCCTATGGGAGTAACCCATGTCCATAATCGAATCGCGGATTCGAGTGATTGGGTATGCTTGAGTGTCCATATTCCTGCAGAAGAGAGAAAACGAAAAATCGTAGGGTGCGCGACAGCGCTCCCAATGGGAGTAGCCCCCGAGTGCTTGGTGGATTTGAAGACTCGAGCAAGGACTCAAGTAATCGAAGTATTCTGCTACTCAATTTTGATGACATCAGTGTTGATGATGTGCTGATCTCATTTGCCTATGTGAGCGGTTTTGACGGGACATGACGAGCGGTGGGTCCCATTTTCTGACCCTGACTTGACCGGGCGTGTGTAATATTTGTTTTAACTGCGCCTCCTCGATTTCCGCGCGTAATGGGTGTAGTGGGGGACGGTTCGTGCTTCGGGTCCTCCACGTGTCAATCACGATGAATGCCACGTGTCTGATAGGGTTTTTGCTGGCCGTTGGATTACATCTTCCAAGGGGTTAAGTAGCAGTGTTGCGACGGTAATTTTCCCATCTACTCTTATTCTCTGCCTTTGCTCCGTCACCATTGTTGCTTTTCCTCTGCTTCCTAGAGTTCATCTCTCTCGCGGCACTGGACCAGCTCCGCGTATTCCCTAGTTACTAACTCCGGTCGCATCGCCACCATAGAATGGGGAAGAAGAGGGGAGGTGTTGCGGCTGAATCCGCCGCCGCCACTGTTGCTGCCAAGAAGAAGGGCAACTCCGCTGCTGCGGGCACCAACTCCGCCATCGCCGGGAAGAAGAAGGGAGCGGGCACTCGCGTAACTAATGGCGCGTGGCGCGCGTCTACCATCAAGTCTTCTAAGCTCCGTCTCCTGCGCCAAGACGGAGTTCTATCTTCTGTAGTTGCTGATGCGCGTGTCCCCGGTGGTGGGGTAATCCCTTCTCCTCCTGCCGGTTTTCGGGTGATGTTCCTAGCGTTCATCATCCGTGGTCTCTCGTTGCCCTGCATCCTTTCTTCAGGGGCCTTCTCTGTTTCTATGGGCTCTAGCTGCATCAGTTGTCCCCCAACTCCATCCTCCATGTAGCTTGCTACATTACTCTTTGCGAGTGCTGGCTCAGAATCGAGCCACACTTCGGTCTCTTCAAACGTCTCTTCAAGCTGAAGCGCTAGTCGGCGTCTGGCTCCATAGTGTACGATATAGGCGGCTGCGGTATCCACGTCAACTCCTCCGTCACGTACTTCGACATCAAGCTCACAGCGTCCGTCCAAGGGTGGAAGGACAAGTGGTTCTACATCCGCGACCAGAAGGCCGATGGAGACCACTTCGGACTCGCGCCCTTCGATCCCGCGACGCCGTGCAAGAGGAGGCGGTCCTGGAAGAACGTAGTGATGCCCAGCGAGTCCGCAGAGACAGATGTGCTAAACGAGCACGTCTGCGACCTCGAGAGTCGCATGGGTAAAGAGGAGGGAGGCTGCGCCCTCATTCGCACATGGATGCGCCGTCGCGTCCATCCCCTGCAGACCCGAGTCCACCCTATGTTCCAGTGGGCTGGCGCGGACGATGTCACTCGCGTATCTGCCGATGGCATTTCCGCGAGTGAGGTAGATAAAAGGGTGCGACTGGTCACCAAGTACATCGCCAAGGATGTGCTCCCCAGTGAACCAGTCGTACCTCCCTTCGATGCTGCTAATCCTCCTCCTGAGGTACGGTTGTGCTACGAAGTAGCTTTATTTGCCGAATGTTTCTCTTTTCTTGGCTTGTACTAACTTGTTTTTTGTATGCAGGATTGGAGTGTGTCACCCTGTATGCCCCCTCTTCCTGAGGGGGTTATTCCTCACGAAGCCTTGGAAGAGGACGAGTCGGAGTCGACCATCCCATCTGATGTGGAGGAGAAAGCCCCCGAGTCGAGTAATCCAAACACTCGCAAGCATTCGCGCAGCAAGGATTCGTATGCATCGTCTCCATCTACTCCGGAAGGTGTAGCTGTTGGTGCTGAGTCGCCGATACCTACTATTCCTGTGAGTGCCGTGGCGCCATCTTCCCGCAAGAAGATGCGACTGCCGAAGGAGTCGTCGTCAGAGTCGGGGGGATCAAACCTTCGATTTTGAAAAGTTTGATCGGTAAGTATATGAATCTTCCTTTTGATTCTTCTTTGGAGTTGCATTTTCTTGATGTTGGTTTTTGTTCTGCAGTCAGCCGGCGTCGTCATCTTCTGGCGACATCCAATTTTTGAAGGAATCTGGAGTCGCGACCTCCAAAGCCAAGAAAATGGCTGAGCAGACCCCTTCCCATCCATTGGCGGCCCACTCCGGGCATAATTCATCAAGTTCTCCACACGATGTGGAGCACCGGATGGTTATCCGGACGTCTGCGCATCAATCGACTTCAGAGTCACTGGAGGATCATGTATGTGTAGTATCTCTTCTTCTGATTTAGCAGTTGAATTGTTTTTCATCTATGCCATCTGCTGATCCTTTACTGTTTCCTTTATCACAGCTCATTGTGAAGGAAGCCGCTCGCCTGGCGGAGCAGGTGCTTAGGATGGGTCGCCAGCATGCAATGCTGGACAATCGCCATCGCACGGTTGAAAGTGAGTGTTCTTTACTTTTCTTCTGCATCCTTGTGATACATTTGACTGATGGTCTATCTTTTGTTTGTTTCACAACTGAACATAATGCACTTCTTCGCGATGCCACTTTCCTAGAAAAGGCGCTCGCCGCGGCTGTGAAGAGTCGCGATGAGGCAATCGCAGCACGTGACGAATCACAAAAACACGAAGAGGATCTGTGCGCCTCCATCGCAGCTACAGAGAAGTTGTTCGAAGAACAACTTTTTTCGATTACCAAGGCCCTCTCAGGTATTTCCTGGTCTAGAATTTCATCAAGTGCCCCCTCTTTCGATTTTGTTGTTTGTGTTGACTTTGTGCCAATGCTTGATTCTTGTGTATATGCCAGCGGTCTGAGCTTTGACACGCAGGCACTCCGTCGCGATGATGCATTGGCGGGTGCCATCTCAGCAGTCGAAGACCGCAGCGCTGCCGTTCAGGGGACGCTCACTAAGGCCAAGGGCGTGCTCAGTCGCCTCCGGGAGGAGTTGGTGCCCAAGGCTGAGTTGATCGAGAATATGGATGAGCTGGTGGAGTCTCTTGCCGGAGGCATTCCTGCGAGCTTCAAGAACTCACTCTGTGCGGCTGGCGCTTCAATGTCAGTCGCGATGGTTCAAGCCCACGGAGTCGAGGTTGATCCTGCAGCGGTCTCCAAGGCGATGCCTGTCAGGGCGGATGGCCAACAGGTAGTCTTTGCTCCTTTCGCAACTGCTTGTGGCAAGTACGGGCCACAACTGATCAACACAGTTGCGAAGTACTCTGAGGAGCTGCAGCGAGCCAAGAAGGCGGCGAAGGCTGCGGCGTCAGGGGCCGGCGGAAAGTCTGTGACGTCTGATACCGCCACGGACTCAATGAGGCCCCCAAAACCAAATTCCAAGTCGAAGAAACTAGTTGCTCCTCAGTAGTCATGTCTTTGTAATAGTTAAATAGCCTGTCTCTTTTGTCTAGAACATGCCTTTGACAGGTGTATCTATTGATACTTTATTATGCTTGAATGCACTCGAGACTTTTGTCTGTGCATTGCCTTAGTCTTCTTATCGTCTCTTGCTTGGCTTGTGATAGGGCACATCGAGTGGTCCTTTGAGTGAACCTCAGAATATGCCATTCATTGATGATACTTTGGCGCAGTCACACTCAAGGGTGGATGAGCTGTCTCTGCTCTCGCGACTCCGTGACCGCGTGAAGCAGTTGGAGCATGAACTGCCTATGCTCCGAGGTAACGTGGATGTATGGAAGTTGAGGGCGGAGAAGTCCGTCGCTCGTGAGCAATATCTGCTAGGGGAGGTGACGTAGTTGGGCAACGAATTCAAGTGTTAGATTTCTTCTTCTTTATCCCTTTCTTATAGTCACCCGCGGTAGTTCGTTGTCTTCATACTCTTGCCTTTGCTTGGTGTAGTTGTCAGCGCCCGTCACCCGCAGGATGAGAAGGACAGGATCGCCATTCGAATGCACGATCTGACCCAAGAGCAGCTTCAGGCGAGTGGATACTTCTGGGTAGATCATGATCGTGCAATCGCACTTGCGACCCTGCAGGATCGTGCTTCGCGAGTGCTTCACTTCCTGAAGAAGTCACAATCCTGCTTGAAGAATATTTATCGGACGATGTTCCCGCTGGACGTCGTTCCATCGAGCCTTCTGGCCTTTGTTGCCAAATTCTAGGACTTGAGTGCAGTCCGCGAGTGTGTATGGCAATAGTTAGTGGCTGGTGCCAAGGCTGCTCTGTTGCTGGTGCGACTGCACTGCCCGATGTGGATGTTGCAGAAATTGCGGCTAGGCCGCCAGTGCCGCTAGCAGGTTTGGCTTGGAATATGGTTCCTCACTATCAGGCGGTGGATCGTCCGGCGGAGGAGATCGTTGACTTCTTCGAGAAGTAGACCAACGTTCCTTTGTTGCAGTAGTAGTTTAGGTTGTATCCTGCACATAGTTGCACCAGTGTTGTAAAGTTCATATATATACTATGTATATTTGATTGACATTGATGTATATAAGAAGCTTGTTAGCGTGTATGTTTTTGCGAGTGCGTTGCACTATGCGATTCCTTTTTGTTAGCCTGACTTATGTTTATCTCGGCACCTTGCCAACCTGTCAGGTGCGTTGCAACTGGGTTGGTGCTTGTCAAGGGTTTCGATTGGTGTGTCAGCTACTCAGGATATCACGTTAGTTCGTAGAACAAATGTGTTTAGGGTGGCGCAACCCCCGAGTGGATAATTTGCAAGAATAAAAAGAAACACAGAGTTGGGGGGCACTTAGCTTTATTTATTCGCAGGATAGTACGAGGTACAATGTGTGGCTAAGTAGCCTTGGCTGAGTAGCCTTATTTGTAATGTAAAAACAAAAGCGACTAAGGGTAAAAGCGTCGCAGCTACGCGATGTTCCAGGGATTGGAGTATGCGACTCCTGTCTCTAAATCTTTAAGAAGATAGGCGCCACTTGGGATTACTTCTGTAATCACGTATGGTCCCTCCCAGGGGGACTCGAGTTTGAGATGCCCTTGCTGTTTCAGTCGCAGGACCAGGTCACCTTCGACGAAGGACCTAGGGCGTAGCCTTCTGCTATGGTAGTTGCACAGGTTCTGCTGGTAGATCGTTGATCTTTACGTGGCGATTTCCCGCACCTCGTCAAGGACGTCAACGGAGTCTTCGAGTGCAAGAGTTGACTCCTGCTCGCTGTAAGTGACCACTCGCGGTGCTCTGTATCGTACCTCTGCGGGTAGTACCGCTTCGGCACCGTGCACCATGAAGAACGGGGTGTACCCCATGGCACTGTTTGGAGTTGTGCGTAGGCTCCAGAGTACCGATTGCAGCTCGTCTGGCTAGCAGCCCGCGGCCTGTTCGAGTGGCCCGAGGAGTCGCTTCTTGATGCCACCGCAGACGAGCCCGTTGGCTTTTTCGACCTGACCGTTGGTCAGTGGATGTGCCACGGAGGCATAGCTGACATTGATTCAAAGATTTTCGCAGAATTCTTGGAACTCCTTAGATGTCAAGTTCGTCCCGTTGTCCATGATGATGTTGGGTGGTACTCCAAAGCGATAGACGATGGACTCGAAAAACTTTACTGCGTTGTATCCTGACTGGTTAGTCACTGGCATGGTATCAATCCACTTTGTGAATTTGTCGACTGCGACTAGGAGGTAGAAGTAGCCTCCTCGTGAGGACTTTGGGAGCTTGCCGACCATGTCGAGTCCCCATTGCACGAAGGGCCAGGCCAATGGAATTGGCCGGAGCTCCGCGCCAGGTGCATGTGGTTTGTCCACGAATCGCTGGCAAGCATTGCATTTTTGGACGATGTACTTGGCGTCATGCATGGCTATAGGCCAGTAAAATCCAGCTCGTAGAGCTTTGGCGACGAGGGCTCGACTGCTAGCGTGGTGCCCGCAAGTCTCCTCATGGATGTCGAGGAGAACAGCCCTTCCATCGGTGTTGGAGACGCATCATTGGAGTACTCATGTAATGCTGCGGTTGTACAGTTCGCCGTTGATAACAACGAATGCCTTGGATCGCCGTGCAATGTGCGACGCATCAGTCGGGTCACCTGGTAGCCTTTTGCTGAGAAGGTACGTGATGTACGGTTGAGTCCAGGATGGCTCGATCATCATGACGCTCATCGGTCCTTCGAGTCCTATGTCAAGCTCCAAGTTGTCGAGTGCCATTGGCTCATTGGGCGGTGCAGCCTCCGAGTCTGTTGGTGCGCTTGTTTTCTTCTCTGCGGCCTTTGGCTTGATGGAGCGTTTGCAAATACGCTCGAGAAATACCCTAGGTGGTATGGGGGCGTAAGTAGAGCCAATGTTGGCGAGTGCGTCCGCCTCTTCATTGCTTTCGTGGCCTATCTGCCGCAGCTCGCAACCGTCGAAGTCCCCTTCGAGTGTGTCGTAGAGGTCGCGGTAGGCGATCATGTTGTCGTTAAGTGCGTCGCACTCGTGCATTGTCTGGTTGACGACCAGTTTGGAGTCGCCGTATATTATGAGCCTCTTGGCGCTGCAGGCTTTTGCCATCCTCATCCCGGGGGACTCGTACCGCTTCTTTGTTGGCGTGAGTACCTCACTGAGGTAGTAGAATGGGCGCTGTACCCCGTGGACCTTGTTTTCCTCGGCTCGTTCTACCATGAGCACTGTGCTGACCACCTGATTGGTAGAGGAGATGTATAGAAGCAATGGTTCCCTTTCGCGTGGGGTCACTAATACTGGCGAGGTGGACAATAGGCGCTTGAGGTCTTCGAATGCTTCCTGTGCCTCATTGGTCCACTCGAACTTGTCAGCTTTGCGGAGAAGTTGGTAGAAGGGCAGTGCCTTTTCGCCCATTCGACTGATGAATCGGCTGAGTGCCGCAATTCGCCCAGCTAGTTGCTGGACACCTCTTATGTTCTTCGGCTTCTCCATGCCCAGTATGGCTTTTATTTTCTTTGGGTTTGCCTCTATCCCCCTCGCAGAGATGAGGTACCCGAGTAGTTGCCCAGATGGTACGCCGAAGGCGCACTTGTCCGGATTGAGCTTGATCCGGTAGCGGTCGAGGCTGGCGAAGGTTTCACGTAAATCGTGGATTAGTGAAGCTTCCTCTTTGGTCTTGATTACGATGTCGTCGACATAGACTTGGATGTTGCGACCAAGCTGGTTCTTGAGGCAAGCCTGCATGCACCGCTGGTAGGTGGCTCCTGCGTTTTTTAGCCCGAAAGGCATTGTGTTATAGTAGAACACACCGAAAGGCGTTGTAAACGCCATTTTTTCTTGATCTTCCTCCTTCATTCTGATCTGATTGTAGCCTGAGTAGGCGTCGAGGAAGCAGAGACATTCACATCTTGCGGTGGAGTCGATGATCTGGTCAATTCGTGGCAGCGGGAAGTGATCCTTCGGGCAGTGCTTATTCAGAGAGGTGAAGTCCACGCACATCCGTAGGATATCCGTGTCCTTTTTTGGTACTAGCACCGTGTTGGCGAGCCAAGTGCTTTCTTTGATCTCGCGTATGAATTTGGCGTCGAGGAGTCTGTTGATCTCCATTCCGACTGCTTTTGCTCTTGGCTCAAACAGTCGCCTAATTATTTGTTTGACTGGCCTTGCGTCTGGGTTGACGTTGAGTGCATGCTTGGCGAATTCCCTAGGAACTCCTGGCATGTCCGCTGGACACCAGGCGAAGATTTCCTAGTGCTCACGAAGGAATTCGACGAGCGCGAGTTCCTATGCGGGACTCAAGTTGTTGGCGATGAGGGCCGTCTTGGCGGGATCCGATGGGTGGACCTGGACTTTCTTCGTGTGCACTGATGAGTCGAAGGATAGATCGGGTGAACTTGGCTGGCTCAGGGGAGGCAGACTGTTGTCTGTCGACTCATTTAGTCTCGCGAGTTCTTCCTGCATGCCAAAGGACTGGGAAATTCTGTTGAATTCCCTGTCACAACTATCGGATCTCTCGAAGCTCCTGTTGATTGTTATGACGCTATTAGGACCTGGCATTTTCATCTGCAGGTAGGCGTAGTGCGGCACTGCCATGAACCTAGCGAATGCATCACGTCCGAGGATACAGTGGTACTGTGAGGGCCAGTCGATGACTTCAAAGTCGATGCGTTCACCTCGAAAGTTTTTTGGCATGCCAAAGATGATGTCGAGGTTGATTTTGCCAAGGGGGTATACACCCTTGCCTGGGACGATGCCGTGGAATGTTGTATCCGAGGCCTCTAGGCAGGTCAGAGGGATCCTCATTGCTCACAAGGTACTTGCGAACATAAGGTTGATGCCGCTTCCGCCGTCCATGAAGACGTGGCTCATGTCGAAACCTCCGATTTGTGCCTCGAGTATGAGGGGACAGTGGCCTGGACGAGGCACTTGGCGCGGATGGTCGCGCTTGTCGAAGGTGATGCAGGAGTCGCTTCCACTGAGGTACTCAGTGGTAGATGGTGGCGAGTTTGTCGCCAGATTCACTTGGCGAGTGATGGCCTTTTGCACCCGGTTGGAGGGGCGACCCTTTTGGATCATCATGGTGCCCATGGCCCGTGGGTATGGTTCGCCTCTGTTATGCTAGTCAGGCGCAGCTGCGTTTGGTGGTGGTCCGGGCGATGGTGGAGGAGCACCATGTGCTACTGTGCCTGGGGCGGCTCCGTAGCCCCTGTTGACTGCGTCGCGGTTCATCCGAGCCAGGCCCTCATGAAGTTTGAGGAACTCGCGGCAGTCTTTGAGGAGGTGGCTGGATTTATTTTTGCCGTCATGCTTGTCGATGTAGAAGTGCATGGTGCATGGTCCAGACAACTTTTCTTCAATGGATGCTGCAGGTGCCTCATCGCGAGTGCGGCGCTGCCATACTTGCGTGGTTTTCTCGGAGTCGCGGTATCCACCGTTGCGGTAGCCGCTATTGCAGTTGTCATCGCGTATGTCGGCGTAGCCGGCTGTGACCATGTTGACGTCGTCGCGGTCATCGTAGATGCGCATTCGACATTTGCTTCGGCTGTCGTGTCTGCGCTCGAGTTCTGCTTCCTCGTCGGAGTGAACGCGATTCTTCACCGAATCTTCTCCATCAGCCCACCGATTCGCGATTTCCATCAGGTGGTCGATGGTTTTGGGCTTCGAGCGGCCCAGCTCCTCCCTGAGCTCTTTGCGGCGAACACCGCCGTTGAATGCGTCGATTGCGTGGTCCTCCGAGATATTTTCCGCGGAGTTCTTGATGATGGACCACCTCTAGATGTACAAGCGTAGCGATTCGCCTGACCTTTGCTGGCAGCACCTCAGCTTTTCGATTGATGCAGGCCTTTTGTAGGTGCCCTTGAAGTTGCGCACATAGATGTAGACCAGCTCTTCCCAACTACGAATGGATCCACGTGGGAGGTTGTTGAGCCATGCCCGGGCGGCGCCCTGTAGCTGTAGCTGCAGGCATTGCATAGCCGTGCTTCGACTCCCGCCGTGGAGCCTGACGAAGGAGATGTGGTCCTCCAACCAGATTTTTGGGTCCTGCAGACCGTCAAACTTTGGGTTCTCTGATGGGAGCTTAAACCCCTTGGGCATTCGTTTTTGCCTGATGGCCCTGCTGAAGCATCTAGTGCCATAGAGCTCCACATCTTCATCTTCTGAGTCAGTCGATCGGGCACGTCGCGCCCTTGACTTGTCGATCTTGCATTGCGTGATGTCGTCACGCGCGTCGTAGTCGTGGTCATGTCGCCGTGAGCGGCGGCGTCGAGACAGATCGTGGCTATCATCGCTGGATGAGGGTGAGGAATAGTGTTTTGCTAGAGCCTTGCCTTTCTTCGGCTCCGGTGTTGGCTCCTTGTCGAGGGCGGCCTCGACTAGCCCCAAGCCCGCGATCGTAGATCGGTGCATGGCAGCTCGGGGATCTCCGGCTGGCGGCTGGTTGTTGAGGAGGTACATGGTGGCTGCTGTCACTGTAGCTTGCGGCGTCTTTGGGACCACATTGCCCCGTGTGTCGACTGTCATAGAGCTGAAGACGAGGACCTTTGCAGCTTCTATGCGCTCTTGCTCGGTGAGATGGGCCATCCGGGATCGCCTCTTGTTTGCGATGTGCTCGTTGCCCTTTGAGGAGGATCCTCCGTGGGAGGAGAGCCCAGCACGTCGAAGACTCGACTCGTCTGCCGCCTTTTTGCGCGCTTCGAGTTGCGCGAGTGTATGCACTTGGCGCTTGTATTCCTCCTTCAGAAGCCAATGGTAGCCCATCAACATGTTCTGCGGGGAGTCGAGAGGCAGGGGGTTGCCTCGTAGGGCTTCTCGGCAGCGGGCCCACTCGTTGTCGTTGAGCCTGGTTACTACGCGCTCTCTTGTGTTTTCATTCACCATGGTTTGTGGTTCGATTGCTCCTTCGTTGTTAACGGGGGCGCTGTTGCCACCGTTACCGCCATTGGGTATGCCATCGTTTGGCGGGTCGGTTCCATTGCCACGGTTGCCCGTGTTGTCACGATTGGCAGAGGTGTCGTCTGCGTTGATGACGGCGCACATGAAGTGATTGGGAAAGCTGGTGCTCCCACAGCTTTTAGATCCGGAGCCATAGGCCCCGTCTTCAGTTGCTAGATCACTCAGATCGGATTCGCGACTGCTGTCGCTATCTGTACTCCAGCTGTTGCCGGGGCGTTGAGCTCGCTAAGGGTGCCGATCGACGGAGGGAACCACGATGCTGGAGCAATCGATAGTATTGTCGGCTGGTCAGGCATGCGAAGCGTGCCCATCTGACCAACTTGGAAGCGGAAGCTCCCGATCGCCAGGCCAATTCCGTCGCCTACGGATTCGAAAGCCGGGCGGGTGGCCGACGTGTGGACGGTGAAGTCGAACGTGCCGAAGAGCTGGTGAATCTCCGCTGTTGCGGAGTTGTAGATCGCAGTTGATGGGGCCGAAGAAGCTGCGACATCAGCACCCCCAGTTCCCACAGACGGCGCCAATTGACGAGGGTTTAACTCATCAATGCCCATTGTTATGGACTTGAGTTTTAGAGAAGGAGGGAGCGCTGGAAGCATCAATCGGCTAGCAAACAAGCACACAGGGAACTCGAAGATTTACCCAGGTTCAGGCCTCGTAGAGGTCCCTACTCCTGCTTGTCTGCTCGTGGAATTTATCAAAGGAATCGAGGATTACAATGGTGCGCAGATGCAATCTGGCGGGGGTTGGGGAAACTAGGGTTACGTGTGTCCTCCTCGCCGCCTCCTCCTAGCCTTTATATAGATAGGCTAGGTCCCATGTAGCAGGTCGAGTCGGTTACAGGTTAGAGTTTTCCCTTTGAACTTTCTATCTTTAGCTTCTTCTTGTTCTGCAAACAATCAAGAGTCCGTAGGTTACTCGAGTTCTCCATTTGGGCCTTGATGATGCCGTGGGCCTCCGCGGTATTCAGGCCGTATATACCAAGCTCGAGTACCTGTAGGGTATACCCATGTCACACGGTATGAGTGAACTTCAGACTCCACGATGCTTCGGCACAAGCCTTCGACGACGGTTCTCGCTCCGCTCATAAGAATTTAACCTCCTTAATGAATTTGGATCATACTTCAACAAAATACCATCAATATGATTTGTACTTTGCATTACAAGTTGTTTAGATATACAAACATCTAGAAGAATAGGTATGAGTATGACTTTTACAGCTCTAACTGTTGTGGATATACTAAATAGGTATAGTCTCACACCGGCAAGTCCGGGTGGCCCACATATAGTGGTCAGAACTATGGCCTAACCGGACGGTTCAGTTGCTGATAGACAAGACGGAGGTCCAGTCAGGAGATGGAAGGCGGCGTTCCACCGTCTAAGATGGAAGCCGGCGCCTTGGAGGGCAAGACAGTAGGTTATGTATTAGTCTAGAACACTGTAACCGTATCCGGCTAGAACTCTCCTTGTAACTCTAGGTCATGGCACCTTTATAAGCCAGCTTACGGGAGCCTTTAGGGCATAAGATAACTTAGACCAAGTGCATAGCACAACCCGCATATAGTGAACAGCACGATCTCTGTAACTCGGCGTATTGTTCATCATAGTGATTTATAGTAAGAGTAAGATTTTTCCACCGTCGTGAGATCTGAACCTGTGTAAGCTGGTCATGCCATCCCGGACGCTCTCCGTCTTACCCCACGTCTCTAAACTCGTCGTTGGGATACCCCTCCGGGGTATGTGTCGACAAAACCACCATAGTTGGCACCAACCATGAAGCAAGAGACGTTTATAGAAAAATCCGGACAGGATCCTCAACATTGTTCTACTCGGTGGTATCCACATATTTATCGACAAAGCCGACACAGGACCTAAATTCCAGGAGGCCAGCATGGCGTTAAGACCCATTCGAACCATCTTTACGATCGCGAAAGTCAATTTAAGCTTGACATCCTCGTTGAGGTTTCCGGCTTAGATCTTTAAAAAAAAAGTCTAGGCGCGAACCATCGACGCTTTTGAAGACGGCAAATTGTATCTAGCGATTCATATGTTTATTCGAGCGAAGAACCATTTCGTTTTCTGTGTTCTTGTTAACTAAAAGTTAGAATGTAGATTATTTCAGAATAAATTTTGAGACTAGAATGTAGAGTATTTCAGAACAGAGAGAGTACGCACGTCAAGGGTTTGATGTTAATACTGTTTTCACGAATCGTGTGTCTGAAGCCTGCTGTCGGTGGCTGATTTAGAAACCACAACGGAAATCTTACGTGTTGAGCATAATCTTCAAAGCATAGGGAATAGCTCCACCTTCCATCTTTGGTTAGGCTGCCAGGTTGGATTCAAGTCAGACACACACAGATTAGATCGGTTGAATCGATTGGGCTACTAGCTTTTTCATAATTCTCCGCCAAACGCTAATTATGCATGGAATTAGCGGCCATAGTGCTAATCTGTATGAATGATACACATGTTGGCTCGTGACTCTTGCATGGATTTTCCGGCAAGGATGCTAGCTCACCGGCCAAGTCGAGTATTCAACACATCATGTGAACACCGCATATGCGACGAGCGGGATCTTTGTTGCGTCCAGTTTCGCATCCATCGCAGCAACCTCCACTTGCATTTTGATTTGCCAAAACACTATCTTCTTCATCGTCATCGCGAAATGCACTTCGCCTTGACTTCTCAGCGTCCGGATTCATCTTCACCGCGACCACACACAAACTCTGCTTAAACAACTAAGTCCCTATATATATTTATTATTTTAATTCTTTATAATTATGAGATTAAGATTGGTTCACTCATATTTTACCGCTTTCGTTTTTTACATACATTTTTCACGATTTTGCCTTGCGCCCATGAGTATAATTTTTAGTAGTTTTGGCCAACCATGTACAAAAACCACCTTCACACGTTAGCTTAAGTTTTCCGGCTACACATTTTCTGTTGTTTTATATGTGGATTCCAGAATAGTGACATTTTAGCACTTAAAGCCGGCGTTTGTTTCTGGAGTTCTTGATTGTCTCGCTATTAAGATCTATCGCCTCAGCAGGTGTTCTCTGCTTAAAGTTTGTTGTCTCATGAAAAGTCAAGCATATAAGCCAGCAGAACGGATAAACCAGTACTTGCTTAAAAAAATTACATAAATTGTTCAAGTTAGCCGAGCTTTTTCCGCCTTGATAGTTTTATGTTGTTCAATAGCTTCATTGTTTCAGCCTTAAAACATTTGTTCAGAGTCCATATTTGTTTTGCCTTACATATGTTCGTTGAATATAATTAAATGAACAATTTAATATAATTGTATTTTTATGTTTATGTCTCAGGTATATGACACTTGGACGTTCCAACGGTCCGTGGATTAAGGTGTTTTTGAGCCGACGCTAGGCTCGACACACAGGGGTTGCAATCGTAGTTGTTGACAAAGACTTAAGCCGCCTTTAAGTTAGCCCACTCGACGCTTGGAGGCTTGACATCTCTAACTTAAGAGTTTTGTCCCGCCTTGCGTCCAAGACGGAACAATCCTCGGGAGCTACAGTACGATGATCTCCAAGATAATGTGAAGTTCTCTTTGAGAATCAAGCTGGAAAATTCAAGTAAATTCCACCTTGACACTCGGGGGCTACACCAATGTTGAATTTTTATGAAGTTCTCTCTAGAGCACTAACCCGAAATAATTTCCGACTTGACACTCGAGGACTACACTATTCACATTTTTGCTGAAGCTACTCTGAGAGCACCAAGCCGAATTTCTTTTCAAAACTCCGACTTGGCGCTTGGGGGCTACAATCGTTTGCTATATACTGACACATGTGTAGGGGTTCCGCGCATAAAAACAATAAATTTTACTCTATGCCCCTGAACCTCTGAATCTTTCAGGACCTATCTATTAGTAATACAGTAACGGGAGGGGCTTTTCGCGAACTTAACCTCGAAGACCGAAAAGCGTTGTCAACGCTCAGGAGAGCGTGGTTGATGTAGACGAGCCGAAGCCGACCTCAAGGTTGTGATGAAGTCCTTGCGTTCCTTTTGGCTCCAATGACTTGAGTGCCTCAAGTGTGACACATCGTGGGAGTTACACACGTCCGGTGCCCGACGATGACTCCCGCTTCCCCGATCTAGCAGCAGTTGCAGAAGTAGAGCTCCCGGATCCGAATTCCGCAGCACGACGGCGCTCCGCGGTGAAGATGTCTCTCGCTCGCACAGTCCAGACTTGGGACCACGGTCATGAGAGAGAGAGGGGGAGAGAGAAAATATCAATTGAAGGTCCTCCCAAAAGTGGAGAGACCTTTATTGATTATTGGTTGTATTTTCTAGGCCAAATACCCCACCTTATATAGGGGAAGGGGAGGTACTACCTCCCCTCAAGTCTCGGGGTGGGACTAAAGGAGAGGAGGAGGGAGGGAGGCCACCAGCCACCCCTAGTGGGCCCCGCGGGGGGAGGGGGCAAGGCCCAACCGGCCACCCCCCTTTGGTTCTTCTCCCTCTCTCCTTTCCCTCATAGGCCCTTTCCCTCCGGAAATTGGTCCATTAAGCCTTTTGACCTTTTAATTTATTTTCTCTTTATTAAATAATTATGAATAAATGATTAAATCAACATTTAACATTCATTCACACATTATCTAATCTCCGTGGCCATGGAACACCTTCCACCTCCACTCCGAACATCCTACGGACTTACCGAAACCCTTCCGGTTTTCTCCCTTCTTTTCTTCGGTGATTCTACCGATCCTATAAACACTCTCTAAGAAGCATCAAGCCCTTAAGCGTGATACCCTACGGTTCGGGAACACTCCAGACATGGTCGGGACACTGCCGCACCAATGATCAACAGAGGGACCTGGATGGCCATGTGACCCCTGTGCATTCCACGAAGATCTTTTGTCGTTTGAACCGAGACAGTCGTGTCTTATCCCCTTTGCCATTCGATACTTGCATTTCCCGAGACCTGATCAATGACATCTTAATGTCGAGTTCAATCTCGTTACTGAACAATGCTATTTGACTCGTTCCGACAAGTGATATCCCCGTGATCTCATCACACGCTGTGCAGCTATTGGATATAACTTCTCCGAGTTGGCCCTTTAGTATCTTCCCGTCACATGGATGGACAAATCCTTCTCTTGACATATATTGCCTCTACGGGTTCCTCTGAATACCTGAACACACCTTTATAACCATCGTTTTACCAGATGGCATTTGATGCTATCTAAGCACTCTCGGGAGACAGTGATTGATATAGCCTCATGGTCTAAGGAATAGTCTACGAGGATCCACTTCTAATCATCGTAACTTGAACTTCGTGACATGATCGAATCACGATGTTTAGGTTGGGTATTGGTTCATCATCTCATTCTTAGAATGAGATGACCTCATTTCCAACTGGCATAAATGCCACATGATCAGGAAACATGACCATCCGTTGACCAATGAACCAGTGACTAGAGTTTCACTGGGAACCCCTGGTTTGTTTGTATATCACACGTGTATTGATGTTTCCACTCAATACAGTTATAGCATGATATAAAACTTAATCATAAACTATATGAAATATGATAATAGTCCTTACTACTATCTGTCTCTAGGGCATATTTCCAACAGTCTCCCACTTGCACTAGAGTACAAATACACTAGCTGCATTTGTTCTTAATTATTGGTACCATATAACCGGTGCCTAGAACATGCTTGGTTCTGTACTTTACAGTCCCAGATCCTTTGCAACTTACTAATGTCACTTTGATTGATATTAATATTCTATCATCTCATGACAGCATCTGTGTGTATGCATCGTTGCTATGGCAGCAGAATGAGGCATGATTCCAGGAGCCTACAGTGACGTTAGATCAACCTCGAGGGCTTTCTCATGGGCATTGTGCCTTGGGACACATCATTCTACGTTAAAAGCAAATTAGCCCCGCCATAACATTATACACCACTTTAGATGGTACCCTTATCTATTATTATAAATGTATTCATCGAAACACTAGTGCACTCTATGCATCTTTCGATGTTTTTTTTTTGTTCACCTTGCTTCCTATTTGACTTTAATTGGTATCTACAGGAGTTTCCAACATATTCCCTTATAACATAACTCTTTATGCTTTAAGATATGTCATCCTTTATGGATTTAGAAAACATGTTCACAGTTCTATAACAGACACTGCGGACAAACTTAGCTCAACGTTCTGTGATTCGAACTTAATCACTTTCAAACGTTCCTTATTTGGATCACATATTATGCTAAGTTATCATCATGGTTTTCTAAGATAGAACCTATGTCTTAACATAGTGGATGACGATCATCCTTTTCTTTCTTTCAACCATTGATGTTAAACTTAATGCTATTCCTAATTTGAGTTATTTAAGGACTAGTTCCTTAATTAACTTCTATCCCGAAACACTTTTTCAGAATCCCTTAAGGAATACTACATAATATCATAATACATCTATCATTAACTTCTACATCTTATAAATCCTTATTTATAAGTATTTGCGCTTTCATCCTTAACTTACTTTAAGAATTACTCCTATAAGATCCCACTCAAAATATGTTTCTAACATATTTGGGTATGAGTCAGTACTCTTACTCAAACTATGTTCCTACATATTTGAATTTGAGTCTTATGTTGCTCCCACTTAAAAATATATAAATCACATATTGTTTAAGGAAGACTTTCATAGATCCCACTCAATTTTATGCAAATTGCATATCTCCTTTACTATTTTGAACAACTTCAAAATCTTTTGATCAAATATCAAACTTGGAGATTTTATTATGAGATACTAGTACTTTACTAGTTTTAAATCCACTAGACATTTAGCACACATGAATCAAATTCATTTGAATTTATCCAATACTTGACAAATTTGTGCTTTTGTCATTCACCCCCTTTTCCTACTCTGCCTTTGCAGTCATTTGGGAAAATTCAAGTAACCCCTTTTACTTGTGAGATTTAGCAACGAATTGCTTTCTAATCTTAAGGGAAGTTTGCTTCTAGGATTTCTCATAATTTAGTTTACCATTATTTCCTTTTTAGTTTGTAGGTATGTCATATTCCAAAAATCATGAAAAGTGATTCACAAATGTCTCCATACAAGATATGGATTTACATTTTGAATCCTACTCCATATAGTGAAAAACAATAGTGGAGGGAAAAACACAATGATCAAAATCATTGATTCATTCCTTCTGTGAAGGGAATCGTTCAGGAACGCTGTCCGTTGCGCTTCTCAACACTCTGATGCAGGATTGTGAATCCTCATCGTGTTTTGCACTATTTTTCCATTTGCTCCATAATTGAGAAACTTCACTAGAGGTGAGCTTTCTCAAGAACGCACCAAAATCCAAGCAATACGAATCTTGCTTTCCTTTTGGTTTGAGCTATGGGTTTCGTATTCAAAGTTTCCAATGAATACTCTACAAGGACTTATTCGCTATTATTTTGGTTATATCGAATAACCCCGAAACTTTCACGAATTCAAATGGTTCACTACATTCTAATTGAGTGCTAACTATTTCTAAACTAATGGTCTCTACATCTACACTACAACGATTTATTTGGTGCCTTCTATTCAACCCCTTTTGATATCTAATATCATATTGTGATGCTTTGCATTTTGACGTTTCAAAACACTTTGCATTCCACAATTTCTTTCATGCCATTCTTATAAAGTTCGAATTCCATTACTATTGATCAAACCATAGCAATTGGATTCTCTTTTATATTTATACCCTTTGTTGATGAAACACTTTGATCAAATCAAATAGTTTCATATTCATGTTTCCTTTGGTAAACTACTTTACACATTTAAACAATCATTTAATGATAATTACCATTTTCGTTAAAACACAATACATCGAATATGTATTCTATTTAACAATTCATCAAACACTTTGTATTCAAGTAATACACGGTGTTCAAGTTATTTTGCCAAACTTAGGCATGATTTATATGTGAGAAGAAATCAAATGACTTCCACATATTATCATTATAACTTTAAACAATGGTTCCATTCATTAATGAAATATCATTGGGTATTTTTAAACAAGGCATTTTAATGTTTTACAAATGTTCATTCATTATCAATTAGTTTCAAACAACAAGGATAATTCACAGGTAATCAAACAAGATATGAACACGAATAGAAATCATTCATAAAAGCAGAACAACTGTTTGTTACAAACTCATATGAATAACCGTCTCACGAAGTGTGAGACACACTAAATAAGTTCAAATCTCTTGATTACAAAAGTCATCCTAAAACACAAACTAAGTGATAAATGTTGAGGAGAGTGTCGTCGGCCATCATCATCATGCTCGCCATCAACACGCAACGTTCACCTCCTCTCCATCAAGCACCTCTATGCAGAAGGACCTGTTTTCACCAAAACAGAACAAGTATCAGATATACTTTAACACTGCAAATGTGTTTGCAAGATTATAACATTTATAAAACTGTATATCAAATATATACCTTTGTCGTGGATGACCTGAGCGACATCTGGTTCAACTAACACATTCCTGAGATGTGTCATGAACCGGTGGAACTCCATTTCTGTGTCGCCCCTCATTACGCAAGTCCTGGCTTGTGCTTGGTAGCTTGGTGGCAGCGACCGCAGCACAGCAGCATTTGCGAAAGAGCCTGAAATCCAGACGTCCAGGAAGTATGCTGGCCTCATGTACACATCATGCATGTGCTGTAAGTGGCTGTCCAGTGATGAGTTCTCCTCCATCTTAATGGCAAGGAAGTCTCCCATCAACTCATGCTCCCAGATGCGTGTCTCCTCCACGAAATGTGTCCTAAGCTGTAGCATCACCGAACGAGGGTTGACATCACCCACGAAAGGCCACAGCTCGTCCACCATTCCGAAACGCATCACAACTGAAATATAGGAGGCCATCTCACGACGGAGATAGCGGTCTTTCCGCTCCTCTGGGGTCTCAAGGTCTGTGGACGGATCCAGATCCATCCCGTCGAGTATGTAGTCGACCATGTCGTTCTCGCTAAGGAGAACATGGAGACTGGCAACCCAAATGGAGAAGTTCAATCCATCTAATCTAAGCTTGTCTCCTTCTAACCATTTAGTTGTCAACACGAAAGAACCCATCGACATTTATAATTGCAAAAGGAATTTAAACTAAGTTTATAATTAAATGAGTTAATAATAACTCCACTCAGAAACACCTATCCCCAGTGAGGGTTCCTAGTGATAACACGACCCCTATCAGCCACATCTCCCCCGATCGTCACGGCCATCAATGTGGGTTCAAGGGTGGACGCTAAACGTCGGTCACATCATTCATGCGACTCGTGCTTGATCTTTCGACCATCCGCGTTCCGAGGCCACGCTTCTCTAGCGTGCTAGGCTTGCCAACTCAACCTTAGTGTATTCGCTGTGCAACATGGCTTACACCCACTGTATGTGAATGTAGATATGTCTGACACCCAGGCCTGTCACCCTGGATCGCCTCATACCGAAGAATTTTCTTGGTGGTGCACACTAAGGGGGAACACAATCGTTGGTTATTTTAATAGGGATCTTCTTATTAGGCCACCGTCGAGTATCTAATACTAGCATACAATAAGACATACAAACAATAATATTGAATGTAAATGCTATGTGATATGGTCCTTCACGTCGTGATCTCCATCCGCCGTCACCGGGTTCCGGCGCCAGGGTTCCGGCGCCGTAGACACTAGGGTACCCGTGTCATTCCGGCGTGGCAGTTCGTCACCTTCGTGACTATCTACTACTATGCAACAAAAGGTAATTGCTTTACCTTTGCGACAACCATATCACAAAGCAACGCCCCCCTGCAAAACAAAGTTAGACGCCTCAACTTTATCTTTGCATGTTTTACGTGGCTGAATGGGCTTTCGCACAAGAATCGTTCTTACCTACGAAGTTTCAGCATAACGCTGATCAAGTAGTTGTCTATACTACACCCCTTTCGGGGCCCTCCGTTGCAAATGGTATACCAACTAATGCGAGAGAGACAGACACCCTCCTAAGCCACTTTATACGGTACAAGCTGTATGTCAAGCGTGGACCAGTCTCGCGAATGAACGCGTAAAGTCGGTTGGGGGCCGCTTCATCAAGCATTACTGCGGTATACACAAGTACACGTGGGAGGGTAACAACTAAAAGATCAACGTCCACACGCTACATCTCGTGTGTTCTACCCGTACTAGTATTACTACGCATAGATCTAGCTCTGATACCACTGTCGGGGTTCCGCGCATAAAAACAATAAATTTTACTCTACGCCCCTGAACCCCTGAAGCTGCCAGGACCTATCTATTAGTAATACAGTAACGGGAGGGGCTTTTCGCGAACTTACCCTCGAAGACCGAAAAGCGTTGTCAACACTCATGAGAGCGTGGTTGATGTAGACGAGCCGAAGCCGACCTCAAGGGCGTGATGAAGTTCTTGCGCTCCTTCTGGCTCCAACGACTTGAGTGCCTCAAGTGTGACACCTCGTGGGAGTTACACACGTCTGGTGCCTGACGATGACTCCTGCTTCCCTGATCTAGCAGCAGTTGTGGAAGTAGAGCTCCCGGATCCGAATCCCGCAGCGCAACGGCGCTCCGCGGTGAAGATGTCTCTCGCTCGCGCAGTCCAGACTTGGGACCACGGTCACAAGAGAGAGGGGGAGAGAGAAAATATCAATTGGCGGTCCTCCCAAAAGTGGAGAGACCTTTATTGATTATTGGTTGTATTTTCTAGGCCAAATACCCCACCTTATATAGGGGGAGGGGAGGTACTACCTCCCCTCAAGTCCCGGGGTGGGACTAAAGGAGAGGAGGGGGAGGGAGGCCGCCGGCCACCCCTAGTGGTCCCCGCGGGGGGGGGGGGGGGAGGGGGGGCAAGGCCCAGCCGGCCACCCCTTTGGTCCTTCTCCCTCTCTCCTTTCCCTCATGGGCCCTTTCCCTCCGGAAATTGGCCCATTAAGCCTTTTGACCTTTTAATTTATTTTCTCTTTATTAAATAATTATGAATAAATGATTAAATCAACATTTAACATTCATTCACACATTATCTAATCTCCGTGGCCATGGAACACCTTCCACCTCCACTCCGAACATCCTCCGGACTTACCGAAACCCTTCCGGTTTTCTCCCTTCTTTTCTTCGGCGATTCTACCGATCCTATAAACACTCTCTAAGCATCATCAAACCCTTAAGCGTGATACCCTACGGTTCAGGAACACTCCAGACATGGTCGGGACACTCCCGCACCAATGATCAACAGAGGGACCTGGATGGCCATGTGACCCCTGTGCATTTCACGAAGATGTTTTGTCGTTTGAACCGGGACAGTCGTGTCTTATTCCCTTTGTCATTCGATACTTGCATTGCCCGAGACCTGATCAAGGACATCTTCATGTCGAGTTCAATCTCATTACTGAACAATGCTATTTGACTCGTTCCGACAAGTGATATCCCTGTGATCTAATCACACGCTGCGCAGCTATTGGATATAACTTCTCCGAGCGGGCCCTTGAGTATCTTCCCGTCACATGGACGGACAAATCCCGCTCTTGACATATATTTCCTCTACGGTTTCCTCGGAATACCTGAACACACATTTATAACCATCGTTTTACCAGATGGCGTTTGATGCTATCTAAGCACTCTCGGGAGACAGTGATTGATATAGCCTCACGGTCTAAGGAATACTCTACGAGGATCCATTTCTAATCATCGTAACTTGAACTTCGTGACATGATCGAATCACGTTGTTTAGGTTGGGTATTGGTTCATCATCTCATTCTCAGAATGAGATAACCTTATTTCCAACTGGCATAAATGCCACATGATCAGGAAACATGACCATCCGTTGACCAATGAACCAGTGACTAGAGTTTTACTGGGAACCCCTGGTTTGTTTGTATATCACACGTGTATTGATGTTTCCACTCAATACAGTTATAGCATGATATAAAACTTAATCATAAACTATATGAAATATGATAATAGTCCTTACTATTATTTGTCTCTAGCGCATATTTCCAACAGTCTCCCACTTGCACTAGAGTACAAATACACTAGCTGCATTTGTTCTTAATTATTGGTACCATATAACCGGTGCCTAGAACATGCTTGGTTCTGTACTTTACAGTCCCAGATCCTTTGCAACTTACTAATGTCACTTTGATTGACATTAATATTCTATCATCTCATGACAGCATCTGTGTGTATGCATCGTTGCTATGGCAGCAGAATGAGGCCTGATTCCAGGAGCCTACAGTGACGTTAGATCAACCTCGAGGGCTTTCTCATGGGCACTGTGCCTTGCAACACATCATTCTACGTTAAAAGCGAATTAGCCCCGCCATAACATTATACACCACTTTAGATGGTACCCTTATCTATTATTATAAATGTATTCATCCAGAAAATCTTTTATCCAGAAAATGAGGATAAGAAAATTTTACTCAATTAATGGAAGCTAAACAAAATATTTCTTATTCAAACGGCTTTAACACGAATTGATACCGACATGAACATAAATTTTATTTTCATTTGTCTCTCAAATTGTCTTGTCTATTTGTTGGTTTCGGCATATTAAAATATGCTGCTTTGAATATGTTTTGATTTATTGATTCTCTTGATTTTTCCTTCTTTCAAAAATTCGCATGGACTTTGATGTTATAGCCATGCACGTTTGCATGCATGAATGCCTTGGCTGCCCACACAATCACGTAGCTTCTCTTCCCTTGTGTTTTTCTTTTTCTCTTCCTATGTCTATCGATTCATTCCATTGTGCCGATTCCTTTTCTTTATTAATTTTACTAGCACCAGCATGCATCATTTCATCTGGTCCGCACAGCGTGCCCAACCAGCAAGGCCGAATCATTTCAGACCAGTAGAGCGAGCGCTCCTTCACTCGGACGCAAGGAGGCAGTCAAGCGCCCACCACTCAGTGGCGGAGGACGAACAAAATTCGAGGTAGGGCAAATTCTAAAACATAAGGAGGATGAAAAAGTTTAAAATCACTAATTCACAACTAGATGGTTTAGAAAAGAATTCTGACCTATCCCTTGTCTCCATCTTCGTTGACCGCGGTCTGCTGCTTGCACTGCTTGCCCCTTCATGGTCTGGGACCTGCAGAACTGTTGGCCGCACGCCGCTGCTGCCCCATTAGCCGCCGGTGTGGCTGTTCGCGTGTCCGCCGAGGTGATCTGCTAATGTTGCCGTCTTGCCGCCGCCTATCGTTTTCGATTGTTTCGATTCGTCGCTAGAGCTCTAGTCTTTTTTTAGTTCCTGGAACTGCCTGGCTCGGTGGCTTCATGTCATGTCCCGGCCTCCCACAGGTCGAGCCACATGTCCGCTCAAGCATGTAGGCACGGTCCACAGGTCCTTAAGCTCGGTGAAATAAAACCCAGTAGCCAGCCCATTGAACCCAACCGACTAGAACAACTCCATAGGCTGGCCCATGCTCGTTCTTCCTTCCCTTTCTTCTCCAAACGTCCTTGACGCAGACGAACAAATCGCCCGTTGAACTCCAATCAACCTGATGCATACCTATACAACTTTTTCGGCAGAATTCAAGGTAGGGCGGCCGCCCTGCCTTGCCCAAAGGGGTCCTCTGCCCCTGCCACCACTACAACCAGCCGAAGCGTCACACCGCTTCTTCTTCACGCACATACGCAGCAGCCTGAAACGCCAACTCTCCCGAGCATCGCCTCGTCTCTACCTATAAAGCAGCGAGTCGCCTTCCGTTCTCTCCTCTTTCCATGTCTGCCGCCACCACGACCCTTGCTCACCCAGAATAAAATCTGGCGACTAGACCACCGGCGTTCGACAGAGGCGCACGGTCCCGGCGACTCCGGCCACGTCATGGCGAACTTCTACGCTATTAGCGCAACAAGGAGGAGGAGAACTAGTCCAGGACCTCATTCAGAAAATCTATTCCTCGATCCATCGACTACAGCTCATCAATTTCTCCATCTACTAAAATTCGATCTAGAAATTCTTCGCACAAATTCGTCATGTACGGTGAGAATCGGAGCAATTCCTTTTAAGCATAATCTTATGTCATCTATGCCTACCTCCTAGACATGGTCTCTGTCCATATTTTTCCAGTGGACCATGTGGCCGGTGAATCGAATGCCACTCGATGGCATCTGCCATGTAGTATACTTTGCATGCATCGGATCAACTCGAGAGCAAGATAGCAAACATGCCAAATGACCTTAGAAACCTAGCAGTGTTGTTAGTCTTCATAGTTGTGGAGTAGTAGTTAAACTAGGATTTCATATGTCAATATTTTGGGTCATATTCAAATGGTATTTGAATTAGAGGTTTGATTGTGTGTGGTTTATTTTAATTCCTAGTTAATCCACACGTATAGGAGATCTTTGCAAATCCTTTATATGATTTTTGTGACATGTGTAGATTATTGGTTGCATTTGAAGATAGTTTTATAGCTTATTATAAATGGAATGTCGTGTGTTACTTTGTAATTTTCACTAGCCTAATATTCAGATTACACTAAATTCGTGTGTGATGTTGATCTATGTTTAATTATTTTATTCATGAATGACTTGCTGCTAGTATTTTTATAGTAAGATGCATATTTAGTTGGTGTTTTCTTAGTGTTAGCTTATTACTTGCTTAGTGTGAAGTAAGCTAGCTAAGTATGAGAGAATGGCACTCTTTGATTATTCTTATTTGTTTACTATGTTATCCATAGACTTAATTGTTGTATTCATGTATATCCCTAGCTTATCATCTTATTGCATGTGCGTTCTTTGCCTAGACTATCATTCGTGTTTAACTACTCATTGGTATATTTTGTACCATATGTTATATATTATGTTTGATTCTATTTATTCTAGTAGCACAGTGCTTTGTGATAGGGTGTGTTCATACTTTGTCTATATGTGTGGTTATACATATGATCCAGTGCCATATGTCATCGCTTAGTTCTTTGTGTTATATGCATAGATTGTAGCTTATTATCTTGTTACTATTGCATGCTTTTTATTGATGTGTCTTTGAGTATGCTAGCATACATTTACTCGTTGAAGTAGATAATAATATGTATTGCGTGCTTTCTTGATTGTTTATTGTCTGTGTTTACCGTACTATCAGATGTGGTGTACATCTATGGTTTTCTAGTGTGATGCATGTTTTCTTAGTATCGTCTTTAGTTTCCATTTCTTATTGTTTATGATGGATGTTTATCTTAGATTTTGTATCGCTTATTTACTTGTGTTAGCATGCTAGATAATCGTTGCTACTCTTTATATCACTAGTATGATAGGTATTGTTTGATGATTGCAAGTTAGTATGATATGGTTTATTACTATATCTTGTTTACAAGTTTGCTAGTTATCTAGTTATGATAGATTATAGTAAATGGGTTTACTATGTTATACGGGTATGGACAACTATATTATAAACCATATGTTGGATTTGTAGTCAGTTGGATATAGCAAGGCTATCCCTGTATCTTATCACAATATTCTTTTGAGATAATCTATCCAAGCATCCTAGGTTCCGTTCTAATTGTTTCATATTCGAGTTACTACAACTCACTTTCTCGATCCTTACTAAATTGTCGTATGTCCCATTCTACACCAACTCATACATTCATTTTGATTTGTATTTTATTTGGTATTTATTGTCTTGGTATTTACTTGGTTATCATTTTGTATCATTATAGTGAGTAGAGAGTGGCGAGTTTGATGCGGATATAATCAACTTATTGAAGAAGAAGTATTCGTCAACGAAGGCATGCCCCTTTCATAATTATCCCATGTTTTACAAGTGCATGTTATTATTGTTTTACAAATATTACTGCTATTTTGGTTACCCACATACCTTCATACACCTGTCGCCATACACAATCCTGAGTAGAGATTATATATTAATCCTGTAGAGTAGAATTGCTTAGCCATGCTAAATAATATTTAGGATCCTTGATCTCTCCTCTTCGGAGGAATTGGGTGACCCTCGGGTCACATATATACTTTTGAAACTTGTTGAGCTAGCCTGAATAACCGTTGTTGCTTCCTCTAATCTATTCTACTCTGGGTGAAACTTACCATCTAAACACTGGCGCGGGCCACATCTGGATCAAAGGAAGGAGCGATTGGCTGCCCTTCACTAATGAAGGGGCAATCCATTGTCCGTGCCGCATGAGGGCCTAATAAGTCTTGGATTTGAAGATTGTGACCACCGTACAACCACATGCTATAATGGGCACTGGCTTGGTCAAGTAAGATAGTCAGCCTTAGGTGTCGATGTTGCCGTACCGCTGATGAGGTGTCTGCCTGCGAGGGAGCCTTCGGCACAGATGGGGGGACCGGTTTAGGGACATACTCTTAGTTCCGTGCGCCATACTCGGTGGGCATGTCACATCTTTGGGGGATCTAGCTAAAAGACCTTGTCACAATCCCTCTGCCGGTACACCAATAGGTGTGTACTAAACCAGCGGCCAGTGGTGGGCAACAAGACGGGATTGTGTCATGTGGGAAAAGTGTACAACCTCTGCATAGTGTAAAACTATTCGAATAGCCATGTCCATGATCATGGACGACACATGAATCTTTCTTGACATACGGGAACATGTCTTGCTACTTCCCTCTTTACCCCTATCCTTATCCTAGAGTCTATGAACTATGTGAGTTGTCGTGGACAATCACACTATTGAGAAATACCACATTGATGATAAACATGTTTTCGTCTAAAACCGCTTGTATCAAAACTATTACCATGTTGCAAATAAAATTGGCTTTTATGCAAAAGAACCATATGACCTCCACATAAAGCCACATGTAGATGTATCAGGTTTTGCATAAGGGGTATGTTGAGTACGTCATGTACTCATGGCAATACTTTTGTTGAATTCAGAATACTATGAAGGGGAGGACTACACTACTATGATGACGCTGAGGAGTAAGGCCTCGTGGACTACATCGACTGCCTTTGGCTGAGATGGAGTCACTACGTGTTTTATATTTTCGCTGTGCTTTCTGGATGTAATAAATATCACTAGACATTTTACTATGTTGTTATCGAGACTTTGTAATAAATTATTTTTGTACGTCTGCAATGATATACATTTCGATGTGTCGTCAACATTGATCTTGGGATTGACGAATAAACACAAGGGGTCTGGAAGTTAAGTTCTGGTCCTCACATACTCTCATTTTCCAAATATATTTACGTAGAAACGTGTATGGTCATTCATGTGGTCGAGATACAAAGATTTGACCGTGTACACACCGTATTTACTTAACTTCCAAACGAATTCATCAGGCTGCATTGTCAGGTTGATGTTCATCATACGACGCATTAGATGGAGCCATCTTGTCTCTCTATTGCCCGTTAGAGCTTATCTAAAACCAATATTTAAGAGTGTGCATGCCAAAACATGAGCTACCGTAACCTGCTTCCTTTGCATAAGATTATATAGAGAATAGTATTGGTGTGAAATGGGTGTGCTTCCTAACCAAGTATCTTCCCAAAAATGAGTTTGCTCTCCATTTCCAACTTTTAAACCCCTCCTTTCAAAGAATTCATCCTTAATTTTCATAAGCCCTTTTGAGAATGGTGAGTCCGAAGGTTTCGACTTAACTTGGGATAGCGAACTAGAGTGTAGATATTTATTTTGTATGAGTTCCTGCCAAACTTTTTGCTTGGTTAGGAGTTTAAACAACCACTTACTAATCAGGCATTTGTTTTTGATGTCAAGGACCTCCACCCCAAGACCCCCTTGGTCTTTTGGTCTACAAATGATGTTCAACGAGTTAGTCTGTACTTCCTCTTATGACCATCACATTGCCAAAAAAAACCTCGACCTAAAGTAATCAAATTTTTTCTTTACCTCTTTGGGTATTTCAAAGATAGAGAGCATGAACATCGGTAGACTTGTTAATACTAAATTAATTAGCACTAACCGATCCCCATACGATAATAATTTTCCCACCCAACTTGAAAGTTTTCATTCAAAATGGTCCTCTACCAGCTTCCATTTACCATTTTTAAATTCGCGGAAATGAATTGAGATTCCCAGATATCTAAAAGGGAAAGAACTCGCCTCACACCCAAAAAGATTAATATATTCTTGCTGGTGATCTTTAGCTTTACCAAGACAAAAGACTTCACTTTTATGGAAGTTTATCTTTAGTCCTGATAGCTGCTCCAAAATGAAAAGAACGAGTTTCATGTTTAGCGTTTTTTTAAATTGTATTTCATAAAAATGATAGTGTCGCCTGCATATTGTAGAACCGAAATCCATCCCTCTACTAAATGAGGTATGAGCCCATCTACCTGTCCATCATGTTTTGCTGTAGCAATCAAAATTGCTAACATATCCGCCACGAGGTTGAAAATCATGGGGGACAATGGGTCTCCTCTCCTTAAACCCTTGAATGTGCGGAAATAGTTACCTATGTCATCGTTTACTTTAATTCCAACGCTCCGGCGGCTAACAAAATCCTCTATCCATCGACACCATTTAGGATCAAAACCTTTCATACGCAAAACCTGCTGTAAAAGGGCCATTTCACCTTATCGTAACCCTTTTCAAAATCGATTTTTAACATCACTCCATCCATTTTCTTCCTATGAAGTTCATGGATCGTTTCATGTAGAATTAGTACTCCTTCTAGAACGTGCCTCCCTGACATGAAAGTCGTTTGAGTTGGTCTAATTACCTGTTGCGCCACAATGGTGATTCTATTTGTTCCTACCTTTGTAAAAAAATTGAAACTCACATTAAGTAGACATATCGACATGTATTGTTGAATCTAAACCGTGTTCTGCTTTTTAGGTAGAATAATCACGGTACCATAGTTTAAACAGAATAAAGGAAGTTCCCCTTGCTGAAATTTCAAATAAATTCATTAGGTAATTTTTGATTGTCTCCCAAAAATATTGGTACAACTCTGCGGGAAACCCATATGGCTCCGGATCTTTGTTCTTTTCCATCTACATAATTGCTTCGTACACTTCCTTTTATCCAAAATCGGCTATAAGAATATTATTCTCTTCTTCGGACAATTGTGGAATGTCCCCTATTTCGGTTTCAACAAGTGAAAAAGCACTTTGTTCTGGAGGTCCGAACAACTTTTTGTAGAACTCTGTAATATAGGCCTTTATGTTATCATGGCCTATTATCGTCCCTTCCTCTTGTTCTAATTGAAAAATCTTTTTTCTTCGATGCTTTCTATTCGTAATCAAGTGGAAGTATTTCGTGTTATTACCACTCTCTTGAAGATGCTTAAGTTTTGCATGTTGAGCTCACTTTATCTCTTCGTCCCATAGGAGTTTGGTTAACTTTTCATTCGCCCCACGTAATTCCTCCCTCTCGGATGAATTAAGATGGACATATTCTGCTTTGATATCTAGTGTGTCAATTATGTTTAAAAGACTTTGTTTTTCAATTTTATACACACTACTAAGATTTCTTGCCCAACCCCTAAGAAAATTAGGGAGATGGCGGATCTCGCTCTGCCAGACCTCCATGGGGTTTCTTCCAAGAGTAACAACAGCCCACTCACGGTTTATCATTTCATGAAAGCCATCTTGTCGCAACCATGCTCGTTCAAAAGAAAAATGAGACTTGTTTCAACGGTGAGCTTGTTCACCGGAGTCAATAAGAAGTGGTGTGTGGTCCGATCCCATTCTTGTTAATGCTCTAACACTAACTAAAGGAAACCTCTGCTCTTAAGAAACGCTAGCTAGCACTCTGTCCAGCTTTTCGAACGTGGGATTTTCTTTTCTATTGGTCCAAGTAAATTGTCTTCCAGACATAGCTAATTCTCTAAGATCAAGGCTTTCAATGATCACGTTAAAAATGAAAGGCCATCAAGCGTTGAAATTATCATTATTCTTTTCCCCTTGCCTTATAATAATATTAAAATCACCGCCGACCAACATTGGCAACTCATCGTCCTCGCAAAAACGAAATAGCTATGCCAAGAACTCACCTTTCTGGGCATCTTGAGCCGCTCCGTATACAACGATTAAGGACTATTCAAATTTATTCGCTTTATAAGACAAGCAGAATTTGACACATCTCCCTCGTGACACAACATTATTAATCGGTAGTGTTTCTTAATGCAAACCCACTAGAATACCTCCTGATCTTCCTATGGGAGGTAAATAGTACCAAATGTAATTAAGACCTCCTGATAAGTTTCTTAGGAAAGGTGCCAAAAAGTTATCACGACCTGTTTCTAAAATCGCAAAATAATCTAACTTATGCTCTTTGATTGTTTCGTGAACAACTGAGTGTTTGGTTGGGTCCCTAAATCCGTCACTGTTCCATAAAGATCCTTTCGTTGCTTATTCAGTTTATTATTTAGTCAAACACTATGTCTAATGATCGACCCCTTCGCAGTTTTTTTATTAATACGTTTTGTTTTAGACACCGAGGGATTAGGATCCTTATGACCCTCCGAGCCTTGTTGCTCTTCACCCTCAAGGTCTATGCATAGTTTTGTAGCTTCATTCAAAATTAAACTACTCGTTGAAGTGTCATCCGATTTTACTTTCTCCTCATTCTTTTTTAACATCACTAACATTCTCTTAAGATCTAACTCTTTAATACTATTTACCGAATGTTCTATCTGGCATGAAGACTCATCTAGGGAGACTCCAAGTTTAGCGGCTCTAGCTACAACCAACTCTTTAGAAATAGCTTTAATAGAAAATTTGGAAACAAATTTGGTACATGATGGTGTAGCATTATTCTTGTTTTGCACTATCCGTTGTGCATGCTCCAATTGCGTGTCCTCGGCGTCGGGATGGGAACATATGCATTCACTTGAACGCATTCTAGCCACTGGGACACTGCCGAACGCCATCATCTATGCTTGCGAGTACCGCCCATCTAGGAAAACTCCTGTTCCGAGCGACGCGGATGGCGAGACGCTACGACACATGCTCCCTCCTAGAGGTTTTGGCAGCGAATACGAAGACAACCAAGTAGAAAGAGGGCCTTTGGTCCAGCGCCCAAATTCCATTGGTCCCGGTTCGTTTCCGTAATCGGGACCAATGCCAGGCACCGGTCCCGGTTCATGCCGCCGGGGCATTGGTCCCGGTTCATCTGTAAGCATTAGTCCCGGTTGGTGGCACGAACCAGGACCAATGCCCCCGCGACGCACACGTGGCGCTCTACGGGGCATTGGTCCCGGTTCATGCCACCAACCAGGACCAAAAACCCCGCGACGGTCAGCAGGTTAGGACAATTAATGTAAATTAATTCGGGGCAGAAATTAATTCGAGGCAGAAATTGAATTGATCACTATTTTTGAACAAATCTTTCATGAATTAATCGAGCCAAAGGTCTAAATTGAGACATTTTATTATTCGACCACAAATTTTTCCATACCAATAAAGATGCGACTTTATAAATTCCTAGTCGACAACACTTCCGTTGCCGCTGTCCTCCGAGCCGTTGTCCTCCGAGCCGCCGGCTTCCTCGTCGTCGTCGGACGAAATCTCCACGATTTCGGCGTTGTTCGGGAGACGGAGCTCGTCTGCGCGCATAGCGGCGTCGATGGCGGTGTTGATGGTCCGTCCAGGGACGGACCAGAACATCTCCTGCCCTTCTTGGTTGCGGCGATCCGGGTGCACCAGGCGCCCGTCCACGAAACGGTTGGCAAGCTTGGCCTTCCGCTCCTTCTTGAACAGCCGGGGCCAATACTCGCTGGCCGCCGCGTACCGGGGCAATGCCCTAATGCACGCGGGCAGTTGGCGGCGACGCTCCACGATGACGTACTCCATCTCGTATCCGCGATGGTTGAGGAGCGGAGCCACCAGCACACCCCCCTCGCTGATGCGAAATCCGGCAGGAAGGGTCGCGCGCGGCGGCGCGAGGATGCCGTAGATCGCAAACTGCGCCGTCTCGTACTGGTTGAGCGTGGGCACCTCCATGACGTCGCGGTGGAAATTGGAGAGGGAGGGGAGGCGAGACGACGACGCGGTGGAGAGGCGATTGCTAAAGTGGTGGGGTGGAGAGGGACTGCAGAGAGGCAGAGGCGATGGCGAAAGCGAGCGCTGTGGCCTCATATTTATGCACGGGGACGACGAAGCGATGGGGGCATTGGTCCCGGTTATTGCCACGAACCGGGACCAAAGCCCCTCCCACGCGACATATGGCGGCCTAGCAGCGCGCCCCCCACCGAGGTCATTGGTCCCGGGTCGTGCCATTAACCAGGACCAATGACCTGGGGTGGGGTGCGAGCTGCTGGGCCGCCACGTGTCGCGCGGGAGGAGCTTTGGTCCCGGTTTGTGGCAATAACCGAGACCAAAAACCCTCCCCTGGCTATATATAAGCCCAGCCCTTTGCCCACCAAATTTTGCTGGATTGTATGTGAGGTGTGGGTGCTAGCTTTTTTTTTGATTGCACACAAGATGTTTGATGAAATGTTTGAGCCACACTTTAGTTCGCACAACACGATATCCTTGGCTGAGGTTAGCAACCTTATCTTCTTTATCTGTAACTGATACAAAAATATTGCATCTGTCCAGGTAAGGTGGTCATTTTACTATTCACGATGTTATTGTAATGGTTAATTATTATGACGCAGATCGATGCACGGATGCGATGGATGTATGGCGACCGACGCTATTCCGATTTTATTGCAGGCCTCCATAAATTTATCGATTTGGCTAAGGCAAACAAAGTGGATAATTTTATGCCTTGTCCCTGTGTTGAGTGTCGGAACGTGGCGGAGCACTCTGCCCCGAGAATCCTTCAAAGCCATCTGCTTCGGAGAGGTTTCATGCCCGGATATTATTGTTGGGCCATGCACGGAGAAATAGGGGTTAGGCTGGAAGAAAATGGAGGAGGATGATAACAGCTATCCTATGTCCCCTGAAGAATACGGTGATACTGCAATGGAAGACAATGAAGAAGAGGGAGACGACAATGAAGAAGAACAACGGGCATCGGATGAGCCCGCTGATGGTCTTGGTCGGGTCATTTCTGATGCAAAGCAACAATGTGATACAGAAAGGGAGAAGCTTAAGTTGGAGGCCATGCAAAAGGATCACAAAAAGTTGTTGTACCCAAATTGTGAAGATGGCAGCACAAAGCTCGGTACCACACTTGAACTGCTGAAATGGAAGGTAGAGACTGGCTTATCTGACAAGGATTTGAGAAGTTACTGAAAATAATGAAGCCGAAGCTTCTAAAGGATAACGAGCTGTTCGAGATAACATACAAAGCAAAGAAGACTATCTGCCCTCTAGGATTAGATGTGGAGAAGATACTTGCATGCATTACTGACTGCATCCTGTACCGCGGTGAGAAGTACGAGAATATGGATAAATGCCCAGTATGCAATGCATGTCGATACAAGATCAGACAAGATGACCCTGGTGATGTTGAGGGCGATGACGAGCCCTCCAGGAAGAGGATTCCTGCTAAGGTTATGTGGTATGCTCCTATAATACCACGGTTGAAACGTCTATTCAGAAATAAAGAGCATGCTAGGTTGTTGCGATGTCACAAAGAAGAGCGTAAGAAAGACGGGAAACTGAGACACCCCGCCGATGGGTCGCAGTGGAGAAACATCGAGAGAAAGTACTCGAACTTTGCAGGTGACGCGAGGAACTTATGGTTTGGTCTAAGTACAGACGGCATGAATCCTTTTGGGGAGCAGAGCTGTAGTCACAGCACCTGGCCAATGACTCTATGTATCTACAACCTTCCTCCTTATTTGTGCATGAAGCGGAAGTTCATTATGATGCCAGTGCTCATCCAAGGACCGAAGCAACCCGGCAATGACATTGATGTGTACCTAAGGCCATTAGTCGATGAACTTTTGCAGTTGTGGGCAGAACCAGGTGTAAAGGTGTGGGATGAGCACAAATAGGAGTCATTTGACCTACGAGCGTTGTTGTTCGTAACCATCAATGATTGGCCTCCTCTTAGTAACATTTTAAGGACAGTCAAACAAGGGATACAATGCATGCATGCACTATTTAGATAATACTAAAGGTACATATTTGGATAAATGTAAGAAGGTTGTGTACCTGGGGTGTCGTAAATTTCTTCCGACCAATCACAAGTAAGATAGAAAGGCAAGAATTTCAATGGTGAGGCAGATTACCGGAAGAAGCCTAAGCTCCCTAAAGGTGCTGATGTATTTGGGTATGGTGAAGGACCTAGAAGTAATCTTTGGAAAGGGTCCTGGCGGTCAATCTTTTCCAAAAGACCCCATTACCGGACACACGGCCATGTGGAAATAGAAATCTATATTTTGGGAGCTTGAGTATTGGAAAGACCTAGAGGTCCGTTCTTCAATCAACGTGATGCACGTGATGAAGAATCTTTGCGTGAACCTGTTAGGCTTCCTGGGCGTGTATGGGAAGACAAAAGATACACCAGAAGCACGGGAAGGACCAGCAATGTATCAAAGACCCACACAACAAGCATACTGATAAAGGACGTAAATACTTAAGTAGCTATGCTCTTACCAAAGCAGAGAAGGAAATCTTTTTTGAAGTCCTTTACAGTATCAAGGTCCCGGCTGGCTTCTCATCAAATATAAAGGGAATAATAAATATGGCAGAGAAAAAATTTCAGAACCTGAAGTCTCATGATTGCCACGTGATTATGACATAGTTACTTCCGGTTGCATTGAGAGGGCTTCTACCGGAAAATGTTCGATTAGCCATTGTGAAGCTATGTGCATTCCTTAATGCAATATCTCAGAAGGTAATCGGTCGAGAACGTCTGGAAAGGCTACAGAAGGATGTGGTCCAATGTCTTGTCAGTTTTGAGTTGGTGTTCCCCCTGTCCTTCTTCAATATTATGACGCATCTCTTAGTTCACCTAGTCGGAGAGATTTACATTCTCGGTCCTATATTTCTGCACAATACGTTCCCCTTCGAGAGGTTCATGGGAGTCTTAAAGAAATATGTTCGTAACCGTGCTAGGCCAGAAGGAAGCATCTCCAAGGGCTATGAAACAGAGGAGGTCATTGGGTTCTGTGTAGACTTTCTTCCTGACCTTAAGCCGATTGGTGTTCCTGAATCACGGTATGAGGGGAGACTGAGTGGAAAAGGCACGCTAGGAAAGAAAGCAATGATATTTAGGGACGTATATTCTTTGAATCAAGCACACTACATAGTTCTCCAAAGTTCTACCTTCGTGGCTCCGTATATCGAGGAACACATGAATGTTGTACGCTCCAAGTTCCCGGGGAAGGATGACTACTGGATTAAAAAAATCACATGGAGACTTTCGGCACTTGGTTGCAATTACATCTCATGAATGACACCACTATTGGAGATCATCTCTACTTGTTGGCCGCGACACCATCTGTGACTGTATTGACTTTCCAAGGGTACGAGATAAATGGGAATACATTTTACACGATTGCCCAAGATAAAAAAGAGCACCAACCAAAACAGTGGTGTCCGCTTTGATGCAACATGCGAGAATGGGAAAAAGGACACATACTATGGTTACATAGAGGAGATATGGGAACTTGACTATGGACCTACTTTTAAGGTCCCATTGTTTCGGTGTAGTTGGGTCAACATGAATGGAGAAGGGGTAAAGGTAGACCAGCTGTACGGAATGACAACAGTGGATCTCAAGAATCTTGGTTACAGAGACGAACCATTCGTCCTAGCCAATGATGTGGCTCAGGTTTTTTATGTGAAGGACATGTCCTCTAGACCAAAAAAAGAAAAAATAAGGAAACGAATATATCAGACGATGAGCCCAGGCATCATATAGTTCTTTCAGGGAAAAGAAACATCACAGGAGTCGAGGACAAGACAGACATGTCAGCAGATTATGATAAGTTTGATGAAATTCCGCCCTTCATCGTGAAAACTGACCCAAGCATCCTGTTAAGCAAAGAAGATGCTCCATGGTTACGGCCTAAGAAGCGATCGTAGGCAAGGGATCGACATACGCGACGAAGGATTCATATCCTAAACCCTAAACCCTATGTAAATCTATGTAATTTATGGAAACTTTATGTGATGTATCGAAACTTTATGTAATGGAGTCTTTCACGGGCTTGCAGGGAAATTTTCCTAAGGCAGAGCTTCCGAAGATGCCGTAGGGCGTGTGCACCAACGAAATCTTTGAGAAGCTCCGCCACGGGAGATTTCTCAACCCTTTCCCCAACACTGTTAGAGGAGATGGAGTCTTTCACGGGCTTGCGGGGAAATTTTTCCGAGGCGGAGCTTCCGAAGATGCCGTAGGGCGTGCGCACCAACGACATCTTTGAGAAGCTCCGCCACGGGAGATTTCTCAACCCTTTCCCCAACACTGTTAGAGGAGATGGAGCCTTTCACGGGCTTGCAGGGAAATTTTTCCGAGGCGGAGCTTCCAAAGATGTCGTAGGACGTGTGCACCAACGACATCTTCGAGAAGCTCCGCCACGGGAGATTGCCCAACCCTCCATCCATGGGGATGAAACTCTCTCTACCTATGTTGGCTTGTTGAGCTGCTTGCCATGGCGTATCGATGGTCCTTTTATATGCACGGCGCCGCTTCTACTTTGTCTTGTTCCTCCGACAGGGCGTCGTGCGCTACATGCTTTATCTCATCGAGCAGTGCGTCCACCCACATGTCCTTATCCCGTCGACAGCTTTAGTCTCGGTTGCACCCACCAGCCGGGACAAAGGTTACCCACGCGTCCTTATCCCACCGACATCTTTAGTCTCGGTTGCACCCACCAGCCGGGACTAAAGGTTACCCACGCGTCCTTATCCCACCAGCATCTTTAGTCTCGGTTGCACCCACTAGCCGGGACTAAAGGTTACCCACTTCCTTATCCCACCTGCAACATCGTAAGCCATCCCAAGATGCACATGTGTGCACAATATGGGCATATTATCACAAACTATGCCCTGATTCTAGCCATAACATTGGTGGTTTGACCTAAATGCCATGAAACCTCGAACATGATAGGTCATTTTGTGAAGGATTTTTTATGATGTTTGCAATTTTTCAAGTTCAATATTTTTCCTTGCAACTGTGACACATAATATGACACCACGCGAAGGTTTCACATTGTTTGGATCATTTTTGAATTTCTTATGCCCGTTTCAAACTATATTCAAAACGGCGGGCATGAAGCTTCTTAGCCCCGGGCTAAGCCTCGCTGAACTTGAAGTGGATCTCTGATGAAATAGCATGTTGTGAACCTATAAATGATTTTTTTTAAATTCACAAGCATTATATCATGTACTTGTAGTTCAAATCTTGGCAACCTCCTATCGATTCAGCAGGAATTTGTCTTTTTCATGAGGGATGGATAGAAAGGTTCTAGATACACCGGTTGGGAAATTGTCCATATAAGGTGGTATAGTATTTTTGAAAAATGGTTTGGTACCAATGCCAAACTTTAATTTGGTGGTTGCTTCACAGAACACCCCGATTTCGGCACCTCAAAAATGGAAATTGGCTTTTTCGTGCGTCGAAAGAGAAAACTTCCTCCTGCAACATCGTAAGCCATCCCAAGACACACATGTGTGCACATTATCACAAACTATGCCCTGATTCTAGCCATAACATTGGTGGTTTGACCTAAATGCCATGAAACCTCGAACATGATAGGTCATTTTGTGAAGGATTTTTTATGATGTTTGCAATTTTTCAAGTTCAATATTTTTCCTTGCAACTGTGACACATAATATGACACCACGCGAAGGTTTCACATTGTTTGGATCATTTTTCAATTTCTTATACCCGTTTCAAGCTTCTTAGCCCGGGGCTGAGCCTCGCTGAACTTGAAGTGGATCTCTGATGAAATAGCATGTTGTGAACCTATAAATGATTTTAAAAAAAATTCACAAGCATTATATCATGTACTTGTAGTTCAAATCTTGGCAACCTCCTACCGATTCGGCAGGAATTTGTCTTTTTCATGAGGGATGGACAGAAAGGTTCCAGATACACCGGTTGGGAAATTGTCCATATAAGGTGGTATAGTATTTTTGAAAATTGGTTTGGTACCAATGCCAAACTTTAATTTGGTGGTTGCTTCAAAGAACACCCCGATTTTGGTACCTCAAAAATGGAAATTGGCTTTTTCGTGCGTCGAAAGGGAAAACTTCCTCCTGCAGTAAGCCATCCCAAGATACACATGTGTGCATAATATGGCACATTATCACAAACTATGACCTGATTCTAGCCATAACATTGGTGGTTTGACCTAAATGCCATGAAACCTCGAACATGATATGTCATTTTGTGAAGGATTTTTTATGATGTTTGCAATTTTTCAAGTTCAATGTTTTTCCTTGCAACTGTGACACATAATATGACACCACGCGAAGGTTTCACATTGTTTGGATCATTTTTGAATTTCTTATACCCGTTTCAAACTATATTCAAAACGGCGGGCATGAAGCTTCTTAGCCCAGGGCTGAGCCTCACTGAACTTGAAGTGGATCTCTGATGAAATGGCATGTTGTGAACCTATAAATGATTTTTAAAAAAATTCACAAGCATTATATCATGTACTTGTAGTTCAAATCTTGGTAACCTCCTACCGATTCGGCAGGAATTTGTCTTTTTCATGAGGGATGGACAGAAAAGTTCCAGATACACCGGTTGGGAAATTGTCCATACAAGGTGGTATAGTATTTTTGAAAAATGGTTTGGTACCAATGCCAAACTTTAATTTGGTGGTTGCTTCACAGAACACCCCGATTTCGGCACCTCAAAAATGGAAATTGGCTTTTTCGTGCGTCGAAAGAGAAAACTTCCTCCTGCAACATCGTAAGCCATCCCAAGATACACATGTGTGCACATTATCACAAACTATGCCCTGATTATAGCCATAACATTGGTGGTTTGACCTAAATGCCATGAAACCTCGAACATGATAGGTCATTTTGTGAAGGATTTTTTATGATGTTTGCAATTTTTCAAGTTCAATATTTTTCCTTGCAACTGTGACACATAATATGACACCACGTGAAGGTTTCACATTGTTTGGATCATTTTTGAATTTCTTATGCCCGTTTCAAACTATATTCAAAACGGCGGGCATGAAGCTTCTTAGCCCGGGGCTGAGCCTCGCTGAACTTGAAGTGGATCTCTGATGAAATAGCATGTTGTGAACCTATAAATGATTTTTTTAAAAATTCACAACCATTATATCATGTACTTGTAGTTCAAATCTTGAAAAGTTTTTTAAAATTCCAAATTATGCAATAAATATTTTGTTAATGCAATTTTAATTGTAAATAGTACAATTGTATAGTTCAAATAAAAATATTTGAAAACAGAAAATGTTTTTTGATTAGTTATTTAAATTGAAGCAGTTTTCCTCTTAAAAGTTTTTTTAAATTCCAAATTATGCAATAAATATTTTGTTAATGCAATTTTAATTGAAAATAGTAAAATTGTATAGTCCAAATAAACATATTTGAAAACAGAAAATGGTTTGTGATTAGTTATTTAAATTGAAGCACTTTTCCTGTTAATTTTTTTTGAAATTCCAAATTATGGAATAAATATTTTGTTAATGCAATTTTAATTGAAAATAGTAAAATTGTAAAGTCCAAATAAAAATATTTGAAAACAGAAAATGGTTTTTGATTAGTTATTTAAATTGAAGCACTTTTCCTGTTAAAAGTTTTTTGAAATTCCAAATAAATAATCATCTTAAATTGAAACATCTTATTAATTAAAGAAGAAACAAATTTGAAAATGGCGGGAAGACCAAAAGGTTTGCCAAAATCTGAAAAACGGGTCAACGATCCCGTCCCACCAACCGAGACCGATGATCCTGGATGCGCGCGCTGCCATTAACATGCCTTTGGTCACGGTTGTTGGCACGAACCGGGACCGTTGATCCTTTGGTCCTGGTTGGTGGAACGAACCGGGACCAAAGGCCACGCATATGGCAGCACAGCAACGCTCGTGCCCCAGATCTTTGGTCCCGGTTGGTGGCACGAACCGGGACCGTTGGCCCTTTGGTCCCGGTTATTGGGACGACCCGGGACCAATGGTCTGTACAGTTAACAGCCCTGGCCCTTCCTCCTCCCCAACTCCCCCAATTCACAGAGCACATCGACGCGCGGCTAAGGAAAATTTGCGGCGGAGCAAAATCACGCTGGCAGTCTGCCCAAATCTAGAGCGACCGCTTCATGTCATCGACACCCGTCGCTGAGCGCCACTGTCTGCCGCCACGAGCAGGCAAGGAAGCTCCGCCTCGCTGCAATCGACCCCACCTTCCCCGACTTCGCCCGCCGCG
The DNA here is from genome assembly GCA_910589775.1 of Avena eriantha. NCBI lineage: Eukaryota > Viridiplantae > Streptophyta > Magnoliopsida > Poales > Poaceae > Avena > Avena eriantha. The sequence continues at coordinate 350,137,866 of OU342741.1, forward strand.
TTCTCCATTGATGCTGGCAGCGCCCGGCCTCCTCCGGCCTCACCGCACCCTCCATCGGCCTCCTGGTGAGCCACTGCTGCTCCAACACCACTCCTACATCTCCCTCCCTCACTGTATCGTCCTCCCCACGAGCACCTGCCGCCGCCGGCCGCCGGCCACCGTCAAATAGCTTGCTCCGGCACACCTCCTATAGCGGCGCCACCCGTTTTAGGTAGCCCGCATCGCGCTGGTTCGAACCGGGACAGTGGCGTCACCCCGCGCGCTTCTCTCCGCTGTCTTCCACCACCACCTGGCAGTTCGCCGGTGAGCCTACGTGGCGCCACAGTGGCGTCGACCAAGCCCCGCCAGCGTGGCATCTGAGGTGGCTTGGGCCCCCCGCGTCAGTCTCTGTGGCTAGTTTAGCCATGGAGAAAAAAAACCCACCCCGAGCTGACGTCATAATGACGCAGTAAAAGTTTAATATTTGTTTAAATAATTTCAAAAAAGAGTTTAATCTTATAAATTCAATAACTAATTATTTCTAAGTCAGAAAAATATGTATAATATATCAAAATGTTCAGAAAAATGAGATCTACACAATAGACTCATAATCATGCATTGTTCAACAACTTTGATTACAAGTTTAATGAGAGATTGAAATCAACCCCTCGTAGGTGATTTCGGGGTCTCTCCTGTACTAGGGTTTGGACCCTTTGGATCCCACTTAAATTGCCAAGCATACCTTAGGGTTAAATTTCAACTATGTTTAACTTGTCATATCATTATCGATGCCATGTGTTGATTGTTTAACTTGCAGATACTATGGATCCAACACATCAGGAAAACATCCTCCAAGGGATGATCTACGAAAATGAAGATATCGATATCGATGTCATGAGTGAGTTTCTGAACGATTCCGGTCAGGGAGATGAGTCTCTCAACCGAGGAGACGGCTCCGGTGAGGTTGAAGCCGAAGCCTGGGACAGGGGAGAAGCCGATAAGGAAGAAGGCAACGGCTCCGGTGGAACCTTAAATCTCGCAAACACCGGCGAGGTGTATATATGTATTTTTGTAATTAAAATGCAGCTGTCTATATATATACATGCATATATTAACACTCTTTCTTATTTTAGCCCTCTAGATCGAGAACTTCTTCCGTAAGAATGAAACGAGGCCCAACAAAAAAGTTGGATGACACTGTGAGGTATAGGATCGACGTGGTCGGTGTAGATGGCGAACTCCAAGCTCCCGTCGATGTCGCAAGAAAATTTGTCAAGCAATGCGGAGTTCTTGTGAGGGACTACATCCCGATCACCGTTCAAGAATGGAATCGGCCAAGTGGCGGTGGGGTCCTGTATGTCGGCGACAACGCCAAAGATAAGCTTTTTGACAAGCTCATGACTAATTTCCTCATGCCGGAACTAGATGTGACTCCAGATGAGGAGGAGAGAGCAAGAAGGGAGCTTGTGCAAAGAGTCAAGAAGTACAAGACATCGGAGAAAGCTAAGAAAAGGTCTAGAATAAATACGGAGAACGCTGCTAAGAAATTGTACCATCATAACATGGGGCCTGCTGGCTACGCCGGTTGCATGCCTAAGTGGGATGCACTTGAGGTCAATTACATAGCTGCCGGGATCAAACCAGAGCCCGCAACATGGACACCACGGGCGAGAAACTGGTTTTATGGCCATGGGGGCACGTTGGACAAAGAAGGGAGGGCAATATATAATCAGAAACACAAAGATTATCCCCTACTGCCCATCAACGATATTAGAAATGCAGTAGATTATGTTGCAGCGGGACGGTTCGTTCCCGATAGAGAGAACGACGAGCTCACACGGGCCCTTCAAAATCCTGAACACGACGGACGAGCACGACGCACACCAGGCTCCAAGCCGTGGAAGGTTGCCTTCCCCCCGGAAATGAAGAGATATCCCGATAAAAGCCATCCGAGGAGAAAGTAAAGGGAGGCAGCTAAGAAAGCGGTCGCTACAGACCGGCTGCGTAATGTAGAAGAAGCATTAAAGCGGCACCAGGATCAACTCGACAGACTTAGCCAACAAGGTACTAGTAGCCAATCTAAGCGGCACGTGGTAGAAGCTGCATTCGAGGGTACCGGTGCCCCATCGAATAAGAAAAGCAACGTCACTTCCACACAGCTCCATGATGTTGATGATGATGCACCGACGACATCTCCTCGTAAACGCTACCGAGTGGATGATATCACGGAGACAAAAACTTGTGAGCTAAAGGTGCAGGTTATAAACTTAAGGGTGACGGCGACGGTCGGCATGGCGGTACCAATTGCGCCTAACCCAACTTGGCATTGCAGACCGGTTCCAAAAGGGTACGCTGTCGTCACGGTGGATGAGGTGAAGGAAGATTTTGAGGAGCTGAAGCTAGACCATCCTGCAGGGGAAGATATGGAGCTGACTCAACTAGGAGAAGCCAAAGGGGGACTATTCTATGGCTAAAGGAGCGCATCATGCTTCCAAATTATGTGCCGCCAAGGCCACCCACTCCTCAGAGCAGCAATCCACCTTCGCCGCCACCTCACCATTCTCTAGCGCAACCGTCGCCTTCACCGCCTCACCACTCAGCGCAACCGTCTCCATCGCCACGTCAGCCGTCTCCGCCACCGCGTCAGCCGTCTCCGTCCCCTGAGCCTCAGAGACAAAAGCGGAAGTAAACTAAGGGGGGCAGCACCACCAGCAGCAGCAAGAACATGTTCTGATCACCGAAACGTAAGCAATCGCCCCTCCCAAGAGTACCTCATCAGAATATGAAGAAGCTACCTTGCGAGAAGACAGATGAGGAAACTGATGCGGCCGCAGCTGCCCATTATGAAAAGTGGAAGATTGACATGGCTAACAAGAAAAAGGCGATAGAGGCATTTTTCCCAGTCACCGCAGAAGATAAAGCTAAAGCAGCCGCGCTTAAGATTCAGCTTCACCAACCCATAGCGCTCACATCAGACTATAATCGCTCTATTACCAAGTGGGCTGAGGCAAAAGAGTGGAGAGTCGGGAAAGAAGTTGCCCAGCTCGGACAACAGAAAAATCAATCTATCGAACCGCTCAAAGTGTACGATACCAATGAGTGGATGATCCAGGAGCGGCATGATCCGAACATTGATCCGGAGTTTGTTCGACTATACGGAGAAAAAGCCCAATTATATGGACTGTCTATTACTGAGTACATGAGCCGTATGCATGAGTTTGAGGGGTACCAAGAAACAGCATACGTGTACCAGTACGGGGCTCCTCTCATCAAACCCGAGTTAGTCAAAGATCTACCAACAAAAATGCAAAGATTGCATAACTGGTACATCCAAGCCTGTGCTGATTCCAAAAACTGGATCTATGCTGCATATAAACACCACCATTACGGTCATGGAGATGGCTTCCTACTGATCGAATTTCCAGAATTATTTCAGTTTTACCAACAAGACGCCCTCAACAAAACTATCGCCAGTGCCTATTGTTTGTAAGTATTATTAATTTCTGTAATTAAGTCTTTCTAGCTCAGCTCATTCGTTGCTTGTATAATCTTACTAATCACTATACTAATTATATATGCAGAATGAAGATTCAAGAATGCAACAAAGGACAAATCTATGACCTTGGGTTTGTTGACTGTAATTTCGTTCATGAAGTTACTCTAAAAACAAATCCCAAAGAGACAGAGGATAACTTGTTCCAAGCGTTGAAGTATTTCAGCAACAGAAGGGAAATACTATTTCCTTACAATGCTGCGTGAGTGTTACTGTCTTGTACACATTCTATTTTCAATTACTTGATGTTAAGCGTATAATTGACTCGTGTTATATTTTGTTAGTGTGTCAAGCTTCCACTATATTCTCTTAATCATTTCTGTTGACATCGGAGTAGTAAAAGTCCTGGACTCGAAACGCACACCATTAGAAAAGTGGGCGGACATGCAGGAATGCCTCTAGAAGGCTTGGAAACGGTTCACCGCCAAAACTAGGGGTTTGGAAGCCAGAGCTTACATTTCAACCATTGACTATAAGTACTACTTGCTAGATCCACGCATCTCTTAGATTTTAGTTTCAATACCACCATTATCATGCTTGATTATTATTTTGATTGAACTCTGTTCTCGTAAAGTGCTTGAGGCAGGAACCCGGGAATAACTTATGTGGATACTATGTCTGCGAGTTCATTCGCCAGACGACCAAAGAGAAGGGGGCAGACCGGAACATCAAAAAGATAAACAATAATCACAACTTTATTTTATTACCACCAATTGTGTTTAGTTTCATTCATATATATTGATCCCCTTCTTTATATTAGATCGAACGGATGCGGGACGGTCTTCTATCACAAGAACGCGTGCAAGCAATTCAAGAGGAAATTGCCGGATTCTTGTTAGAACAAGTCATAGATCCGAAAGGAGAATACTATTACCCACTTCATTTGGAAGGGTGAAGTGTATAAAAGAAGATTTAATTAGATCAAATTCGTGTGAGAGTATCGTTTGTAATTATAATATCCCTTGGAGAATACTATTACCCACTTCAAAAGAAGATTTAATTAGATCAAATCCGAAAGGAGAATACTATTACCCTGCCACGGCACAAAACCCTACCGCGGTAGAAAAATAGCCCGAAAATCCTGCCGCGGCACAGAGACCAACGATCCCGGTTCGTCCCAAGAACCGGGACCAATGATCCACCCCCGCCCGTCTCTGGCGCTGCCACGTGGGGACCCATTGGTCCCGGTTTTTCCCACGAACCAGGACCAATGATCCACCCCCCCCCCTTCGTTGCTCGCCTGCCCACATGGAGACCCATTGGTCCCGGTTCGTGCGCGAACCGGGACTAACATTAGTCCCGAGTGATTGGTCCCGGTTCTGGAACCGGGACCAAAGGCCCTTATGAATCGGGACTAGAGGCCATTTTTTCACCAGTGAACGAAGCCGCATGAGACGCCACAACCTCCTGTTGTGGGATCTGCAGCGACAACATCAAGCCACGAGGGCTACACTGCCAAGGTGTAGACGGAGATGATGACACAACAAAGTTGGCCTTATGCCTGTTGTTGTTCATACTTTCCGAGGCTACAAGTGATGTTGAACGCTTAGCTAACATGTCTGCGACGATAGCCCGTTGTTCTGAAATGTTCGATGGAAGAGAAAACTCTACATGAGATGCATAGGGAGACCTTTCTGAAGCGTCAGGTAAAACCGCTGTCTTGGTAGCTGGCGTGGGCATACCTTATAGGTACTCGAGTTTGGTATATATGGTTAGATCTGATAGAAGCCCACGGTGGTTCCAGGGCCCAATCCAGGATTCGGGTGACCTACGGAGACTCCGACTGCTTGTAGTACAAGGCAAAGCCTAAGATAGAAAGATTAAACGGGCGAATGCTATGTAACCGACTCGACTTGCTACCTGAGACCTGGCCTATCTATATAAAGGCTAGGAGGGGGCGGCGAGGAGGACAAGCACAACCCTAGTTTCCGAAACCTCGCCAGATTGCATCTGCGCACCCCTGTAACTTTCAACTCCCTCGATAATTCCAAGAGCAGACAAGCAGGAGTAGGGACCTCTACGAGGCCTGAACCTGGGTAAACCTTGCGTCCCTATGTGCTTGTTTGCTAGCCGATTGATGCCTCCAGCACTCCCTCCTTCTCCAAAACCCAAGTCCATAACAATGGGCATCGATGAGTTTAACCCTCGTCAATTGGCGCCGTCTGTGGGAACTAGGAGTGCTGATGTCGTGGCTTCTTTGGCCCCGTCAACCGTGATCTACAAGTCTGCAACAGCAGAGACTCGCCTCCTCTTTGGTGCCTTTGACTTCACCATCCACACGCTAGCCACTCGCCCAGCTTTGGAGTCCGTGGGTGAGGGAATCGCCTGGGCGATCGGGAGCCTACGCTTCCAAGTTGGTCAGCTGGGCACACTCCGCCTCCCTGACCAGCCTGTGGTTCCCGCGATTGCTCTAGCATCATGGTTTCCATCGCCGATCAGCACCCTGAGTGAACTCAATGCCCCGACAACAGTCAGGAACGCGATGAGCGACAATAGTTGCGGATCCGATCTAGGCAATCTAGCCACTGAAGACGGAGCCTACGGCTCTGGATCTAAAAGCTGCGAAAGCAATAGCTGGCGACACCGACACTAGTCGCGAAAGCACCAGGACTGGCCCGACCAACAGCGGCATCCCAGTTGCGAACGGTGGCCCCGCCTTCAGCACGCCCACCAACAATGGGACAGAAGACCTGCACCTCACGGCGAATGAGCGCACCAAAGAGCGCATGCTAATCATTCTCAACGACAATGAGTGGGCTCGCTGTTGAGAAGCTCTGCGGAGAAATTCCCTGCCCTTAAACTCATCACAAGAGATGTTGATGGGTTACCATTGGCTGCTCAAGGAGGAGTACAAGTGCCAACAGCAACTAATCGCGCAACTCGACGCGCACAGAAAAGTAGCGGATGAGTCGAGCCTTTGGCGGGCACAACTCTCCTCCATGGGAGGATCCTCCTCCAAGGGCAACAACCATGTGGCCGCCAAAAGGCACTCTCGACTGGCCCACCTCACCGACAAGGAACGAGAAGAGGCCGCGCGAGTCCTCGACTTCTCATCCATGATGGTGGATACGTGGGGCAACATGTTCCCGAACACGCTGCAGGCAGCGGTGACTGCAGCCACCATGTACCTCCTCAACAACCAACCTCCGGCTGGGATCCGCGAGCCGCCATGCACCGATCTATGATCGCAGGCTCAGGGCTAGTCGAAGCTACCCTCATCAAGGATCCAACATCATATCCGAAAAAGAGTAAGGCTCTGGCCAAACTCTACTCCTCGCCCTCGTCCAGCGACGACAGCCACGACTTGTCTTGACGTTGCCGCTCACAGTGACAAGACCACGACTACGACGCGCGTGATGACATCGCGCAGCGCATGGTCGACAAGATGCACGCAAGGCATGCTCGTTCGACTGACTTGGAGGACGATGACATAGAGCTCTGTGGTACCAGATGCTTCAGCAGAGCCATCAGGCAGAAGCGAATGCCTAAGGGGTTCAAGCTCCCATCAGAGAACCCGAAATTTGACGGCCTCCAGGACCCGAAAATCTGGCTAGAAGATCACATGTCCTCCGTTAGGTTGCACGGCGGAAGCTCGAGCACGGCGATGTAATGCCTCCAGCTACAGCTGCAAGGCACCGCTCGTGCGTGGCTTAATAACCTCCCACGCGGATCCATTCGCAGCTAGGAAGAGCTGGTGTACAGCTTCGTGCGAAACTTCAAGGGCACTTACAAAAGGCCCGCATCATTCAAAGAATTAAGAGGCTGCCACCAAAGGTCTGGCGAGTCGCTGCGCTCATACATCCAGAGATGGTCCATCATCAAGAATTTTACAGAAGACATCTCCGAGGATCAAGCAATCGACGCGTTCAACAGCGGCATGCGCCGCAGAGAGCTCAGGGAGGAGCTGGGCCGCTCGAGGCCCAAGACAATCCACCACCTGATGGAGATCGCAAACAGGTGGGCCGATGGAGAGGACTCGGTGAAAAACCATGCCTACTCCAATGATGACAACGACCTCGGGCGTAGATGCGGTCACCGAGGGAAATGTCGAATGCGCGGTGACAAGGACGGTGAAGAGGTCGAGATGGTCACGGCTGACTACGCTCACAAACGCGATGACAACCGCAACAACGGATATCACAGTGGTGGATACCGTGACAGCGAGAAAACCATGCAAGTGTGGCAACGTCGCACTCGCGATGAGGCACCCGCAACATCGATCCAGGGCAAACTGTCCAGACCATGCAGCATGCACTACTACATCGACAAGCACAACGGCAAGAAAAAGTCCAGCCACCTCCTAAAGGACTATCGCGAATTCCTCAAGCTCCACGAAGGCCTGACCCATATGAATCGCGACGCGATTAACCAAGGCTATGGAGTTGCCCCGGGCGCTGTGGCACATGGAGCTCCTCCACCACCGCCAGGTCCAGTACCACCTGCGGCTGCACCAGTCCAGAACCATGGGGGCGAACCATACCCCCGACCACTAGGGAATATGGGAACGATCCGAAAGGGTCGTCCCTCAAATCCAGTGTAGAAATCGATCACTTGCCAAGTCAACCTGGCAACGAACTCTCCGCCTTCCACCACTAAGTACCTCAGTGGCAGCGAGTCTTGCATCACCTTCGACAAGAGCGATCACCCGCGTCAAGTACCTTGCCTAGGCCACTGTCTCGTGGTGCTCAAGGCATAGATTGGAGGCTTCGAGATGAGTCGCGTCTTCATGGATGGTGGAAGCGGCATCCTCATGTTCGCGAATACCTTGCGAGCAATGAGGATCCCTCTACATGTTTGGAAGTTTCAGACATGACGTTCCACGACATTGTTCTAGGGAAGGGCGTGTACCCCTGGGCAAGATCAACCTCGATGTCATCTTCGGCATGCCGCAGAACTTTTGGCGAGAGCGCATCGACTTTGAAGTTGTCGACTGACCTTCACAGTACCACTGCATCCTCGGGCGTGTTGCGTTCGCGAGGTTCATGGCGGTACCACACTACGCTATCTGCATATGAAAATGTCGGGCCCAAACGGCATCATCACAATCAATGGAAGCTTTCAGAGGCCTGATAGCTGCGATAGGGAATTCAACAGAATCTCCCAGTCCTTCGACATGCAAGAGCAACTCGCGAGGTTGAAGGAGTCGACAGACAACCGTCTGCCTCCCCTGAGCAAGACAAGCTCACCCGACCAATCCTTAGACACGTCGGTGCACACCAAGAAATTCTAGGTCCACCCAATGGACCCGACCAAGACAGCCCTCATCACCAACAACTTGAGTCCCACATAGGAACTTGCGCTCGTCGAATTCCTCCGTGAGTGCTAGGAAATGTTTGCTTGGTGTCCAGCAGACATGCTAGGAGTTCCCAGGGAATTCGTCGAGCACTCACTCAACGTGAATCTAGACGCAAGGCCAGTCAAGCAAACAATACGGCGAGTGTCTGAACCAAGAGCAAAAGCGGTCGGTATGGAAATCAACCGACTCCTTGACGCAAAATGCATACGCGAGATCAAGGAAAGCACCTGGCTCGCAAATCCGGTGCTTGTGCCTAAAAAGGACATGGATATCCTGCGGATGTGCGTGGTCTTCACCTCCTTGAACAAGCACTACCCGAAGGATCACTTCCTGTAGCCATGGATCAATCAAATAATAGACTCCACTGCGGGATGCGATCGTCTCTGCTTCCTCGACACCTACTCAGGCTATAATCAGATTCGAATGAAGGAGGAAGACTAGGAGAAAACGGTGTTCACAACACCCTTTGGTGTGTTCTGCTACAACATGATGCCCTTTGGGCTAAAAAACGCAGGAGCAACCTATCAGCGGTGTATGCAGGCCTGCCTCAAGAACCAACTTGGTCGCAATATCCAAGTCTACGTCGACGACATCGTCGTCAAAACCAAAGAGGAAGCCATGTTACTCGACGATCTCCGCGAGACCTTCATTAACGTCGATCGCTACCAGATCAAGCTCAATCCGGACAAATGCGCCTTCAGCGTACCATCTGGGCAATTGCTCGGGTATCTCATGTCCATGAGAAGGATTGAAGCAAACCCGAAGAAAATAAAATCCATACTGGCCATGGAGAAACCGAAGAACATAAAAGGCGTCCAGCAGCTGGCTGGGCGAATCGAGGCGCTCAGTCGATTCATCAGTCGAATGGGTGAAAAGACACTGCCTTTCTATCAACTTCTCCGTAAAGCTAATAAGTTCGAGTGGACAGACGAAGCACAAGAAGCATTTTAAGACCTCAAGCGTCTACTACCCACCTCGCCAGTATAGGTGACGCCTCGTGGAAAGGAGCCGATGTTGCTATATATCTCTGCCACCAACCAGGTGGTCAGCACCGTGCTCGTGGTGGAGCGAGATGAAGAAAATAAAGTCCACGGGGTACAACGCCCAGTCTACTACCTCAGCGAGGTGCTCACACCAACAAAACAATGGTACCCGCACTACCAGAAGCTGGCCTACGGCGTCTTCATGACCGCCAGGCGACTGCGCCACTACTTCCAAGAGCACACAATCATAGTGGTGAATGACGCTCTGCTCGGGCACATACTCAATAATCCTGATGCCACCGGACGAGTCACGCTCTAGGGCATAGAACTGTCCCCACAAGACATCACGTACTAGAAGCGCGACCCGATCAAATCGCAAGTTCTCCCGGACTTCCTCGTGCACTGGATGGAGAACCAGCTCCTGACAAGCCAGACATGTCCTACCTATGGACAATGCACTTCGATGGATCCAAGCGCAAGGAAGGAGCTGGCGCAGGTGTCATACTAACATCGCCCCAAGGTGAGAAGATGAGGTACGTTCTGCGAATGCAGTTCATAGCCTCCAACAATGAAGCCGAATATGAATCGTTGATCCACGGGATGCGAATGACAAAAGCCTGCAGCGTCAAGCGACTCGTCATCTATGGCGACTCCAAGTTAGTGGTCAACCAAACAATGAATGAGTGTGACGCTCTGAGCTACAACATGATCGCTTATCGCGACCTCTACGACACACTCAAAGGAGACTTCGATGACTGCGACATGCGACACGTCGGCCACGAAAGCAACGAGGAGGCGGACATACTCGCCAACATTGGTTCCACCTATGACCAAGTGCCACCTGGTGTATTTTTGGAGCACATATGCAAGCGCTCCATCAAGCAAAAGGCTACAGAGCCTAAAGCTAGTACGACAAAGGACTCAGGGGCTACGCCACCGAGCAAGCCCATGGCACTCGACAAAATGGAGCCTAACAGAGGACTCGAAGGCCCCATGGAGGTCATGATGATCGAGCCATCCTGGACACAACCATACATCACATACCTGCTCTGCGAAAGGCTACCAGATGACCCGACTGATGTGCGCTACATAGCGCGACGATCCAAGGCATTCGCCCTCATCAACGGGGAACTATACATGCGCAACATCACAGGAGTCCTTCAGCGATGCATCTCCAAATGGGACGGAAGAACCATCCTCCTCGACATACACGAAGGCCCTTGCGGGCACCACCCCGGCAGTCGCGCCCTCGTCGCTAAAGCTCTACGAGCTGGATTCTACTAGCCAACGGCCATGCGCGACGCCAAGGACATCGTCCAGCGGTGCAGCGCCTACCAGCGATTCGCGGACAAACCGCACGCACCTGGCGTGGAACTCAGACCAATATACCTGTGGCCTGGCCATTCGCACAATGGGGACTCGACATGGTCGGCAAACTCCAGAGATCCTCATGAGGAGGGTACGTCTACCTTATAGTCACGGTCAAAAAATTCACCAAGTGGATTGAGGCCATGTCGGTGACAAACCAATCGAGAGCCAGCGCTGTCAAATTCTTTGATTCCATTGTATTCTACTTCGGGGTGCCACATAGCATCATCACGGATAATGGGACGAACTTCACCTACAAAGAGTTCTAGGAATTTTGCGAAAACCTGGGAATAAACATTAGCTATGCCTCAGTGGCGCACCCTCAGACCAACGGTCAAGTCGAAAAGGACAACGACCTCGTATGTGGCGGTATAAAGAAAAGGCTCCTCCAGCCACTCAAACAAGTAGCCGGGTGCTGGCCAGACGAGCTGCAATCAGTAGTTTGGAGCCTGCGCACAACTCCAAACAGCGCCATAGGCTACACTCTGTTCTTCATGGTGCACGGTGCTAAAGCGGTACTACCCACAGAAGTGCGCTATAATGCCCCGTGGGTGGTTGCATACAACAAGAAAGAATCAACTCTCACAGTCGAAGACTCCGTCGACCTCCTCGATGAGGTACGTCAGATTGCAGCGGAAAGATCCACGATCTACCAGCAGAACCTCCACAACTACCACGACAGAAGGCTACACCCCAGATCCTTCGTTGAAGGAGACCTGGTCCTACGACTGAAGCAGCAAGGGCACCTCAAATTCGAGTCCCCTTGGGAAGGACCTTACGTGATTACCGAAGTAATCCCAGGTGGCGCCTATCGCCTTAAAGACTTAGAGAGCAGAGTCGCATACTCCAACCCCTAGAACGTCACGCAGCTGCGCTATTTCTACCCTTAGATGTTTTTTACTTTACAAATAACGCTATTCAGCCAGGCTACTTAGCCACACATTGTACCTCGTGCTATAGTGCGAATAAATAAAGCTAAGTACCCCAAACCTTGCGTTTTTTCTTCTGGTTCACTCGCAATTATATCAGTCGTGAGCTGCATGATACGTTGTAAATGTATCTATAATTTTTGATGTTACATGCTTGTTTTATATCTACTTTCTTATGTTTTGTTCACACTTTGAGGTATTTTTATACATTTTCTGGAACTAACCTATTAACAAGATGCCACAGTACCAGTTGTCTATTTTCTACTGTTTCTGGTTTCATAAAAGCTAGTAAGGAAATATTCTCGGAATTGGACGGGACAAAAGCCAAAGTCAATATTTTACCCGAAGCAATAGGGAGACAAGGGGAGATGAAGTGGCACACTAGGGCGGCCACACCTGGTGGTGGCGCGGCCTAGGGGGGCGCGCCACCAGGGGTGTGGGCCCCCTGGTGCTCCACCGACCTTGCCCATTCGCCTATAAAATCCTCCCGGGATGAAAACCCTAAGGACCCGATCAAAAAGCCACGAAAGAGTGTGTAGCCACCGCCATCTCCATCCCTAGATCGGGGGGGTCTGAAGCTCTTCCCGGCACCCTACCGGAGGGGAGAGATCACCCTAGAGGCCTTCTTCATCACCATGCAAGCCTCCGGAGTGATGCGTGAGTAGTTCACCCTTGGACTATGGGTCCATGTAGTATCTAGATGGTTGGTTCTCCTCCTTTGTGCTATCATGTTTAGATCTTGTGAGCTCCGTTCATGATCAAGATCATCTATTTGTAATCCTACATGTTGTGATTGTGTGGATCTGATGGATATCGAGATACTATTTCAGATTGATTATTGATTAAATCATGTCTATGTTATTTGTGATCTTGCATGCTCTCCGTCGTTAGTAGCTATCTTGGCCAAGTAGATGCTAGCAACTGCAAGAGGGAGTATTTATGCTCGATAGTGGGTTCATGCCTCTAGTAATCTGGGGAAGTGACAGAAATATCTAAGGTTGTAGATGTGTTGTTGCTACTAGGGGGAAAACAACAATCCTTTGTCCATGGGACAATCGTATTGTTTACTTTACACACTTTGCTTAATGCAATTATCTGTTGCTTGCAACTTAATACAGGAAGGGGTTCGGATGATAACCTGAAGGTGGATTATTAGTCATAGATGCAGTTGGATTACGGTCTATGTATAATGTTGTAATTCCCAATCAAATCTCATAGGAGTCAAGATGTCTAGTATATGCATTTTTGTGCTTTCTCAAATCTATCAATTGCCTCGCTATAATTTGTTCACCCAACATGCTATCTATCTTAAGGAGAAAGACCTCTAGTGAACTATGGACCTCGTTCCATGCTTTTACTATTGATATACCATCTACTGTTTACCGTTTACTGTTTACTTTCTGCAAGCAATTACTATTTTCCACACTATACATTTAATCCTTTGTTATCAACAATACTGGTGAGATTAACAACCTCACTATAAGTTGGGGCAAAGTTCTGTGGTTGTGTTGTGTAGGATTCCAAGTTGCTAGCAACACCTTGTAGTTGTTTCCTTGCTCCTACTTGTTCGATAACCTTGGTTTCATAACTGAGGGAAAACTTGATGCTGTGCTCATCATACCTTCCTCTTGGGGTTCCCAACGAGCTCGATATATTTTGAGCCATCAAGCCTTTTTTCTGGCACCGTTACCCGGGAGTTAAGGACAGCTTCACAAGGGGAGTTTCTCACAACCAATCTTTTTACTTTGTTATTGTTTTGCTTAGTTTCTCTACTTAATTTTGTTTGCTTCTTTTTCTGAAAAATACAAAAAAAATAGTTCCTACTATAGTTGTTTTTTTGTTGGTCTGTTTTTGTCTTGCTTCATCATGCTTTCTATCAATGGTTGGTTTCTTTGAAACTAGATATTATTGGCAAGGTGGGTTCACAGAAGAACAAAAATATTATGAGGAACACCGCTTGTCACAAAAAGGGAAACACTTATGGGAACAACTTAATAAATTGTATACCATTGCTAGAAACGTGTGCTCTACTTATAATGTTACTTATTGCTTTGATAAATCTTGTTGGTGTAGGAGGTATACACACCTCCCTTTTCAATGTGAGTATAATGATAATGTTACCATATCTTCTTATGTTAAGGGAAATTATGACTTTTATGATTTGGAACAAACTGAAGAATTTATTGCTTGGAAGGGTGCATTCGAACTTGCTTATTTGCTTGAAAATACTGATGATGCACCTTATAAATATGAGGTTTATGATATACTTAGATTTTGATTTGATAATTACAAGGAATAAAATGGCTATATTCTTAAATATCTTAATAGATGCTCTCCACCAACAGAAGAGACTAATGCCTTGCAGGAGCTTATGGAAGAAGAAATTGCTGAAACTGGAAGCTCATTGGATGAAAAAGAGGAGGAGAGTGATGATTAAGAGGAGGAATAATGGAGCAGCTACCCATGTCTACCTCCCAGTAAGAGTAACTCTTTAACTAATACCTTATTTGATCGCTCTCCATGCTTACCAAAGGAGGATGAGTGTGATATTTATATTGTTGAGTTTGTTCATGATGCTACTGAAAATCATTATGAGAGAGGAAAATACGGTTGTTGGAATTCTCATGTTACTAAAACACCTCTCTTTATATTGAAAGTTCCAAAGTCACTCTTGTTTTATCTACCCATTCTTGTTACTATGTGCTTCTTTGATTTATCTTATTACAAGATTCCTATGAATAGGAAGTGGCTTAGACTTAAATGTGTATCATATTTTCTCCTTGATGCTCTCTTTTGCTTCAATTCATATTTCTTATGTGAGCATCTTCTCAAATTACTAAGCCTAGCTCAAAGGCATTAAAGAAAAGCACTATTGGGAGATAACCCAAATTATTTCTATTTTCAGTAAGTTTTTCTTTTGTTGAGTCTTGGAAGTTATTGCTTCAGTAATAACATCTCCTTATCATGTTTGTGTGGTTTTTGTGCTAAGAATAACCTCTAATGAGAGAGAAGTAAGACTTGGGAAAGTTGCTATCCCGAAACAGATTTTTTGTGCTTCACTATAAACAATCGTGAAAAATACCTGTACATAGGATTGAGCTGTTATTCTTTGTGCTTATGCCCCAGGTCATTATATAACTTCCGTTAGTTTATAACTTTTCGATTTGAGCAACAGAAGGTCTTCGAAAAAATCGGCTTTTACTTGCTGGTCTGTTTTGACAGATTTTTGTCATTATTTGCATTTGCCTCTTAATCTCTTTCTCTTTTAGTTCTCTTTGATGACTTGAGGTTTTAGAAGGAATTGCTACAGTATCTTGTGTTTTAGTGGAAGTTTTGCTTGTGTTGAAACTGAACCTAAAGACTTATTATCTTGAATACACTAATGTTGCTAATGAAGATTGTATGAAGTTTTGTATGAAGGGAAATTTTAAAGTGTAGGGAAGAACAATGTGATGAGATGAAGTATGGACAAAAGCTCAAGCTTGGGGATGCCACCCGTGTCACCCCAAGAAATATTCAAGAAGTACAAGCGTTGGGGATGCCCAAGGCATCCCCTTCTTCATCAATAAAAATCTCAGGTTTTCTTCCAAACACTTCATTTTTTATTGTTTCATGCATAATTATGTTTTTCTTGGAGCGTCTTCATTTTTGTTTTTTATTTTCTTTTGTTTGGTTTGCTTAAATAAATTAGTTGGACCCCCACATTCATATGTGGTTTCAAATAAGTTGATTGGTCTTGGAAAAGAGTAGGAAGATTCATGTTTATAAGTGGTACAAAAGGAGCTTGTTTAGACTGTGTCCTAGACTTTATCATGTCATGTTTTATATTGCTTTGGCTTTATGCTTAGTGATTATTGCTGTAGCATGACTTGTTCCAAACAATTGAGATTGCTTAATGTGCCTTGAAAGAATCATGCGTTGTTTTAGCATTCAAAAGCATTATATTGTGGTATTCTCCTTTGATGCTTTATTTGGGTTGACTTGGCACATGCTTACACCATGTTAAGACTATGAACAAGTCACCTTATCCTCTATGATCATTTAGTTTATGACTTGTAATATCACTTTATGCTTTAATTAATAATGTTTTGTCGCTTTGCATGATTATGGCCATTATTGCTCTCTTAGTTGGTCGCCCTAGTCTTTTGCTAGCCTCCACCTATACCAAGTATGAGTTCCACTCATGCATCCAACCCCCAAGAAAACCAAGTTATTCCAAAGAGTCCACTATAAATTCCTATGCATGGTGTGTTATACCATTCCAAGTATATTCATGCTTTTATCTACCTTCCAAATTAAAATTGTTATGAGAAAATTAGTGATTAAAGCTCTGACAAACTTGATGGCACACTTTAATTTCTTGCACTTAATAAACTTGAACCATTGTGTCCATCTATGTTGCGTATATGCTTGCACTTTATAAGTTGTGAATTAGCAGAACCATGCTGTCATGGGGAACACTTTCAACATTGCACTTATTATTCATTTGATATCATGATCTTTTGCTTATGGATCCCGACGGTGTGAAATAAAAGTGGAGCTTGTAAGCTCATGGAGTTTGTATGTGTGTTAGAGAAAAGTCTAGGCGGCTAGCCTAAGCCATGCCTAATCATGGTGGAAACTTGCAGCATAACCATAGTGAGCATTCTATGAAGCATCCTAAATAAAAACCTATGCAAATAGCATAAACAGATCGCCGAGATGCTCATTGTCTGTTGCCTTGTCATTTTGATATGGGATAGCTCCTGTATCATGGTGCAAGGGGTACCTCGTTGGCGGTTCTCTATGATACACATGTACTTACAATGATAAGAACTTACTTGTAACTAAAGTTGAGTAGCATGAGGTTCGGTACTCGTAAGCACGGGGCATGAGATTTTCAACTTATAACTTGTCAAGCATATCCCAATATTTGTGTCACTTTAACCTTAATCACCTCAAGATGCTTATGATAGGGGCAATGAGAGCTGAAAGCTAATAAGTACCATAATTTTTGGAAGCTCTTTATGAAACTTGAATATCTGCTTCCCTTTGTGAAGGGACTTTCTTTTTTACTTTTATGTTGAGTCTCCATCTTCTATATTTATGCACCTATTAAGAGAGCATAGTGGTCATTCTTAGTTTAATGTGCATTGTCCCAAAACTTGTTGATTGATTCATAACTTTGATATTGCTTGGTCTTAAATTATTTGTATCTAGTCACCCTTATGAACTTTGAAGGTGTCCTATGCATTTATTTTTTGCTATACCATGAGGGACAAGTTGAATACCACTTTTATTATGTTTTCTATATGTGAAACAAACAAATGTCTTTCAATGCATTTATATTTATGATATTTTATTTGTACCTTTTCATGTTACAACATAGTTGCTATGTCTTACTATTAGAACTCTATCTTTCATGCTTATGTTTAGAGTACTTTGATCACAGCTATAAATGTTTTACAAATACCTTGATCAAGATTGTGATGGTGCATGTCACCTCAAAAATTATTCTTTTTTATCACTTACCAACTCGAGGACGGGCAGGAGTTAAGCTTGGGGATGTTGATACATCGTAAACTTATATATAATTTTTTATGCTCCATGCTTGTTTTATGTCTACTTTCTTATGTTTTGTTCACACTTTGAGGTATTTTTATACATTTTCTGAAGCTAACCTATTAACAAGATGCCACAGTGCCAGTTGCCTATTTTCTGCTATTTTTGGTTTCAGAAAAGCTAGTAAGGAAATATTCTCGGAATTGGACGGGACAAAAGCCAAGGTCCATATTTTACCCGAAGCAATACGGAGACCAAAGGGGAGACGAAGTGGCGCACCAGGGCGGCCACACCTGGTGGAGACGCGGCCTAGGGGGCACGTCACCAGGGGGTGTGGGCCCTCGGGTGCTCTACCGACCTTGCCCCTTCTCCTATAAAAGCCTCCTTGGACGAAAACCCTAAGGACCCGATCAAAAATCCACGAAAGAGTCTGTAGCCGCCGCCATCTCCATCCCTAGATCTGGGGATCTGAAGCTCTTCCCGGCACCCTGCCGGAGGGGAGAGATCACCCTGGAGGCCTTATTCATCACCATGCAAGCCTCCGGAGTGATGTGTGAGTAGTTCACCCTTGGACTATGGGTTCATGTAGTAGCTAGATGGTTGGTTCTCCTCCTTTGTGCTATCATGTTTAGATCTTGTGATCTCCGTTCATGATCAAGATCATCTATTTGTAATCCTACATGTTGTGTTTGCGGGGATCTGATGGATATTGAGATACTATTTTAGATTGATTATTGATTCGATCATGTCTATGTTATTTGTGATCTTGCATGCTCTCTGTCGTTAGTAGCTATCTTGGTCAAGTAGATTCTAGGAACTCCAAGAGGGAGTATTTATGCTCGATAGTGGGTTCATGCCTCTAGTAATCTGGGGAAGTGACATAAATCTCTAAGGTTGTAGATGTGTTGTTGCCACTAGGGAGAAAACAACAATCATTTGTCCATGGGGCGATCGTATTGTTTACTTTACACACTTTGCTTAATGCAATTATCTGTTGCTTGCAACTTAATATTGGAAGGGGTTCGGATGATAACCTGAAGGTGGATTATTAGTCATATATGAAGTTGGATTACGGTTTATGTATAATGTTGTAATGCCCAATCAAATCTCATAGGAGTCAAGATGTCTAGTATATGCATTGTTATGTTTTCTCAAATCTGTCAATTGCCTCGCTGTAATTTGTTCACCCAACATGCTATCTATCTTAAGGAGAAACACCTCTAGTGAACTATGGACCCTGGTCCATGCTTTTACTATTGATATACCATCTACTGTTTACCGTTTATTGTTTACTTTCTGCAAGCAATTACTATTTTCCACACTATACATTTAATCCTTTGTTATCAGCAAAACCAGTGAGATTGATAACCTCACTGTAAGTTGGGGCAAAGTTCTGTGGTTGTGTTGTGTAGGATTGGAAGTTGCTAGCAACACCTTGCAGTTGTTTCCTTGCTCCTACTGGTTCAATAACCTTGGTTTCATAACTGAGGGAAAACTTGCTGCTGTGCTCATCATACCTTCCTCTTGGGGTTACCGTCGAGCTCGATATAGTTTGAGCTATCACTGCGCCACCCGTTACACTTTCGTTCTACGAACAAACGCAGTATCCTGAGTAGCTGACACACTACCAGTCGAACACTTGATAAACACCAATCTAGGTGCAACGCACCTGACAGGTTGGCAAGGTGCTGAGATAAATACACGTTAGGCTAACAAAAAGGAACTGCATAGTATCATGCACTCGGAACATATATAAAAGCTAGCAAGCTCTCTACGTTAACGGGTATCAAACACACCCGACACAATTGTATGAATTTTACAATGCTTATAAAAATATTTGAAAACAGAAAATGGTTTTTGATTAGTTATTTAAATTGAAGCACTTTTCCTGTTAATTTTTTTTGAAATTCCAAATAAATAATCATCTTAAATTGAAACATCTTATTAATTAAAGAAAAAACAAATTTGAAAATGGCGGGAAGACCAAAAGGTTTGCCAATCTGAAAAACGGGTCAACGATCCCGGTACGTCCCACCAACCAGGACCGATGATCCTGGATGCGCGCGCTGCCATTAACATGCCTTTGGTCCCGGTTGTTGGCACGAACCGGGACCGTTGATCCTTTGGTCCCGGTTGGTGGGACGAACCGGGACCAAAGGCCGCGCACGTGCCAGCACAGCAACGCTCGTGCCCCAGACCTTTGGTCCCGGTTGGTGGCACGAACCGGGACCGTTGGCCCTTTGGTCCCGGTTATTGGGACGACCTGGGAGCAATGGTCTGTACAGTTAACATCCTCGACCCTTCCTCCTCCCCAACTCCCCCAATTCACAGAGCACATCGACACGTGGCTAAGGAAAATTTGCGACGGAGCAAAATCACGCCGGCAGGCTGCCCAAATCCAGAGCGGCCGCTTCACGTTGTCGACACCCGTCGCCGAGCGCCACTGTCCGCCGCCGCGAGCAGGAAAGGAAGCTCTGCCTCGCTGCAATCGACCCCACCTTCGCCGACTCCGGCCGCCGCGTTCTGCACTGATTCCGGCAGCGCCCGCCCTCCTCCGGCGTCGCCGCACCCTCCATCGGTCTCCTGGTGAGCCACTGGTGCTCCAACACCACTCCTACGTCTCCCTCCCTCACTATATCGTCCTCCCCACGAGCACCTGCCGCTGCCGACCGCCGGCCACCATCAAACAGCTTGCTCTGGCGCACCTCCCGTAGCGGCGCCGCCCGTTTTAGGTAGCCCGCATCGCGCTGGTTCAAACCGGGACAGTGGCGTCACCCCGCGCGCTTCTCTCCGCTGTCTTCCACCACCGCCTGGCAGTTCGCCGGTGAGCCTACGTGGCGCCACGGTGGCGTCGACGTGGTGTCGCGTGTGCGTGACGTGGGCGCTGACCAAGCCCCGCCAGCGTGGCATCTAAGGTGGCTTGGGCCCCCCGCGTCAGTCTCTGTGGCTAGTTTAGCCGTGGAGAAAAAAAAACCCCACCCCGAGCTGAAGTCATAATGACGCAGTAAAAGTTTAATATTTGTTTAAATAATTTCAGAAAAGAGTTTAATCTTATAAATTCAATAACTAATTATTGCTAAGTCAGAAAAATATGTATAATATATCAAAATGTTCAGAAAAATGAGATCTACACAATAGACTCATAATCATGCATTTGTCAACAACTTTAATTACAAGTTTCATAAGAGATTGAAATCAACCCCTCGTAGGTGATTTCGAGGTCTCTCCTGTACTAGGGGTCTCTCCGCTACCGACCAGCTGCGTAATGTAGAAGAAGCATTAAAGCGGCACCAGGATCAACTCGACAGACTTAGCCAGCAAGCTACTAGCGGCCAATCTCAGCGACACGTGGTAGAAGCTGCATTCGAGGGTACCGGCGCCCCATCGAATAAGAAAAGCAACGTCGTTTCCACGCAGCTCCATAATGTTGATGATGATGCACCGACGACATCTCCTCCTAAACGCTACCCAGTGGATGATATCACGGAGACAACAGCTTGTGAGCTAAAGGTGCAGGTTATGAACTTAAGGGTGACGGCGGCGGTCGGCATGGCGGTACCAATTGCGCCTAACCCAACTTGGCATTGCAGACCGGTTCCAAAAGGGTAAGCTGTCGTCACGGTGGATGAGGTGAAGATTTTGAGGAGCTGAAGCTAGACCACCCTGCAGGGGAAGATATGGAGCTGACTCAACTAGGAGAAGCCAAAGGGGGACTATTCTATGGCTAAAGGAGCGCATCATGCTTCCAAATTATGTGCCGCCAAGGCCACCCACTCCTCAGAGCAGCAATCCACCTTCGCCGCCACCTCACCATTCTTCAGCGCAACCGTCGCCTTCACCGCATCACCACTCAGCGCAACCGTCTCCGCCACCGCGTCAGCCGTCTCCGTCCCCTAAGCCTCAGAGATCAAAGCGGAAGTATACTAAGGGGGGCAGCACCACCAGCAGCAGCAAGAGCACGTTCCGATCACCGAAACGTAAGCAATCGCCCCTCCCACGAGTACCTCATCAGAATATGAAGAAGCTACCTTGCGAGAAGACAGATGAGGAAACTGATGCGGCCGCAGCTGCCCATTATGAGAAGTGGAAGATTGACATGGCTAACAAGAAAAAGGCGATAGAGGCATTTTTCCCGGTCACCGCAGAAGATAAAGCCAAAGCAGCCGCGCTTAAGATTCAGCTTCACCAACCCATAGCGCTCACATCAGACTATAATCGCTCTATTACCAAGTGGGCTGAGGCAAAAGAGCGGAGAGTCGGGAAAGAAGTTGCCCAGCTCGGACAACAGAAAAATCAATCGATCGAACCGCTCAAAGTGTACGATACCAATGAGTGGATGATCCAGGAGCGGCATGATCCGAACATTGATCCGGAGTTTGTTCGACTATACGGAGAAAAAGCCCAATTATATGGACTGTCTATTACTGAGTACATGAGCCGTATGCATGAGTTTGAGGGGTACCAAGAAACAGCATACGTGTACCAGTACGGGGCTCCTCTCGTCAAACCCGAGTTAGTCAAAGATCTACCAACAAAAATGCAAAGATTGCATAACTGGTACATCCAAGCCTGTGCTGATTCCAAAAACTGGATCTATGCTGCATATAAACACCACCATTACGGTCATGGAGATGGCTTCCTACTGATCGAATTTCCAGAATTATTTCAGTTTTACCAACAAGACGCCCTCAACAAAACTATCACCAGTGCCTATTGTTTGTAAGTATTATTAATTTCTGTAATTAAGTCTTTCTAGCTCAGCTCATTCGTTGCTTGTATAATCTTACTAATCACTATACTAATTATATATGCAGAATGAAGATTCAAGAATGCAACAAAGGACAAATCTATGACCTTGGGTTTGTTGACTGTAATTTCGTTCATGAAGTTACTCTAAAAACAAATCCCAAAGAGACAGAGGATAACTTGTTCCAAGCGTTGAAGTATTTCAGCAACAGAAGGGAAATACTATTTCCTTACAACGCTACGTGAGTGTTACTGTCTTGTACACATTCTATTTTCGATTACTCGGTGTTAAGCGTATAATTGACTCGTGTTATATTTTGTTAGTGTGTCAAGCTTCCACCATATTCTCTTAATCATTTCTGTTGACACCGGAGTAGTAAAAGTCCTGGACTCGAAACGCACACCATTAGAAAAGTAGGCGGACATGCAGGAATGCCTCTAGAAGGCTTGGAAACGGTTCACCGCCAAAACTAGGGGTGTTTGGAATCCAGAGCTTACATTTCAACCATTGACTGTAAGTACTACTTGCTAGATCCACGCATCTCTTTGATTCTAGTTTCAATACCACCATTATCATGCTTGATTATTATTTTGATTGAACTCTGTTCTCATAAAGTGCTTGAGGCAGGAAGCCGGTAATAACTTATGTGGATACTATGTCTGCGAGTTCATTCGCCAGACGACCAAAGAAAAGGGGGCAGACCGGAACATCAAAAAGATAAACAATAATCACAACTTTATTTTATTACCACCAATTGTGTTTAGTTTCATTCATATATATTGATCCCCTTCTTTATATTAGATCGAACGGATGCGGGACGGTCTTCTATCACAAAAACGCGTGCAAGCAATTCAAGAGGAAATTGCCGGATTCTTGTTAGAACAAGTCATAGATCCGAAAGGAGAATACTATTACCCACTTCATTTGGAAGGGTGAAGTGTATAAAAGAAGATTTAATTAGATCAAATTCGTGTGAGAGTATCGTTTGTAATTATAATATGTTTCGATCAAGAAGACGGATGAGACGGTGTATATATTTGTGATCACGCATGATGTGTAATATATATATCGTGGTTTCATTATTGCTGTATATACGCAGTACCATTAAATTTATAAAAAAATCCTGCCGCGGCAGAAAAATAGCCCGAAAATCCTGCCGCGGCACAGAGACCAACGATCCTGGTTCGTCCCAAGAACCGGGACCAATGATCCACCCCCGCCCGTCTCTGGCGCTGCCACGTGGGGACCCATTGGTCCCGGTTTTTCCCACGAACCGGGACCAATGATCCACCCCCCCCCCCCTCGTTGCTCGCCTGCCCACGTGGAGACCCATTGGACCCGGTTCGTGCGCGAACCGGGACTAACATTAGTCCCGAGTGATTGGTCCCGGTTCTGGAACCGGGACCAAAGGCCCTTATGAATCGGGACTAGAGGCCATTTTTTCACCAGTGAACGAAGCCGCATGAGACGCCACAACCTCCTGTTGTGGGCTCTGTAGCGACAACATCAAGCCACGAGGGCTACACTGCCAAGGTGTAGACGGAGATGATGACACAACAAAGTTGGCCTTATGCCTGTTGTTGTTCATACTTTCCGAGGCTACAAGTGATGTTGAACGCTTAGCTAACATGTCTGCGACGATAGCCCGTTGTTCTGAAATGTTCGATGGAAGAGAAAACTCTACATGAGATGCATAGGGAGACCTTTCTGAAGCGTCAGGTAAAACCGCTGTCTTGGTAGCTGGCGTGGGCATACCTTATAGGTACTCGAGTTTGGTATATATGGTTAGATCTGATAGAAGCCCACGGTGGTTCCAGGGCCCAATCCAGGATTCGGGTGACCTACGGAGACTCCGACTGCTTGTAGTACAAGGCAAAGCCTAAGATAGAAAGATTAAACGGGCGAATGCTATGTAACCGACTCGACTTGCTACCTGAGACCTGGCCTATCTATATAAAGGCTAGGAGGGGGCGGCGAGGAGGACAAGCACAACCCTAGTTTCCGAAACCTCGCCAGATTGCATCTGCGCACCCCTGTAACTTTCAACTCCCTCGATAATTCCAAGAGCAGACAAGCAGGAGTAGGGACCTCTACGAGGCCTGAACCTGGGTAAACCTTGCGTCCCTATGTGCTTGTTTGCTAGCCGATTGATGCCTCCAGCACTCCCTCCTTCTCCAAAACCCAAGTCCATAACAATGGGCATCGATGAGTTTAACCCTCGTCAATTGGCGCCGTCTGTGGGAACTAGGAGTGCTGATGTCGTGGCTTCTTTGGCCCCGTCAACCGTGATCTACAAGTCTGCAACAGCAGAGACTCGCCTCCTCTTTGGTGCCTTTGACTTCACCATCCACACGCTAGCCACTCGCCCAGCTTTGGAGTCCGTGGGTGAGGGAATCGCCTGGGCGATCGGGAGCCTACGCTTCCAAGTTGGTCAGCTGGGCACACTCCGCCTCCCTGACCAGCCTGTGGTTCCCGCGATTGCTCTAGCATCATGGTTTCCATCGCCGATCAGCACCCTGAGTGAACTCAATGCCCCGACAACAGTCAGGAACGCGATGAGCGACAATAGTTGCGGATCCGATCTAGGCAATCTAGCCACTGAAGACGGAGCCTACGGCTCTGGATCTAAAAGCTGCGAAAGCAATAGCTTCCCCAATCACTACATGTGCGTCGTCATCAACGCTGGCGACACCGACACTAGTCGCGAAAGCACCAGGACTGGCCCGACCAACAGCGGCATCCCAGTTGCGAACGGTGGCCCCGCCAACAGTATGCCCACCAACAATGGGACATAAGACCTGCACCTCACGGCGAATGAGCGCACCAAAGAGCGCGTGCTGATCAATCTCAACAACAATGAGTGGGCTCTCTGTTGAGAAGCTCTACAGAGAAATCCCCTGCCCTTAAACTCATCACAAGAGATGCTGATGGGTTACCATTGGCTGCTCAAGGAGGAGTACAAGTGCCAACACCAACTAATCGCGCAACTCGACGCACGCAGAAAAGTAGCGGATGAGTCGAGCCTTTGGCGGGCACAGCTCTCCTCCATGGGAGGATCCTCCTCCAAGGGCAACAACCATGTGGCCGCCAAAAGGCGCTCTCGACTGGCCCACCTCACCGACAAGGAGCGAGAAGAGGCCACGTGAGTCCTCGACATCTCATCCATGATGGTGGATACGCGGGGCAACATGTTCCCGAAGACGCCGCAGGCAGCGGTGACTGCAGCCACCATGTACCTCCTCAACAACCCGCCTCCGGCTGGGATCCGCGAGCCGCCATGCACTGATCTATGATCGCAGGCTCAGGGCTAGTCGAAGCTGCCCTCATCAAGGATCCAACATCATAGCCGAAAAAGAGTAAGGCTCTGGCCAAACGCTACTCCTCGCCCTCGTCCAGCGACGACAGCCACGACTTGTCTCGATGTTGCCGCTCACGGTGACACGACCACGACTACGACGCGCGTGATGACATCGCGCAGCGCAAGGTCGACAAGATGCACGCATGGCGTGCTCGTTCGACTGACTTGGAGGACGATGACATAGAGCTCTATGGCACCAGATGCTTCAGCAGAGCCATCAGGCAGAAGCGAATGCCTAAGGGGTTCAAGCTCCCATCAGAGAACCCGAAATTTGACGGCCTCCAGGACCCGAAAATCTGGCTGGAAGATCACATCTCCTCCGTTAGGTTGCACGGCGGAAGCTCGAGCACAACGATGTAATGCCTCCAGCTACAGCTGCAAGGCACCACTCGTGGGTGGCTTAATAACCTCCCACGCAGATCCATTCGCAGCTGGGAAGAGCTGGTCTACAGCTTCGTGCGAAACTTCAAGGGCACTTAGAAAAGGCCCGCATCAATCGAAGAATTAAGAGGCTGCCACCAAAGGTCTGGCGAGTCGCTGTGCTCATACATCCAGAGATGGTCCATCATCAAGAATTTTACAGAAGACATCTCCGAGGATCACGCAATCGACACGTTCAACGGCGGCGTGCGCCGCAGAGAGCTCAGGGAGGAGCTGGGCCGCTCGAGGCCCAAGACAATCGACCACCTAATGGAGATCGCAAACAGGTGGGCTGATGGAGAGGACTCGGTGAAAAACCATGCCTACTCCGATGATGACGACGACCACGGGCGTAGATGCGGTCACCGAGGGAAATGTCGAATGCGCTGTTACAAGGACGGCGAAGAGGTCGACATGGTCATGGCTGGCTACGCTGACAAACACGATGACAACCGCAACAACGGATATTGCAGTGGTGGATACCGTGATAGTGGGAAAACCATGCAAGTGTGGCAACATCGCACTCACGATGAGGCACCCGGAACATCGATCCAGGACAAACTGTCTAGACCATGCAGCATGCACTACTACATCGACAAGCACAACGGCAAGAAAAAGTCCAACCACCTCCTAAAGGACTGTCGCGAATTCCTCAAGCTCCACGAAGGCCTGACCCAGATGATTCACGACGCGATTAACCAAGGCTATGGAGCTGCCCCGGGCGCTGTGGCACATGGAGATCCTCCACCACCGCCAGGTCCAGTACCACCTGCGGCAGCACCAGTCTAGAACCATGGAGGCGAACCATACCCCCGACCACTTGGGAATATGGGAATGATCTAGAAGGGCCGTCCCTCAAATCGAGTGCAGAAATCAATCACTTGCCAAGTCAACCTGGCAACGAACTCTCCGCCTTCCACCACTGAGTACCTCACTGGCAGCGAGTCTTGTATCACCTTCGACAAGAGAGATCACCCGCGTCAAGTACCTTGCCTAGGCCACTGTCCCGTGGTGCTCAAGGCATAGATTGGAGGCTTCGAGATGAGTCGCGTCTTCATGGATGGCGGAAGCGGCATCAACCTCATGTTCGCGAGTACCTTGCGAGCAATGAGGAGCCCTCTACATGTTTGGAAGTTTCAGACATGATGTTCCACAACATCGTTCTAGGGAAGGGCGTGTACCCCTGGGCAAGATCAACCTCGATGTCATCTTCGGCATGCCACGGAACTTTCGGCGAGAGCGCATCGACTTTGAAGTTGTCGACTGACCTTCACAGTACCACTGCATCCTCGGGCGTGTTGCGTTCGCGAGGTTCATGGAAGTACCACACTACGCTATCTGCATATGAAGATGTCGGGCCCAAACGACATCATCACAATCAACGGAAGCTTTGAGAGGTCTAATAGCTGCGATAGGGAATTCAACAGAATCTCCCAGTCCTTCGACATGCAAGAGCAACTCGCGAGGTTGAAGGAGTCGATAGACAACCGTCTGCCTCCCCTGAGCAAGACAAGCTCACCCGACCAATCCTTAGACACGTCGGTGCACACCAAGAAACTCCAGGTCCACGCAACAGACCCGACCAAGACGGCCCTCATCACCAACAACTTGAGTCCCACATAGGAACTTGCACTTGTCGAATTCCTCCGTGAGTGCTGGGAAATCTTTGCTTGGTGTCTAGCAGACATGCCAGGAGTTCCCAGGGAATTCTTCGAGCACTCACTCAACGTGAATCCAGACGCAAGGCCAGTCAAGAAAACAATACGACGAGTGTCTGAACCAAGAGCAAAAGCGATCGGTATGGAAATCAACAGACTCCTTGACGCAAAATGCATACGCGAGATCAAGGAAAGCACCTGGCTCGCAAATCCGGTGCTTGTGCCTAAAAAGGACACGGATATCCTACAGATGTGCGTGGTCTTCACCTCCTTGAACAAGCACTACACGAAGGATCACTTCCCGTAGCCATGGATCAATCAAATAATTGACTCCACTGCGGGATGCGAGCGTCTCTGCTTCCTCGACACCTACTCAGGCTATAATCAGATTCGAATGAAGGAGGAAGACTAGGAGAAAACGGTGTTCACGACACTCTTTGGTGTGTTCTGCTACAACACGATGCCCTTCGGGCTAAAAAACGCAGGAGCTACCTATCAGCAGTGTATGCAGGCCTGCCTCAAGAACCAACTTGGTCGCAATATCCAAGTCTACGTCGATGACATCGTCGTCAAAACGAAAGAGGAAGCCGTGTTACTCGACGATCTCCACGAGACCTTCGTTAACGTCGATCGCTACCAGATCAAGCTCAATCCGGACAAATGCGCCTTCGGCGTACCATCTGGGCAACTGCTCGCGTATCTCATCTCCACGAGAAGGATTGAAGCAAACCCAAAGAAAATAAAATCCATACTGGCCATGGAGAAACCGAAGAACATAAAAGGCGTCCTGCAGCTGGCTGGGCGAATCGCGGCGCTCAGTCGATTCATCAGTCGAATGGGTGAAAAGGCACTGCCTTTCTATCAACTTCTCCGTAAAGCTAACAAGTTCGAGTGGACAGACGAAGCACAAGAAGCATTTTAAGACCTCAAGCGTCTACTGCCCACCTCGCCAGTATAGGTGACGCCTCGCGGAAAGGAGCCGCTGTTGCTATATATCTCTTCCACCAACCAGGTGCTCAGCACCGTGCTCATGGTGGAGTGAGCTGAAGAAAATAAAGTCCACGGGGTACAACTCCCAGTCTACTACCTCAGCGAGGTGCTCACACCAACAAAACAACGGTACCCGCACTACCAGAAGCTGGCCTACAGCGTCTTCATGACTGCCAGGCAACTGCGCCACTACTTCCAAGAGCACCCAATCATAGTGGTGAACGACGGTCTGCTTGGGCAGATACTCAATAATCCCGATGCCACCAGACGGGTCATGCTCTAGTGCATAGAACTGTCTCCACAAGACATCACATACTAGAAGAGCGACCCGATCAAATCGCAAGTTCTCCCGGACTTCCTCGTGCACTGGATGGAGAACCAGCTCCTGACAAGCCAGACATGTCCTACCTACGGACAATGCACTTCGATGGATCCAAGCGCAAGGAAGGAGCTGGCGCAGGTGTCATACTAACATCGCCCCAAGGTGAGAAGATGAGATACGTTCTGCGAATGCAGTTCATAGCCTCCAACAATGAAGCCGAATATGAAGCGTTGATCCACGGGATGCGAATGGCCAAAGCCTGCGGCGTTAAGCGACTCGTCATCTATGGCGCCTCCAAGTTAGTGGTCAACCAAAAAATGAATGAGTGTGACGCTCTGAGCTACAACATGATCGCTTATCGTGACCTCTACAACACACTCAAAGGAGACTCTGACGACTGTGACATGCGACACGTCGGCCACGAAAGCAACGAGGAGGCGGACATACTCGCCAACATTGGTTCCACCTATGCCCAAGTGCCACCTGGTGTATTTTTGGAGCGCATCTATGAGCGCTCCATCAAGCAAAAGGCTACAAAGCCTAAAGCTAGTACGATAAAGGACTCAGGGGCTACGCCACCGAGCAAGCCCATGGCACTCGATAACATGGAGCCTATAGAGGACTCGAAGGCCCCATGGAGGTCATGATGATCGAGCCATCCTAGACACAACCATACATCACATACCTGTGCAACGAAAGGCTACCAAATGACCCGACTGATGAATCCAAGGCATTCGCCCTCATCAACGGCGAACTGTACAAGCGCAACATTACAGGAGTCCTGCAGCGATGCATCTCCAATGGGGATGGAAGAGCCATCCTCCTCGACATACACGAAGGCACTTGCGGGCACCACGCCGGCAGTCGCGCCCTCGTCGCTAAAGCTCTACGAGCTGGATTCTACTAGCCAACGGCCATGCGCGATGCCAAGGACATCGTCCAGCGGTGCAACGCCTACCAGCGATTCGCGGACAAACCGCACGCACCTGGCTTAGAACTTAGACCAATATACCTATGGCCTAGCCATTTGCACAATGGGGACTCGACATGGTCGGCAAACTCCAGAGATCCTCATGAGGAGGGTACGTCTACCTTATAGTCGCGGTCGACAAATTCACCAAGTGGATTGAGGCCATGTCGGTGACAAACCAATTGGGAGCCAGCGCTATCAAATTCTTTGAGTCCATTGTCTTCTACTTCGGGGTGCCACATAGAATCATCATGGACAATGGGACGAACTTCACCTACAAAGAGTTCCAGGAATTTTGCGAAAACCTGGGAATAAACATTAGCTACGCCTCAGTGGCCCACCCTCAGACCAACGGTCAAGTCGAAAAGGCCAACGACCTCGTATGCGGCGGTATAAAGAAAAGGCTCCTCCAACCACTCAAACAAGTAGCCAGGTGCTGGCCAGACGAGCTGCAATTAGTACTTTGGAGCCTGCGCACAACTCCAAACAGCGCCACAGGCTACACTCTGTTCTTCATGGTGCACGGTGCTAAAGCGGTACTACCCACAGAAGTGCGCTATAAAGCCCCGCGGGTGGTTGCATACAACGAGAAATAATCAACTCTCGCAGTCGAAGACTCCATTGACCTCCTCGATGAGGCACGTCAGATTGCAGCGGAAAGATCCACGATCTACCAGCAGAACCTCCGCAACTACCACAGCAGAAGGCTACACCCCAGATCCTTCGTTGAAGGAGACCTGGTCCTACGACTGAAGCAGCAAGGGCACCTTAAATTCGAGTCCCCTTGGGAAGGACCTTACGTGATTACCGAAGAAATTCCAGGTGGCGCCTATCCCCTTAAATACTTAGAGAGCGGAGTCGCATACTCCAACCCCTAGAACGTCACGCAGCTGCGCTATTTCTACCCTTAGATGTTTTTTACTTTACAAATAACCTATTCAGCCAGGCTACTTAGCCACACATTGTACCTCGTGCTATTCTGCGAATAAATAAAGCTAAGTACCCCAAACCTTGTGTTTTTTCTTCTGGTTCACTCGCAATTATATCACTCAGGGGCTGCATGATACGTCGTAAATGTATCTAAAAATTTTGATGTTACATGCTTGTTTTATATCTACTTTCTTATGTTTTGTTCACACTTTGAGGTATTTTTATAAATTTTCTGGAACTAACCTATTAACAAGATGCCACAGTACCAGTTGCCTGTTTTCTGCTATTTTTGGTTTCAGAAAAGCTAGTAAGGAAATATTCTCGCAATTGGACGGGACAAAAGCCAAAGTCCATATTTTACCCGAAGCAATACGGAGACCGAAGGGGAGACGAAGTGGCGCACCAGGGCGGCCACACCTGGTGGCGACGCGGCCTAGGGGGCGCGCCACCAGGGGGTTTGGGCCCCCGGGTGCTCCACCGACCTTGCCCCTTCTCCTATAAAAGCATCCCTGGACGAAAACCCTAAGGACCTGATCAAAAATCCACGAAAGAGTCTGTAGCCGCCGCCATCTCCATCCCTAGATCGGGGGATCTGAAGCTCTTCTCGGCACCCTGCCGGAGGGGAGAGATCGCCCTGGAGGCCTTAGTCATCACCATGCAAGCCTCCGGAGTGATGTGTGAGTAGTTCACCCTTGGACTATGGGTTCATGTAGTAGCTAGATGGTTGGTTCTCCTCCTTTGTGCTATCATGTTTAGATCTTGTGAGCTCCGTTCATGATCAAGATCATCTATTTGTAATCCTACATGTTGTGTTTGTGGGGATCTGATGGATATTGAGATACTATTTTAGATTGATTATTGATTCGATCATGTCTATGTTATTTGTGATCTTGCATGCTCTCCGTCGTTAGTAGCTATCTTGGCCAAGTAGATGCTAGCAACTCCAAGAGGGAGTATTTATGCTCGATAGTGGGTTCATGCCTCTAGTAATCTAGGGAAGTGACATAAATCTCTAAGGTTGTAGATGTGTTGTTGCCACTAGGGACAAAACAACAATCCTTTGTCCATGGGGTGATCGTATTGTTTACTTTACACACTTTACTTAATGCAATTATCTGTTGCTTGCAACTTAATACTGGAAGGGGTTCGGATGATAACTTGAAGGTGGATTATTAGTCATAGATGAAGTTGGATTACGATTTATGTATAATGTTGTAATGCCCAATCAAATCTCATAGGAGTCAAGATGTCTAGTATATGCATTGTTATGCTTTCTCAAATCTGTCAATTGCCTCACTGTAATTTGTTCACCCAACATGCTATCTCTCTTAAGGAGAAACACCTCTGGTGAACTATGGACCCTGACCCATGCTTTTACTATTGATATACCATCTACTTTTTACCGTTTATTGTTTACTTTTTGCAAGCAATTACTATTTTCCACACTATACATTTAATCCTTTGTTATGAGCAAAACCAGTGAGATTGACAACCTCACTGTAAGTTGGGGCAAAGTTCTGTGGTTGTGTTGTGTAGGATTGCAAGTTGCTAGCAACACCTTGCAGTTGTTTCCTTGCTCCTACTGGTTCAATAACCTTGGTTTCATAACTGAGGGAAAACTTGCTGCTGTGCTCATCATACCTTCCTCTTGGGGTTCCCAACGAGCTCGATATATTTTGAGCCATTACTGCGCCACCCGTTACACTTTCGTTCTACGAACAAACGCAGTATCCTGAGTAGGTGACACACTACCAGTCGAACCCTTGATAAACACCAATCCAGGTCCAACGCACCTAACAGGTTGGCCAGGTGCTGAGATAAATACACGTTAGGCTAACGAAAAGGAACTGCATAGTATCATGCACTCGGAAAATATATAAAAGCTAGCAAGCTCTCTACGTTAACAGGTATCAAACACACCTGACACAATTGTATGAATTTTACCACGCTTATACATCTATGTGCAGGCCTATCTTACACTACTACCGCAAAAGGAGAATGTTTGTTTGCTCTTCGAAGAAGTCGACAATATCCTCCATTGGCCAGTCAACCGCCTGATAGTGCGGCACCATATTCCAGGTCATCCCTTCTAGTGGCGGCGTTGCTCCAGCGGCAACAGACACGACGTCCACATCTGGCTGATGTAGTCGAACTAGTGACAACGCAGCCTTGGCACCTTCGACTAGCTATTGGCGCATGCACTCATGGGCCGCATGGATATCCTGAAACTTCACCAGAAGAGCCAACAGGCTTGAGGGCAAAACGTCTAGTGGAAACATCGCCTGATAAATATACTTTAGGCACGACTGCGCCTTCTTCAAATACTGGAGCACTACTGACTCGTGTATTAACGAGCTTGTTGGGGAACCCAAAGAGGAAGGTAAGATGAGCACAGCAGTAAGTTTTCCCTTAGTTATGAAACCAAGGTTATCAATACAGTAGGAGCAAGGAAACACCTCAAAAATATTGCTAGCTGGACTTTGGCAGGGCGCACTACCGGCACTAGCAGCAACATGGAAACTTGCACAACAGAACCACAGAACTTTGCCCCCAACTTGCAGTGAGGTTGTCAATCTCACCGGTTTTGCTGAAAACAAAGGATTAAACATATTATGTGGAAGAAAGTAATAGTTTGCAGAAAGTAAACAGAAAGCAGAAACAGTTGATTGTAGATTGATGATAAAAGAAAGTACCGGGGTCCATAGTTCACCAGTGGTGGCTCTCCTTAAGATAGATGGCATGTTGGGTGAACAAATTACAGCGGGGCAATTGACAAACATCAAGAAAGCAATACATGCATATACTAAATATCTTGACTCCTTTGAGATTCGACTTGGCATTACAACATTATACATAGACCGTATTCCAACTACATCTATGACTAATAATCCACCTTCAGGTTATCATCCGAACCCCCTCCAGTATTAAGTTGCAAGCAACAGATAATTGCATTACGCATTGCGTGTAAAGTAAACAATACGATTGTTCTATGTACAAAGGATTTTTTTTTCTCCCTAGTAGAAATAGCACATCTAGTACCTTAGAGATTTCTGTCACTACCCCAGATTACTAGAGGCATGAACCCACTATCGAGCATAAATACTAACTCTTGGAGTTGCTAGCATCTACTTGGCCAAGATAGCTACTAACAACGGAAAGCATGCAAGATCACAAATAACAAAGACATGATAGAATCAATAATCAATCTGAAATAGCATCTCAATATCCATCGAATCCCCGCAAAAATAGCATGTAGGAATTACAAATAGATGATCTTGATCATGAACGGAGCTCACAAGATCTAAACATGATAGCACAAAGGAGAAGAGCCAGCCATCTAGCTAGTACATGGACCCATAGTCTAGAGATGAACTACTCACACATCACACTGGAGGCTTGCATGGTGATGAAGAAGGCCTCTAGGGTGAATTCTCCCCTCCGGCAGGGTGCCAGGAAGAGCTTCAGATCCCTCCCAATCTAGGGATGGAGATGGCGGCTGCTACAGACTCTTTTGTGGAATTTTTGTCGGGTACTTAGGGTTTCTGTGTCAGAGGCATCTTATAGGCGAAAGGGGAGGCCGAGGGGGTGCCCGAGGCGGCAAGACCACCCCCTGGCGCAGGCCAGGCTTGGTCGCACGGCCAGGTGGTGTGGCAGCCCCCTGGCCCCTCTCCGTCTCGTATTCTGGCTCCGTGTGTCCCTTGGTGAAAAAATGACTTTGGCTTTTATCCCGTCCAATTCCAATAATATTCATTTTCTGACTTTCCTAGAACCAAAAACAGCAGAAAACAGGCAGCTAGCACTATGGCTCTTGTTAATAGGTTAGTCCAAGAAAGTGTATAGAAAGTACTTCAAAGTGTGGACAAAACATAAGAAAGTAGATAAAACCAAGCATGGAACATCAAAAAATATGGATACGTTAGCAACGTATCAACATCCCCAAGCTTAACTCCTGCTCGTCCTCAAGTAGGTAAGTGATAAAAAGAAAGAATAATTTTTTAGGTGAAATGCACCATCATAAACTTGATCAAAGTATTTGTAAAATATTGATAGCTGGGATCATAGTACTTCAACATAGCATGAAAGACAAAGTTCTAACAATAAGACAAAGCAACTATTGTTGCAACATGAAAAGGCACAAACAAAAGATTCCTGAATAACAATGCTTTGCAAGACGTTTGTTTGTTTCACATAAAGAAAACATAGCATAGTGGCATTCAGCTTGTCCCTCATAGAATATCAAATATAAATGCATAGGACACCTTCAAAGTTCATAAGAAAGGCCACTATGCTCTCAAAGTACAAATAGTTTAAAACAAGTAATGTCAAAGTTATGCATCAAGCAAGAATGCACATAGAACTAAGAATGTCCACTATGCTCTCAAAGTAGGTGCCTAAAGATAGAAGGTGGAGACTCAATATAAAAGTAAAAGAAAGGCCTTCATAGAAGGAAGCAGGGATTCAAGTTTCATAAAGAGCTTCCAAAAATTATGGTACTTGTTAGCTTTCAGCTCTCATTGCCCCTATCATAAGCATCTTGAAGTGATTAAGGTTAAAGTGAACAAACTATGGTGTATATGCTTGACGAAGTATGAGTTGGAAATCTCATGTCCCTTGAATACGAGGGCCACTCCTCATGCTACTCAAGTTTAGTTACCGGTAAGTTCTTGTCATAGTAAGTATATGCGTATCATAGAGAACCGCCAACGGGGTACCCCTTGCCCGATGATACGGAAGAATCCCCATATCAAAATGACAAGGCAAGCAGACAACGAGCATCTCAGCAATCTTCTTATTTACCATGGGAAAATGGTGCCTTTTCTCTATTTCCTCTTTCTCATATCCCTTTTTTTTTCTTTTTCTCTTTTTTTCTCAAAATCTGACTCTTATTTTATAAGAAGAATGCTTCATAGAGAGCTCATTATGGTTACGCTGCAGGTTTCCACCATGACAACATGGATTAGACCAGCGGCTCAGGCGTTTCGCTAACACACATACATAACTCCATGGACTTACAAGCTCCCCTTTCATTTCACACTGACGACATCCATAGACAAAAGAGCGTGACATCAACTAGGTACAAAGTATAGGTGCAATGTTGAAAGCATTCCCCATGACAGCATGGTTCTGCTAATCCCCAACATATAAGTGCAAGCATATACAACATAGACGATACAATGGTTCAAGTTTATTAAGGGCAAGAAAATTAAAGTGTGCCATCAAGGTCATGAGAGCTTTAATCACTAGTTTTCTCATAACAAGTTTAATTCGGAAGGTAGATAAAAACATGAATATACTTGGAATAGCAAATGCTAATATGTAGGTATGGTGGACTCTTTGGAATAACTTGGTTTTAGGAGTTGGATGCATGAGTGGAACTCATACTTGGTTATGGAGGCTAGCAAAAGACTAGGAGCGACCAACTAAGAGAGCAATAATGGCCATAATCATGCAAAGCGACAAAACATCATTAATCAAAGAATAAAGTGATATTACAAGTCGAAAAATAAAGGATCATAAAGGCTATGGTGACCTGGGATAGTCATAACATGGTGTGAGCATGTGCCAAGTCAACCCAAATAAAGCATCAAAGGAGAATACCACAATACTATGCTTTAATATGCTAAAACAACGCATGATTCTTTCAAAGGCACATTAAGAAATCTCGATTGTTTATAACATGTCATGCTACAGCAAATATCACTAAGCATAAAGCCAAAACAATATCAAGCATGGCATGACAAAGCATAGCCATAGTCAAAAACAAGCTCCTTTTACCACTTAAGCATGAACTTTCCTACTCTTTTCCAATCCAAAACAAACTATTTGAAAACCAATGCATGAAAGAGGGATACAACAAATTTATTCGGCAAACTAAGAAAACCAAGTAAACGAAAAACCAAAACGAAAACGAAAAAGAAGACATTCCAAGAACAACACAACTGTGCATGAAACAATAAAAATGAAGTGTTTGGAAGAAACCTGAGATTTTTATTGATGAAGAAGGGGATGCCTTGGGCATCCCTAATCTTTGACGCTTGTACTTCTTGGATATTTCTTGGGGTGACACGTGTCGCATCTCCAAGCTTGAGCTTTAGTCAATCCTTCATCTCATTACTCATTCCTTCCATACACCTGAAATTTTTCTTCATACAAAACTTCACACAATCTTTATTAGCAACATTAGTGCACTCAAGATAATAAGTCTTTGGGTTCAGTTTCAACACCAATAAAACTTTCATTAAAACACAAGCTACTGTAGCACTTCCCTCAAAAATCTCAATTCCCCAAAAGAACTCAAAAAGGAATCAACAAAAAGCAAATGCAAATAATGGCAGAAATCTGTCAAAACAGACCAGCAGGTAAAAACCAATTTTTTCGAAGACCTTCTGTTACTCAAATCAAAAAGTGTTGAACTAACGAAAGTTAGATAACATCCTGGGGCATAAGCACAAAAATTAACGCCTCAAAAAGACGTACAGAGATTTTACACGAATGTTTACGGTGAAGCACAAAAATCTGTTTCGGGACATCAACTTTCCCAATCATTACTTATCTCTTATTAGAGGTTACTCTTGGCACAAAAGGCAAATAAAAAGGATAAGGAGAGGTTATTACTGAAGCAATAACTTCCAAGACTCACCTAAAACTTTTGGGTTATCTCCCAATAAGTACTTTTCTTTGACGCCTTTAAGTTAGGCATAAGAAGCAAGAAAAAGAATCAAGTGTTCTCAAATGAAGAAGCATTAAGACCAAATTTTGTTTTCATAGGAGAGTCAAAAGAAATATTCTCTCTCTTCTTAGGGGAGTGTTCTATACCTTTCTTGAGTGGGAGTTGATATTTAATGGTGCCTTCTTTCATATCAATAATGGCACCAACCGTTCTAAGAAAAGGTCTTCCCAAAGTAATAGGACAAGAAGCATTGCATTCACCATCCAAAACATAGAAACCAACGGGGACATAGGCATTGTTAACCATAATAAGAATATCATTAATACTCCCCATGAGTTTCTTTTTAGCATTATCATCAAGTGGGACATTCCAATAACAATCTTCCAATGGTGGCAAATCAAGCATATCATAAATCCTTCTAGGCATAATAGAAACACTACTATCAAGATCACATAAAGCTTTGAAATAAAATTTTCATATTGATGATGGGTTCCCAACCATATTCTTGTTTTATAGGAATAGAAGCTTTATGTTTCACCTTTTCTTCTTTAATTTTTATGAGAGCATCAGTAATGTGTTTTGTAAAGGTCATATTCATAACGCTAGCATTAGGACTATTAGCAAGATTTTCTAGGAACTTAATTACTTTAGAGATATTGCAACCATCAAGATCAAAATCATAATTATCATCTAAAGTAGTAGAGTTATTACTAGCCTCAACACTAGTGGTAGTGATAGTTGAAACACTAATGTTTCTAGCAATTTCATCTTCTCTTTCCCACTTAGCATGCAATTCAGCTAATAGTCTAACATTTTCATCAATTCTAACTTGTATGGCATTAGTAGCAGCAAAGGGATTATCAATAGTTTCAGGTTTAGTAGCCATTTTATTCAAAGAAGATTGAGATTCAGCCAAAGATGCTATATTTCTTTCAGCATTAGAGAGTTTCTCCTCAATAGTTTTATTGAAAGCAGTTTGTTTAGTAATAAAATCTTTAAGCATAACTTCAAGTTCAGAGGGGGCACTCCTATTTTTATTGTAGGAATTTCCATAAGCATTACCAATATTGGGAGGATATGGCCCATAATTATTATTACCAAAATTATACCTGTAGGCATTATTGCTAAAACTGTTATTTCTTATAAAGTTCACATCAACTTGCTCTTCTTGAGCAACCAAAGAGGATAAGGGAACGTGATTTGGATCAATATGAGCCTTCCCATTAACAAGCATAGACATAATAACATCAATTTATCACTCAAGGAAGAGGTCTCTTCAACAGAATTTACCTTCTTACCTTGTGGAGCTCTTTCAATGTGCCATTCAGAATAGTTAACCATCATATTATCCAGAACCTTTGTTGCAGCACCCAAAGTAATAATCATAAAGGTACCTCCAGCAGCAGAATCCAATAGATTTCTTGAAGAATAGTTCAATCCTGCATAAAACGTTTGGATAATCATCCAAGCAGTCAGTCCATGAGTGGGACAATTCTTTACAAAAGATTTCATTCTTTCCCAAGCTTGCGAAACATGTTCATTATCATATTGTTTAAACTTAATTATTTCACTTCTCATAGATATAATCTTAGCAGGAGGATAGTATTTTCCAATGAAAGCATCTTTGCCTTTAGTCCAAGAATTAATACTATTCCTAGTTAAGGAATTCAACCATTCTTTAGATTTTCCTATCAAAGAGAACGGAAACAATTTAAGCTTAATAATATCTACATCTATATCCCTATGCTTTTGCATCTCACAAAGTTCAACAAAGTTATTTAGATGAATAGCAACATCTTCATTACCAATACCAGAAAATTGTTCTCTCATAACAAGATTGAGTAAAGCGGGTTTTATTTCAAAGAAAGTAGCTTCAGGAATAGGTGGAGCAATAGGTGTGCACATGAAATCATTGTTGTTGGTGCTAGTGAAGTCACACAACTTAGTGTTTTCAAGATTAGTAATTTTTTTGTGTTTTTAGTAAAGGAACAAACTAGTAAAACTAATTTTTGTGTGTTTTTGATAAAGAAACAAGCAAAAAAAGCAGAAATAAACTAAGCAAAACAAAAACAACAAAATAAAGAGATTGGTTATGAGGGACTCCCCTTGTGAATATGTCCTTGACTCCTCGGCAATAGCGCCACAAAATATACTTGCCGACTCGTGTACTAACGAGCTCGTTGGGTAACCCCAAGAGGAAGGTAAGATGAGCACAACAGTAAGTTTTCCCTCAATTATGAAACCAAGGTTATCAATCCAGTAGGAGCAACGAAACACCTCAAAGGTGTTGCTAGCTGGACTTTGGCAGGGCGCACTACCGGCGCCAGCAGCAACGTGGAAACCTGCACAACACAACCACAGAACTTTGCCTCCAACTTATAGTGAGGTTGTCAATCTCACCGGTTTTGCTAAAACCAAAGGATTAAACGTATTGTGTGAAAAAAGTAATAGTTTTCAGAAAGTAAACAGAAAGCATTAAACAGATGATTGTAGATTGATGATAAAAGAAAGGACCGGGGTCCATAGTTCACTAGTGGTGGCTCTCCTTAAGATAGATGACATGTTGGGTGAACAAATTACAGTGGGGCAATTGACAAACATCGAGAAACAAATACATGCATATACTAAACATCTTGACTCCTTTGAGATTCGATTGGGCATTACAACATTATACATAGACCGTAATCCAACTGCATCTATGACTAATAATCCAGCTTCGGATTATCATCCAAACCCCCTCCAGTATTAAGTTGCAAGCAACAGATAATTGCATTACGCATTGCGTGTAAAGTAAACAATACGATTGTTCTATGAACAAAGGATTGCTGTTTTCTCCCTAGTAGCAATAGCACATCTAGTACCTTAGAGATTTCTGTCACTTCCCCAGATTATTAGAGGCATGAACCCACTATCGAGCATAAATACTAACTCTTGGAGTTGTTAGCATCTACTTGGCCAAGATAGCTACTAACAACAGAAAGCATGCAAGATCACAAATAACAAAGACATGATAGAATCAATAATCAATCTGAAATAGCATCTCAATATCCATCGGATCCCCACAAACACAACATGTAGGAATTACAAATAGATGATCTTGATCATGAACGGAGCTCACAAGATCTAAACATGATAGCACAAAGGAGAAGAGCCAGCCATCTAGCTACTACATGGAACCCGTAGTCCTGAGATGAACTACTCACGCATCACACCGGAGGCTTGCATGGTGATGAAGAAGGCCTCTAGGGTGAATTCTCCCCTCCGACAGGGTGCCGGGAAGAGCTTCAGATCCCTCCCGATCTAGGGATGGAGATGACGGTGGCTACAGACTCTTTTGTGGAATTTTGATCGGGTACTTAGGGTTTCTATGTTGGAGGCCTCTTATAGGTGAAAGGGGAGGCCAAGGGGGTGCCCGAGGCGGCCAGAACACCCCCTGGCAGGGGCCAGGCTTGGCCGCGCGGCCAGGTGGTGTGGCGGCCCCCTGGCCCCTCTCTGTCTCGTATTCTGGCTCCGTGTGTCCCTCGGTGAAAAACTGATTATGGCTTTTGTCCTGTACAATTCCAAGAATATTCATTTTCTGACTTTCCTGGAACCAAAAATAGCAGAAAACAGGCATCTGGCACTGTGGCTCTTGTTAATAGGTTAGTCCAAGAAAGTGTATAGAAAGTACTCCAAATTATGGACAAATCATAAGAAAGTAGATAAAACCAAGCATGGAACATCGAAAATTATGGATACGTTAGCAACATATCAAGCACCTGCAACGCACGATCCTGCAACGTTGCCAATCCGACTGCACGATCGTGGTCCACCCAGAAGTACCCACTAGCCTGCAGCTGCTCCTGGGTTAAGTCATTCATTCGAATGGCAACCTGGTCCCTCTCATCCTGCGGATGACGAGCGCTAACAACTACAAAAAGCAAGACCAAAGTATCAGACAAGGCATCGCATTGAATGGCTAAAGAAAGGATAAGAAGATAGAGAGCTAACATTTAAATTGCTCGTTCAACTATGCAACTTCATCCAGGAGATACTTCTCGTGAGCGGTGGCCTTCTCAGCCTTCGACTTCCACACATCCGTGTTACCACAGATAATGGGCAACTCCTGCTCCAATTGCTTTATACGGTTGCGCAGTCGTGAGAGCAGCGACAACTCCTCCACTTTCGAACGCGGTTGCGCCGCAGTTTTATCGGTGGGAGGAGAGTCAGGAGGACCACTCGAAGGACCCTATTACAATCAAGCAGTAGGAACATAAGAGACCAATTATACATCGATAAAAGGGGCGGAGTGCATTCAAATTCGATATCATTTCAACAGGGGTACTGATACATTGCAAATGTATCTATAATTTTTGATGTTCCATGCTTAGTTTTATCCACTTTATTGTGTTTTGTTCGAACTTTGGAGTACTTTTATTATGATTTCTTGGACTAACCTATTAATAAGAGCCACAGTGCCAGCTGCCTGTTTTCTGTTGTTTTTGGTTCTAGAAAAGTCAGAAAATGAATATTCTCGGAATTGGACGGGACAAAAGCCAAAGTGCCTATTTTTCCGGAAGGGATAAAGTGCCAGAATACGAGACGGAGAAGGGCTGGGGGCCGGCCACACCACCTGGCCACGCGGCCAGGCCTGGCCCGCGCTAGGGGGTGGTCTGGCCGCCCCCAGCACCCCCTCGGCCTCTCCTTCCGCCTATAAGTTTCCCTTGGG
Source organism: Avena eriantha (assembly GCA_910589775.1). Lineage (NCBI taxonomy): Eukaryota > Viridiplantae > Streptophyta > Magnoliopsida > Poales > Poaceae > Avena > Avena eriantha. Next base: position 350,180,288 of record OU342741.1, read on the forward strand.
ACGAAAACCCTAAGTACCCGATCAAAAATCCACGAAAGAGTCTGTATCCACCGTCGTCTCTGTCCCTAGATCGGGAGGGATCTAAAGCTCTTCCCGGCACCCTGCCGGAGAGGGGAATTCACCCAGGAGGCCTTCTTCATCACCATGCAAGCCTCCGGTGTGATGCGTGAGTAGTTCATCCTTGGACTACGGATCCATGTAGTAGCTAGATGGTTGGTTTCTCCTCCTTTGTGCTTTCATGTTTAGATCTTGTGAGCTCCTTTCATGATCAAGATCATCTATTTGTAATTCATACATGTTGTGTTTGTGGCGATCCGATGGATATTGAGATGCTATTTTAGATTGATTATTGATTCTATCATGTCTTTGTTATTTGAGATCTTGCATGCTTTCCGTTGTTAGTAGCTATCTTGGCCAAGTAGATGCTAGCAACTCCAAGAGTTAGTATTTATGCTCGATAGTGGGTTCATGCCTCTGGTAATCTGGGGAAGTGACAGCAATCTCTAAGGTACTAGATGTGATGTTGCTACTAGGGAGAAAACAACGATATTTTGTTCATAGAACAATTGTATTGTTTACTTTACACACAGTTCGTAAAGCAATAATCTGTTTCTTGCAACTTAATACTGGAGGGGGTTCGGATGATAACCTGAAGGTGGATTATTAGTCATAGATGCAGTTGGATGGCGGTATATGTATTATGTTGTAATGCCCAATCAAGTCTCAAAGGAGTCAAGATGATTAGTATATGCATGTATTGCTTTCTCGGTGTTTGTCAATTGCCCCGTTGTAATTTGTTCACCCAGCATGTTATCTATCTAAGGAGAGCCACCTCTAGTGAACTATGGATCCCGGTCCTTTACTTTACATACAATCTATAAACTATTTCTGCTTTGTGTTTACTTTCTGCAAACTTTTACTTCTTTCCATTCGATACGTTTAATCCTTTGTTTTCCGCAAAACACGATGAGATTGACAACCTCATCGCAAGTTGGGGACAAAGTTCTGTGGTTGTGTTGTGCAGGTCTCCACGTTGCTACTAGCACCGGTAGTGCGCCCTACCAAAACTCAGCTAGTAACACCTTTGAGGTGTTTCCTTGCTCCTACTGGTTCGATTAAACCTTGGTTTCATAACTGAGGGAAACTTGCTGCTATGCTTATCATACCTTCCTCTTGGGGTTCCCAACGAGCTCTACATCAACACCGCCATCAAGCATTTTTCTTGGCGCCGTGCATTGAGCCATCAAGCATTTTTCTGGCGCCGTTGCCGGGGAACAAAGAAGAAGAAACTCCCACGTCAACTACACGCCATTAAACATTTTTCTGGCGCCGTTGCCGGGGAGTCAAGGACATCTTCACAAGGGGAGTCCCTCATAACCAATCTCTTTACTTTGTTGTTTTTGTTTTGCTTAGTTTTCTTTTTTCTTTGTTTGCTTGTTTTGTTCTTCAAAAATCCAAAAAAATTAGTTTTACTTGTTTTGCTTTCTTATTTGAAAACCCAAAAAAATGACTACTCTTGAAAACACCAAATTGTGTGACTTCACTAGCACCAACAACAATGATTTTATGAGCACTCTTATTGCTCCACCTATGGCTGAAAATACTTTCTTTGAGATAAAACCTGCTTTGCTCAATATTGTTATGAGAGAATAATTTTCTGGTATTGGTAATGAAGATGCTGCTTCCCATATAAATAACTTTATTGAACTTTGTGAGATGCAAAAGCATAAGGATATAGATGGTGATATTATTAAACTGAAATTGTTTCCTTTCTCTTTGAGAGGAAAAGCTAAAGAGTGGTTGAATTCCTTAACTAGGAATAGTATTGATTCTTGGACTAAGTGCAAAGATGCTTTTATTGGAAAATACTATCCTCCTGCTAAGATTATATCGATGAGAAGTGAAATAATGAAGTTTAAACAACTTGATAATGAGCATGTTGCTCAAGCTTGGGAAAGAATGAAATCTTTGGTTAAGAATTGTCCCACTCATGGACTGACTGTTTGGATGATCATCCAAACTTTTTATGCAGGATTGAACTATTCTTCAAGGAACCTATTGGATTTAGCTGCTGGAGGTACATTTATGACCATCACTTTGGGTGCTGCAACAAAACTATTGGATAATATGATGGTTAATTATTCTGAATGGCATACTGAGAGAGCTGCACAAGGTAAGAAGGTAAATTCTGTTGAGGAAACCTCCTCCTTGAGTGATAAGATTGATATAATTATGTCTATGCTTGTTAATGGGAAAGCCCATATTGATCCAAATAATGTTCCTTTAGCCTCTTTGGTTGCTCAAGTTGAGCAAGTTGATGTGAACTTCATAAGAAATAACAACTTTGGCAACAATGCTTATGGTAATAATGCTTATAGGAACAATTTTGGTAACAACAATTATAAGCCATATCCTCCCAACAATGGTAATGCTTATGGAAATTCTTACAACAATAATAAGAGTGCTCCCTCTGAACTTGAAGTTATGCTTAAAGAGTTTATTAGTAAACAAACTGCTTTCTATAAAACTATTGAGGAAAAACTCTCTAATGCTGAAAGAAATATAGCATCTTTGGCTGAAGCTCAATCTACTTTGAATAAAATGGCTGCTAAACCTGAAACTAATGAGAATCCTTTGCAGCTACTAATACCATACAAGTAAGAATTGATGAAAATGTTAGACTATTAGCTGAATTACATGCTAAGTGGGAAAGAGAAGATGGAATTGCTAGAAACATTAGTGTTTCTACTATCACCACCACTAGTGTTGAGGCTAGTAATAGTTCTACTACTTTAAATGATAAGGTTGATTTTGATCTTGATGGTTGCAACATCTCTGAAGTTGTTAAGTTCCTATAAAAGCTTGCTAAAAGTCCTAATGCTAGTGCTATGAACATGGCTTTTACAAAACACATTACTGATGCTCTCATAAAGATTAAAGAAGAAAAGATGAAACATAAAGCTTCTATTCCTATAAAACAAGAAGATGGTTGGGAACCCATCATTAATATGAAAGTGAACGATTTTGATTTCAAAGCTTTGTGTGATCTTGATAGTAGTGTTTCTATTATGCCTAGAAGGATTTATGATATGCTTGATTTGCCTCCTCTTGAAGATTGTTATTTGAATGTCCCACTTGATGCTAATGCTAAAAAGAAACTCATGGGGAGTCTTAATGATGTTCTTATTATGGTTAATGATTCCTATGTCCCCGTTGATTTCTATGTTTTGGATGTTAAATACAATGCTTCTTGTTCCATTACTTTGGGAAGACCTTTTCTTAGAACTGTTGGTGCCATCATTGATATGAAAGAAGGCACCATTAAATATCAACTCCCAATCAATAAAGGTATAGAACACTTCCCTAAAAAGAGAGAAAAGATTTCTTTTGCTTCTCCTATGAAAACAAAATTTGGTCCTAATGCTTCTTCATTTGAGAACACTTGATTCTTTCTTTGGTTCTTATGCTTAACTTAAAGGCGTTAAAGAAAAGTACTTGTTGGGAGATAACCCAAGAGTTTTAGTTGAGTCTTCGAAGTTATTAACTCTGTAATAAACTCTCCTCATCCTTTTTATTTGCTTTTTGTGCCAAGAGTAACCTCTAATGAGAGTGAAGTAATGATTGGGAAAGTTGCTGTCCCGAAACAGATTTCTGTGCTTCACCGTAAAACTTTCTGAGAGAGCTATGTACGTCGGATTGAACTGTAGTTTTTTGTGCTTCTGCCCCAGGTTGTTATCTAACTTTCGTTAGTTCAACACTTTTTTATTTGAGCAACAGAAGATCTTCGAATAAATTCGTCTTTACCTGCTGGTCTGTTTTGACAGATTTCTGCCATTTTCTGCATTTGCTTCTTGTTAGTTCCTTCTTGAGTTCCTTTGGGGAATTGAGCTTTTTGAGGGAAGTTCTACATTAGCTAGTGTTCTATTGGAAGTATATTTGGTGTTAGAACTGAACCTTGAGATTTATTTATCTAAAGTGCACTAATGTTGCTAATGCGATTGTGTGAAGTTTTGTATGAAGGAAAATTTTCAGGTGTATGGAAGGAATGAGTAATGAGATGAAGGATGGACTAAAGCTCAAGATTGGGGATGCCACGCGTGTCACCCCAAGAAATATCCAAGAAGTACAAGCGTCAAAGCTTGGGAATGCCCAAGGCATCCCCTTCTTCATCAATAAAAATTCCAGGTTTCTTCCAAACGCTTCATTTTTATTGTTTCGTGCACAGTTGTGTTTCTCTTGGAGCGTCTCCTTTTTCGTTTTTGTTTTTTTTTGTTTGCTTGGTTTGCTTAGTTTTCTTAATAAGTTGGTTGGACCCCCTCTTTCACACTTTGGTTTGCAAATAGTTTGGTTTGGTTTGGAAAAGAGTAGGAAAGTTTATACTTGTGTGGTAAAAAGAGCTCGTTTTTGACTGTGGCCTATGCTTTGCCATGCCATGCTTGATATTGTTTTGGCTTTATTCTTAGTATTCTTTGCTGTAGCATGACTTGTTATAAACAATTGAGATTGCTTAATGTGCCTTGGATGAATCATGCGTTGTTTTAGCATATTAAAGCATAGTATAGTGGTATTCTCCTTTCATGCTTTATTTGGGTTGACTTGGCGCATGCTCATACCATGTTATGACTATCTCAAGTCACCATAGCCTTTATGATCTTTTAGTTTTCAACTTTTAGTATCACTTTATGCTTTGATCAATGATATTTTGTCGCTCTGCATGATTATGGCCATTATTGCTCTCTTAGTTTGTCGCTCCCAGTCTTTTGCTAGCCTCCACAACCAAGTATGAGTTCCACTCATGCATCCAACTCCCTAAACCAAGTTTTTCCAAAGAGTCCACCATACCTACCTACTAGCTTATGTTATTCCAAGTATATTCATGCTTTTGTTTACCTTCCACTTGTTATGAGAAAACTAGTGATTAAAGCTCTCATGAACTTGATGGCACAGTTTACTTTATTGCCTCTAATAAACTTGAACCATTGGGTCCTTCTTTGTTGCGTATATGCTTGCGCTTTATAAGTTCAAATTAGCAGAACCATGTACCATGGGAACGCTTTCAACATTGCACTTGTACTTTGTACCCCGTTGGCGGTTCTTAATGATACACATATACTTACAATGACAAGAGCTTACTCGTGACTGAAGTTGAGTAGCATGAGGATCGGTCTTCGTAAGTAAGGGGCATGAGATTTCGTTTTATAACTTGTCAAGCATATCCTCTTAGTTGTGTCACTTTGACCTTAATCACCTTCAAGATGCTTATGATAGGGGCAATGAGAGCTGAAAGCTATAAGTACCATAATTTTTGGAAGCTCTTTATGTGACTTGAATCCCTACTTCCTTTTACAAAGGCTTTTCTTCCACCATTATATTGAGTCTCCACCTTCTATCTTTATGCACTACTTTGAGAGCATAGTGGCCATTCTTAGTTCTATGTGCATTGTCCCAAGACTAGTTGATTGATGCATAACTTGTTATTGCTTGTTTGAAACTATTGTATCTAGTCACTCTTATGAACTTTGAAGGTGTCCTATGCATTTATATTTGCTACTCTATTGAGGGACAAGCTGAATACTATTATGCCATGTTTTCTTTATGTGAAACAAACAAACGTCTTGCAAAGCATGTTATTCATGAATCTTTTGTTTGTTCCTTTTCATGTTGTATCATAGTTTCTTTGCTTATTGCTAGAACTTTGTCTTTCATGTTATGATTGAAGTACTATGATCCCAGCTTTGAGTTTTTCAAATACTTTGATGAAGTTTTGATGGTGCATGCCACCTCAAAAAATATTTCTTTTTATCACTTACCTACTCGAGGACGAGCAGGAGTTAAGCTTGGGGATGTTGATACATTGCAAATGTATCTATAATTTTTTATATTCCATGCTTGGTTTTATCCACTTTCTTGTGTTTTGTTCCAACTTTGGAGTACTTTTATTATGATTTCTTGGACTAACCTATTAACAAGAGCCACAGTGTCAGCTGCCTGTTTTCTATTGTTTTTGGTTCCAGATAAGTCAGAAAATGAATATTCTCGGAATTGGACGGGACAAAAGCCATAGTGCCTATTTTTCCGGAAGGGATCAAGTGCCAGAATACGAGACAGAGAAGGGATGGGGGCCAGCCACACCACCTGGCCGCGTGGCCAGGCCTGGCCCACGCCAGGGGGTGGTCTGGCCGGCCCCAGCACCCCCTCGGCCTCTCCTTCCGCCTATAAGTTGCCCTCGGGACGAAAACCCTAAGTACCCGATCAAAAATCCACGAAAGAGTCTGTAGCCGCCGTCGTCTCTATCCCTAGATCGGGAGGGATCTGAAGCTCTTCCCGGCACCCTGCCGGAGAGGGGAATTCACCCTGGAGGCCTTCTTCATCACCATGCAAGCCTCCGGTGTGATGCGTGAGTAGTTCATCCTTGGACTACGGATCCATGTAGTAGCTAGATGGCTGGTTTCTCCTCCTTTGTGCTTTCATGTTTAGATCTTGTGAGCTGCGTTCATGATCAAGATCATCTATTTGTAATTCATACATGTTGTGTTTGCGGGGATCTGATGGATATTGAGATGCTATTTCAGATTTATTATTGATTCTATCATGTCTTTGTTATTTGAGATCTTGCATGCTTTCCGTTGTTAGTAGCTATCTTGGCCAAGTAGATGCTAGCAACTCCAAGAGTTAGTATTTATGCTCGATAGTGGGTTCATGCCTCTGGTAATCTGGGGAAGTGAAAGAAATCTCTAATGTACTAGATGTGTTGTTGCTACTAGGGAGAAAACAACGATCTTTTGTTCATAGAACAATTGTATTGTTTACTTTACATGCAGTTCGTAAAGCAATAATCTGTTGCTTGCAACTTAATACTGGAGGGGGTTCGGATGATAACCTGAAGGTGGATTATTAGTCATAGATGTAGTTGGATGGCGGTGTATGTATTATGTTGTAATGCCCAATCAAGTCTCAAAGGAGTCAAGATGATTAGTATATGCATGCATTGCTTTCTCGGTGTTTGTTAATTGCCCCGCTGTAATTTGTTCACCCAGCATGTTATCTATCTAAGGAGAGCCACCTCTAGTGAACTATGGATCCCGGTCCTTTACTTTACATACAATCTATAAATAGTTTTTTCTTTGCATTTACTTTCTGCAAACTTTTACTTCTTTCCATTCGATACGTTTAATCCTTTGTTTTCCGCAAAACACAGTGAGATTGACAACCTCATCGCAAGTTGGGGACAAAGTTCTGTGGTTGTGTTGTGCAGGTCTCCACGGTTCTACTAGCACCGGTAGTGCGCCCTGCCAAAGCTCAGCTAGTAACACCTTTGAGGTGTTTCCTTGCTCCTACTGGTTCGATTAAACCTTGGTTTCATAACTGAGGGAAACTTGCTGCTGTGCTCATCATACCTTCCTCTTGGGGTTCCCAACGAGCTCTACATCAACACCGCCATCAAGCATTTTCTGGGCGCCGTGCATTGAGCCATCAGGTACCCCCACAAAACATTGTTCAGCAAAACGAAAGCTAAACTATTACACATGGCAGCTAAGGCACAATCTGCTTCTTCGACTTTGATTTCGACTTTGGGGTCTTGCTCGAATCCGTGGCAGTCTCTGATGCCGCAGATTTTCCAGTGGTAGCCTCAGATGCTGCAGCCTTCGCTCGCCGCATCTCCGCAGAATATTTTGCGATTGTATCGATGAGCTCGTGCCCATACTTACTGCAAATACTAGCGAAGGGAGCAAATACTACCTGCTGTCCATCTGCGTCGACAGGCATCACCTCAGAGATCGCGCTGGGGTCCAGCTCCACGCCATGAGCTTGCGCCATCATGAGTGCCATGGTGGCGCCGACAGACCACTGCGAATTCTTGAAGTCCATTTGGATGCCTTCAGCGAAGGATTCCACCAAGCCGTCAAGGTTGTCGATTAAGCTGGCCTTGGGTATCATGTCCTCTCGGAGGCGGCTCAGCACGCCCTTGTCTTTCCCCAGCGTGTCCTAGAGGGAGGCGCTACGGTCCTCGACGGCAGCCACGACGCTAGCCAAGGCATCCGCGTGGATCAAGGTTTGGGCGTCAAAGCTCACGCCGGCAGCATCTGAAAAATACATGTCTCAGCACAACAACATAAATAGGAAAACAAGGGAAAATACAAGAGAAGCAGCATAATACCGGAGAGCGCTTTCGCGATGGAGAAAAGTTGTTCTGTGAAATCCTTTTCCCTCTCAGTGATGGAAGCATGCAGATCTTCCTCGCACTTTTGCGAGTCCTCCAGACCCGCGACTGCCTCGGCGCGTTTCTCCTCTGTGGCTGCAAGTCCCTTCTCAAGGTAAGTGACACGACGGAGCAGTTCATTATGTTCACCTACAAAAGGCAGAGCATGATTGTAACACCCTCGAATCGGCCCTATGCAAGTTTTAGCGCTTCCCGCCAAACCCGCATAGAAACGATTCAAGGACGCCCACCAGGCACTTGCGTGCGGGTGGAGAACAAAGTAATACCATTACACATTAGTCCACGATGGAACCCACATAACATATATATATATACAACAACGACTCCATGAGTCAAGAATACAGATATACTATACAAAGATCCAAATCACCTTGAAGACGATAGAGCGTCCGACTACGGGCAAGATGCAAATGGGACTAAGAGCCCTGAAGAATAACCAATGGCGTCCATAACCCTGCCCAGCCAAGCCGGAAGGGTAACCCTGCTAACGACGTCGATCTCAAACCTGCTAAAACAAAAGGGGTGCCGACAAAGGGCAAAGGAAAAAGAGGAGCGTCAGTACTGAGGCCAGTACACGGCGAGGCTAGAATTCGGCGGCTCTCGCCTACATAGGTATGGTGGACTGAAGTGTAACACCCTCGAATCGGCCCTATGCAATTTTTAGCCCTTTCCACCAAACCCGCATAGAAACGATTCAAGGACGCCCACCAGGCACTTGCGTGCGGGTGGAAACGAAGTAATACCATTACACAACAGTCCTCGATGGGACCCACAGAACATATATATATACAACACGACTCCGCGATTCAAGAATACAGATATACAATACAAAGATCCAAATCACCTGGAAATCGATAGGGCGTCTGACTACGGACAAGATGCAAATGGGGCTAAGGGCCCTGAAGAATAACCAATAGCGTCCATAACCCTGCCCAGGCCAAGCCGGAAGGGTAACCCTGCTAACGACGTCGATCTCAAACCTGCTAAAACAAAAGGGGTGCCGACAAAGAGCAAAGGAAAAAGAGGAGCGTCAGTACTGAGGCCAGTACATGGCGAGGCTAGAATTCGGCAGCTCTCGCCTAAATAGGTATGGTGGGCTGAAGCGGCAGCGCAGCAGCACTAAACAACCTATAGAGACCCGATACAACTGGCGGTTATCAGAGAGGGATAAGAAAGACCTATTCGGATCCAACCTGAAGCTAACCCCAAACAAACCCATCCTTGGATTTCCCCCTCGAGACCAAACGAGGAAGTCGGACCAAGGAACTCACACAGTTGGCAATTTTACTCATTCCATTATAGTTGCAGCAATTACTAATCAGATATAGAGCATAAGTCATCATGATAACATAAGTAGTGGGCAGTTTTAATCACCATTTCGTTGTAGTTGGAACATTTACCAGTCAGATATAATTGTCTTAAGGAATCCCAAAACCCAGTAGTCGTTGGCACTTTTATCACATTCCATTGGAGTTGCAATACTTACTAGGCAGGTATAGCATGTCACAAAACAACCCAGATCCACCAGTGGTTGGCATTTTTAATATCCATTCCGTTATAGTTGCTTCTGCATTACTAGTCACATATTAAGTCAAATTTATAGCACTACTTTAGTTATGCTTGTCTATGATCGAGATACTGTGCTCCAAGTCGTCCATAACCGCGGACACGGCTTTCAGAAAGTTTTACCCTGCAGGGGTGCACAAATAGCAACACACACTCGATGAACCTCGGAAAAACCAACTCAAAACCCAACGAGGCATTCACGACAAAGCGATCACAGGATTCATAAAATATTTCAGGGGGCCACCCCACTAAGCTACCCGCAACAAAGTTGTCCGGCTCCGGAACGGACCCAGGGTTTGTGTCAATGGCTGTAAACGACTGGGAACCCGAAAGTGTGACTGGGCTTGTCGATACCGCGAAAACATTCCACGTTCCAAAACAGTACAGGTGCTCCACGCACAATCTTAAATAAAGCAGTAAAGCATGGCATAAGTACAGAATAGTAATAAATCCCCAAACTACTTGTGGCCCCAAGAAATAGAAATGAATCAAGCTCTGGCTCAAGGGGGGTCCACGCCCTCTCGGATGTGGATAGTGCGAAAAATCAAGGAACAGGTATCAAGTACTCGGGGTCCTACGGGACACAAGTGAGCGTGGAAGAACCAAATAACATCTATTGCCCACCGATGCCTCTGCATTAGTTATATCTAGCATTTTAATAGTTGTATTTAAAGTCATGATCATCTCCACCATTAAGCATCTGCCAACCTTCCAACAACTGTGGTACTTGACAACACGGGATCGCACCTGAGCAAGCAACTACGACTTGCAAGGCGAGCTATCTACCAAAAACAGGTATTAGGAGGTGTCCAAGGCAATATAGAGGCTGCACGGGATATAACTGGTGTTCGGAAAATAAAGCATCGCGACACGGATAGCAATAGATCAACAGGAGGAAATAAAGACTATAAATGCAAAATAGGTAGAAGGGGATGAGATGCTCGCCTGGGAAACACTGCCGAAGGATCATATCCGGAGAATTTGTCGATACTTGCATCAACTCATCGGCCTAATCCACGAAGAAGCAAAGCACTAAAAGAAACACCGGATGCAATATTTAATACTACGGCAGAAGATCCGGCATGCTTATGATATGATGCATGGCATGGCACAGATGCGGTGCAATTAGGCAATATTAAGCGGAACCGGGGTCCCGACAATTAATTATAAGGTTCAAGTTATTTAACTACCCTGCAAATTAAATGTTGTATTAACAGGGCAAAACATGGTATCGGTTCGCTACACCAATTTAAATGGAGTCTGGAATAAGACAAAGATATCCCGCATATAGGCTCCATATTTAATTCTGAGGTGAATCGGCATAATGCCCCCAACCCACATGATATGCATGCGAGATGAACAATTTAATATGCAACAAGTTTTATATATAGCATTTATAAAATAGGGGCTCGAGAAAAGGTTCACACATCTGGGTTCGGCAGATCTTGGTTCCGGGGGTTCGGGGTTCGACAGGGTTCGACGGGGAACGGTTCGACGGGGATCGGTCTCGGACCACAGAAAGAGAGCTTGGCGTTCCAGGACGAAGGACTCGGTTCGGCGTCGGTGGCTCATCGGATTCGCTCCGGTTGGTGTCGATCTTGTCGTCACGAAGATCTTGTCGGGTCCGCGCCATCGAGGAAGTACTTGGCGTATCCGTGTCGACGATCTTGGCGTTCGGGTTCTCGGGCATCGGATCCCAGAAGGAGTACTTGTCACCTCTATGGTCTTCGGGTCCGGGGTCTCGGTCGTGGCATCCCATCGGAGGTCTTGCCGAAGGTCCAGCAAAAGCCACCGGGTACGGTCTTCGGGCTTGAGGTGGAGATCTTGGGGGTCTTCTCCGAGTCCTTCGCGTACTTCCTGCCTTGGCGATATTCAAGTGGCTCCGTACTTGATTCGCTTCTCAACGCGTTCATGTCTCCTCGAGATATCATGGTCTTGTCGGCGGGTGATCTTGGCAACGGCGAGATGATATTGCACACGGTCTACTCACATGTTGTCTTCTCGGCCACACCACTTCCAATACCGCATCAACCATCACCCAAAAAGTACCCCCACGGATTGGACTGTACAATCCCACCACCACCATCTTCACTACAACGTCTGTATCACAACATCACCTAATAGTGGATGACGACATGCCAAGAAGGAGATGAAGGCCGAGCTCATGCGGAAACGGCAAAGGCGAGGTCAATCGCCTGACCTGGCGACGGGATGCAGGGCGCGACCAGCGACACGAGGCGGCAAGGTGGAGAGGGCGAAGGGCGGCGGGCTGAGCGGCGCACGCCCGGAGAGGAGACGGTCGAGGACACGGCTGTGTGCGGTGGAGAGCTTGGCGGGAGAGGGTGGCGACGGCCGGGTGGGCGAGGAGCCGTGCAGGAGGCGGAGGAAGCTCGGGCCCGAGCGGACGGAGCGGCGGCCGGAGTGGAGCTTCGAGGACGCAGGGCCAGGGCGGGCGCGGCCGTTGCTGGCGGCGGCTAGGCTCGAGAGGAAGGCGGCGGAAGGCGGCGGCGATGCGAGATGCAGCGAGGAGGAGGTGGGGGTTGGCGCGGCGGAGGACGGCAGGCCGACGTGGGGAGGGCGGCGTCGGCGCGCATCCGCGGCGAGGACAACCAGGGTGGCAGCGACGGTGACGGTATGGGGGGCAGGGTTGGTGGGCGCGTGGAGGAAGAGTCGGGCGATGAGGATAGGAACGTGGGGAGGTGGCGTGTGGGGAGGTGCGACGTGGAGGTGGGGCCGGGAGAGATGGGGCTGTGGTAGGTGGGGCAGGGTGCATGTGGGGCCGGGTTGCAGCTGTGTCACGCTAGGCAGGGGCGCATCGCGAGGGTGCTCAAGAGGCAGTCGCGGGGCAGGCGGAGCGTGCGGCGCGCGTGGGAGGTGTTGGCTGTGTGAGGGAGTGAGGTGGAGGGGTTGGTGAGGTGGAGGGAGGGGATTGGGTGGGGTGAGGTGGAGGGGGCGGGGTAGACTAGGATTGGGTAGAAAAGGGTTTGGGGTTAGACAGATTAGGATTTTAATTTGGAGGTGGCCGGCTAGGCCTTCGGGCCTGGCTGGCTGCCTCCTATAAAAATAATATAAATTTTGTTTATTTAAAACGGGGCTTTTGAAATCCGTTGGTAGATGAAACAAAATATTCCAGAGACCTGGGTTTTGGATTTCAAATAAAGACGGGGCGTCTAGAAAATAAAACCAGACTTTCGAAATAGTTTTTAAACAAACCATGCATGATGATGACGATGCTCAAATGCAATGTGGCATGATGCCATAAGCATGCGGTCATGATGATGCAATGCACAAAAACAACGCGATTTTCTAGTAGTGGTTTTGGCGGGATGCCACATGAAGCGGCAGCGAAGCATGCACTAAACAACCTATAGAGACTCGATGCAACTGTCGGCTATTAGAGAGGGATAAGAGAGACCTATTCGGGACCCACCTGATTCTAACACCAATCATACCCATCCTGGTATTTCCCCCTCGAGACCAAACGAGGAAGTCAAACCGAGGAACTCACACTGTTGGCAGTTTTATTCATTCCATTATAGTTTAAGCTCTTACTAATCAGATATAGATAGCATGAGTCATCCTCATAGCATAAGTAGTGGGAGGTTTTTAATTAACCACTCAGTTGTGGTTGCGGTACTTACTAGTCAAATACAGTTAGCATGTGTCATCCCAAACCCAGCAGTTGTTGGCACTTTTATTTCATTCCATTGGAGTTGCGGTACTTACTAGGCAGGTATAACATGACACGATACACCCCAGTTCCACCAGTTCTTGGCACTTTTATTATCCATTCCATGATAGTGAAGTTGATTACTAGTCACATATTAAGTCAAATTTACAGAACTACTTTAGTTATGCTTGTCTATGATCGAGATACTGTGCTCCAAGTCGTCCATAACCGCAGACACGGCTTTCAGAAAGATTTACCCTGCAGGGGTGCACAAATAGCAAGACACACACGATCAACCTCGGAAAAACCAAATCAAAACCCAACGAGGCTTTCACGACAAAGCAATCACAGGATTCATAAAATATTTCAAGGGGCCACCCTACTAAGCTATCCGCAACGAAGTTGGCCGGCTCCGAGACGGACCCAGGGTTTGCGAGAATGGCTGTAAACGACTAGGAAGCCGAAAGTGTGACTGGGCTTGTCGATACCGCGAAATCGTTCCACGATCCAAAACTGTACAGGTGCTCCATGCACAATCGTAAATAAAGCAGTAAAGCATGGCATAAGTACAGGATAGTAATAAAACCCCAAACTACTTTGTGGCCCCAAGAAATAAGAAATGAATCAAGCTCTGGCTAAGGGGGATTCATAGACTCTCCCGTATGTGGATAGTGCGAATAGTCAAGGAACATGTATCAAGTACTCGGGGCCTACGGGACACAAGTGGACATGAAAAACCAAATAGCATATATTGCCCATCGGTGCCTCTTTCATTAGTTATCCCAGCAATGTAATAGTTGTATTTAAATTCATGATCATCTCCACCATTAAGCATGTGTCAACCTTCCAATTACGGTGGAACAACAACTGCGTGAAGCAGCACCTGAGCAAGCAACTACGACTCGCAAGGCCGACTATTTATCAAACAATAGGTAATAGGATGTGTCCAAGGCAATATAGGGGCTGCAAGGAATATAAATGGTGCACGGAAACTAAAGCATCGCAATACGGGTAGCAATAGATCAATAGGAGGAAGTAAAGACTATAAATGCAAAATAGGTAGAAAGGGGGAGAATGCTCGCCTGGGAAAACACTATCGGAGATACATATCCAAAGAACTTGTCGATACTGGCATCAACTCAACGGCCTAATCCACGAAGAACCAAAGCACTAAAAGAAACATCGAATGCACTATTTAATACTACGGCAAAAGAACGGGCATGATTATGATATGATGCATGGCATGGCACAGATGCGGTGCAATTAGGCAATATTAAGCGGAACCGGGGTCCCGACAATTAATTAACAGGTTCAAGTTATTTATCTACCCCGCAAATTAAATGTGGAATTGACAAGGCAAAGCATGGGATCGATTCGCTACACAAAATTAAATGGAGTTCATATCAAACTAGAATAGCCCACATATGGTCTCCATATTTAATTTAGGTGAATCATCGAAATAGCCCCAAACACCCGCAATATGCATGCAAGCATGAACAATTTAATATGCAGCAAGTGTATAGAAGGCATTTATAAAATAGTGTTCTCAAAAAGGGGATCACATCAGGGGTCAGAGATCTTGTGTTTCGAGGGTCTTGGGGGTTCGACGGGGTTTGGGCACGCCGAGATCGGTCTTCGGATCCGAGTAGAAGAACTTGTCATTCTGAGGGGTTCGGGTACCGTATTCGGACTCCGGGATCGGGGTCTGGGCGTCCGTGTAGGAGTACTTGGTGCTCCATGATGGAGTTCTCGGAATCCGGCATCGATGCTCTTGTGTGGATCTTCGGGTAGTGCGAGTTCACTTGCCAACGCCGGAGCGGAAGGGGTCATGGCGAGAGCAACGACACCACACTCGACATGGGGCAGACCTAGGAGGTCCATGTGCCAACACTGATACATAAGACCACAAAAACGAGGGCTTAGCACAGCAGGACTAAAACAAACAGAGGACAATGTACGCCGTGAAGAGGCCCATGTCCCGTGCAGGCATAGGCTCGAACACCTTGCGGTCGTGTCAGCGATCGGGTTCGTGCGGCCACCAAGCACCGAGATGGAGCTCCTGCGGGCGGCGACGGTCGCTGGCGGGCGGTCTCAGCGGCAGCGGGTAGGACGAGGTGGGTCTGAGCCGCGACGGCTTCCGGAGGCGCGAAGGGCACGATCCGCGGCAGGGAGAGGCGCAAAGGGAGGGGCGCAGGCGGGTCGGGGTTGAGGTCCAGGCGACGAGGGCGCCCCTGGCGGCAGACGCCTGGGTGGAGGCCCCATGGATCCGGCGAGGAAGCGATGGCACGCGGGGAGCCAGGGAACTGGACGGTGGCGCAGGAAGCACCGGAGGAGGCCGTGGTCGGCGAGGTCGCCGGCGGACGCGGCCACACGCGGGGCGAGCGGGGCCAGCGCATGGGGTGGAACAGGGGTAGGGGAAGGAGGCGGCAGGGCGAGCGATCGAGGTGGACGGCGGCGGAGCTCGCCTAGGGGAGCCGGGGGAGGTCGATGCGTGGGAGGGGGCGCATCCTGGGCGGCGGCGGTTCCCTGCGAGGAGCGAGGCGAGGCAGGGCCAGCGAGGCGGCCCGGCGCTTGAGGCGGAGGGGGGTGGTGGCTCGCATCGGGAGGATGGTGGAGGAGAACGTGGCAGGTGGGAGGTGGGCCCGCGGGGGGAGGAAGCGTGCGACGCGCGAGTGCGTGCGGTTGTCGGGAGTGGCCTGGGTGTTGGATGGATGGGTCAGGTGGAGCGGCAGGTGGCCAGGGGATGCGCCCAGGTTGGAGCGGGCTGGCGCGATTGGGGATAAGGCAGGTGAGGGAGGGAGAAACGGTAGGGTAGCTTTGCGGTGGCGTGCGCACCAGGGAGGGTGGCGGCGGCAGAAGAAGTTGGGGAGGGAGTAGGTGGTGTGGTGGGGATCTAGGGTTTGGGTAGGTGTGGGCTAGGGATTGATCTGGAGGTGGCCGGCTGGGATTTTGGGCCTAGCTGGCTGCCTCCCAAAAATAATACAAGTTTTATTTATTTATTTAGAAGACTTTTGTAATCTATTTTTAGACAAATAAAATATCCGGAAGAGACCGGGGTTTTTAATTTGAAATAAAGACAGGAGATATTTAGAAAACAAATATAGGCTTTTAGAAAATAGTTTTAGGCAAACATATGCATGATGATGACGATGCTCAAATGCAATGTGGCATGATGACATGAGCATGCGGTCATGATGATGCAATGCACAAAAACAGAGCGATTTTCTAGTAGAGGTTTTAGCGGGATGCCACAACGATGATATGTTGCAAACGTATCTATAATTTTTGATGTTCCATGCTTGGTTTTTATCTACTTTCTTTTGTTTTTCCCACACTTTGGAGTACTTTTTATACACTTTCTTGGACTAACCTATTAACAAGATGCCATAGTGCCAGTTGCCTGTTTTCTGCTGTTTTTGGTTCCAGGAAAGTTAGAAAATGAATATTCTCGGAATTGGACGGGACAAAAGCCAAAGTCAGTTTTTCACCGAGGGGGACATGGAGCCAGAATACGAGACGGAGAGGGGCCAGAGGGCCACCACACCACCTAGCCGCGTGGCCAGGCCTGGCCCGCGCCAGGGGGTGCTGTGGCCGCCTAGGGCACCCCCTCGACCTCCCCTTTCGCCTATAAGATGCCTCCAATACAGAAACCCTAAGGACCCGATCAAAATTCCATGAAAGAGTCTGTATCTGCCATCATCTCCATCCCTAAATCGGGAGGGATCTGAAGCTCTTCCCGGCACCCTGCCGGAGGGGAGAATTCACCCTGGAGACCTTCTTCATCACCATGCAAGCCTCCGATGTGATGCGTGAGTAGTTCATCCTTGGACTACAGGTCCATGTAGTAGCTAGATGTTTGGTTCTTCTCCTTTGTGCTACCATGTCTAGATCTTGTGAGCTCCGTTCATGATCAAGATCATCTATTTGTAATCATACATGTTGTGTTTGCGGGGATCCGATGGATATTGAGATGCTATTTCAGATTGATTATTGATTCTATCATGTCTTTGTTAGTTGTGATCTTGCATGCTCTCCGTTGTTAGTAGATATCTTGGCCGAGTAGATGCTAGCAACTCCAAGAGGGAGTATTTATGCTCGATAGTGGGTTCATGCCTCTAGTAATCTGGGGAAGTGACAGAAATCTCTAAGATACTAGATGTGTTGTTGGTACTAGGGATAAAACATCAATCCTTTGTTCATAGAACAATTGTATTGTTTACTTTACACGCAATGCGTAATGCAATCATCGGTTGCTTGCAACTTAATACTGGAGGCGGTTCGGATGATAACCTGAAGGTGGATTATTAGTCATAGATGCAGTTGGATTACGGTCTATGTATAATGGTGTAATGCCCAATCAAATCGCATAGGAGTCAAGATGATTAGTATATGCATGTATGCTTTCTCGATGTTTGTCAATTTCCCCACTGTAATTTGTTCACCCAACATGTCATCTATCTTAAGGAGAACCACCACTAGTGAACTATGGACCCCGGTCCTTTCTTTTACCATCAATCTACAATTGTTTACTGCTTTCTGTTTACTTTCTGCAAGCTTTTACTTTCTTCCACACAATACATTTAATCCTTTGTTTTCAGCAAAACCTGTGAGATTGACAACCTCACTGTAAGTTGGGGGCAAAGTTCTGTGGTTGTGTTGTGCAGGATTCCAAGTTGGCAACAACACCTTGGAGGTATTTCCTTGCTCCTACTGGTTCGATAACCTTGTTTTCATAACTAAGGGAAACTTGCTAATGTGCTCATCATACCTTCCTCTTGGGGTTCCTCAACGAGCTAGAGATATATTGGGCCATCACACGACAACACTTGAGTTTACAATCTTCTATACAGGCAAGGCGAAGAGATACGTTTAAACATAAACCTTTGACTGCGCGATGGCGGTTTTCCAGCATGGCATGCTATCGACCCAAAGACATAATCTGTTCGGCGAGGCGAGCAGAAATCTTCAAAATTGGCTACACCAAAAGAAAAGAAGCTTCAGCGGTGACAAAAATAAACAAAGTGGGAGCAGTGACAAAATTCGACTGCGAGCAGCAAAAGACACTTACATGCTCCTCCAGGGACTCCGAAGATTCCTGTCGAGTGGGCGTCCGTGCAACCATCTAGTGCCCCCAGTGTGGGGGGAACTCAAAGAGTTGGCGCCGAAGTGGGCCGCCACTGGAGGAGAAGAAGACCGTACTGCCACCTCCTTGTTATTGGAGTCTGCGACTCCAGACTATTTAACAAATTGGCAGTCGTTGGAGGACGATGATGTTGTTTGACTGCAAACATGCCCAGTACCACTTTAGAAGAGATACTTCGAGGAAAACAAGACAAACTTGCAAATATAAAAACTTACCTTTCAAACTTATCGAGGTCGAAGGAATCTTTCGATAACTCCTTCGGCAACCTCAGCTTCTTCTGAGCGGGAGGAGCCATGGCGCATACAGGCACGGTAGGGATTGGCTCCTCTGCAGCAACAGGAGGAGGACCCTCCAACGTCATCGGCGAGGAGGCATCCGAATCCTCGCTACAGGAGCGCTTGCGAGTCCCGTGATCACTAGACTCGGGGGGCTTCCTCCTCTTCCTCCACATGGACGGTAGAGCCCGACTCGTCCTCTTCATTCTAGGACAGTGAGCACACAAGTTTACCCAGGTTCTGATGCCTTGAACTCCGGATTTGGCTTTGTCACCTCCTTCTTCGTTGCGGGCATCTCGGACGGATCTATGCTCTTCTTACTCTCCTGGTACTCCTGGGCGTGCAGCACGGCTTCAGCAAAGGCGCCATTTCCATCCTCACACTCTCGCGCTTTCTTCGGGTCTCCCCTAATGGTGATCACGCCGTTGGAACCTGGAATTTTCATCATATTGTAAATGTAACATGGACGAGCCATAAAAGCCCAGTAAGCCGGACGTCCGAATATAGCGTGTTACGCGCTCTTGAACGGGACCACTTCGAAGGAAAGTGCCTCCGTCCGATAGTTCTTTGGAGTTCCAAAGGTGACATCCAAAGTAATCTCTCCCAGGGAATTAGCTTGTCTTCCCGGGACAACACCGTGAAAGATCACAGAGCTATGGTTCAGCTGGGTTTCCGAGATCTTCATCCGGCGTAGTGTTTTGACATAGAGAATATGGATGCTGCTACCACCGTCCATGAGGGTCTTGGAGAAACCATAACCGTCAATAAGTGGGTTGACGATTAAGGCATATTTTCCTCGCCTGTGCAACTTAGGCGGATGATCAACGCGGTCAAATGTGATTGCCACTTCCGACCAGTCCAGATATTGGGGGACAGTTGGAACTGTTGCGTTGAGCTCGTGTAGAACTGCTTTCTTGACCTTTGCTGGTTGAGATCCGAGGAAACTGACATAAGTGTCCTTCTTGGTGGGAAAATTTTTCTTCCCTTCCGGCTTGGCATTTGAAGCATCAGCTTCCTCCATGTCGGAATTTTCCTTGGTCTCTTTTTCTTTTTTGGGATTTTTCTTTCCCTTCTTCTGCTTAGCTTTATAGCCCGCGGTGTCATCTCTTTTGATGTCGTCATTGAAATGACACTCACCATTGGTGTGGGACGAGCCCCCATTGGCGTCTAGGTGATGCACACATGGGTCATTGGCAATGTCGACCCAAGAGTAGGTTTTTCCTGGTTGTTGTTCTCCTCTACCTTGGACCCTTGAAGTCCCACGGCCACGCCCGCGGCCTCCGCCGCGTCCTCCTCGTCCTCCAGAGCAGACAGTAGCAGTAACCACCGCTGTTTCCGTGTTGGGTTTCTCTTCCGAGGTATTTTTGCGCTTCTGAGCTTGTTGCTTTGGTTGTTTTGCTGACTGAGGCACAGCTAGGGCATTGAGTAATCCCTCTACATCGTCGTCAGCATCTGCATACTTGCTCGCTATTTCTATCATCTCTCCCAAGTCAGTGACCTTGTCACACTTCAGGCGGTGACATAGTAGACCAACTGGGAGTCCTGCGATGAAAGCTTCAATCGCGGTTTGATTGTTTACTCCTTCACAGGAGTTCTTGGTGTCGATCCATCGTCCGAGGTAATCCCGGCAAGTTTCTCCGGTTTCTGCGTGCAACGCTGTAGGTCTCCGACCGTACAGGGACTCCGATATGTGCCTTCGAAATTCTGAAAGAACGCACTTTGCATGTAATACCAGTTATGGATGGTGTTCTCCGGAAGTTCATTGAGGTATGATCGTGCCGTCTTCCGCATCATAAGTGGGAGATATCGGGTTGCGACCAGGCTATTTCCGCCTTTAGCAATACAACAAGCTTGGAAAAAATCCTGTAGCCAGGTATCTGGCCGAGTAATGTTGTCGTAGGCCTGGATATGTCTTGAGATGGCAAATCCTTCCGAGAATCTCATAGCTCTAATGCGTGGTCCGAAGCACTTTGGGCCCACGTAGATATCATCATTTTCGTAGCGCCGCGCCTCTATGTTGGAGTTGATCATGTTCCTTGCATTGTTCGGGGATAGAGGTCGTCCCGAATGCCGGCTGTGGCTGCGGTGCCTTGGAGCCGGACTTCGGCTTCTTCCACCACCTCCTACACCACGTCGTCCTCCTTGTCCCCCTTGGGAGCCGTTGTGATGACTGCTTGGTGGAGAAGGTGGGGCAGCTAGATAGTTTCTGGCTGATCACCGGCCTCCGTCCGGAGCATCATTATTCCGGTTCCGGGGAGGGTCTTGGCTACGACGAGCCCCCTGCCGGCTTGTCCCGGCATGGTTTCCGTCGTTCCTTCGTCCTTCGTTCCCACTTCGGTGAGGCTTAGCCGGACGGCTTGCGTGTCTAGGAGGTGGCATTTTTTTACGATCCTCCTCCCGACGTTTCTCTTTATCTTCTCCCCTTCGATCGTTAGATTCTCGTCTGGGAGGATTCCTCAGATTCAGAGCAGCGATGGCCTCTTTCTCGGCCGCTGGGGCGACGTTGCTCCAGTCACGTGTAGTCCTGCGATGCTGTCCTGGCGATCCGGTTCTCGAATAATTGTCCTCCCGTCGCTCGGGGCGATGATGCTGCTCCAGGACGCGATGGGGTCTTACGTCAGCCCATGCCGGATCTGTGCGACATTGGTCGGAATCCGAGACCAGTTTTTGACTTTCGGACAGGGCGACCTTTTGCTGCTCTAGTCCCTTGTTGAGTAGTTTGATACCCAAACGGATCTCCTCCGGTCCTGGATTAGCCGATAGAATTTCTCGGGCCTCCACTGTGTTCTATACTGGGTTGGATATACCCAATCTCCTTTTCTATCTTTCCGTGGCTTCCCCATCTCATCTCCGAAAAGGACGGCACGGATATGTGGGAATTGGTCGTTATTGCTGTGACGCTTCCGTGTCTTCTGATGCAACCGAGACATGTAATCCTTAGTTGCCATGCGTTTCTTCTCCTCCTCGATGTTTTTGGCTTCATCCAGGAGTTGTTGACGACGCGCTTCTAGGGCTCAGGCCCTTTCGTCTAGCTCTTCAGCAGTAAGTTCTGCAGCTGTAGGGATAGGTGTGGTTAGTGCAGCATCGATGAGTTTACGCGCACCTTCGGTGATCACGTGTCCATCCACCGATTCTTCTTTTTTCAGCTCTTCTAGGATAAGTGCTCCATCCGAGTCTTCTTCGTATTCCTCGGCAATCACCTCCTCTGCCAGAGGGTCTTTTGCCGGGGTCTTGTTCTTCTTGTTCTTCTTCTTTGCCTTCTTGGCAACGCCGGTAGCAAAGACGGCTTTGGGTCCGTTTCCCGGAGTCAAGCTCTGATCGGTACTTTCGGACATCTGGACTTCGGGATTATCTCCGACGTCCATGTCATCCTGCGCTTTGGGAGAGTGTTCCCCGGATCCTTCATCCATGGCTTCTCCATCTTCTGCAGCTTTGGAGTTATACTCCTCTTCATATTCCACGGAGAACTTTTGAAAGTCCGCTGACATCATCGATTCATCCGATGATGCGGGTACGTCGGCGTTTGTTCCAATTGCCTCCAGCCCCGAGTCGGTGTTTTCTCCAGCATCGGCAGAGCCGGATCCGGATCCCACATATCCGACAAAGTGCAACGCGTGCTTCCTGAGGTACCTGCGGCTCTCGCGATCAGCCATATCGAAACTTTTGATGGTCTCGAGGATTGCATCTGCGCTTGCATCTTGTAGTATCATACGTTGCAGTGTGTATCTCAGGAAAGGCCTGTCTGTCCCGGCGTCATCAGAGCCGGAATCAGTGTCGTTGGTGAGTTGCTCCTGGTTTTCGACTTCTGCGGGTGGGTTGATCTGGGATCCGGTCTCCCCTAGGAGATCCACTCCAGATTTGATTTGGACCGCTAGGTCTTCCTCAGGCTCAGATTTCTCCACTATCTCCGCAACTGGTGCGGGCTGGGCGGGTTTAGGGTTTTCTGAGATCCGGAACTCTGCCGCCTCCGCGGACAAAGGGGACCCAGAAGATTCTTCTGCCTCTATCATCACCGCTGGGGTGGGTAGGGCAGGTTCAGCAAAACTGATGTAAACATCGATCTCGCCAAAAGACATGATTGTGTAGGCAGTCACAGCCTTCCTAGCCGGAATCCAAGTCTCGTTGAGAACGATGAGAGGGACGTCGCTGGTGTAGAGGATGCGACCGACGGCGATAGTCCTGCCGATTCCGATTCTTGCAGATTCTGCTCGGAACGCAGATCCGAAGCTCACTTGCCCCACGGTGGGCGCCAACTGTCGTCGGATTGATGACAAGTACGCCATGCGGGGGTCCTCGAGGTGTGCGGAAGAGAGGGGTGTGAGACGTACGGTATTCTGGGATGGTGAGCACACAAGTTTACCCAGGTTCGAATCCACCGGCTTTGGACGGATCCTACTCCTACTAGCAATCCAGTAATACAGCAGAGCCGGAATATGGGTTACAAGGGTTTCGCCTATGCGAGTTGAGGGTCTAAAGTATTGGGTTCCCTAAAGGCTCTCCCTAGGATGGCTTATATAGATATCCGGCCTAGGGTTTACATGAGAGATCTATCCGGCTACGACTAAGAGTCGGTTACAGAGTACATCTTGAACTACAAGTAACATTATGGGCCTAAGTCGGTAAGTCTTCTGGGCCTTCCCATAGCCGGATTGGACCCCGTCTTTCTCCCTGACTGGGTCGCTCATGAAGCAAAGCTCTAACCCGAAGTGGGCCACCCTGGTCAGTGAGGAACTGTGAGGATACCCGGAAAGTATATCCCCAACACCTGGCAACATATCTGTTGTCCTCTACCAGAAATAAATCTGTACCTACAGGTACGATGAATAAGCTTTGATGGACGCGTCGAGTGCTCACACTTAAACACTGGGATTTGACTCCTGTAAAACCTCCGTGGCTTGAGTCGAATTACACTAGCACTTTTCCGAATTCGAGTCTGGGACTCGAGTTTGAGTAGATTGCGTTGTTTTTCTCTAAGGCAGTTAACTGATCCTGATACATCAGATAAATCAGGCATGTCTATCAACAATCCCTATGATACAAAACAGAGCACTCGAAAATACGCTCAGATACTCACTCGAAAGACTTCATAAAGTCTCCACTCGAATCTACGATTCCACTGGACACTCGGGGGCTACGTACTGACATGGGCATACCTTATAGGTACTCGAGTTTGGTATATACGGTCTGATCTGATAGAAGCCCACTGTGTTGCCAGGGCCCAATCCAGGATTCGGGTGACCTACGGAGACTCCGACTGCTTGCGGCACAAGGCAAAGCCTAAGATAGAAAGTTTAAACGAGCGAACCAAAACTTGTAACCGACTCGACTTGCTACCTGAGACCTGGCCTATTATATAGAGGCTAGGAGGGGTGGCGAGAAGGACAATCACAACCCTAGTTTGCACAACCTCGCCAGATTGCATCTGCGCACCCCTGTAACTTTCGACTCCCTAGATAATTCCAAGAGTAGACAAGCAGGAGTAGGGACCTCTACGAGGCCTGAACCTGGGTAAACCTTGCGTCCCTGTGTGCTTTTTTGCTAGCCGATTGATGCCTCCAGCGCTCCCTCCTTATCCAAAACCCAAGTCCATAGCAATGGGCATTGATGAGTTCAACCCTCGTCAGTATCCGAAATATCGTGAGAACCTGCTGATGTATCCACCCGATTGGCCTTCTGCCTGGGTGCGCAAGGTGCCGACAGTGCAATAGCAACTTTGGGTTTCAGATTATACTGTCCAGCCTTAGCTATGGCACGAGGTGTTCTTGATCTAGCATAAAGTGTAGGGAGACCATCATCTTCATTTTCAGCCAGGTCTCCCCACTTCCGAGAGGACATGTCTACAGTACCAAATTGGATCACTAAATCATTTGGCACTTGCTTGCCATGACTAGAATGTACATAAGTGTATGTTGTTTTATCTGTAGTTTTTCTAGTGCTCTCGGATGTGTTTCATTCTCCCTCTCATTGTTTTTAGGATCATCATGTTTTGTTGGCGAATCATCATCATATCTTTTCTTCTCCATCTCAACATCTTTGGGAATTTCATTTACACCTTCAACCTCAAAAAGAATACCATAACCTTCACCATCATTTAGGAGATTAGTTCATGTCGGGATGTACTTAATTGCGGTGACAAGAACTCTCATCTGCACCATCCATGATGTCTAGTATATTCCATGTCAATCTCTTTTGTTTTGCCAAGTAAAATGCCAAGTGCCAACATACCCAAAAAGTCACAAGTAGCTTATATGGACAGGCTGAGACTTTCACCCAAGCCTCCTCAAGCTCATATCTGTCCAAATTTGTAGAGGACCATTCCTCAAAGTGCAGCGCGCAATCAATTTCAAGAATTGGGATGTCAGGCATTTTGTGAACCCTTGCTAGATCAACTTTTGAAGGGAATACAGCTTTAAAAAACCCCTGACCAGCGGGTCTAAGGTCCCATTGATGCTCACCTGGGATAATCCAATGTAACTCTTTTATTATCTCATGTGGAGTCATCATCCCACTGATCACCGAAATCTGTCCAATCTTATCGTTGTCATGCTTGAAACGGGTCTCTTCGGATCCCTGAATCTCATGGAAGATCAACTCGGGTCGACATAAGCCATATCTAACAACTGTTGGTCGAGGCATAGAGAGCAACGAGCAGTCTTTTTTTTGTCATGATTAGCCTTTTCACAATAGATGCATAGAATAGCAGTACAAGTGGTAGCTAAATGACATGTATGCTCGCAATGGAAAACATACTATTTTATCCTTCTTAGATAATTTAGTTGTTGCCACTCCACCCTCCGAGGGCAGCGACTCGGAGACCGTTGTTGCAACCTGATGCAAAGGAGCTTCTATGCCGACCGAGGCTATAGGAATAACAAGCGAATTATTATTGGGGTTTGTTGCTGTCGAATCTCTCTAAGGGCCCGCTGTCGGGCGAGATTCTCCTCCTCTACCCTGACGGTGATAGGAGGTTTTGTATGGTATATAGTTCTGGTGGTGATACAGACACGACGGTAGTTCCCATGGTTATTATAGTTCCGGTTGTAACCTTGCCCTCTTTGTAATAGCCTTGGCCAAATTCGCCAAAGTTACCATTGAAACTATGATTATCAAACTTCTGTCTATCAAAAACTTGCCACTCGTTGTATGCATTGTTACCTTGGTTGGAACTTGATCCCTGCTCAAATCGAGATCCACCATCGTTATGCCGCTGAATTGGTGGAAAGCCATGAGATCCCCTCTGATCATATCCACTGCCACTAGGACCTCTCTGATTGAAATCACCCTGGCCACCGTGCGAGTTGAACTCGCCTTGTCCTCCCCCATCATTCTTGAGCTGATGAGGAGGCAGGCCTTGTAGTCCCCTTGGCGGGAAGGCGACAGGTCCCTCCCTCCGGGTGAGATCAGCTTGGCAGTTACCGACCCTAGTTGGCTATTGAAGATGATGTGGAGGTTGCTGGAAATTGCCTCCCCCGCCGCCGGCACGAGGGTTGCTGAACCCCCTGCCTGCCATGATCTGCGAAGCTTGGCAATGCGATGGCGGCATGGAGAGATGAGTCATGGTACAGGGGTTTGCGAGATGGTGCCCTAGGTAGACTTGCATACGCCTCAGACCCCAGTGATTACTTCGATCGCCTTCTGACAGTGAGACCAAAGGTCCATTTGCCCCAGTTTTCTTTTTTTTTGGGATTATAGGCCGCATGCCCATTAGGCCCAATATTTTGAATAGACGTTGACCGAAATCTGCTACTCTGCGTAGCACGATCCGGGATAAACAGGACTGATCTCCGGCGGCCTCTTCGGCACGCCAAAAAACGAGATTCGACATTGATCTATTACCCTTTGATAGCATGCCTCTTGCGTCTTTGGATTGTAATCCATTCATGGGTATCAAAATGATCGAGCGTGAAAACTAAAGGTTCGAGAGCTAGAATTTTGGGCGATTTACTTGCTGGCGATCATCGCTGGAATAAAGGATGTGGACTTACCTCCAGCGACGAAGGAAAAAGCTTCAGGGCCACTTTCCTCTGGCAAATGCGCTTTTGAAATCTCTTGCGACCTCTGATCGAAAATGAGTTCTCCAACGCCGACAAGGCTTCCAGCAAACACCACTTGGTTGCTGGGGAGAAACCTGTGGAGAATGAGCATCTTCTTCCTCCTCCGAGCCCGATAAAGCCCAGAACCGACCAGCGGAGAAGGCCACGGGAGCGCGCCGGGGCGCGTCGCCCGTCGTGTCGCCAGTCGTCCCAGTTTCCTAATCAAAGCAGAGAACCGGTGGCAGCTACCAAGCGTCAAGTTTCCTAGGTTACACGGATCATCAGCCTAAACGTCCGTGACTTGAGAGGATCTAAGATCTTAATTGGGCAAGCTCTTATGGATATGACTTTGCATGCTCTAAATCGGCAATTTGGTAGCCTTTACGACGGTGGCCCGGTAGCCGTGATTTTTTACCGCTTACATAGCATGCCGTATGGATGATGATATTGAAGATGTCCTAGAGCTTGGAAGGATCACTAACTATTCGTTAGAGAGTTCTTTGCCTTGGATTCGTTCATAGAATCATACGAGCAATTATATGGCTAGGCTAGCCGGATGAGAATATGATTTCAGAGCTCTCCAAGATTCTTCACGAAGCCCGCCTACAAATTGAAGATAACGTGATACTTACACTCAAAGCTAGACGAAGGAACGTGAGTATCTTTAAGAACTTCGGGGGGCTACTATTGTGGATATACCAAATAGGTATACCTACGGGATAGTCTCATACCGACGAGCCCGGGTGGCTCACATATGGTGGTTAGGCCTATGACCTAACTGGGTGGCTCAGTTGCTGATAGACAAGATGGAGGTCCAGCCAGGAGATGGAAGGATGCGTGCCACCACCTAAGATGGAAGCCGGCACCTTGGAGGACAAGATAGTAGTTTATATATTAGTATAGAACTCTGTAACCGTATCCGGCTAGAATTCTCTTTATAACCCCAGGTTCTAGCACCTTTATAAGCCGGCCTACGGGAGCCAAGGCATAAGATAACTTAGACCAAGTGCACAGCGAACCCTATAATCTTTGTAACTCGGCGTATTGCTATTATAGTGATTTATAGCAGGAGTAGGATCTTGCCACCGTTGTGATATCTGAACCTGGGTAAGTTGTGTCACACCATTCCAGACGCTCTCCGTCTTACTCGACGTCTCAAAACTCGCCATTAGGATACCCCTCTGACGTACGTGTTGACAAAACCACAACACTAACTTTGCATAATAAAATAGACACTACAAGTTGTTCTAAAAGATGAACATGGTAAACACTGCTGCAACATGGCAGTGAGTGGTAACAGTTTTACACGTGCTAGAGTTCAAGGTTCTCCACGTACGACTAACACGTGGAAAACAGAGTTTGGTGACGTCTCCACGCATTATCGCCAACGCACGTACTGCACGAGCGCACGCCTGCAAAGACATGCACAAGCTATGTGCCTATATGGCTGTGTTAAACTTTCGAGTAAACTTAATTTATTTTAAATAGATCCCTAGCTACAGAAAATAAAACCGCATGGCCTTCCTGGCCCTTGTCGGTTTCATCCTCCACTGCCTTCCTTGTCGTAGCCCTTCCTGTACGGCCTCGTGGTGCCTCTGGGCCGCGGCCTGATGACGCTCGAGTCTTGCCATGGACATCCATTCTCTAGACTCGGCTGTCACCGTGTTACGGTAGTTCCTCTCTGCTACCTCCATCGCTGCCGAAATCCCTGAACCTTTGCACCATCGCCCCAGCTCCACCAGCGCATGCCTCTCCTCGCGAAAGAACTGTTGGCCGCGCTCCTCCCACATCGCTATTTGACGGGAGAGATCCATCACATGGCTAATTTTTTTTAAATAATACACCTTTTTTATTTAATTTTACGAATATATTACGTAAAAAAGGAATTTCACATCTAACACGCTGTCATTTTTTCAAAAAATGACCAGCCCACGTCGTTTTTTGAGTAAACGAACCGACTATGCCGTCTTTTGAGGCGCCGAAAGCAGCGCCACGGGCCCCACCCTGTCGGGCTGCAGCACGACAGACGCACGCGTTGTTGCATGGAAAGACGACAGGGTGGCGTCGTTTTTTGAGGCAACGACCTGCTGCGTCGTTTTTTGAGGCAACGACCTGCTGCGTCCATATCCACGCGCGCCGCGCCCAGTCCCGCGCCGGACCACCCCGCCTGCTTCCTTCTTCCTCTCCCTCAGCCCCGCGTGTTCTTCTCTCCTGCCTGCTAGTTCTTCTCCCATGGAGCTGCACCGATTTGCTGCTACATTTTGCTCTGTTTACCACTAAATTTGTTGTTGAAACTAGTAGATTCCCGATCTACTTGTGGGATAGTCTGGTGAAGCGATTTGAGGCGTTTTCGTGGAGGGTTTTCTTGGAGTTCTTGAGGAGCAATGACTATGGTGGAGTCTGGGGCAGGGGCTTGAGGCAGCTGCACGGTTGAGTGGAGGCAGCTGCACGGCAGGATTTCACACGCTTTAAGGTTAAACCCTAATTTCTTGCTAACTACAGTCATTTGTGTTTGTTTATCTTCTCGGTAGTTTTGGATGTTGTATGTTAGCTGCCAGATTATTCGGCTATAGGATTATAAGTATATTTGTGGGCTATACCAGATTATTCGGCTATAGGATTATAATTATATTTGCTGGCTATGCAAGATTATTCGGCATAGGATTGTAAGTATAGTTGCGGGCTAAAATCTCCATTGTGCGGGCATTTGATAAGTTGTTGTATTTTTTTAGGTCTGAAGTTATGCCCAATAATGTAGTATTTAGGTTCTACTATGGTGACAGTGTCGTCAAAACAAACCAGTATGGAGTTGATTTAAGCGATTTTTATTATATTGATGAAGTGCTCCAGGATCCCGAAACAATATCCATTATTGAGTTGAAGGATGGTTACGTGCTCGTTTAGGGCTCCCTCCCACCCATACTGTCGGTGTGCATGTATTATGGACTAAGTCAAGGATTAAACCTGATTTTTTAGACCGATAGAAGAGCAAGCTAAATGGGTCAAATGGGTGAAAGCCTGTCTTCATAGGGTAATTAACCCCAGTGTCTTAGTGCTTCCTGTGGCGAAAGAGCCAGTTTATGATCAGGGCCAGAGTAGTCAGACACACCATGCTGGTGGTGGTTATGATCATGAGCAGAGCAGTCAAGCTGAAGATAGAGGTGGTGGTGGCTACTATGATGAACAGAGCAGTCAAGGCCAAGATGGCGGTGGTGATTATGAACCTGGTCAGAGTAGTTATGCACACACCGATGGAGGTAGTTATGAACCTGGTCATAGTAGTTTTGCACACACCGAGGATGGTGGACATGAATCAGCTGAAGGTAGTCAAGGGACAGGAGAAGATATTTTCAGTGGTGAGGTCGATGAGGACGAGATACACGACGGTTGGTTGCAAGATCAGATGGAAGCCGAAGATTCAGAAGGATACAATAATAGCTCTTATGATTCCACTGAGTCTGATCAAGAGGACCAACCTATTCCGGCATCATGGAATCAAGACCACACAGCAGCAATAAATGTGAACAATGGGCATGATTCTTCATGGGACTATCACGCCAACAACATCTCCATTGGTGCATTATATCCTAGCAAGAGGCATCTACAGGAAGCAATCGTTGAGTGGGCATTGTCCACGCAACAGGTTTTCAAAACAAAGGTGTCATCCCAACAATATTTGACTTTGGTTTGCGAGGTAGCTGGGTGTCCTGCCAGGTTCCATGCCCATGTTCCTCGATATGACACCAACTGGAAGGTTAGCGATGTTGTGCAGCACACATGTCAACATGACAATGTCCTGCAAGACCATCATAATCTCACGTCAACCCTCCTGGCTAGACTGTTATACACTGAGATAGTGGAGACCAAAGCCATGGTGATGAAAGCTATCATCAACAAAGTTGCTATCAGATTTCGCTACAATATATCTTACGGAAAGGCTTGGAGGACTAAGCAGAGGGCACTGGAGACAAGATTTGGTTCGTTTCGAGATGGATACGACTGTGTTGTTCGGATGCTGCAGACACTGCAGGCTAGGAATCCAGGCACATACCTCGACATCCAACACTTAACATTGCCTCAAGAACCCAATTTGAGGGTGCTGCATCGAGTGTTCTTCTCATTTGCTATATGCATAGAAGCTTTCACTCACTGTCGACCAGTCATTTGTGTAGATGGAACATTTCTCACTGGCAAGTATAGGGGCCAGATCTTGACTGCCATAGGTCAAGAAGGGAACAATCAAGTTGTTCCACTTGCATTTGCTTTCATGGAGAGCGAGAACACCGAGAGTTGGGTATGGTTTTTCAGGCAGCTAAAGATAGTAGTTGTGAGGGATGTACCGAATGTATGCGTCCTTCATGACAGGCATCCGGGTATACTCAGTGCGATAAGGAAGCTGACTCAGCCTGCTCCAGATGAACCAACTCCATGGCTAGACATGTAGAGTCGTTGGTGCATGCGGCATCTAGGGGTTAACTTTTTCTTATAGTTCAGGAACAAGGCCCTGATGAACCTATTCAAGAAGCTTTGCAAGCAGAACCAAGAGTGGAAGTATATCAAGTGTCAGGCCTATCTAGATGAATTCACAAAAACACATGTTAGGAAGAGGAAAGCAGCTAGAGCAGCAGCTGTGGCGGCTCATGCGGCCGCGGTAGCTACACAGACAGTAGCTAGAGCAGCACCACCCGAGGAAGAACCAATTACTCTTTGCGATTTGCCAGGATTTGACCAACCCGGTACTAGGAGGAGGCCAGGCAGACGGATTAAGAATTTTCAGGAATGGATAGAGCACGAGCCTACGGAGAAGTGGTCTCTGTTGCACGACACTCATGGTGCTAGGTTTCGCGTCATGACTACAAATCTTGCCGAAACTTACAACTTCGTCTTGAGAGGAAGCAGGGCTCTGCCATTAACAGCTATTGTGGAGTGTATTTTCACCGGAATGTTGAAGTACTTCAGAGACAGACTCCAACTTGCTCAGATGCATATCATCAACAACCCAAACACAAGGTACTGTTCAAAGATAATGCATTACATGAATGACAAAATGGAAAAGGCTCGGTCTATGCACGTCATCGTCATCGGTAATCAAGAACGAAGATTTGAGGTTCGCCTCCCTTCCAACAGGATCGGATCTAGAGAAGAGGTAAAGACACAAGAGGTGAGGATAGGCAATGAGGCTTGGCCGACATGTGAGTGTACGTACAACAAATCCAAGTGCTGCATCTGCCTTGCCCTCTTGTACTTGCTGCGTGCGGGTGATTAGGTATGGATGCGAGATCGTTTGTGTCTCCTTATTTTCTTAAGGAGTCGGTAATCAATACATGGACTGGCGAGATGATGGGATATAGAGCATGGGGCAATTTCAACAAAGTAAACCCCGGTGAAAGGATTTACATCCCAGATCCTGGACTAATGCGGATAGGCAGAGGAAGCGACAATGTGTTCGCATCCGTAAGGATATGGATTAATCCGAAGCCGGAGGCCCTACTATACAATGTTTTCTATGTAATCATTTTGATCATAGAGACACCAATTGTCTATGTATGAGACTTGCCCCTTGTATCTCGTGACCCTTATATCTGTCTACGTATGAGACACATTTTTTTGTTGACAAACATTTCAACATAGCTTGCAACAACAGTTGAATATAACTTGCGGTACATAAATAAGAGCGCTCTTTATCCCTACGACTATGTCCTTATCCTTCAACGATGCCTTCTTCATGGCCTGCTCTTCTTGGCCTTACCCTTCGATGATGCCTCGCCCTTACCCTTCGACAATGCCTTCTTCTTGGCCAGCCTTTCGTCCCACTCAGCCCTCCACTTAGTCCCAACGGCAGGCGTCATGAATATATCATCTTCATCTTCACTCTCTTCTACCTTGTCATTACTCTTCTTGGCCTTACCCTTCGACGATGACTCGACCGATGATGCCTTGCCCTTACCCTTCGACGATGCCTCACCCTTACCCTTCGACAATGCCTTCTTCTTGGCCAGCCTTTCGTCCCACTCAGCCCTCCACTTAGTCCCAACGGCAGGCGTCATGAATATATCATCTTCTTCTTCACTCTCTTCTACCTTGTCATTACTCTTCTTGGCCTACGCCTTGTTCACATTCTCAGCCTTGTCACGCTCTGCTCTATCCCTGGTACCACCGACCGGCGGCATGAAGAGATCGTCAGAGTCTTCACTCTCTTCTATCCAAATCCAAGGGAGCGTGATTTTCTACTGCCTTATCCCTTGAACAGAGAATCTTTGCTTGCTCTACCAAGCATTGATCCGAAGTAGCTCTTGCCGTATCTCCTCTAGAGTCCTCTCCGGCCACCCTTTTCTACGCAATCCCTCACCCAGCTCAGTGAGGAGACCATCACTACTAATTAGTTCCTCCAATGGGGCTGGATTATTGTCTATCCTAAAGTTCCTAGCTAAATGAAAAAGGTCGACGGACATGTCTGTCACGAAACTGCGATCGTAGGGAAACATACTGGCTTAAAACGGGGTGGCTGTGCTTAAACAACTGCGCGAGGAGGGGTTTTTATAGGGTAACATTCTGGCGGGAAAAATTCTAGCGGGAAACATTCTGGCGGGAAGCATTTTGGTGGGAAGCATTTTGGCGGGAGATATTTTGGCGGGAAGCATTCTGGCGGGAAACATTCTGGCGGGAAGCATTTTTGCGGGAATGTTTTTTGATGGAAAGCATTTCGGTGGGAAACATTTTAGATACATTGTCTGACATGTTGAATTAAAGATACATCACAACACTATAACTGAAATGAAGATACATCAAGACACTACAACTAAAAGGAACTTACATCAAGACACTTCAACTGAAATTAAGATACATCAAGACACTACAACTAAAATTAAGATACATCGGGACACTACAACTGAAATGAAGTTACATCAAGACACTACAACAGGAATTAAGATACATCGGTACTGAGACATATGTCTACCTTCCTTGAGTCCAGCGCGGGTACTTCCTGGTCTTGTCCCCACGTTCCTCTGCCGCCCGTGCCTGGCAGCTCTTTCTCTTAATCTCTTCCTTTCTGCCTTACGGGCCTCCTTGCGCACCTGTTCCTGGCGCTCGCGGTTTGCCTTCTCTTCCTCCCTTCTCTTCCTGTTCAGCTCGCGGTTTTGAGCTTGCTCTGCTCGGAATTCTTTCATTTCTTTCTTTCGTTCCTTCTTCTCCTCTTCGGCCATCCTTTCATCACGTTCCTCTTCATGAAAGGCAGCCCACGCAACTCGGTTCCTGTCATGACAGTCTTTCTTGTCCCAGGCTGGCTGTTCAGTGTCAATCCAATGGTACCACTTGCAAAGTGGAGGAGGAGACTGCAAGCAAATTAATGGAATGAATAAAAGAACTCATGATAACATGAATGGTTCATATTAATCATGCTCTGGGAACATACCGGAGGCCTCTCGTACGACGAACTTGCTTGCCGGGGCGGGCTTGCGTCGTAGTTGGGACACATGAAAAACTTCATACCCATGTAGGTAGAGAAATCGACCGACTCCTTCACCTTCGCGAGATGGCCGCACCAACAGCGCTCGTGTGTCACCCCTTGCGGCAACCTGGCATCTTTTGTCTTCGTAGGCCTATACTCTGGGTCCGAACATGGCACACTCATGATGGAGAGGGGAAGGAAATGGGAGGCATAAAAGGGTGAAGAGATACCATCTAGGTGCCAGTATTTATAGGGGCAACAGCGGGAAGAAGTGGCGGGAGAAAACAATGGGAAGAAGTGGCGGGAGATAAACGGCGCGAAAAAGTGGCGGGAGAAATACTAGCGGGAAGAACTGGCGGGAGAAAACAGCGGGAAGAAGTGGCGGGGGAGAAACGGTGCGAAAAAGTGGCGGCAGAAATACTAGCGGGAAGAGGTGGCGGGAGATAAACGGCGCGAACAAGTGGCGGGAGAACTACTAGCGGGAAAAAGAACGGCGCAAAAAGATTAGCCCAACGTGGAGTGCATGATCCATACAGCCGTCGTTTTTTCAAAAAACGATCTGGCCAGTCGTTTTTCCAAAAGACGATCAACTGGTCCAGGCCAGGCCAGTGGTCCAGTTGTTCTTTCAAAAAACGAACGAAACGGCCAGTCGCTTTCTCAAAAAACGATCTGCTGGCTGCCAGTATTCCAACCGGCCAATCGTCTTTTCAAAAAACGATGCGGGCTGGTCGTTTTTTCAAAAAACGACAATGCGTTAGATGTGTAATTCCCTCTTTTTACGTAATATTAGTGAAATTGAATTAAAAAATGTATTATTTAAAAAAAATAGCCATCACATGCGCCTCGCCCCGCTGGTAGAATGGTTGTTGCGCCTGGAACCAACGCGCCGATTGGATGAAGATGAGGAGAACCCACTAGTCGATTTGCTCCTCGGACTCTTCTTAGTAGTCAACAAAGTCGAAGTTGTCCTCCTTGTCAGCGGTGTTGACCTCCTACGGATCTTCTACCGTGGCCTCTTCCGCCCAAGGACTATGGATCCGACTGCGGCTCCTCCCAACCGCTGCCGACAGTTGTTTCGCCGCCACCCCCAAACTCTGTCGGGGGCGCCGTTGGAGATGCTCAAAGTTACATGTGGTATGACCTGTTTCCTGTCCTACGAGGGTGTCAATGCTTGGTTTTTTTTTCCGAACGGGAGGATGTCAATGCGCGATGTATCTATCAACCAACTGACCTATTGAGGAGGCTATGTGTAAACTAAACATGAACTGGTCATCGCTTTATGACCTATTTGGGTTGCCATCTGACCCGGTCAGGTTCTTCTAGAAAGCATGGGACCCGGTTAATTTCTTCTAGAAACATGGGACCCGGTTAGGTTCTTGTCGGGAACAAATCGCAATAATATTGTGCTCTAGAAGGGTTGTACAGGTACTATTGGTATACCTGATCTAGCATTAACAGGAAAGTGAATGAAACATTATATTGACGCCTGCGGATGTTTTGATTGTGTGATGAAGGCTGAGGGTGATTCTCTAGCAAGTGCGGTAAGTTATCAAGTTACGGTTATTCTCTAGAATTTGGGAGTCCATTTGTTGGCAATTGAGATTTGAGAGTGGATTTTTTTTTTTTTTTTTGAGATCATTTGAGAGTGATTCTAAAGAGGTGATCCAGGCTAATTCTTCGGAGTACAAAGCGACGGCGCGGTGGTGATAGATGTTCGCCGGAAGATGATGACAGCTTTTGCGACAACTGTTCACTACATTTTCTTTTAGGGAGAGGAAAAAAAAAGAGGACGTGATGATTTTAAAATTGACTAAAGTCCCCAAAGTTTCTGGTCACTTTTCTTTTCTTGAAGTATAGTCAAGATTTTATAATGGAGTAAAGTCCGGAAAAGTTTCAAAAAGAAGAGAGACTACTGTATCCAGACGGTTGATTTTTCCTTCACACAAGCGCGGGCGCGGTGGAGCGCGAGAACCCCTCTAGTTTTTTTTTTCTATTTATATTCCATCAACCACCAGTCCACCACCACTAGTGACCACTCAGGCACTCCATTATTCACTTGTCCACTCTCGGTTAGCTTGCATTAACTTTAGGCAGTACGATCGAGCTAGCGAAGGACAACAATGTCGCAGGAGCCACCGTACGTGGTGGAAGACTGCCGGGGCGCAGTCCAGCTGATGAGCGATGGCACGATACGGCGCAGCGCGGATCCGGCCGCGGTGTTCCTGATGGACATCCCCGACGGTGACCTTGGCGTGGAGTGGAGGGACGTC
Organism: Avena eriantha; assembly: GCA_910589775.1. Lineage (NCBI taxonomy): Eukaryota > Viridiplantae > Streptophyta > Magnoliopsida > Poales > Poaceae > Avena > Avena eriantha. The sequence goes on from OU342741.1 coordinate 350,216,916, forward strand.
ACCTACGACCCGGAGCACGACCTCAACGCGCGGCTCTACAAGCCGCGGCACCTGGGCGCGGCCAACGACGCGCGGCTCCCCGTCCTGGCCTACTTCCACGGCGGCGGCTTCTGTATCGGCTCCGGCCGCTGGCCCTGCTTCCACGCCTGGTGCCTCCGCCTCGCCTCGGAGCTCCCCGCCGTCGTGCTCTCCTTCGACTACCGCCTCGCGCCGGAGCACCGTCTCCCCGCGGCGCAGGAGGACGGCGCCAAGGCCATGTCCTGGCTCCGCTCAACCGTCGCCTCGGACCCCTGGCTCGCCAGCGCCGCCGACTTGTCCCGCGTATTCGTCGCCGGCGACTCGGCCGGCGGAAACATCACCCATCACGTTGCGGCTAGGTTCGGCAAGACGGGCCTCGGCCCGACCGTCCGGCTGCGCGGTTACGTCCTCCTCATGCCGGCCATGGCCGGCGAGACACGCACGCGCGCCGAGCTGGAGTGCCAGCCCGACGCCTTCCTAACCACCGAGATGAGCGACATGTACGCCCGGCTCATCCTCCCCGACGGCGCGACGAGGGACTACCCAGCGATCAACCCTGCTGGGCCAGAGGCCCCGGGGCTGGAGGCCGTGGCGATGGGCCCCATGCTCGTCGTCGCGGCCGAGCACGACATCCTCCGTGACCGGAACGCGCACTACGTCAAGCGGATGAAGGAGGAGTGGGGGAAGGAAGTGGAGCTCGTGGAGTTCGCCGACGAACAGCACGATTTCTTCGCGGTGGACCCTTGGTCGGAGCACACGGACGAGCTCGTACGCCTCGTCAGGAAGTTCGTGGTCGACCACATGGACACGGAGTAGCCGACCGGAGTGATTCGATTTGCTGGCTCAATAGTCTTTTCTTAACGTGCTTGGTCAATAATGGCGACGCCATCTGGATGCATGTGCTTCTACTAGGTCGGATGCCAGTTGTTAAACTTTCTTTTCCGGATGGAATTTTTTTCTTTTCTTTTCGCTTTATGTAAAGGCGGACTCTTCCTTTCAATATAAATTAAATTGATGTTTGCTGTCAAAAAAAACTCTTGAACATGTTTTGATCCATTTTGTCCATGCTTTACAAATAGTTTGGATAAAAATTGGAAGGACAAGTTACCCACACTTCTAGCAAAATCAACTATTGTCAAGTCGGACTAGAAATTGAAGAAAATAGGTATAGACAAGATAAAGACTAAAGAAAAGGAGATTCGTGGTTGAGATAAACATGTAGAAAGAGAGAGTCGTGTAGATAGAGAGAGTTACGGAAGAAAAATGACTGAAAACTAAATAAAGAGTGACTAAGGGGCTAGATTGGAAACTAAAGAGAAAAGGATGAATGCCAATTATGAAAAGAGTAAAGAAGAAAGAGGAAAGCATAAAGAGAACTACATGAGTGAGAAAGAAAGAGGAAGACAACTCATAAAATAAAAATGGAGGACCGAGGAAAGAAGAAAGAGCAGAGAATAAGGAAAGGAATAAAATGATAAAGAAGGATAATTGAGAAAGAATATTGTTGGGGATATACTTTCCGGGTATCCTCACAGTTCCTCACTGACCAGGGTGGCCCACTTCGGGTTAGAGCTTTGCTTCACGGGCGGCCCAGTCAGGGAGAGAAGACGGAGTCCAATCCGGCTACGGGAAGGCCCAGAAGACTTACCGACTTAGGCCCGTAATGTTACTTGTAGTTCAAGATGTACTCTGTAACCAACTCTTAGTCGTAGCCGGATTGATCTCTCATGTAAACCCTAAGCCGAATATCTATATAAACCGGCCTAGGGAGAGCCTTTAGGGCAGACCCAATACTTTAGACCCTCAACTCGCACAGGCGGTACCCTTGTAACCCATATTCCGGCTCTGCCGTATTACTGGATTGCTAGCAGGAGTAGGATTCGTCCAAAGTCGGCGGATTCGAGCCTGGGCAAACTTGTGTGCTCACCGTCCCGGAATACCGTACGTCTCACACCCCTCTCTTCCGCACGCCTCGAGGACCCCCTCATGGCGTACTTGTCCTCAATCCGACGACAGTTGGCGCCCACCGTGGGGCAAGTGAGCTTCAGATCTGCGTTCCGAGCGGAATCTGCAAGAATCGGAATCGGCGAGACCATCGCCGTCGGTCACATTCTCTACGCCAGCGATGTCCCTCTCATCGTTCTCGACGAGACTTGGATTCCGGCTAGGGAGGGCCGTGACTGCCTATACAATCATGTCTTTTGGCGAGATCGATGTTTACATCGGTTTCGCTGAACCTGCCAAACCCACCCCAGCGGTGATGATAGAGGCAGAAGAATCTTTTGGGTCCCCTTTGTCCGCAGAGGCGGCAGAGTTCCGGATCTCAGAAAACCCAAAACCCACCCAGCCCGCACAAGTTGCGGAGATAGTGGAGAAATCTGAGCCTAAAGAAGACCTCACGGTCAAAGTCGAATCTGGAGTAGATCTCCTCGGAGAAGCCGGATCCCAGATCGACCCACACGTGGAAGTCGAAATCTAGGAGGAGCATATCAACGACAATGATTCTGGCTCTGACGATGCCGGGACAGACATGCCTTTCCTCAGATACACATTAAGACGTATGATACTGCAAGGCAAAAGCGCAGATGCAATCCTCGAGACCATTGAAAGTTTCGATATGGCTGATCGCGAAAGCCACAGGTACCTCAGGAAGCACGCATCGCACTTCATCGGATGCGTGGGATCTGGATCCGGCTCTGCCGATGCTGGAGAAAACACCGACTCGGTGCTGGAGGCAATTGGAACAAACGCCGACGTTCCCGCATCCTCAGATGAATCTATGACGTCGGCAGATTTCCGAAAGTTCTCCGCAGAATATGAAGAGGAGTACAACTCCAAAGCTGCAGAAGAAGGAGAAGCCATGGATGAAGGATCCGGGGAACACTCTCCCAAAGCGTAGGATGACATGGATGTCAGAGATAATCCCGATGTCCAGATGTCCGAAAGTACCGAACACAGCTTGACTCCGGGAAACGGACCCAAATCCGTCTTTGCTACCGGCACTGGCAAGAAGGCAAAGAAGAAGAACAAGAAGAACAAGACCCCGGCAAAAGACCCTCTCACAGGGCCTTTATGGCTCGTCCGTGTTACATTTATAATATGATGAAAATTCCAGGTCCCAACGGCGTGATCACCATCAGGGGAGACCTGAAGAAAGCGCGAGAGTGCAAGGATGGAAATGTCGCCTTTGTCGAAGCCGTGCTGCATGCCCAGGAGTACCAGGAGATCAAGAAGAGCATAGATCCGTCCGAGATGCCCGCAACAAAGAAGGAGGTGACAAAGCCAAATCTGGAGTTCAAGGCATCAGAAGAGACGAAGCAGACGCCATTGAAGGATGATGACCCCTCCAAGGTGACCCAGATAGACGTAGGCCTAAGTAGCGCATAGGAAAGCGCGCTCGTCAAGTTCCTCCAAGCAAATCAAGATATCTTCGCATGGCAGCCATCTGACATGACCGGAGTACCTAGGGAACTTGCGGAGCACTCTCTAAATGTAAACCCGAACGCTAAACCCGTCAAACAGTCCTTACGATGGTTTGGCGATGAAAAGCATAAGGCAATAGCTAAGGAACTAGCACGGCTCGAGTTAGCCGGATTCATAGAAGAGGTCATCCACACTGAGTGGTCGGCCAATCCTATAATGGTCCCTAAAAAGGACACCACTGATTTAAGGATGTGTGTTGATTATACTGCCTTGAACAAGGCTTGTCCAAAAGATCCGTTTGCTCTGCCTAGAATTGATCAAGTCATCGATTCTACGGCAGGCTTGGAACTCCTCTGTTTTCTCGACGCATATTCTGGTTATCATCAAATCCGGATGAAGGAATCTGACAAAGTCAAGACTTCATTCATAACCCCCTTTGGAACCTTCTGTTTTGTTATGATGCCCTTTGGGCTGAAGAACGCAGGAGCTACGTACCAGCGCACGATGCAGCGTTGCCTCCATGACCAACTCAGACGCAATGTACATGCATACGTGGATGATATCGCGGTGATGTCCAAAAAGAAGGAAACGCTGATTTCCGACTTAGAAGAGACGTTCGCCAATCTACGAAAATACAACATCATGCTTAACCCGGAGAAATGCTTCTTTGGAATACCAGCCGAAAAATTGTTAGGTTTCATCGTGTCTCAAAGAGGCATAGAGGTGAATCGAGACAAAATCAAGGCTATTCTCAATATTTCCAGGCTAACTCGCCTGAAGAACGTACAAAGATTAACTGGTTGCATTGTTGCATTCAGTCGATTTGTAAGCCGTCTTGGTGAAAGAGCCGCACCATTGTATAAACTCCTGAAAAAGACCAAGGATTTTGTCTGGACTGACGAAGCCAAAGCCGCACTACAAGATCTGAAGAAAGTACTCTCATCTGCTCCTATCCTTGCAGCACCGGAACCTCAGGAACCGATGTTGCTTTACATTGCTGCGACAAATAAGGTTGTCAGTATCGTCATGGTAGTGGAGAGACGAGAGGAAAATCAGGAACACCTGGTGCAGCGTCCGACGTACTTTGTTAGCGAGGTCCTGACAGAATCAAAGCAGCGGTATCCGCACTATCAAAAATTAGCATACGGTGTTTTTCTAGCATCTCGTAAGTTACGACACTATTTTCAGGGGCATCCAATTACCGTTGTGAGCAAAGCTCCCATGAGAGACATAATCAACAATAGTGACGCCACAGGACGCGTCGCTAAATGGGGAATAGAGCTCTCAGCTTTCGACATTGAGTATAAACCTCGGACAACAATCAAATCCCAGATCCTTGCTGACTTTGTCGCTGATTGGACAGAGATGAAGGAGAACATGGTCCTCCCTGAGTCGGAATATTGGCCCTCTTTTTCGATGGGTCTAAGGCTCGAGGGGACTCGGGGGCTGGCGTGTTGCTCAAGTCACCCCAAGGAGATAAACTTTTATACGTATTGCAGATCCACTTCACATCGACAAACAACATTGCCGAGTATGAAGCACTGCTGCATGGAATCCGGATTGCTAAGGATATTGGCATCCGACATTTAATGTGTTACGGAGATTCGGATCTTGTCGCTCAGCAAGTCTCGGATATTTGTAATGCAAATAAACACATGGCAGCATACAAAGTTGTCGTTGATGACCTATCTAAATCGTTCGAAGGGTTTGAAGTTCAACACATCCCTCGAGCAGAAAATGAGGAAGCAGACACACTATCTCGGATAGGCTCTGCGCGGAAAGAGGTCCTGGATGGCGCTTTTTTAGAGCACCTCAAAGTTCCCTCAATAAAGGGAGTAGATGAGGAATATCCGACCAAATCCGACTCACCTTTGATAGCAGTTCTGGCTGTAATTCCCAGCTGGACTCAACCCTACCTCGATTATTTGGTAGATGGCAAATTACCCGAAGACGAGGTGCTGAGCCGGCAGATTATCCGACGAGCAAAAGCCTATACTATTGTTAAAGGTGAGCTCCATAAACGGAGTGTTTTTGGGAGTTTTCAGCGCTGTGTATCTTCGGAAGAAGGAGTGGAAATCTTAAGGGAAATCCACGAAGGCAAGTGTGGTCACCACGCTGCAGCCAAATCTTTAGTGGCAAAAGCCTTTAGACACGGATTTTTCTGGCTTACAGCTCAAGCAGATGCTGAACGATTAGTCAAGACGTGCAAAGGCTGCCAAAAGTACGCCAAGCAAGCTCATGTTCCGGCTGATCAGCTGCGAACAATACATATAACATGGCCCATTGCGGTCTAGGGGCTTGATATGGTAGGACCATTTAAACGAGCTCCAAGTGGATTTACTCACCTCTTAGTGATGGTGGATAAATTCACCAAATAGATCGAGGCTAAACCTGTCACTAGTTGTGATGGAGCAACAGCCAAAAGATTTGTCGAGGATGTTATAATCCGGTATGGTTATCCGCATAGCATTATCACAGACAACGGGAGTAACTTTTCCATGGGAGAATTGGCTGAGTTCTATGACGAGCAAAATATCCGGCTTGACATTGCGTCAGTCGCACATCCACAGGCTAACGGACAAGTCGAAAGAGCAAATGGTTTAATCTTACAAGGCCTGAAACCGAGACTCGAAGCACCACTACGACGTGCGGCGGGGGCTTGGGCAGAGGAATTACCCTCTGCAGTTTGGAGTTTAAGAACAACTTCGAACAGGTCAACAGGATACACACCTTTCTTCTTGGTCTATGGCGCAGAAGCAGTTCTTCCTAGTGATTTAATTCATACTTCTCCTAGAGTGGCCGCGTATATCGAAGAGGATGCCGAGATTTCTCGACAAAATAATCTCGACTTAGTCGAAGAAGTTCGTGTCGTTGCTGAAATGAGATCTACAGCCTATCAGCAGAAGTTACGCAAGTATCATAGCCAGAGATTCTGAAATAGATCTTTCAATAAAGGTGATTTGGTTCTTCGGCTTGTGCAACAAAGAAAGCACAAACTTTCCCCAGTATGGGAAGGGCCCTTTTTATTTAGTCGAGTATTGCACAATGAATCGTACTACTTAACTGACATGAGGCCAGTCAAAGAAAGACCTGCTACTAAGAAGAGAAAGAGAGCTGGAGGCAGTACAAATCCGGATGAGTTAGACAGACCGTGGAATATTGCTCAGCTACGTCTTTTTATTCTTAGTTTATCCTTCTTTGTAATCATACATATGTACATGTTCTGAGAAATAAAAGTTTTAGTTGCCTCAAGTTTTTCTGAGAAGTTTTTACCATCTTATTTCCAAGTGATCATGTCATAGTCAAAAATCCCAGAATGCTTGAAAGTACTTTATGCTCATGTTCGTTCTGGTTTAGATTTCCGATTCTAAAATTGATACCTTCGGGTATAACTCTAAAATTTCTAGTCTTTACTTTGGTTATTTGTCTGATTGCTGGATGCGGTATTTTCTGAGTAGTGAATTATTGGTACTGGAAGCCGGCTTTGTTTCCGAGTTTAAACTGGTTTAGCAAGTGAGCTCCGTTGCTCGGCAAAGTTTCCGGCTGAAGGTTTAGCCGGCTCGCAAAGGGGACGAAGCGGAAAGCCAGATAAACGATAAGTGAAGACGAAAAAAATACAAGTGCTTATGTAAACATTTCAGGCACATAAAAAAAATCAAAGCCAAAAATGCTGAATAGATAAAAAGCTTAGCACTAGCAAAATCAATAGTACTTAATATTTACAAACGCATCATGTTCTTTCCGGAATAATACATAATTTTCCGGTCTATGATGCAGGAGGAGATGAAGGAGATGCCGGCTCGCTGGTTACTCCGCTTTGATATCGTTCCAAGATGTCCAGATCTGAGGTGGTCCGTTCATCGTTGGAAACTTCTTCGACTTCTTCTGGAGGAGGTGGTGGAGTAGCTACGCGGGTGAAGAAGGGGATCTCGTAGCTGGTCAGATCAGCTACGTGGCACCCATATTCGGCGCAGGAGTGCATGATGACTTGAAGGTCCTGCTCCTGGCCGTCTTCGTCTACCTTGCAGTACCCTCTGGTCACTTGCCATATCTCCATGTTTCCATGGTGGCTCATGACCATGGTGAGAGCGTTCTGCGCGGCAGTCCGCGCATAGGACATGCTCCAGTCCCGAACAAGCTGCGGCATCTCCTTGGCCTTGTTCCGCACCTGAAAATCTGACATGCTTGGCATGTCCGGAATCCTGAGAGACTCGCCAATGTCCTCAAGGGACTGGCGGAAGTCATGAAGAAGATCACCGACTTGGGTAAGCCGGTGGGTGCGGGGCTCGGAGGAGGAAGAGTCCGTCAAGTTCAGAGGACCTATACACAAAACAAGTTAAGAAAAATCTGGCATTGATAGAAGTCAAAGGAAAAGATAAGTCAGGAAGATGGAACGTACCGAGAATGACGTCGTCAATCTTGGTCTTCTGCTCCCGAAGACTCTGGAGTTCAGCCCGGAGCGCCTGGGAGATGTCCTTCTCTCTGCCAAGCTCGTTTCCGAGGTCCGAGATTACTTTATCTTGAGCAGCAATCTTGCGATCACGCTCTTTAGTGGCCATGGAGGAAGATTCAAGGACTTGAGCTATGCTCGTTTCATGATCCGCCTTGAGCTTATCCAGCTCTTGGCGAAGTCCCTTGTTCTCCTCCACCAGGGTTTTGAGGTTCTCGGCCTCTTCAATCATAGCGATGGATTGTTTCACCAGCGCTGTAAGTCAAAAAGAACAAAAGTTCAGAAAAAATTCGACATTTAAAAAACAAAAGACAAGGTTTGAATCTCAGAATGTTTACCCTCGGCTTCATCCTTGGCTACTTTAAGTTCGGCATTTTTAAGATGGAGAGCCTTGATCTCTCTCCGCTTATTGCAGACATTGGTCAATAATTCCTGGTTATAGGAACATACTTTTTGTAAGTCAGAATACCCAAAGTCAGAAAGCTACTTAAGACTCGGGCTAATATTTTTTGCTAAATATCTGCACGAGCCTTGGGGGCTACACTAGTTCGTTCTTTGGCATCCTAATGAAAGCATAAACCCGGATTATATATCCTACTTCATGCTTGGGGGCTAGAGGATATGATATAACATAATGTAAAAACAAGAGTTGGAATTCCGACTTACATATTGCTCGCGGGTGAGTTTATCTAAACCCGCGTTCACTTCAACTGCCACCTTCTCGGCAAGAGTAAGAGGGATCACTAGGGATATTGGAAGCTCGCCAGTCCTAATCCTCTCGTCGCGAAGGCGGACTTGAGCGAGAAGGTCAGAGAACTTGACGTCCTCTGCTTCTTGCGCTTCTTCCTCGGGGGATAAATGGCTTTTGTCCAGGACTTGCCTGGCTAGCCGCTAGATCTCTTCTGCAGATTTCCAAGACAGGCCAAACTTGGCAAGTCCCGGATTGCTGATGAGGTTGTCGGCGAAGACTTCAGCTGAGGGATCATTACCCGAAGAGGGTTCACCCTTATCTTGAGCTGACGCACCCATGGTGACGTTAGTTTGCGACCCAAGGATCGCAAGCTATGTTGGAGGAGCCGGATCTTCTGCAACCACCGGAGAAGGAATGATAGCCAGAGTTGTAGAAGGTTGAGGGGCAAGAGTCGGAGGAGCCGCGACAGGGGAAGCTATGGTGAGCTTCGTCTGTCGCAAGGGCTTCGAAGGAATCCCTTTCCCCTTGCCCTTGATGAGAGGCTTTTCTCTGAGAATGTAGTAAAGTCGGAAACATTACATCTCAGAAAGAAATTCGAGAAAGGTACAAAGACAGAAATTGTGAATGAAAGTTACCTCTTCACAATAGGCACCTCCTTTGTGCCAACAGCCACTATTGGAGCTTTGCGCTTCTTGAGCGCAAGGTCCGACAATGGGACCACTTCTGTCTCTTGAGAAAACTCAGGAGGATATCCTTCGAGCGGAGAAAGTTCCGACTCGGGGAGGTCAGCAAGCTGAAAACAAGAAAACATATCACTATTTCAGTATAACTTGAAGATTGAAACACATAAAAGGTGTATTGATGGAAGCTTACCGGCACCACGGGGTTTTCCGCCGTGTGCATATCCAGAGAAATCTCCGGAATTCTCCTCTCGATCCGCTCCTTGATCAGCCACTTGATCAGGCTGATGTAGCCTTGAGTGGTGTAGGATTTGGGGCTGATGCGGAGGGAGTCTTTTTTGGATGACGTGATGGAGTGCATCAGTCTAGCCCCGTGGTACTGAAGTGGCTGGATCCGACGTGAGACCCAGCACTGGACCAAGTCGGATCCCTTCAGACCCTTGTGCTTGATCAAATATTAGATCCGCCTCTTCGCGAGGATCAGATCATCGGTGAGAGCCGGAGCAGCCTCGTCCCAGGAAGGCTGGGCCGTGGCGGCTCCGTCGACAAAAGCCGGCAAAGCAGTAGCTTTGTCGGGAGCTGGAATATCCCTATGGTAGAAAAAGGTGGCTGGCCATTGTTTGACCGAGTCACTGGCAGAAATTTTGGGATATGCCCGGTCACGTCTAAGTGAAAAGCTAATAGTGCCGGTGATGTAAGGAACACCGACAATGATGGAATTTCTCCGGACATGAAAGTAGTTCCGGAAGAGAAGCAAACTCGGCCTAATGCCGAGAAAGCCCTCGCAAAGCGATGCATACGCACTCATCTCTAAGAGAGAGTTGGGAGGAAGATTGTGGAGTTGAACTCCATAATGATCTATCACCTCGGAGAAGAACTCCGAGGGAGGAAAAGACAGACCTCGGTCGAGATGGGTGCCGAAGTGGACCCGCTCGCCGTCGCGCGGGTTGGGGACGGTTTCTCCGGAGCCGCTCCGCCAGTCGCCGGTGGCGAGAAGCCCCTCCTTCTCCATGTTCTTGAGGCCGTTCTCGTCGAGGGCGCAGGGGATCCAGATTCCTCGAAGCTCTCCTTCTCCGCTACTGCTTCCGCCATCGCCGCCGCCACTGCTGCCACCAAACCGGAGGAAGAAGATGATGAAGCCATTTCTCCGGTGAGAAGATGACCTGAAAGGGGCGGCGCTGGGAGTTCTGTGGGGGAAGGACGAGGGAGCTCTGTGCGCGCAGGAGGATTGGGAGGAAAGGAAACGGCAAAGGACTGGTGGAAGGGAGAAGGAGAAATCCAAACCCCTTATATCCACCTAACCGCGCCAAGATTCGTGCAAATGCTACAGTGTAACCGCCACGCGTCGTGGAAAGAGCTGGGAAGGACCCACGCGATGATTGCGTCTCCTCGATCTCCACGCACGCATTGAAATGGCGCCTCGGTTCCGCGAACTGCGGGCCCACCAATGGTCGTGCTGACGGCACGCCTGTCAGATGACATGACTTGACCATGCTTGTGTCAGGTGGCGTTAGAGACCAAGTTCCGGCTTAGTTTGAAATCAAGCTAGAAAATTCGAGTAACCTGTTGATAGGTCCGACTAACTTTTAAGACCCGGATCGTATTTTTTGTTGGGAAGTTTCAGGAACCCTTCAAGATTCTGCAAGCCGAAGATCAAGCTAGACGATGATGACATCCGACTTTGGATCTTAGAGGCCTCCGTGAAGGGTTCGTAGCATGGAAAACAAAAAATTTCTACCGCAAGAACGAACAAAACCCAGATCTAATCTAGATAAAAGCCAAGATCTAATCTATTAGACATGAGCAACGAGATAGAAAGGAACTAACCCTCGTAGATCCGAAAGCGTTAACGAGATTAGATCTCGTGGTTGATGTAGTCGATCACTTGCCGATCTCAAGATCGTGTGGACGATCCTTCCGGCGTCGCGTTCCAGCAGCGCTTCCGCAGTCGGTCAAGTGGACGATCCTTCCGGCGCCGCGATTCGGCAGCGCTTCCGCAGTCGGTCACACGTGCGGAGTCGAAGCAAACCTTCCTCTCCCCGTTCCAGCGAACAGCGGAGGTAGTAGATCTTCTCCACGGAATCCCAGCAGCACGACGGCGTGGTGGTGGTGGTGGAGTAGAGAATTTTGCAGGGCTTCGCCTATGCCTGTGCAGAAGAAAGGTGGAGGAGAGAGGCGGTAGAGATTGGGAGTTATGAGAGCAAAGGGAGGAGGGGGCGCCCCTGCCCTTCTATTTAAGGGGGGGAGGGCGCCTTGGGGAGGGGGAGTCCTAGTACGACTCCCCTCCTCTATGGCCGGCGGATTGGGGAGTGGGGGGAGGAGTCCTCCTCCCCCACGACTCCTAGTCTTGACCCACCAGGACTCCTTGATCCCTATCTTGATTTTCAAGCAAACTCCAAGATATCTTCTAGAACCTTCCGGAACATTCCGAAACCTTCTAGAATCCTCATACAAACACTCCGGAACATTTCCTAACTCAGAAAATGATCCCCTATATATGAATCTTATTCTCCGGACCATTCCGGATCTCCTCGTGATGTCCCGAATCCAATCCGAGACTCCGAACAACATTCGGTCTCCAACGCATATTCCATATCTACTTAAAACAACTTCGAACCTTAAGTGTGTCACCCTACGGTTCATGAATATGTAGACATGATAGAGACACATCTCCTATCAATAACCATTAGCGGGACCTGGAAATCCATAATGGCTCCCACATACTCAACGATGACTTCGCGATCGATTGAACCATTTACATACGAAACTAATTCCCTTTGTCTCGCGATACTATACTTATCCGAGGTTTGATCGTCGGTATCTCCATACCTAGTTCTACCTCGTTACTGATAAGTACTCTTTACTCGTTCCGTGATATGTCATCCCTTGTGACCTAGTCACATGCTTGCAAGCTAACTAGATGACATTCCACCGAGAGGGCCCAGAGCATATCTATCCGTCATATGGATGGACAAATCCCAATCTTGGTTCATGCGCTTCAACACATACTTTCAGAATACCCAATGACGCTTTTATAACCACCCAGTTACGAAGCGCGTTTGATGTCATCAAAGTATCCATCCGGTGATGGTGATTAACATAACCTCATGGTCGAAGGAATAGGTTACTATGTATTTGAAAGCTTACAGCAATACGAACTTAATGACTTGATCTTATGCTACGCTTACTATGGGTGTGTGTCCATCACATCATTCTCCTAATGATATAACCTTGTTATTAATCACATCCAATGTCCATGATCAGGAAACCATGATCATCAATTAATCAACAAGCTAGTTCAACAAGAGGCTTACTAGGGACTCTTATATGTTTACAAAACACACATGTATTAGTGTTTCCTAATAATACGATTACATCATGGGATGTAAACATTCATCATAAACACAAAGATATAATAATAATCACTTTTATTATTGCCTCTTGGGCATATCTCCAACACTCCGGGGGCTGCTGTTGGGGATATACTTTTCGGGTATCCTCACAGTTCCTCACTGACCAGGGTGGCCCACTTCGGGTTAGAGCTTTGTTTCACGGGCGGCCCAATCAGGGAGAGAAGACGGAGTCCAATCCGGCTACGGGAAAGCCCAGAAGACTTACCAACTTAGTCCCGTAATGTTACTTGTAGTTCAAGATGTACTTTGTAACCAACTCTTAGTCGTAGCTGGATTGATATCTCCTGTAAACCCTAAGCCGGATATCTATATAAGCTGGCCTAGGGAGAGCCTTTAGGACACACCCAATACTTTAGACCCTCAACTCGCACAGGCGATACCCTTGTAACCCATATTCCGGCTCTGCCGTATTACTGGATTGCTAGCAAGAGTAGGATTCGTCCAAAGCCGGCGGATTCGAACCTGGGTAAACTTGTGTGCTCACCGTCCCGGAATACCGTACGTCTCACACCCCTCTCTTCCGCACGCCTCGAGGACCCCCTCATGGCGTACTTGTCCTCAATCCGACGACAAATATAAGTAAAAATGATAAGACTGGAGTAATGAGAAAACAAGAAATAGTTAAATTGAAAAAATGGAAATAAAGAAGAGATACCAAAAAACCGAAGAGAGATTAACTAAGGGATTAGATTGGAAAGTGAAGAGACGAGAACTGATTAAAAATGAAGAAAATGTGACTAAACAATAGAGATCCTGAAGGAAAATGTACATGAAAAAAATCCTATTTAGCTTGAATGACAATGAGAGTAAAAAATGGTTGATTGAATTAGACAAGGAAACTGAGTAAACGATGAAGAAAGAAGGACCGATGACAATAATGATAAGTGGAAAGAAGAAAGAGGAGAACTAAACGAGTGAGAAAGAAGAACATAATTGATAAAATGAGAAAGATTAAAGACTAAGATCGAGTAGAAGAAAGAGTAGAGAATGAGTAAAGAAGAAATCAGATAAATAGATAGAGAAGGATGATTGAGAAAGAATATAACTATAAAAATGGTAAGACTGTAGCAATGAGATAAAAAGAAAGAGTTGAACAAAAATATGCAAATAATAAAGAAATACTAAAAATGAGTAAAACAAGTAATCGAGAGACCGAAGAAAGAGACTAGAAAAAGAGTTACAAAGAACTGGGAAGAGAGGGAGTAGAGACCAAAGAAAGAACAAACAAAAATTAAAAAAGTATGACGAATGACATGGGGAAAATATTAAATAATGAAAACGAGAAATAATGTCTAGAAAGAATTCAATCGAATAAAAACTAAAAGGTTAAGAGATTGAAAAATGAGATTTTCTGACTCATGGCAAGATCCACTAATGATTTCCTCTAGTTGGATGCATTCATGATATATAGCAAAAATAAAGAAGGTAGGCACTAGAAGAACCCATGCGTGCAAGCGAGCACCGACAAAATCATGTGATTGTGATGACATACCAAAAACCAGAAAATAAATAACGGGAGATGGGTAAAAAACCACGTAATAAATTAGAGTTTTTTGAACTATACATCATGAACACCAAACTCTAGAAAATCATGTAAACCTAAAACCAGACCGAATACTAAGATTTGGATATTGCATGACATCCTTGCCGAGTTCTTGCTTGGTTCTACGCAAAAGCCATCAAATTCTTCTCTAGAACAAAGGAAAACCACCATATAACTATGTGTAATAGCTTGGTCTTGAGGGAATAATGATCCAAACAATATGCTTACATGACAAATTACCTACATAACATAGACATGAAAAAAGATAAATGATGAAAAACAACGGGAGAAATCCACTAGATTACACTCTCTTGGTGACAAAACAACCAGCCAATAACACCCATTTAACCTGGCCGCCCACCCTCTTCAGAAACAGAGCTCGCGCTGTGGGAATCAGACACTCCCCTGGTGCTCATACTCGGGACACGTCAGCCGCAACTCCCACCACCCAACAAACCCACACCCCGTGACCAAGATCAAAAAAAGGAACAAAGCACGAAGATCACCCATTTTACTTAAATATCACTGATTATCAACAAAGACATTGAGCTAAAGTATCAAAATGCAGGTTCATTAAAATTTAGAACTAAAATGTTGTCAACGTAAGTACATTAAAAAAATACAAAATACAAGCAACTAATCACATAAGGGGATTTTAATCTACAGTACACTCTAAAAAAACATAAGCAACAATACCCTAACACAAACACACACGGGAAAGGGAGATTGAGAAAAACGAGACTCTAGTGAAAGAAAAGTGGACAAATCCAAATCCTCTACCATATTATTGGTTAATCAAAAAACCAGAGAAAGAGACAAGAAAAGGAGTTACCAAGAACCGAGAAAAGAGGGAGTGGAGATAGAAGAAAGAACAAACAAAGATCAAGAAAAGTATGACCAATGACAAGTGACGAAAAATTAAAATAATTACATGATGAAAATGAGAAAAAAAAGTCCGAAGAAAGAATTTAATCGGATGAAAACTAAAGACAAAGGTTAAGAGACTGAAAAATGAGAAAACAGTAACCGATGACAAGAACCACTAAAGATTTCATCTAGTTGTATTCGTAATATATATCAAAACTAAAGAGAGTTGGCACTGGAAGAACCGACGCGTGCAAGCGAGCACCTACAAAATCATGTGATTGTGACAACATGCCAAAATTCAGAAAATTAAGAAGTGGGAGATGCATAATAAAACCACGTAATCAATTAGAGTTGTTCAAATGCTACATCATGAACATCAAGCTCCGGACAATCCTCGACGCTACACCATGAACATCAAGCTCCACATAACAAAAAGTGGGAGATGAATTCTCCACGAGGGGAGACACGCGACTCTCTACGCGAGGAATTCAGAAAGAAAAGAGAAGAAAAAAGAAAGAGATCGGGTGGGTCGGTTCGTCCTAGAGCCAGAGCTGGCCCAAACATCACTCGAGCGATGCGTCAAGATTCGACAAACTGAGAACACAACCAACGGATAAAAAAGTGACTACGCACCAACTGAAAAATAGCTAGCTAAGAAGTTTTTTTTGACATCTACAGCGGCACGACTCAAAGGTCCAGTCATGTGCGAACTAGTCCGACCAGATGCGGGAGTCGGCCACGCACCCTCCAACAGTGCAACCCAGCCGGCCCAACGCGTCCACCGCGGCCCATGGCACACCAAATTTGGGTGACCAACGCGTCGGGCGCATACGCGGACAGACAGAGCGTGTGTCCACACCCGATGGCAGCGGGTCCGCATGGCTGCCGTTGACTCAGACGCCCTCGGAGCCAGACTGATCAGCGGCAGGAGCCATGGCCATCAATATAGGCTGACTAACGAGACGTCGTCTGAGGTCCCGCGCCGGCATTAACCTGCGCGTGCAGTGACGGTCAGGGCTACTCAAACCTGCCCTGGGCTCATCAGCGCCACACTCTCCACCCCAGTCATTGACAAGAAAGCTCCCTATCGCTGCCATCACCGCCGCCACCAACGATAAAGATGCCTTCATGGCTCAAGAAGGTGAAGAACGACGGCGAGGCCAACGGATCTGGGTTGTGCCGATGACGAGGACGACGGTCGCCCACTCCACCGCAGATGCCACGCTTCCTCCCTGGCGTGCCACCGCCAAGGCTGCATGACTTCATCAGTCCTACGGCACGCGACGACATTCACCACGACGATGAGCGCCAACACGACCGCCTCTACTTTCAGGTGGCAGAGTGCGAGCGGCTCAAGCGGGAGGGGGACGGTATCGACCACCACGATGTCTCCCTACCCATCGGTTGTCACCTCAACATGGCGGGAGTGTCGGTGCTGCCTGCGCCAAAGAGCGTAAGGCGCTGGAGGCGGAGATGCGCCACCACATCGCCAAGCTCCCCCAGGCTGGCCGATGAGAGAGCGCCTACCAGAACAAGGAGTACTAGAAGTAGTTCTTGGCATGGGAGCACAAGGCGCGATGCTCATATGCGTTCCGCGACAAGCTCCAGCCCTGGCAGTTCAACGAGGGCATCCCCGACTTCTCCTCCAATGAAGACGACAACGAGGGCGCGGGCGGCGGCCACGTCGTCAAGCAGGAAACGAGTGCCCCGCTGCTACCCCTGGAGTACCAGGCCCTCCCAGCAGCCGGCTACGACGAGGACGCTATCCTCAACTAGGTCATGGCTGCGTCCGTGGAGAAGGAGAACGCCAAATGGGAGGGCTACCGTGATGCCGTCGAGCTGACGGGGATGGTCACGAAGACCAACGCCTCCTTGCCTCCTCTCCCAGGCCCCACCGTTGCCGGCGTGGGTGCCACCGGTAGCTCCCCGACACGGGATGTAGCTGGCAGATCTAATGGCACCGCCACTGCCTCTGCCCGAGTGACCAGTGTGGCCCAGGCAGGTGATCGACTCGTCGGCGCCGGCGCATGCGCTGCCGTCCTAGAACCTCTGGGTGCCGCTGTGGTACATCGATCTCGTCTCTGATGACGAGGAGTAGATGGACACGATGTCGCCGCAGGCCAAGGGCCGTAGCTAGGGCTACTTTTTTCTTTTATTTTCTATGTAAATTTTCGGCAAATTAGCGCACTTCTATATTTAGTTTGAATTTCAATTTTTCTTGTCTACTGTGGGTGAAAAATATTGATCCGTAATATATTTGTTGTATATTGATATGACCCTCACGGGGGGTATATATGGAGGTATACTGAGGGAGGTAGACTTAGAGTATAAGAAGGTTTTCTAAATCCTAATCTATCTCTAACCATACGCGTACACGTATTCTAACATTTCCTATCAGCGAGAGAGAAGCGAACGTTTGCGATTGAATTTGAATTCTTACGGTTCCGTCATTTTCTCAGTCTTGATATTATCAACTACGTCTCTGATGGAGATGATCATGGTCATGACCTAGGGGTGGTGACTGCGTCCCTTTCTATTGCCTATATTCCCTCACACGGTTATATTGGGAGTGTCATGGATATAAGTGATGACGCAGATGCTTTTGACTGAAGTTGTTGTCGTTGTGTAGTTGTAGATGTTGTTGATGTCGGTGTAGCCGATTGATGTAGCCGTAGTCGTGGTGGGTGTGGTCGATGTCGTAGTCGTCGTACGTTGTGTGACCGCCAGTGTCGGTGGCGCAAAAAAATTGCGCGATTTTTTATTTTTTGGACGGAGCTAGAGTTATAAATGTTTTGCACCTTCTCGTGGACGCGGTCATAGGTGAGACCACCTGCTCTACCAAGACTGGAGGAAGCCCACCGAGCATATAACAGTTTTGCTAGAACCATATGGACGGTCGTAGGGGCATCACAATTGTGATGCCGGTTTGTTGATGCAGTCTTAGCTGTCAGACGTGGTCGATGCTGTCGTCACGGTTGTGGGTGGACGAAGATAATATCGTTGTCGTGCCTTGCAGTTAAACTGTCAGAGGAGGATGCCATCACTTGGATGGTGTCATTAGCGGCGGTGTGTTGACAAAGATGCACTGATATAGAGCTTGGCACTTTGCTAGTAATCATAATCACCGAGGACGGCCGAAATCGGCTTGAGGCTCGCAAGTTTTTGCTAATTTTTTTAAATAATACATTATTTTTAATTAATTTCAAGAATATTACGCCAAAAAATGAATTTACGGATATAATACACCGTCGTTTTTTGAAAAAAACGACCAGCTCTAAGTCCTTTTTGAGAAAACGACAGCTAGTGTCGTTTTTTGAAAAAACGCCTGCAGGATGATAAGACCGGCTGGCAGCTGGTCGTTTTTTGAAAACACGACAGACCCAAATCGTTTTTTGAAAAGATGACGGTTGCATGGATCATGCACACTACGTTAGACTAATTTTGCGCCGTTATTTTCGCCGCTAGTATTTCTCCTACCACTTTTTTGCGCTGTTTATCTCCCGCCACCTCTTCCCGCCAGTATTTATCCCGCCACATTTTTCGCGCCGTTTCTGTCCCGCCACTTCTTTCCGCTGTTTTCTCCCGCCAATTCTTCCCGCCGTTTATCTCCCGCCACTTCTTTCCGCCGTTTTCTCCCGCCCCTTGTTCCCGCTGTTATCTCCCGCCAATTTCTACTAGTTGCCTCTATAAATACTGGCACCGAGATGGTAGCTCTCCATCCTGTTATTCCTCTATTTCTCCCATTTCCTTCCCCTTTCCATCATGAGTGTGCCATGTTCGGACCCCGAGTATAGGCCTACGAAGACGAAAGCTGCGAGGTTGCTGCAAGGGGTGACACACGAGCGTTGTTGGTGCGGCCGTCTCGCGAAGGTCAAGGAGTCGATCGATTTCTCCACCTGCATGGGCATGAAGTTTTTCATGTGTCCCAACTACGACGCAAGCCCGCCTCGGCAAGCAAGTTCGTCGTACGAGAGGCCTCCGGTATGTTCCCAGAGCATGGTTAATATTAATCATTCATGTTATCATGTGTTCTTTTATTCATTCCATTGATTTACTTGCAGTCTCCTCCTCCACTTTGCCAGTGATACCATTGGATTGACACCGAGCAGCCAGCCTGGGCCGTGCAGGAGATTGCGGACAGGAGCCGACGTGCAAGGGAGATCTTTCTTGATGAGGAACGTGCTGAAAGGAAGGCCGCGAACGGGAAGAAGGAACGGGAGAGAGAAATGAAAGAATTCCGAGCAGAGCAAGCTCGAAACCGCGAGCTGAACAGGAAGAGAAGGGAGGAAGAGAACTCAATCCTCGAGCGCCAAGAAGAGGTGCGCAAGGAGGCCCGTGAGGCGGAAAGGAAGAGATTAAGAGAAAGAGCTGCCGAGGCGCGGGCAGCAGAGGAACGTGGGGACAAGACCGGGAAGTACCCGCGCTGGACTCAGGGAAGGTAGACGTATGTCTCAGTACCGATGTATCTTAATTCCTGTTGTAGTGTCCCGATGTATCTTAATTTTAGTTGTAGTGTCTTGATGTAACTTCCTTTCAGTTGTAGTGTCTTGATGTATCTTCATTTCATGTGATGTATCTATAATTTCAACATGCCAGATTTATTCCCGCCAGAATGTTTCCCGCCACAATTTTTCCCGCCATAATGTTTCCCGCCAGTTTTTTTCCCGCCAGAATGTTACCCTATAAAAACCCCTCCTCGCGCAGTTGTTTAAGCAGCAGCCACCCTGTTTTTAGCCAGTATGTTTCCCTACGATCGTAGTTTCGTGCCAGACATGTCCGTCGACCTATTTCATTTGGCTAGAAAATTTACGATAGACAACAATCCAGCCCCATTGGAGAAACTAATTGGTAGTGATTGTCTCCTCACTGAGCTGTGTGAGGGATTGCGTAGGAAAGGGTGGCCGAAGAGGACTCCAGAGGAGATACGGCAAGAGCTACTTCGGATCAATGCTAGGTGGAGCAAGCAAAGATTCTCTAATGAAGGGGCAAGGCAGCAGAACCTCACGTACCCTTGGATTTGGATAGAAGAGAGTGAAGATGAAGATGATATATTCATGACGCCTGCCGTTGGGACTAAGTGGAGAGCTGAGTGGGACGAAAGGCAGGCCAAGAAGAAGGGTAAAGACGAGGCATTGTCGAAGGGTAAGGGCAAGCCATCATCGATCGAGGCATCGTCGAAGGGTAAGGGCAAGAAGAGCAATGACAAGCTAGAAGAGAGTGAAGATGAAGATGATATATTCATGACGCCTGCCGTTGGGACTAAGTGGAGAGCTGAGTGGGACGAAAGGCAGGCCAAGAAGAAGGGTAAAGACGAGGCATCGTCGAAGGGTAAGGGCAAGAAGAGCAGGCCATGAAGAAGGCATCGTTGAAGTGTAAGGGCATAGTCGTAGGGATAGAGAGCACTCTTATTTATTTACCGCAAGTTATGTTGAATTGTGTTGCAAGCTATGCTGTAGTGTTTGTCGAATAAAAAATGTGTCTCATACATAGACAGATCACTAGACCGATACAAGATACAAGTCTGATACATAGACAGATCACTAGACCGATACAAGATACAAGTCTGATACATAGACAGATAACTAGACCGATACAAGATACAAGTCTGATACATAGACAAATCACTAGACCGATACAAGATACAAGTCTGATACATAGACAGATAACTAGACCGATACAAGATACAAGTCTGATACATAGACAGATAACTAGACCGATACAAGATACAAGTCTGATACATAGACAGATAACTAGACCGATACAAGATACAAGTCTGATACATAGACAGATAACTAGACCCATACAAGATTCAAGTCTCATACATAGACAAATACGCAGACAGATACATAGATAGATATCACTGCCACCGGTCACGAGGTTGCCCTGGCGTCGGTGTAGGCCATCCGTACCTTCTAGGAGGCACCACATTGCGGGGAGGTAGAGTTGACCCGTCATCCTGCGTCTGTGTATCCTGTGTGGGGATAGGTGGTGGAGTCTGATGCGTCTCCTGAGTCTGCTGCGTCTGATACAGTCCAAACCAGTCAACCTGATCCTGATGAGTCTGCTGATCCTCCTCATTAGTCGCCCACGAACCCATTGAGGACATGCTTGGGTCTCCATATCCTCCTGCCATGTAAAAATATTAAGTACTCAACGATTATACACTACATGTAACCAAAATAGATAGGAAGATGCGTACCCTCAGGACGATAGCCCATGAATGGGACTTGCGGCTGCTGCTGGTGCCACTGGTCGAAAGTAAGATGCGGCTGCTGCTGCCACTGGTCGAAATCAAACTGCGGCTGATGCTCCCACGCCGATCCTCCAGCCTGGTCTGGGGGTGGTGCTCTCGGTGTTTTCTGCTGCTGTTGGAGATATGCCCAAGAGGCAATAATAAAAGTGATTATTATTATATCTTTGTGTTTATGATGAATGTTTACATCCCATGCTATAATTGTATTATTAGGAAACACTAATACATGTGTGTTTTGTAAACATAAGAGAGTCCCTAGTAAGCCTCTTGTTGAACTAGCTTGTTGATTAATTGATGATTATGGTTTCCTGATCATGGACATTAGGATGTGATTAATAACAAGGTCATATCATTAGGAGAATGATGTGATGGACACACACACCCATAGTAAGCGTAGCATAAGATCAAGTCATTAAGTTCGTATTGCTGTAAGCTTTCAAACACATAGTAACCTATTCCTTCGACCATGAGGTTATGTTAATCACCATCACTGGATGAATACTTTGATGACATCAAACGCCGCTTCGTAACTGGGTGGTTATAAAAGTGTCATTGGGTATTCTGAAAGTATGAGTTGAAGCTCATGAACCAAGATTGGGATTTGTCCATCCATATGACGGATAGATATGCTCTGGGCCCTCTCGGTGGAATGTCATCTAGTTAGCTTGCAAGCATGTGACTAGGTCACAAGGGATGACATATCACGGAACGAGTAAAGAGTACTTATCAGTAACAAGGTAGAACTAGGTATGGAGATACCGACGATCAAACCTTGGATAAGTATAGTATCGCGAGACAAAGGGAATTAGTTTCGTATGTAAGTGGTTCAATCGATCGCTAAGTCATCGTTGAGTATGTGGGAGCCATTATGGATCTCTAGATCCCGCTGATGGTTATTGATAGGAGATGTGTCTCTATCATGTCTACATATTCACGAACCGTAGGGTGACACACTTAAGGTTCGAAGTTGTTTTAAGTAGATATGGAATGTGCGTTGGAGACCGAATGTTGTTCGGAGTCTCGGAATGGATCCGGGACATCACGAGGAGATCCGGAATGGTCCGGAGAATAAGATTCATATATAGGAGATCATTTTATGAGATGGGAAATGTTCCGGAGTGTTTGTATGAGGATTCTAGAAGGTTTCGGAATGTTCCGGAAGGTTCTAGAATATATCTTGGAGTTTGCTTGAAAATCAAGATAGGGATCAAGGAGTCCTGTTGGGTCAAGATAAGGAGTCGTGGGGGAGGAGGATTCCTCCCCACCTCCCCAACCCGCCGACCCCATAGGAGGGGAGTCCTACAAGGACTCCCCTTCCCTGGCGCGCCCTCCCCTCTTTAAATAGAGGGGCAGGGGCGCCCCCTCCTCTCACGCTCTCATAACGTCCAATCTCTGCCGCCTCTCTCCTCCACCATATTCTGCACAGGCATAGGCGAAGCCCTGCAGAATTCTCTACTCCACCACCACCACCACGCCGTCGTGCTGCTGGGATTCCGTGGAGAAGATCTACTACCTCCGCTGCTCGCTGGAACGGGGAGAGGAAGGTCTGCTTCGACTCCGCACGTGTGACCGACTGCGGAAGCGCTGCCGAATTGCGGCGCCGGAAGGATCGTCAACTTGACCAAGGGCGGAAGCGCTGCTGGAACTCGACGCCGGAAGGATCGCCCACACGATCTTGAGATCGGCAAGTGATCGACTACATCAACCACGAGATCTAATCTCGTTAACGCTTTCGGATCTACGAGGGTTAGTTCCCATCTATCTCGTTGCTCATGTCTAATAGATTAGATCTTGGCTTTTATCTAGATTAGATCTAGGTTTTGTTCGTTCTTGCGGTAGAAATTTTTTGTTTTCCATGCTACGAACCCATCAGTGGTATCAGAGCCGTATCTATGCGTAGATCTGTTGCACGAGTAGAACACAATGTTTTTGTGGGCGTTGATGCTTTTGTTGTCGGTGTCTTAGCGTGTACTTTGCATCTTGCGGCATGGTGGGATGAAGCGGCTCGGGCTAACATTACATGTCATCGCACATGAGACTTGCTCCACGCTTGACGTGCTACTTGCTTTGCACAAGTGGCTTTGCGGGTGTCTGTCTCTCCCACCATAGTTAAGATTCAATTTACAATGAGCATCTTGACAACACTTGTATCAACGTTGTGGTCCTTGTTCGTAGGTCAGATCGGTCTTATGCGAAAGCCCCAAACCACGTAAAACATGCAAAGAAAATTAGAGGCGTCTAACTTGTTTTTGCAGGGGTTTTGTGATGTGATATGGCCAACATGTGATTGTGATTGTATTTGATGTATGCAATGATCCTTGTTGTAATATGGCAACCGGCAGGAGCCTAATGGTTGTCTTTAATTCTGTTAAGACCTGCGTGTCTATTCATCTTGTAATAGCTTTATTCCAAGTAGTTGTAATAGTTGCTGGTGATGATGAACAACTATGAAGCGGCGCCACTGACCTTGACGCAATGCTGGTAATGATGGAGATCATGTTCGTGCTTTGGAGATGGAGATCAAAGGCGCAAGAAGAAAAGGCCATATCATATCACACTAATTATGAATTGCCTATGATGTTAATCCTTTATGCATCTTGTATTGCTTAGATCGCGACGGTAGCATTATAAGATGATCCCTCTCACTAAAATATCAAGTAATAAAGTGTTCACCCTTAGTTGGCACCGTTGCTAAGACTCGTCGTTTCGAAGCATCTCGTGATGATCGGATGTGATAGATTCTACGTGTGCATACAACGGGTGCAAGCCAGATTTGCACATGCGGAAACTAAGGTTATCTTGACGAGCCTAGCATGTACAGGCATGGTCTCGGAACACGGAATACCGAAAGGTAGAGCATGAGTCATATAATTGATATGATGAACATGAAGATTGTTCACCGATGAAACTACATCTTCTCTCGTGAAGATCGGACTTGGTGTAGTGGACTTGGTTCGTGTAATCACTAAGACAATGTGAGGGATGTTGTTTTGAGTGGGAGTTCACCTAGTTAGTTTAATAATTAAATTTGAACTCAATTTGTCATAAACTTAGTCTAAACTACTTGCAAATTGTTGTAGATTATGGCGACCCCCTCCATCAATTTCAATGCGTTCCTAGAGAAAGAAAAGCTTAAAAATAATGGAAGCAATTTCACGGACTGGTTCCGTGGACTGAAGATTGTCCTCAGGGCTGGTCAGTTGACCTATGTGCTCGATGCACCGCTAGGTGACCCACCTGCAGATAATGCCACCGATGACGAAAAGAATGTTTTCGCCACTCGGAAGAATCATTACTCCACAGTTCAGTGTGCCATCTTGTACGGTTTAGAAGCGGAGCTCCAACAGCGTTTTGAGCACCACGACCCGTTCGAGAACATTAAGGAGCTCAGGCTAATTTTTGAGACTCGCGCGGCCATGGAGAGCTATGAGGCCTCCGAAAAATTCTTTAACTGTAAGATGGAAGAAGGAAGCTCCGTTAGCGAGCACATGCTCACCATGTCTGGGTACGCTAAGAAGCTCCAAGAGTTGGGAATATCGATTCCTAATGAATTGGGGATTCACCGTCTCCTTCAATCACTGCCACCAAGTTACAAGAACTTTGTGATGAACTACAACATGCACTGAATGAACAAGACGTTGCCTGAACTGTCGTCCATGCTGAAAACTGCTGAGTGGAGATCAAGAAGGAGCAACAAGTGTTGATGGTCAATAAGACCACCAATTTCAAGAAACGGGGCAAACCTAAGAACAAGGGCAACTTCAAGAAGGACGGCAAGAAAGCTGCCGCACCTGCTAAGAAGCCCAAGGCTGGTCCTAAACCTGAAACTGAGTGCTTCTACTGCAAGGGAGCTGGTCACTGGAAGCGTAACTGCCCCAAGTACCTGGTGGATCTGAAGAACGGCAACATCAAGAAGAAAGGTATATTTGATATATATGTTATAGATGTGTATCTTACTAGTAATCGTAGTAGTGCCTGGGTATTTGATACTGGTTCGGTTGCTCATATATGTAACTCGAAACAGGAGTTGCGGAATAAACGAAGACTGGCAAGAGATGAGGTGATGATGCGCGTTGGAAATGGCTCCAAGGTTGATGTGATCACCGTCGGCACGCTCCCTCTACATCTACCTTCGGGATTAGTTTTAAATTTAAATAATTGTTATTTGGTGCCTGCGTTAAGCATGAACATTATATCTGGATCCTGTTTATTGCGAGACGGTTACTCTTTTAAGTCTGAGAATAAAGGTTGTTTGATTTATATGAGTAATATCTTTTATGGTAATGCACCTGAGATGAATGGTTTATTCTTACTGAATCTCGATAGTAGTGATACACATGTTCACAACATAGATGCTAAACGAATTAAATTGAATGATAATTCTACATACATGTGGCACTGTCGTCTTGGTCACATTGGAGTGAAGCGTATGAAGAAACTCCATTCAGATGGACTTCTTGAATCACTTGATTTTGAATCACTTGAAAGATGCGAAGCATGTCTAATGGGAAAAATGACTAAGACTCCATTCTCTGGTACAATGGAGCGAGCTACAGACTTATTGGAAATAATACATACCGATGTGTGCGGTCCAATGAGTGTAGCATCGCGTGGTGGATATCGTTATGTTCTCACTTTCACGGATGACTTGAGTAGATATGGGTATGTCTACTTCATGAAACATAAGTCCGAAACTTTCGAGAAGTTTAAGGAATTTCAAAGTGAAGTGGAGAATCATCGTAACAAGAAGATTAAGTTTCTGCGTTCTGATCGCGGGGGTGAATATCTAAGTTACGAGTTTGGCATGCATTTAAAGAAATGTGGAATACTTTCACAGTTGACACTGCCGGGAACACCACAGCGTAATGGTGTGTCCGAACGTCGTAATCGAACTCTCTTAGATATGGTTCGGTCTATGATGTCTCTTACAGATTTACCGTTATCATTTTGGGGCTATGCATTAGAGACAGCCGCATTCACTTTAAATAGGGCACCATCTAAATCCGTTGAAACGACACCGTACGAATTGTGGTTTGGTAAGAAACCTAAGTTGTCGTTCCTTAAAGTTTGGGGTTGCGAAGTATACGTAAAGAAGTTACAACCTGATAAGCTAGAACCCAAAGCGGAGAAATGCGTCTTCATAGGATACCCTAAAGAAACAATTGGGTATACCTTCTATCATAGATCCGAAGGCAAAGTTTTTGTTGCAAAGAATGGATCCTTTCTTGAGAAGGAGTTTCTCTCGAAAGAAGTGACTGGAAGGAAAGTAGAACTCGATGAGGTTATTGAACCTTCTCTCGGATTTGAGAGTAGCGCAGCACCGGAAGATGTTTTGATGCCGCCTACACCAATAGAAGAGGAAGCTAATGATAATGATCATGAAACTTTGAACAAAGTTACTACTAAACCTCGCAGGTCAATGAGGGTTCGTACCACTCCTGATTGGTATGACTCTGCCTTGAACGTCATGTTGGTGGACAACGCTGATGACCCTGCGACGTATGAAGAAGCTATGGTGAGTCCAGATTCCGACAAATGGCTAGAAGCCATGAAATCCGAAATGGGATCCATGTACGAAAACCAAGTGTGGACTTTGGTGGACTTACCGGATGGCCGTAAGGCTGTCGAGAACAAATGGATTTTTAAGAGAAAAACAGATGCTGATGGTAATATTACCGTCTATAAAGCTCGACTTGTAGCGAAAGGGTTCCGACAAATTCAAGGAGTTGACTATGATTAGACATTCTCACCAGTAGCGAAGCTAAAATCTGTGAGGATTTTGTTAGCAATTGCTGCACATTTCGATTATGAGATTTGGCAGATGGATGTCAAAACGGCGTTCCTTAATGGTGACATTGAGGAAGAGTTGTATATGGTACAACCCAAAGGTTTTGTCGATCCTAAAGATGCTGACAAGGTATGCAAACTTCAGCGCTCCATTTATGGACTGAAGCAAGCATCCCGTAGTTGGAATCAACGTTTTGATAAGGTAATCAAAAACTTTGGATTTATACAAACTTATGGAGAAGCTTGTATTTACAAGAAAGTGAGTGGGAGCTCTGTAGCATTCCTAGTACTGTATGTAGATGACATATTGTTGATTGGGAATGATATAGAACTTCTTAATAGCGTCAAAACCTATTTGAATAATAGTTTTTCAATGAAGGATCTTGGCGAAGCGGCATACATTCTAGGCATCAAGATTTATAGAGATAGATCAAGACACCTAATAGGGCTTTCACAGAGTACATACTTGGACAAAGTTCTAAAGAAGTTTAGAATGGAAGATAGCAAGAAAGGGTTCGTGCCCATGTTGTCAGGTAAGACCTTGAGTAAAACTCAAAGTCCAGCTACGGCAGAAGATAGAGAGAAAATGAATAAAATTCCCTATGCCTCGGCCATAGGTTCTATCATGTATGCCATGCTGTGTACAAGACCGGATATAGCACATGCTGTTAGTTTGACTAGCAGATATCAAAGTGATCCTGGAGAGGAACACTGGACAACGGTCAAGAATATCCTAAAGTACCTAAATAGGACTAAGGATATGGTTCTTTCTTATGGAGGTGATGAACAACTTGTTGTAAACGGTTACACCGATGCTAGTTGGAACACCGATCCGGATGACTCAAAGTCATAGTCGGGTTACGTATTTATTTTGAATGGTGCTGCAGTGAGCTGGAGGAGTGCGAAGCAAAGCGTTGTAGCGAAATCTTCAACTGAATCGGAATACATAGCTGCTTCGGAGGCTGCACAAGAAGCCGTTTGGATGAAGGAATTCATTACTGAACTCGGCGTGGTTCCCAGTGCGTTGGACCCGATGGCCATCTACTGTGACAACACAGGTGCCATAGCTAATGCGCAGGAGCCAAGGTCACATAGCAAGCTGAAGCACATCAAGCTACGTTTCCACGCTATTCGCGAGTATGTCCGAGATGGTGACATAAAGATTTGCAAAGTACACACTGATCTGAATGTGGCAGATCCGTTGACTAAACCTCTCCCTAGGGCAAAGCATGACCAACACCAGAACGCCATGGGTGTTCGGTATATTACCATGTAATCTAGATTATTGACTCTAGTGCAAGTGGGAGACTGTTGGAGATATGCCCAAGAGGCAATAATAAAAGTGATTATTATTATATCTTTGTGTTTATGATGAATGTTTACATCCCATGCTATAATTGTATTATTAGGAAACACTAATACATGTGTGTTTTGTAAACATAAGAGAGTCCCTAGTAAGCCTCTTGTTGAACTAGCTTGTTGATTAATTGATGATTATGGTTTCCTGATCATGGACATTAGGATGTGATTAATAACAAGGTCATATCATTAGGAGAATGATGTGATGTACACACACACCCATAGTAAGCGTAGCATAAGATCAAGTCATTAAGTTCGTATTGCTGTAAGCTTTCAAACACATAGTAACCTATTCCTTCGACCATGAGGTTATGTTAATCACCATCACTGGATGAATACTTTGATGACATCAAACGCCGCTTCGTAACTGGGTGGTTATAAAAGTGTCATTGGGTATTCTGAAAGTATGAGTTGAAGCTCATGAACCAAGATTGGGATTTGTCCATCCATATGACGGATAGATATGCTCTGGGCCCTCTCGGTGGAATGTCATCTAGTTAGCTTGCAAGCATGTGACTAGGTCACAAGGGATGACATATCACGGAACGAGTAAAGAGTACTTATCAGTAACAAGGTAGAACTAGGTATGGAGATACCGACGATCAAACCTTGGATAAGTATAGTATCGCGAGACAAAGGGAATTAGTTTCGTATGTAAGTGGTTCAATCGATCGCTAAGTCATCGTTGAGTATGTGGGAGCCATTATGGATCTCCAGATCCCGTTGATGGTTATTGATAGGAGATGTGTCTCTATCATGTCTACATATTCACGAACCGTAGGGTGACACACTTAAGGTTCGAAGTTGTTTTAAGTAGATATGGAATGTGCGTTGGAGACCGAATGTTGTTTGGAGTCTCGGAATGGATCCGGGACATCACGAGGAGATCCGGAATGGTCCGGAGAATAAGATTCATATATAGGAGATCATTTTATGAGATAGGAAATGTTCCGGAGTGTTTGTATGAGGATTCTAGAAGGTTTCGGAATGTTCCGGAAGGTTCCAGAAGATATCTTGGAGTTTGCTTGAAAATCAAGATAGGGATCAAGGAGTCCTGTTGGGTCAAGATAAGGAGTCGTGGGGGAGGAGGATTCCTCCCCACCTCCCCAACCCGCCGGCCCCATAGGAGGGGAGTCCTACAAGGACTCCCCTTCCCTGGCGCGCCCTCCCCTCTTTAAATAGAGGGGCAGGGGCGCCCCCTCCTCTCACGCTCTCATAACGTCCAATCTCTGCCGCCTCTCTCCTCCACCATATTCTGCACAGGCATAGGCGAAGCCCTGCAGAATTCTCTACTCCACCACCACCACCACGCCGTCGTGCTGCTGGGATTCCGTGGAGAAGATCTACTACCTCCGCTGCTCGCTGGAACGGGGAGAGGAAGGTCTGCTTCGACTCCGCACGTGTGACCGACTGCGGAAGCGCTGCCGAATTGCGGCGCCGGAAGGATCGTCAACTTGACCAAGGGCGGAAGCGCTGCTGGAACGCGACGCCAGAAGGATCGTCCACACGATCTTGAGATCGGCAAGTGATCGACTACATCAACCACAAGATCTAATCTCGTTAATGCTTTTGGATCTACGAGGGTTAGTTCCCATCTATCTCGTTGCTCATGTCTAATAGATTAGATCTTGGCTTTTATCTAGATTAGATCTAGGTTTTGTTCGTTCTTGCGGTAGAAATTTTTTGTTTTCCATGCTACGAACCCATCAGCTGCTGCTGCCACGCTGAGCCTCCAGCCTGGTCTGGGGGTGGAGCTCTCGGTGTCTCCTGCTGTGAGATCCGTGGACGAGGCCCGTGGCAGGTAGGTGCAGTGGGTGTCTCCTGCTGTGAGCCTCAGAGAAGTGTCTGGTCCGCACGCGTGGTGCGCTCCTGCGTCGAGTGACGTGGAGGGCGAGTCTGCGTGGAGCGACGCGGCTGGCCCTCCCCCACGGAGTGACGAGGTGGACGCTGTGCTGCTCGGTGCTGAACGACGTCTGAAACGTTCGTGCACGTGATGGTCGCATAGATACTCTGTAGTCTTTCCTGGACATGCTTTACGAAGGAATGAACTCCTTGGCGTGGTAGTAGAAGAGGAGCGGACGAGAGCGAATGTCCCCACTGATTCACTTCATTCTGTAGCTCCCATGTCATATCGGCCTGCATTTGTAAAGTGGATAAGTACACATTATATAGGCTACCAGGTGCAGTGACGAAGAAAAATGGATTTACCGCTGATTGTCTAGGCTCCATAGTCGACTGGCTAGGGTATCTTTCATCATCATGTGCGTGGTGGACGGGACGCAACCGTGTCATGCTCATGTACCTCTGTAAGTATGCACGGAATATGTCCATATCAAACGCGGGAGCGGTCCACACGTCATCTGTTGCATTCTGCCAACCATTGATATAAGTATTAACCCGTTGAAGCCACTGATTTGCACTTCTTTTAGTACCCTTCCGAGAGTACCTGCAGTTAGATTTTGTAAGTACACAATCGGTGTAAAATTATAGGTACATAATATATTAACTTACATATGCACGTCCGATGAAAGGGGCGCCTCCGGAGATGGAGGATCTACCATCTGGCGAAGACCGAATTGCCTCATGACCCTCTGTTGAGACATCTCCTCCACCTGACAATCGAAGATGATCTTCGATTTAGTGAGCCAGTAGTCCTCATCTCTACGACACATAATAGATAACCCGCCGGGATATCTTGCTCTTGCTTCAGCTGTGGTGTACGGCTCCCAAATCACCGATTCCTCCTTCAACGTGTCGAACTGCTCGCTGAACGCCGGGTAGCAGCGGGTTACTTGTTCTCCCGCGAAACGACACTGTTGGATTAAATAGTTGTTAGTTTCCTTCGTAGTGGAATATGGACAATGCAATTAATAGAACCTTTTAAATTACCTTGCGGCGTGTCCAATGTGTACCGAATGTAGGCATGTTAATTCTCTCGTGGTCAAACAGCATATCAGACTCATAGACAACGGGGCGCTCTCCCTGGACGATAACCGCCTGATTTTTTGCTACCTCCGGGCGGCCAATAGGGAACCTCTCCCATGACCACAACTGCAGCAACAGTGGGCATCCTAGCAAGGCAGATTTTTCCTTGGTTAGCGTACAGCCCGTGCACATACCTCGGTACGTTGCTGCTAAGACAGCAGACCCCCAACTCCATTGGGTGATGTCGTTCTGGCACGTCGCCTCCGCGATCTCTCTAGCATAGCGGATGTAGCGTGCACTGATGGTTGAGACGTGGTTCTCTGTGAACATCACCTTCCCAAGTAGCCACAATAAGTACGCCTCAAGGCTGCGCGTAATTTGTGGCTCAGTCATCAGAACATCTGGGTACCCGAACCTCTGTATCTGCATTGGTTAATAGAACAAGTTTAAGCATCATGTGATATGAAAATAGTTGGATCAAATACGAAGATACTTAGGAACAAACGAACCTGATAGTTCTGCAACCAATCAAATTTGGGCCCATGATTTTCATACGTGAACTCTGGAACTCCTTCACGAATGCCATAGAATCGTTGGGCCATTTCTTGGGCCCAATTCTCCGGTGCATCCACCGGGCCTATTGGCACTCCAGCCAACGGCAGACCCAGCAAGTACGAGACATCCTGTAGTGTAGGAGCCATTTACCCCCACCGAAAGTGGAAAGTGTGAGTCTCGGGCCTCCATCGATCCACTAAGCAGGTGAGCAACGACCCGTCGTAGGCCATGCGCGTGGTCTGGAATCCATGGTGTCGTCCTTCTATCTCCTGCGTATGAGTGGCCTCAACCAGACGCACAAAGGGTAGTAGCCCGGCCCACTTCAACCTGCATACCGAGATAGAATTAGGATTTGTTTACTATGGCCCTAAAATATTTATAACATAGTTCCATACTAATTAGGAATAAATGTCTCATACCTCTGCAGCCAATAAGGGTGTATCATCCAGTTACACATGGGAGTGCGAGTGATAATGTGCTTTAAGCTCCCTCGTTCCGCATCTAATAAAGTTGACCAGTGCTTTCTATCAATATCAGCATTAAGCAAAGATCCCGCCATCTGCATAATTTAGAACATGGTTCCATACGAATTACAAATTTAGAATATGCTTCCATACAAATTACAAATTTAAAACATGGTTCCATAAGTTACAAATTTAAAACATGGTTCCATACGAATTACAAATTTAAAACATGGTTCCATACGAATTACAAATTTAAAACATGGTTCCATACGAATTACAAATTTAAAATATGCTTCCATACAACTTAGAAATTTAAAACATGGTTCCATAAGCTACAAATTTAAAACATGGTTCCATACGAATTACAAACTTACAACATAGTTCCATAGCCATTACAAATTTAAAACATGGTTCCATACGAATTACAAATTCAAAACTAGTTTCTGCCTCTGCCTCTTGTTCCTCGCCTGCCACGTCTGCCACGTCCATGAGGAGCCGCTCCTCCAGTCCCGAAGATATGGCAATTGGTGTCTCTATGACCAAAACGATTACATAAAAAACATTGTCTAGTAGGGCCCCCGGCTTCAGATTCATCCATATCATTACGGATCCGAACACATTGTCGCCTTCCTCTGCCTGTCCGCATTAGTTCAGGATTTGGGATGTAAATCCTTTCACCGGGGTTTACTTTGTTAAAATTGCCCCATGCTCTATATCCCATCATCTCGCCAGTCCATGTATTGATCACCGACTCCTTAAGAAAATAAGGAGACGCAAACGATCTCGCATCCATACCTAACCGCCCACATGCAGCAAGTACATGAGAGCAAGGCATATGTAGAAGCTTGGGTTTGTTGCAGGTACACTCACACGTCGGCCAAGCCTCATTGCCTATCCTCACCTCTTGTGTCTTTACCTCTTCTCCAGATCCGATCCTGTTGGAAGGGAGGCGAACCTCAAATCTTCGTTCTTGATTACCGATGGCGACGACTTGCATAGACCGAGCCTTTTCCATTTTGGCATTAATGTAATCCATTATCTTTGAACAGTACCTCGTGTTTGGGTTGTTCATGATATGCATCTGAGAAAGCTGGAGTCCGTCTCTGAAGTACTTCAACGTTCCGGTGAAAATACACTCCACAATAGCTGTTAATGGCAGAGCCCTGCTTCCTCTCAAGACGAAGTTGTAAGTTTCGGCAAGATTTGTAGTCATGATGCCAAACCTAGCACCATGAGTGTCGTGCAATAGAGACCACCTCTCCGCAGGCTCGTGCTCTATCCATTCCTGAAAATTCTTAATCCGTCTGCCAGGCCTCCTCCTAGTACCGGGTTGGTCAAATCCCGGCAAATCGCAAAGAGCACTTGGTTCTTCCTCGGGTGGTGCTGCTCCAGCTACTGTCTGTGCAGCTACCGCAACCGCATGAGCCGCCACAGCTGCTGCTCTAGCTGCTCTCCTCTGCCTAACATGTTTTTTTTGTGAATTCATCTAGATAGGCCCGACACTTGATATACTTCCACGCCTGGTTCTGCTTGCAAAGCTTCTTGAATAGGTTCATAAGGGCCTTGTTCCTGAACTGTGAGAAAAAGTTAGCCCCTAGATGCCGCATGCACCAACGACTCTGCATGTCTAGCCATGGAGTTGGTTCATCTGGAGCAGGCTGAGTCAGCTTCCTTATCGCGCTGAGTATACCCGGATGCCTGTCATGTAGGACGCATACATTCGGTACATCCCTCACAACTGCTATCTTCAGCTGCCTGAAAAACCATACCCAACTCTCGGTGTTCTCGCTCTCCACGAAAGCAAATGCAAGTGGAAAAACTTGATTGTTCCCGTCTTGACCTATAGCAGTCAATATCTGGCCCCTGTACTTGCCAGTGAGAAATGTTCCATCTACACAAATGACTGGTCGACAGTGAGTGAAAGCTTCTATGCATATAGCAAATGAGAAGAACAATCGATGCAGCACCCTCAAATTGGGTTCTTGAGGCAATGTTAAGTGTTGGATGTCGAGGTATGTGCCTGGATTCCTAGCCTGCAGTGTCTGCAGCATCCGAACAACACAGTCGTATCCATCTCGAAACGAACCAAATCTTGTCTCCAGTGCCCTCTGCTTAGTCCTCCAAGCCTTTCCATAAGATATATTGTAGCGAAATCTGACAGCAACTTTGTTGATGATAGCTTTCACCACCATGGCTTTGGTCTCCACTATCTCGGTGTATAACAGTCTAGCCAGGAGGGTTGACGTGAGATTACGATGGTCTTGCAGGACATTGTCAAGTTGACATGTGTGCTGCACAACATCGCTAACCTTCCAGTTGGTGTCATATCGAGGAACATGGGCATGGACCCTGGCAGGACACCCAGCTACCTCGCAAACCAAAGTCAAATATTGCTGGGATGACACCTTTGTTTTGAAAACCCGCTACATGGACAATGCCCACTCAACGATTGCTTTCTGTAGATGCCTCTTGCTAGGATATAATGCACCAATGGAGATGTTGTTGGCGTGATAGTGCCACGAGGAATCGTGCCCATCGTTCACATTCATTGTTGCTGTGTTGTCTTGATTCCATGATGCCGAAATAGGTTGGTCCTCCTGATCAGACTCAGCGGAATCATAAGACCTATCACTGTACCCTTCTGAATCTTCGGCTTCCATCTGATCTTGCAACCAACCGTCGTGTATCTCGTCCTCATCGATCTCACCACTGAAAATATCTTCTCCTGTCCCTTGACTACCTTCAGCTGATTCATGTCCACCATCCTCGGTGTGTGCAAAACTACTATGACCAGGTTCATAACTACCTCCATCGGTGTGTGCATAACTACTCTGCCCAGGTTCATAATAACCACCGCCATCTTGGCCTTGACTGCTCTGGTCATTATAGTAGCCACCACAACCTCCGTCTTCGGCTTGACTGCTCTGCTCATCATCATAACCACCACCAGCATGGTGTGTCTGACTACTCTGGCTCTGATCATAAACAGGCTCTTTCGCCACAGGAAGCACTAAGACACTGGGGTTAACTACCCTATGCAGACAGGCTTTCACCCATTTGACCCATTTAGCTTGCTCTTCTATCGGTCTCAAATAAAAATCAGGTTTAATCCTTGACTTTGTCCATAATACATGCACACCGACAGTATGGGTGGGAGGGAGCCCTAAACGAGCACATAACCAATCTTTCAGCTCAATAATGGGGATGGTTTCAGGATCCTGGAGCACTTCATCAATATAATTGAAATCGTTCAAATCAACTCCATTCTGGTTTGTTTTCACGACACCGTCACCATAGTAGAACCTAAACACTACATTACTGGACATAACTTCAGGCCTAAAAAAATACCACAATTTGTCAAATGACCGTACAGTGGTAGATTTTAGCTAAAAATTAAACTAATATTCCTATAGCCGAATAATCTTGCATAGCCCGCAAATATAATTATAATCCTATAGCCGAATAATCTAGCAGCTAACCTACCACATTCAAAACTACAGATGAAATAAAACTACACAAATGACTACAGTCAGCAAGAAATTAGGGTTTACCCTTGAAGCGTGAGAAATCCTGTCGTGCAAATGCCTCCACTCAACGGATCGACAACCTGCACTCAAGAACAGCTGCCTCCACTCAAGCTGCACCACCAGCCTCCACCATAGCCATTGCCCCTCAAGAACACCACGAAATCCCCTCAAAAATGCCTCAAATCACCTCACCAGATTATTCCATTAGTAGATCGGGACTCTACTAACTGTCTAATGTGTTTCAGCAGCAGATATTGGTGGAAAACGGTGCAAAACTAAGCTCCAAATCGGTGCTCTTCGCGTGGGCAAAAGATGAACACGAGAGAGAGCGAAGGAGGAAGAAGAGAGGGCGCCGGCGCGGGGCTGGGCGCGGCGAGGGGATAAGAAGGGGCTCGTCGTCCAGCCGTAGAACGACACGGCGCGTCGTCCAGCCGTAGAACGACACGGCGCGTCGTCCGCGCGTTAAACGACGCGCCTTTCTCGTCGTCCGCGCGTTAAACGACACGCCGTTGTCCGCCTGCAGCCCGGCAGTGTGGGGTCCGCGGCGCCCATTTCGGCGCCTCAAAAGACGGCCCGAGCGCGTCGTTCCGTGGTAAAACGACTCCGAAAAGTCGTTGTCGCGAAAAACGACGGTGTGCTATATCTGTAAAGTCCTATTTTGACGTAATATTCTTGAAATTACTTTAAAAAAAATGTATTATTTAAAAAAAATTAGCCAAGTTTTTTGTACACGGCCGAAGCCCTACACGTGGACACGCTTGCTGCCTGCACGATTAATCTGTGTGGGCCTGCGGCCGTTGATTTCGGGCCAGTTTCCTTATTTAAGTAGACGCGCCGTGCGCGTGTGCGCGTGATGCGTCGCGTGCATCATTTGTTTATCGAATCGTGGCACGTATCATCGATAACTCCGTCGGGCGTAGGACTCCCATGACGCCACGTCTTGTCGGCACATGAGGATAAATAAACTAACGCCCGAGTACGGGAGAGATCCGTGAAACGCGAGGATCGATTCAGAGGGGGATGGTGGAGGGCGAGATGATGTGGCCTTCCTCTTTGTTGCCAGCCGTGCTGTATCCGCCGCCGGAGTCGGCGTTCGTGACGGCGATGTGCGTCGTGTCGTTCGCGTCGCTGGCGTTCGCGGGCCTCTCGGAGCTCCGCGGCGACCACATGGCCTACTCCAAGTTCTGGCACGTCGTGTCCGGCCAGCAGAAGCGGAGCGCCGCGACCGCCGGCGTGCTACTGTCGAGCCGCATGGGGATGCTGGTGGCCTACGTGCCGGCGCTCGTCGCAGCGGCGGTGTCCTTCGCCGTGCCGGGCGCCGTCCAAGGGCAGCGCGCGCAGATCCTCGCCGCTGCGCTCGCCGTCCACTTCCTCAAGCGGGTCCTCGAGGTAATGGTCGTACAACTAAACTTCAGCTACCACAAAATCATTTGCGCGGAAACCTCTCAAAAAGAAAACTAGACTTTGTGCAGGAATCATGTATTTTTCGAGCCGACCCTTCCACCGCTACCTACTGTTGCAAGCAAAAGTGTTCCTGCACAGAAATGGAGTTGTGTTTCGATGAAATTTCACCTGAAAATTTAGTAATTTCGATCGTTTCGGTTGCTATTGCTATCAATATATTTGTATTTTGGTCGAAATATTTTTATGTGGCACGTAGATTTGAGCCATGTATATGTAAACAAAATCAAACTTATTTTGCTCTTGTAGGTATTGTTCATCCACAGGTACAGTGGAAACATGCCACTCAAGACGGCGCTACCGATCTCATCCAGCTACCTGCTCAGCACAATCTCCATGATCTATGCACAGTACCTCTCCATCGGCCTCCCCGAGCCTCCGACCGACCTACTATATGTTGGCGTGCTCCTCTTCACCGTGGGCATTGCCGGCAACTTCTACCACCACTACCTCCTCTCGAAACTAAGGAAGGGAGCAAACAACGAAAAGGGGTACAAGATCCCCAAGGGCGGCCTCTTTGAATTAGTTACCTGCCCGCACTATCTCTTCGAGATCACCGGCTTCTTTGGATTTGCGTTGATATCACAGACAATTTACGCGCTCGCAATGGCCTCCGGCACCGCGATCTACCTCATCGGCCGAAGCTTCGCCACTAAAAGATGGTACAAATCCAAGTTCGAGGACTTCCCACCAAGGATCAAGGCTCTGGTGCCCTATATCTTATGATGAGTTAGGATATACTCGTCGCTTATTTTGGGTCGCCAATGGCGCGCTGTTTCTTTATGCTTTAAAGATATATATAAATACGAGTGTAATTACACCCACGTCTCGCACGTCTCGTATACTGTCTTACGGAAGTATTTGTAATACTTTATATATATATATATATATATATATATATATATGGAAAATATTTCTTACTCCCGGGTGTAACTACACGTCTCATATACTGTCTTACGGAAGTATTTGTAGTACTTTATCTGTTTGAGTACGTTCATATACTGTACTTTATCTGTTTAAGTACGTTCATATACTATATCTAATATACTTCCAAGCAAGTTAGGTGAAAAAATTGCAAATACACCTATAGTTTGCACTATATATGTAAAATACTGTTATATTTGTACGTACAAAAGGAGTATGTGTAATATACTGCCAAAAAAGTAGTATATATACTGTCCAAATATTTTTATATACTTTATACTACACGTACATACCTTCCGGTATGATAGATACTGCCTATATAGTGTGAAACACGTATGGGTGTAACTACACCCGGGTGTAGTCTTGAATATGTATACATATTGGTCTAGACGACTAGAAATTGCAGCTATGCTTTACTTTGGTGTTTGCACTTTGCACACATTAAAAAGTGACTAGGAGGAAAATCCTAGATCGCCGCCGCCACTCCCCTTCCTCTCCCCCTCCTCGCAACTCCCGAAGGTCACCTTCAGCAAAGCCAAGCCATTGATCAAGGGAGGGGCGAGGTCCTAGTTAGGTCGCTTTAAGGCCCTTCCATGGCACACGAGCGGAGGCGATGGTGATGTGTGGGGGTCGGCAGCGACATGCTGCTGGCTATGAAGACTGGATCTTTGGCTGGCGCGCCGGGATCTTCTCCCTGCCGCCAGGGGTCTCTTCTCCGGGAAGATCAAAGATGGTTGCTGCGGTGGTGGCATCCCTCTCCTGCATCCTGGCCATGGTTGTGGTGTGTGGGTTGGAGGTGACGCGAGGAGATGACCGATGAGGTCGAGTTGGGCTTCGATGTGGAGCCTATGATGACGGTATCTTCCGATGTCATTACCTTGATGAAGGCCTTGTTGTTGCGAACCTCGCCTCATGCCTAAGGCTCCAGGGGAAACTCCAGATATGGGTGCTCCCGGATTGGGCGATGACGGCACTTTGGTGTTGTTCACCCTCTTGAGGGCATTCTTTTGGAGCTCGAGATGCCTAGAGGGGGTCAGCTGGTGGAGCGATGTTCCATCTACCGCGTCAGTGGCGATGGGTCTAGGCGGCGTGGTGTGGCAGGGTCTCGGAGGTGTGCGGGATGATGGTCTCAGGCAGAGCGGGGAGGAGGGCGTTTAGCGTCGTGGTGGCGTCATTGGGAGGACCGATGAAGTTTATGCTTATCTTAACCATGAAGAATGTTCGGTGGTTCAATGACGGTGACGTCTTCTTTGGCGTGTACATGAGGTATTCACTAAGAGTGCTAAACTAGATGTACGCTCTTGTTTCGCCTAGAAGGCGTCTCGGGGTATGAGATTGTTTCCGGTTCTAACTGGTGGAGAGATTTTTTATTTTCCCCTTATTGACATGATTTTCACCCCTTGTCGGGTCTGTAGGTGTTGTATGATAGCTTCATGTTTTCGATATAGGTTCTTTGTTTGTTCACGCTGAATAAATCAATAAAGCAGGCCGTAAGCATGTTTCCAATGCAGAGGGCCGGTGTGTGTCCATTCTCCATTTCAAGAAAAAAAATCTGGTGTGCAACTTTTGATAACTACTACTTGTGAAAGTTAGGCAACTAGAATTAGCCAAATAGATGAATTAATTCCTTGGTGTAAAAGTAGTGATCGCACAATTTTGAACCAATAACATCCCTCCTCCCTCTTCTTTCCTCACATCACCGGCGCTCACACTTTCCTTCCATGGGGTGCAACAACCACGAAGCGGACGGCATGCCTACTGGGACAATGTCGATATCGCGGCTACTACCCAAAGTACGGTGTTACGGTTTCGCGCCGGCAGGCGTTCTTTGGTGCGCCCCCGCAGCTAGTCTCCACTGCGCCGCGCGGGCTTGTTCGTTCACCTCCGCCACGTGTGCAGCCGCCACACCGGGTGAGCGGGATTGTCATGCGTTCTCCGCCGTGCCAGGAGGTCAAGCAGCAGGTGGCGACGGTAGGCATCCCCGGCGAGGAGGTTGGGGACGACATCGCTGGCTACAAGGCCCTCCTCGTCTATATGGCAGAGAAGGAGGTGCTCCTCATGACGCCGGGCCTCGACGAGTTGGACGCTTTCTGCCTCGCCATCACACAGTCTCAGGAGGAGGCCCTCGCCATCACACAGTCTCAGGAGAAGGCGCGCCTCGAGGAGGAGGCGCTCTAGGTGGGCATCTCTGAAGCCCTACATGAGCCCATGATGGCCGCGGGGAATCCTCCTCCGTCTTAGGGCACGCCGCCGCCTGTCTAGCACCAGCAACCTTAGGCATTCCCTTGGCCGTCACCGAAATGGATCAACCTCGCCTCTGACAACGATGAGTAGGGTGTGGTGGCGCAAAACCTAGCTACGCCGCCACCACTAGTATTTATTTTATTTGGTTTATTTAGTTTGATTAGGACAAAATTCGTTTAAACTATGTAAAAAATTCTAAATTTGAATGAAATTTGGTCAAGTTCATGTTGATTTTGGCCTTTGATTGTTGGTTCATGGATCGCTGGGGGTTGTCGGTGTGGGAAGGACTCCCCAAAGCGGCGACAGTTTGGGCAAGCTTCCCCAAAACCATTGTTGGCGTTGTTGCCGGTCACCATTTGGGGACCTTAGAGTATCTCCACTAGCTCCCCTAACCTAGACCCCAATGAACTTTGGGGGTTGCGGCCGAAAAACGGGCCTCACCGAGAGCCCCCAACTATTGTCGGAAATTTGGGTGGCCCAAGAATCCGTTTGGCACTCCTTTGCCACCCCCGAAAGGCAGGTGCTGGGCTAGGGCTGTCGGCAGCGCGCACCACGTTGGATAGCCCACGTCGGCTCCCCTTGGTTGCGACAAAATCAAACCCCTGCCCCTACCCTCATCCATCCATTCATTGCTCGTTTCTCCCATCCCCTGAATCGATGCCGCCACCATTGATGCCCAACTCCCAATGATCGACAATCAACAGTCGCTCCCCTTGATAGTACATTCGCATCGACCGTGTCTCAGCATCATCGTGTCACTCAATCCTGATTGTGTCGAGGTCGCCGCACATAGAAGATGTTCGACCAGTTCTCTAGGTAAATTTTCTTTACAACTTGGCCGCTAGTAAAGGTGTTTGGTTTGTAGAATCGATTGTAGATTCATGCTAGATTATGGATAGAGACGATCAAATCATGATAATACAACTAATGCAAGAGGAGGCCGATGCGCAAGCTGATGAAATAGAGGGTATCGTGATCACCGACAGTCTTCTTGGCCTACTATAACACCCTGGCCTCTCCGGACCAGCGGCTATTACAAGTGGTATCAGAGCCGATCCTCGCGGTCACCTGGGTGTGTGTGGGTGAGGCACAAACATGTGGAGCATGGCGAGTGTGGCCCAGAGTGGACACGGCATGGCACATGTGCCAGCACTGGACACACAAACGTGTGCCAAGAGGGGCGTTCTTGGCTTGTGGTTGTATGACAAGGGCGTCGATCTTCTAAGAGTGGGTGTATGTGAGATCTTGGTGTTTGGATTAATATGATTGATAGGATACTCGTACCAACAAGTTGCAACTTATTTTTCGGGGCTCATCTTCAAAGTAACTCTAGGTTAAACGTGATTAGCCTGGAGGAATTTGGAATGGGTGACCAACTGGGAAGTTGTTGTCGGAAACGCATGAGCGAGAACAAATTGCACAAAAAAGACAAGTGATGGTTTGTGGGGCCAGTTTAGAGGTCCTAGTAGGCAGCTAGGGGTGACAGCTGCCAGTCCGAAGAGACCGGGGAGTTACACCTACGTACATGCACACCTGCGAGCTCCTCATCGAGGAGGCTCTATGACACGGAAGAATAGGAACAGAGACCAGTAGCGGATGTCCGACGCTCTAATGTTGGGGACTGATTATTTCCAGTATGACCCAACACATGGGCCACTTGTATCTCGGTGGGGGTTCATAATGAACGAGGAATTTCTCGCAAAGACGTGCATGGCATGTGAGAGTTTGATCCCTATTTTATTTGCAAGAAGGACTTCACCGGATTGGTTGGTTTCACCTCTGCTCAGAAATGCACTGCTGCATTTAGATGTCTAGCATACAAAACTCCTCTGGGCCGAGTTCACAACATTTGAGTTGTACAAGTTTTGTCATGTTGTGGTGAAATACTTTGGGCCGACATACCTGAGAGCACCAAATGAACAAGACACAACTCATATATTGCCGCAAAACTCAACTAGGGGATTTCCTAGGATGCTTGGGAGCACCGACTGCATGCATTGTGGATGGAAGAATTGTCCATTTGCTTGGCAAGGGATGTATAAAGACCACACTAGAGAATGCAGTGTGGTACTTGAGGCTACGGCATGTTATGACTTGTGGTTTTGGTATGTTTTTTTAGCATGGTTGTGGTCTCACAATGACATTAACGTGCTGTAGCGATCTCTAGTGTTTGGCAGACTTGTTGAAGGCCATTCTCAGTAGGTGATAAACTTTATGTTCAATGGCAAGGAATACACCAAAGGCTACTACATAGTTGATGGCATTTATCCTAAATGGTCCACCTTCATACTGATGCAAGAACTTGGTTTTCAAAGTGTCAGGAGGATTGCATGAACGATGTTGAGCGAGCATTTGGTGTGCTCTAACCTT
This sequence comes from Avena eriantha, assembly GCA_910589775.1. Classification (NCBI taxonomy): domain Eukaryota; kingdom Viridiplantae; phylum Streptophyta; class Magnoliopsida; order Poales; family Poaceae; genus Avena; species Avena eriantha. The sequence continues at coordinate 350,259,870 of OU342741.1, forward strand.
ATTTTTCTATTATCATGTACCCCGATCTTACTTGGTTGACTTCTCAAATGTGGGAGGTGATGAATATGCTCTAGTTGTTGTAGATCAGTCGTTTGAGCACATGGGCCCTCTTGCCGATGTCGAACATGAGGTGTTGCCTGAGTTTGGTGCTTTTCTTGTGACACAACAAGAAATCTGTGATGAACAGGTGCATGCACAACTACATGTATGCCTCGTCGAGCACTAGTGGGAGCTCGGAGAAAATTCCCTGTACAACGCTCCCACCCCCTGGATTGATCTATTTTAACTTTAAATTATTTTCTGAACTATTTTACTTTTGTCGTGGGAATAATGGCCACGACAGTCGCTACCGATGGCTAGCGATTGAGTCGAAAGGGTAAGGGGAGTTAGCCATATGCAGATCGAGATTGGAAGCACACAAGGTTTTACCTAGGTTCAGCCCCCCATCGGGTAAATAGCCTACTTCCTGCTAGATGTATTAATCTAGATGTGTTTACAGGGGTGGTGATCTCGGTAGGTAGGTAGCGAGTCACCTACATGGGGTGTATCAGAGCATATTTATGTAGAGAGTTCCCTAGGGGAATCTTATATAGTGCTACATCACTAGGGTTTACATGGATAACACCGAATTATTTAAGGATTCAGAGGCTTGACCTAATCCGACTAGGCCTAGCTATTCTTCTAGGCCTTCTGCTTCCAATCGTCATTCTTCTTAGTCGTAGCTCTTCCAGTCGCTGTACCAGCAAGCCCACTCATCATGGGATAGGCTAGTCAAATCCACCTTCTAGGTATACCCCGATTGGCATATCCCCATCAGTAGTCCCTGAGTTTGTCAGGGATTCGGTGGTGGATTCAAGGTTGGTAGTTGGAGTAGGCGAGTTCGGGTGGAAGCCCAGTCGAATCAGTGATGAACTCCCCAACTTAAAAGGAAAGGTAACATGACCCTGCAAGTCGAAGTCGCGGCTCGTTGAAGTAGTTCAATTGCACTTGGAGAGTTGGAGTTGCTTGCGAGTTGTCGTGTTCATGCGAATGAACGTTGGTGCGAGTGTCCAATTTGGCAGAAGGTGGACTACCGGGCATGGTAAAACTAGACGTTGGATAATTTCTAACGGTAACTCACAAAATTACCTCGTAGTAATTGTAGGGGTTCACGTATGAAAACAATAAAATTTTACCCTACGCCCCTGAACCCCTGATGCTGCCAGGACCTATCTATTAGTAATGCAGTAACGGGAGGAGCTTTTCGCGAACCTACCCTTGAAGACTGAAAATTGTTGTCAACGCTCAGGAGAGCATGGTTGATGTAGACGAGCCGAAGCGGACCTCAAGGTTGTGATGAAGTCCTTGCACTCCTGTGGCTCCAATGACTTGAGTGCCTCAAGTGTGACACCTCGCGGGGAGTTACATGCATCTAGTGCCTGACAATGACTCCCGCTTTCCCGATCCAGCAGCAGTTGTGGAAGCAGAGCTCCTGAATTCGAATCCCGCAACACGATGGTGCTCCGCGATGAAGATGTCTCTCGTTCACACAGTCCGAACTTGGGACCACGGTCATGGGAGAGAGAGAGAGAATATCAATTGGAGGTCTCCCCAAAAGTGACCTTTATTGAATATCGTGTGTATTTATCTGGCCAAATACCCCCACTATATATAGGGGGAGGGGAGGTACTACCTCCCTCAAAGTCCCGAGGTGGGACTAAAGGAGGGGACAGGGGGGAGGTGCGCCAGCCAGCCCCCCACCATGGGCCCCATGTGGGGCAGGACGACTAGGGCCGCCGGCCACCCCCTAGGCCTCTCCTAGGGGTGTGGTCCCCTCTTGGGCCCTTTCCCCTCCAGGAATTGGCCCATTAAGCCCTTTGACCTTTAAATTGATTTTCTCTTTTATTAAATAATTATGAATAAATGATTAAATCAATATTTAACATTCATTCACATATTATTCAATCTCCGTGGTTATGGAACACCTTCCATCTCCACTCCGTACATCCTCCAGACTTACCGAAACCCTTCTGGTTTTCTCTCTACTCTTCTTCAGTGATTCTACCAATCCTATAAACACTCTCTAAGCATCATCAACCCCTTAAGTGTGATACCCCATGGTTCGGGAACACTCTAGACATGGTCGGGACACTCCCGGACCAATGATCAACAGAGGGACCTAGATGACCATGTGACCCCTATGCATTCCACGAAGATCTTTCGTCATTTGAACTGGGACAGTCGTGTCTTATTTCTTTTGTCTCTCGATACTTGCATTGCCCGCGATCTGATCAATGACATCACCATGTCATGTTCAATCTCGTTACCGAACAATGCTACTTGACTCGTTCCGACAAGTGATATCCCCGTGATCAAATCACACGATGCGCAACTATTGGATATAACTTCTTCGAGTGGGCCCTTGAGTATCTTTCCGTCACGTGGACGGACAAATCCCGCTCTTGACATATATTGCCTCTATGGTTCCTCCGAGTACCTGAACACATCTTTATAGTCACTGTGTTACCAAGTGACGCTTGATGCTATCTAAGCACTCTCGGGAGATAGTGATTGATATAGCGTCACGGTCTAAGGAATAGTCTATGAGGATCAATTGTAATCATCGTAACTTGAACTTCATGATATGCTCGGGTCATGATGTTTAGGTTGGGTATTGGTTCATCATCTCATTCTCAGAATGAGTTGACTCCATTTCCAACTGGTATAAATGCCATATAATTAGGAAACCTTGATCATCTATTGACCAATGAACCAGTGACTAGAGTTTCACTGGGAACCCCTGGTTGTTTATATATCACACGTGTATTGATGTTTCCTTTCAATACAGTTATAGCATGATATAAACAATAATCATAAACTTTATGAAATATGATAATAATCCTTATTATTATTTGTCTCTAGGGCATATTTCCAATAGTCTCCCACTTAGACTAGAGTACAAATAAACTAGCTACATTTGTTCTTAATTATTGGCACCATATTTCCCGATACCCTTAACATGCTTGCTCATGGAAGAGGTTAAGTCTTGGTCCTGTACTTTATAGTCCTAAATCCTTTGCAAGTTATTATCAACTTTTACTCCCTATAAATCATTATTTATTGGTACTTGCGCTTTTTTTCTTAATGTGTCATATATACACTTAAGAATCACTCCTTTAAGCTCCTATTCAAATATGTTCCCAACATGTTTGGGTATGAGTCACTACTCTTACCCAAACCATGTTCCTACATATTTGAATTTGAGACCTATATTGCTCCCACTCAAAATGTGTTCCCGACACATTTGAGTTCGAGACTTACATTTCTCCCACTCAAAAATATGTCATTCACATATTATTTTAGGAAGACTTTCATAACTCCCACTCAATTTTATGCAAATTGCATATCCACTCACTATTTTGAACAACTTCAAAATCCTTTGATCAAATATCAAACTTGGATATTTACTATGAGATACTAGTACTTTACCAGTTTTAAATCTACCAGACTTTCAACACACTTGAATCAAATTCATTTGAATTTGTCCAACACTCGACAAATGGTGCTTTTGTCATTCACCCCTTTTTCCACTATGGCTTTGTAGTCATTTGGGAAAATCCAAGTAACCCTTTTACTTGTAAGATTCAACAACGAATTGCTTTCTAATCTCAAGTGAACTTTGCTTTTAGGATTTCTCATAATTTTAGTTTACCATTATTTCCTTAGTAGTTCGTAGGCATGTCATATTTTGGTAATCATGAAAAATTATTCACAAATGTATCCATACAAGATATGGTCTACATTTTGAATCCTACTTCATGTAGTGAAAACACCAGTGGGGAAAACACAATGATCATTATCATTGATTCTTTCCTTTGTGAAGAGAATTGTTCAGGTACACTTTCCGTTGCGCTTATCAACACTCTGATGCAGGGATTTGAATCCTCATCGTGTTTTTCACTATCTTCCATTTGCTCCTTTAATCGAGAAATATCACTAAATGTAAACTTTCTCGAGAATGCACCAAAATCCAAGCAATACAAGTTTTGCTTTTCTTTTGGTTTCAGCTATGGATTTCGTATTCAAAGTTTCCAATGAATACTCTACAAGGACTTATTCGTTATTGTTTTGGTTATATCAAATAACCCCAAAACTTCCATGATGATCCATACTAGATATGGAGCCGCTTTCATGAATTCAGATGGTTCACTATATATTCTAATTGAGTGCTAACTTTTTCTAACTAATGGTATCTACATCTACACTACAACGATTTATTTGGTGCCATCTATTCACCCACTTGATATCAAATATCATAGTGTGATGCTTTGCATTTCAAACGCATTGCATTCCACAATTTTCTTCTATGCCAATCTTATAAAGTCGATTTTCATTACTATTGATCAAATCTTAGTAATTAGATTCTCATTTATCTTTAATACCCTCTTATGATGAAATAATTTGATCATATAAAATAGTTTCATACTTATGTTTCCTTTGGTAAACTACTTTACACGTTTTGAACAATGATATAATGATAATCACCATTTTTGTTAAAACACAATACATCGAATATGTATTTACTTTCAACCATTCACCAAACACTTTATATTCAAGTAATACCCAGTGTTTAAGTTATTTTGCCGAACTTAGGCATGATTCATATGTGATAATAAATCGAATGACTTTCACATATTATTACATAACTTTGAATTTAAACAATGGTTTCATTTAGTAATGAACATATCATTAAGTTGGGTAATTTTAAAGCATTTCAATATTTTATAAATGTTCATGCCTTATCAATTAGTTTCATAACAAGGATAATTCACACGTAATTGAACAAGATATGAATACAAATAGAAATCATTCATAAAAGTGGAACAACTGTTTGCTACAAGCTCATATGAATAACCGTCTCAAGAAGTGTGAGACACACTAATGAAGTTCACGATCTATCGATTACAGTAACTATCCAAAAACCATAAACTAAGTTATAAATGTCGAGGGAGAGTGTTGTTGGCCATCACCATCATGCTCGCCATCAACACACAACGTCAATTCCTCTCCAGCAAGCACCTCTATGCAGAAGGACCTGTTTTCAGCAAAACAGAACAAGTATCAAATATACTTAACACTTCAAATATGTTTGTGCAAGATTATAACATTTATAAAATTGTATATCAAATGTATACCTTTGTCATTAACCTCTCTAGCGATCGGTTTAACCTCCACATTCCTAAGATGTGATATGAATCTGTGGAAATATTGTGTTTCCGCATCGCCTCTCATGATGCAAGTCCTGACATGTGTTCGGTAGCTTGGTGGCAGCGACCGCAATACAACGCCATTTGCAAAATAGGTCGTCATCCAGCTATCCAGAAAGTATGCTGGCCTCATGTACGCATCACGCATGCGCTCCAAGTGGTCGTCAAGCGAAGAGTTCTCCTCCATCTTAATGGAGAGGAAATCTCCCATTAGCTCATGCTCCCATATGCGTGCTTGTTCCACGAAATGTGTCCTAAGCTATAGCATTACCGCAAAAGGGTCGACATTACCCACGACAGGCCACAGCTCATCCACCATTCCGAAACACAATGTAACTGAAATGAAGGAGGCCATCTCACGATGTTTATAGCGGTCTTCCCGCTGCTCTGGGTCTCTAGGTCACTGGGATGATCCAAATCCATCTCGTTGAGTATATAGTCGACCACGTTATTCTCGCTAAGGAGAACGTGGAGACACGCAACCCATATAGAGAAGTTTGATCCGTCTAGCCTAAGCTTCTCTCCTTCTAACCAATTGTCAACAGGAAATGTAGCATCGGGGAGAACCATTTTCTACATTTATAATTGCAAAAGGAATTTAGACTAAGTTTACAATTAAATGAGTTAATAATAAATCCACTCAGAAACAGCTATCCCCTGAAGGGTTCTAGTGATAACACGACCCCTTTTCCCCACATCTCCCCCGATCATCACGGCCATCAATGTGGGTTCTAGGGTGGACGCTAAACGTCGGTCACATCATTCATGCGACTCGTGCTCGATCTTTCGACCATCCGTGTTCCGAGGCCATGTCTGCTACATGCTAGGCTCGCTAACTCAACCTTAGTGTATTCGTTGTGTAACATGGCTTACACCCACTGACATGGGTATACCCTACAGGTACTCGAGTTTGGTATATACAGCCCAAATACGGCAGAAGCCTATGGTGTTGCCAAGGCCCATTATAGAATTCGGGTGACCCACGGACTCTGCGATTGCTTGCGAGACAAGAAGAAGCTTAAGATAGAAAGTTTATAAGGGAAAACCCTAATCTGTAACCGACTTGACCTGCTACCCGAGACCTAGATTATCTATATAAAGGCTAGGAGGGGCGGCGAGGAGGACAATCACAACCCTACTTTCCACAACTCTCGCTAGATTGCATCTGCGCACCCCTGTAATCTTCGATTCCTTCGTTAATTCCAAGTGCAGACAAACATGAGTAGGGACCTCTACGAGGCCTGAACCTGGGTAAAACTTGCATCCCTGTGTGCTTGTTTGCTAGCCGGCTAATGCCTGCAGCGCTCCCTCCTTCTCCAAAACCCAAGTCCATAACAATGGGCATTGACGAGTTAAACCCTGTCAATTGGCGCCGGCTGTGGGAATTGGGAGTGCTGATGTTGCGGCTTCTTTGGCCCCATCAACCGTGATCTACAACTCCGCAACAGCGGAGATTCACCAGCTCTTCGGCGCGTTCGAATTCACCATCCACACGCCGGCCACTCGCCCGACTTTCAAGTCCATGGGTGATGGGATCAGCTTGGCGATCGGGAGCCTCTGCTTCTAGGTTGGTCAACTGGGCACGCTTCGCATGCCTGACCAGCCAACAACACCCGGGATTGCTCCAGCATCGTGGTTCCCTCCACCAATCGGCACCCTTAGCAAGATCAACGCCTCGGCAACATCTGAGAGCACGGACAACAACAACAGTCGTGGATCTGATCTAGGTGGTCTAGCCACAGAAGATGGAGCCTACGGCTCCGAATCTGAAAGTTGCGGGAGCAACAGCTTCCCCAACCACTTCATGTGCGCCGTCATCAACACGGGTGACACCACCGCCAATCGCAAAAACACTGGCACCGAATCTGGCACCGGGCCACCCAACGGCGGCATACCCAACGACGGCATACCGAACGGCAGCCCCACCAACAGTGGAAATGGCGAGCCCGTCAACAATGGGACGGAAGGAGAACCGTCTCTCACGGCGAATGAGAACACCAGCGAGCGCATGCTGATCAGGCTCAACGACAACGAGTGGGCCCGCTATCGAGAAGCTCTACTGGGTAATCCTATGCCCCCCAACACCTCGCAGGACATGTTGATGGGCTACCATTGGCTGCTGAAACAGGAGTTCAAGCGCCAGCAGCAAGTGATTGCGCAACTCGAGGCGCGCAGAAAGGCGGCGGACGAGTCGAGTCTTTGACGAGCCGGGCTCTCCTCCCACGGAGGATCCTCCTCCAAAGGTAACGAGTACGTGGCCAACAAGAGGCGATCTCGACTGGCCCACCTCACCGAGCAAGAATAAGTAGAATCTGTGAAAGTCCTCGACTTCGGCTCCATGACGGTGGATACGCGGGATAACGTGCTCCCAAAAACACCGCAAGTCGCGGTAACGGCGGCTACCATGTACCTCCTCAATAACCAGCCACCGGCTGGAGATCCACGAGCTGCCATGCACCAATCTACGATCACGGGCCTAGGGCTAATCGAGGCCGCCCTCGACAAAGAACCAACACCAGAGCCGAAGAAAAGCAAGGCTCTGGACAAGTACTACTCGTACTCCTCCAGTGACAATAGTCATGATCTGTCACGGCGATGCCGCTCACGGCGACATGACCGCGACTACAACGCGCGTGATGACATCATGCAGTGCAAAGTCGACAAGATGCGGGCAAGGCGTGCTTGTTCGACTGATTCGGAAGAAGACGAGACTGAGCTCTGCAACGCCAGATGCTTCAGCAGGGCCATCAGGAAAAAGCGAATGCCCAAGGGGTTCAAGCTCCCGTTAGAGAACCCAAAATTTGACAGCCTACAGGACCCGAAAATCTGGTTGGAAGACCACATCTCCTCCGTCAGGCTACATGGCGGGAGTCAAAGCACAGCCATGCAATGCCTACAGGGCGCGGCTCGCGCATGGCTCAACAACCTCTCGTGCGGACCCATTCGCAGCTGGGAAGAGATGGTCTACAGCTTCGTGCGCAACTTCAAGGGCACTTACAAAAGGCCTGCTTCAATCGAGGAACTAAGAAGCTGCCAGCAAAGGTCCGACGAGTCGCTGCACTCGTACATCCAGAGGTGGTCCATCATCAAGAACTCCACAGAAAACATCTCGGAGGACCGAGCAATCGACGCATTCAACGGTGGCGTCCGCCGCATAGTGCTCATGGAGGAGCTGGGCTGCTCGAAGCCCAAAACGATCGACCACCTAATGGAAATCGCGAATCGGTGAGCGAACAAAGAAGACTCGGTGAAAAACCGTACCTACTCCAACGACGACGACGACCTCGGATGCAGACGCGACCACCGAGGTAAACGTCGAATGCGAGTCTATGATGACCGTGACGAGGTCAATATGGTCGCAGCCGGCTACACCGGCAAACACGATGACAACCGCAACAACGGATATCGTAGTTGTGGATACCACGACAGCAGAAAAACCACACAGGTGTGGCAGCGCCGCACTCGCGAAGAGGCACCCGCAACATCCATCGAGGACAAACTGTCTAGACCATGCAACGTGCACTTCTACATCGACAAGCACGATGGCAAGAAGAAGTCCAGCCACCTTCTCAAGGACTGCCGCGAGTTCCTCAAACTCCATGAGGGCCTAGCTCGGATGAATCGCGACGCGATCAACATGGGCTATGGAGCCGCCCTAGGCGTTGTGGCACACGGAGCTCCTCCACCACCGCTCGGGCCACCACCACCCATGCCCGCGCCGGTCCAGCATCACAGAGGCGAACCATACCCACGAGCCATGGGCAACATGGGGATCATCCAAAAGGGACGTACCTCAAATCGAGTGCAGAAGGCCATCACTCGCCAAGTCAATCTGGCAATAAACTCTCCACCCTCCACCACTGAGTACCTCAGTGGAAGTGACTCATGTATCACCTTCGACAAGCGCGATCATCCGCGTCAAGTTCCTCGTCCAGGCCACTGTCCCCTCGTACTCGAGGCACAGATCCGAGGCTTCGATATGAGTCGCGTCTTCATGAACGGCGGAAGCGGCATCAACCTCATGTTCGTGAGTACCTTGCGCGCAATGAGGATCCCTCTAACTTTCCTGGAAGTTTCAGACATGATGTTCCACGGCATCGTCCTAGCGAAGGGCATATATCCCCTAGGCAAAATCAACCTCGACGTCTTCTTTGGCATGCCGCAAAACTTTCGGCAAGAGCGCATCGACTTTGAAGTCGTCGATTGGCCCTCACAATACCACTGCATCCTCGGACGCGTCACATTCGCTAGGTTCATGGCGTTGCCGCACTACGCCTACCTGCAGATGAAAATGCCAGGTCCAAACGGCGTCATCACAATCAACAAAAACTTCGAGAGGTCTGATAGCTGTGATAAGGAATTCAACAGAATCTCCCAGTCCATCGGCATGCATGAGGAACTCGCAAGATTGAAGGAGTCGATAGACAATAGTCTGCCACCCCTGAGCAGGCCAAGTTCACCCGACCTGTCCTTCGACTCATCGGTGCACACGAAGAAAGTCCAGGTCCATCCGACGGACCCGACCAAGACGACCCTCATCGCCAACAATTTGAGTTCTGCATAGGAACTCGCGCTCGTCAAATTCCTCCATGAGCACTGGGAAATATTCGCCTGGTGTCCAGTGGACATGCCAGGGGTTCCTAGGGAATTCACCGATCATTCAGTCAACGTGAACCCAGACGCAAGGCCAGTCAAGTAGACAATACGGCGATTGTCTGAACCAAGAGCAAAGGCAGTCTGTATGGAGATCAACAGACTCCTCGACGCAAACTTCATACGCGAGATCAAGGAAAGCACCTGGATCGCTAACACAGTGCTGGTGCCCAAAAAAGACACGGATATCCTGCGGATGTGCGTGGACTTTACCTCCCTGAATAAGCATTGCCCAAAGGATCACTTCCCGTTTCTTCAAATCGACCAAATCGTCGACTCCACCACATGATGTGAATGCCTCTGCTTCCTCGACGCCTACTCAGGCTACAATCAGATTCAAATGAAGGAGGAAGACCAAGAGAAGACGGTGTTTACGACGCCCTTCGGTGTGTTATGCCACAACACCATGCCCTTCAGGCTAAAAAATGCAGGAGCCACCTATTAGCGGTGCATGCATGCCTGCCTCAAGAACCAACTTGGTCGCAACATCCAAGTCTATGTTGATGACATTGTCATCAAAACCAAGGAGGAAGCTTCTTTAATCGACGATCTCCACGAGACCTTCGCCAACCTCGACCGCTACCGGATCAAGCTCAAGCCGGACAAATGCGCCTTCGGCGTGCCATATGGGCAGCTACTCGGGTATCTCATCTCCGCGAGAGGGATCAAAGCAAACCTGAAGAAAATAAAGGCCATATTGGCCATGGAGAAGCCAACGTACGTAAAAGCCGTCCAACAGCTGGCCGGGCGAATCCCGATGCTCAGTCGATTTATCAGTCGAATGGGTGAAAAGGCACTGCCCTTCTATCAACTTCTCCGCAAAGCTGACAAGTTCGAGTGGACAGACGAAGCGCAAGAAGCATTCGAAGACCTCAAGCGCCTACTATCCACCTCGCTAGTACTGGTGACACCTCGCGAAAAGGAACCACTACTGCTCTACATCTTCGCCACCAACCATGTGGTCAGCACTGTGCTTGTGGTGGAGCGAGCCGAAGAAAATAAAGTCCACGGGGTGCAACGCCCAGTATACTACCTCAGCGAGGTGCTCACGCCAACAAAGCAGCGGTACCCGCATTACCAGAAGCTGGCCTACGGCATCTTCATGACAGCCAGGCGACCGCCCCACTACTTTCAGGAGCACCCAATTGTGGTGGTAAACGAGGCCCCGCTCGGGCACATACTCAATAATCCTGATGCCACCGGACGAGTCGCGCTCTGGGGAATCGAATTGTCTCCATGAAACATCACATACGAGAAGCGCGACCTGATCAAGTCGCAAGTTCTCCCAGACTTCCTTGTGCACTGGATGGAGAACCAGTTCCCTGACAAGCCAGATATGTCCTACCTATGGACAATGCACTTCGATGGGTCTAAACAAAAGGACGGAGCTGGCGCAGGTGTCATACTGACATCGCCCCAGGGAGACAAGATGAAATAGATTCTGCGAATGCAGTTCACTGCCTCCAATAATGAAACTGAGTATGAAGCCCTGATCCATGGGATGCGAATGGCGAAAGCATGCGGCACCGAAAGGCTCATCATCTACAGCGTCTCCAAACTGGTGGTCAATCAAACGATGCACGAGTGCGACGCACTGAGCAACAACATGATCGCCTATCGCGACCTCTACGACACACTCGAAGGAGAATTCAACGACTGTGAGCTGCGACATGTGGGTCACGAAAGCAATGAAGGGGTGACCTACTCGACAATATTGGCTCCACCTCCAGCAATGAAGAGCTGCGACATTGGTCCTTCTTGAGTGCATCTGCGAGCGTTCCATCAAGCCAAATGTTCCAAAGAAGAAAGTAGACACGTCAACGGACTCGGGGGCTACGCCACCTAACGAGCCAATGGCACTCGATGACTTGGAGCTCGATACAGGACTCGAAGGACCAATGGGCGTCATGATGATCGAGCCATCTTGGACACAACCCTACATCACATACCTACTCAGCAAGAGGCTACCAGACAATCCGACTGACGCGCGACACATCGCGCGACGATCCAAGGCATTCACCCTCATCACTGGGGAACTGTACAAGTGCAACATCACGGGAGTACTTCAACGGTGCCTCTCCAACGGGGACGGAAGGGATGTCCTCCTCGACATCCATGAAGGCACTTGTGGACACCACGCTGCCAGTCGCGCCCTTGTCGCCAAAGCTCTACAAGCTGGATTCTACTGGCCCACGGCCATGGGCGACACCAAGGACATTGTTCAGTGCTGCAACGCTTGCCAGCGATTCGCAGACAAACCTCACGCACCTAGCGTGGAACTCCGACCAATACCATTGGCTTGGACCTTCGTGCAATGGTGACTCGACATGGTCGGAAAGCTCCAAAAATCCTCGTGAGGAGGTTACGTCTACCTCTTAGTTGCAGTCGACAAATTCACCAAGTGGATCGAGGCCATGCCGGTGACAAATCAATCAGGGGCCAGCACCGTCAAGTTCTTCGAGTCCATTTTCTACCGCTTTGGAGTGCCACAAAGCATTATCACGGACAATGGGACGAACTTCACCTCTAAGGAGTTCCAGGAATTCTATGAAAACCTGGGAATCAACATAAGCTGCGCCTCGGTGGCTCACCCGCAGACCAACGGTCAAGTCGAAAAGGACAACGGCCTCGTTTGTGGCGGAATCAAGAAATGACTCCTCCGACCACTCGAACAAGCCGCTGGATGCTGGCCATATGAGCTACAATCAGTTCTTTGGAGCTTGCGCACAACTCCAAACAGCGCCACGGGGTACACCCTGTTCTTCATGGTGCACGGTGCTGAAGCGGTACTACCCACAGAAGTACGCTACAAAGCCCTGCAGGTGGTCGCATATAGTGAGAAGGAGTCAACTCTCGCACTCAAAGATTCCGTCGTTCTCCTTGACAAAGCACGCGAGATAGCAGCAGAGAGATCGACGATCTACTAATACATTGCAAATTTATCTATAATTTTTGATGTCCCATGCTTGGTTTTATCCACTCTCTTGTGTTTTGTCCACACTTTGAGTACTTTTCATATGATTTCTTGGACTAACCTATTATCAAGAGCCACAGTGCCAGCTGCCTGTTTTCTGCTGTTTTTGGTTCTAGGAAAGTCAGAAAATGAATATTCTCGGAAGTGGACGGGACAAAAGCCAAAGTGCCTATTTTTCCGGAAGTCATCAGATGCCAGAATACGAGACGGAGAGGGGCCAGAGGCAGGCCACACTACCTGGCCGCGCGGCCAGGCTTGGCCCGCGCCAAGGGTTGTGTGGTGGCCCCTGGCACCCCCTCGGCCTCCCCTTCCGACTATAAGATGCCATCGGGACGAAAACCCTAAGGGCCCGATCAAAAATCCATGAAAGAGTCTGTAGCCGCCGTCATCTCCATCCCTAGATCGGGAGGGATCTGAAGCTCTTCCCGGCACCCTGCTGGAGAGGGGAATTCACCCTGGAGGCCTTCTTCATCACCATGCAAGCCTCCGGTGTGATGCGTGAGTAGTTCATCCTTGGACTACGGATCCATGTAGTAGCTAGATGGCTGGTTCTCCTCCTTTGTGCTTTCATGTCTAGATCTTGTGAGCTCCGTTCATGATCAAGATCATCTATTTGTAATTCTGCATGTTGTGTTTGCGGAGATCCGATGGATATTGAGATGCTATTTTAGATTGATTATTGATTCTATCATGTCTTTGTTATTTGTGATCTTGCATGCTTTCCGTTGTTAGTAGCTATCTTGGCCAAGTAGATGCTAGCAACTCCAAGAGTAAGTATTTATGCTCGATAGTGGGTTCATGCCTCTGGTAATCTGGGGAAGTGACAAAAATCTCTAAGGTACTAGATGTGTTGTTCCTACTAGGGAGAAAACAAAAATCCTTTGTTCATAGAACAATCGTATTGTTTACTTTACACGTAGTTCGTAAAGCAATAATCTGTTGCTTGCAACTTAATACTGGAGGGGGTTCGTATGATAACCTGAAGGTGGATTGTTAGTCATAGATGCAGTTGGATGATGGTCTATGTATAATGTTGTAATGCCCAATCAAGTCTCAAAGGAGTCAAGATGATTAGCATATGCATGTATTGCTTTCTCGATGTTTATCAATTGCCCCGCTGTAATTTGTTCACCCAGCATGCTATCTATCTTAAGGAGAGCCACCTCTAGTGAACTATGGATCCCAGTCCTTGTCTTTACATACAATCTACAATCTTTTACTTCTTTGTGTTTACTTTCTGCAAACTTTTACTTCTTTCCATTCGATACGTTTAATCCTTTGTTTTCCGCAAAACACGGTGAGATTGAAAACCTCATCGCAAGTTGCAGACAAAGTTCTATGGTTGTGTTGTGCAGGTCTCCACGTTGCTACTAGCACCGGTAGTGCGCCCTGCCAAAGCTCAGCTAGTAACACCTTTGGGGTGTTTCCTTGCTCCTACTGGTTCGATTAAACCTTGGTTTCATAATTGAGGGAAAAGTTTCTGCTGTGCTCATCATACCTTCCTCTTGGGGTTCCCAACGAGCTCTACGTCGATCGTCGAGTGCATCAAGATCTTTTCTGGCACCGTTGCTGGGGAACGAAGAAAAAGAAGCTCCCACGTCAACTACACGCCATCAAAGATTTTTCTGGCGCCGTTGCCGGGGGAGTCAAGGACATCTTCACAAGGGGAGTCCCTCACAACCAATCTCTTTACTTTGTTGTTTTTTTTTGCTTAGTTTTCTTTTTTGCTTTGTTTGCTTGTTTTGTTCTTCAAAAACACAAAAAAATTAGTTTTACTTGTTTGCTTTCTTTATAAAAAACACACAAAAAATTAAGTCTCCCTTAGTTGTCACTTCTCCCTTAGCTCACCATGTTGATCCCTGCATTCACCCTGAAAGACCTTCGAATTGGTAGTGGTTCTATAATTGGGAAAGATAACATTGAAGAATTCTTTAATCATGTTAGTAAGCATCATGATACTAAGGATAGGTCCCTCGTAGAACTTGCTCCAAACTATGAGATTGCTGCAGCTTCTTTAGTTCACATGTTAGAAGCTAGGTTTGTTAACCTCAACCCCTTAATGCAAGTAATGTTTCTTAAGCTTAAAGAAATTGAGGATCCTGAGAAGAGGGATTTTATTCTAGAAACTTTGTTTAAGGAGTTCTATGATGTTGCCAAGGAAGCTAGAAAAGTTTTTGAATGTTTCAATATGCTAGGCTCATGTGTAGATGTTGTTGGTACACGAGAAAAGATGAACAAAATCGAACCTAATGGGGAGGAACCTAAGATACCAATACCCTTTAAACTAGTAGCAATACATGATGCCATAGAAAAGAATCTTGATTGGATTGTTCCTGCAAACCCTTTTGATGAGAATAATGAACCCAAGAGCATTGAGAGAGGATCCTCTCGAACTTATTTGGATGATATACCTTGCCTTGTTGAAAATATTTTTGGTATTGATCTTAATGCTTCTTCATTTGAGAACACTTGATTCTTTCTTTGCTTCTTATGCCTAACTTAAAGGCGTTAAAGAAAAGTACTTGTTGGGAGTAAGAGTTTTAGTTAAGTCTTGGAAGTTATTACCTATGCAATAACCTCTCCTTATCCTTTTTTTTGCTTTTTGTGCCAAGAGTAGCCTCTAATGAGAGTGAAGTAATGATTGGGAAAGTTGCTGTCCCGAAACAGATTTCTGTGCTTCACCGTAAAAATTCCTGAGAGAGCTCTGTACGTCGGATTGAGCTGTAAGTTTTTGTGCTTCTTCCCCAGGTTGTTATCTAACTTTCGTTAGTTTAACACTTTTCGATTTGCGCAACACAAGGTCTTGGAAAAAATTCGTCTTTACCTACTGATCTGTTTTGACAGATTTCTGCCATTTTCTGCATTTGCTTCTTGTTAGTTCCTTCTTGAGTTCCTTTGGGGAATTGAGATTTTTGAGGGAAGTTCTACAGTAGCTATTGTTCTAATGGAATTTTATTTGGTGTTAGAACTAAACCTTGAGACTTATTTATCTTAAGTGCACTAATGTTGCTAATGAGATTGTGTGAAGTTTTGTGTGAAGGAAAAATTTCAGGTGTATGGAAGGAATGAGTAATGAGATGAAGGATGGACTAAAGCTCAAGCTTGGGGATGCCACACGTGTCACCCCAAGAATTATCCAAGAAGTACAAGCGTCAAAGCTTGGGGATGCCCAAGGCATCCCCTTCTTCATCAATAAAAATCTCAGGTTTCTTCCAAACGCTTCATTTTTATTGTTTCATGCACAGTTGTGTTTTTCTTGGAGCGTCTTCTTTTTCGTTTTCGTTCTGATTTTTAGTTTTCTTGGTTTGCTTAGTTTTCTGAACAAATTGGTTGGACCCCCTCTTTCATACATTGGTTTGCAAATAGTTTGGTTTGGTTTGGAAAAGAGTAGGAAAGTTCATACTTGTGTGGTAAAAAGAGCTTGTTTTTGACTGTGGCCTATGCTTTGTCATGCCATGCTTGATATTGTTTTGGCTTTATTCTTAGTATTCTTTGCTTTTGCATGACTTGTTATAAACAATTGAGATTGCTTAATGTGCCTTGGATGAATCATGCGTTGTTTTAGCATATTAAAGCATAGTATAGTGGTATTCTCCTTTGATGCTTTATTTGGGTTGATTTGGCGCATGCTCACACCATGTTATGACTATCCAAAGTCACCATAGCCTTTATGATCCTTTAGTTTTCAACTTGTAGTATCACTTTATGCTTTGGTCAATGATGTTTTGTCGCTCTGCATGATTATGGCCATTATTGCTCTCTTAGTTTGTCGCTCCTAGTCTTTTGCTAACCTCCACAACAAAGTATGAGTTCCACTCATGCATCCAAATCCCTAAACCAAGTTTTTCCAAATAGTCCACCATACCTACCTACTACCTTATGCTATTCCAAGTATATTCATGCTTTTGTTTACCTTCCACTTGTTGTGAGAAAACTAGTGATTAAAGCTCTCACGAACTTGATGGCACACTTTACTTTATTGCCTCTAATAAACTTGAACCATTGGGTCCTTCTTTGTTGCATATATGATTGCGCTTTATAAGTTGAAATTAGAAGAACCATGTTTCATGGGGAACGCTTTCAACATTGCACTTGTACTTTGTACCCCGTTGATATTATGTTCTTTTGCTTATGGATCCCGGCGGTGTGAAATGAAAGTGGAACTTGTAAGATCATGGAGTTTGTATGTGTGTTAGAGAAACGCCTGGGCTGCTAGCCTAAGCCATGCCTAATCATGGTGGAAACTTGCAACATCACCATAATGAGCACTCTAAGAAGCATCCTCAATAAAAACCTATGCAAATAGCTAAATAAAAAGATCGCTGAGATGCTCAATGTCTGCTTGCCTTGTCATTTTGATTATGGGAAAGCTCCCGTATCATGTGCAAGGGGTACCCCGTTGGCGGTTCTTAATGATACACATATACTTACAATGACAAGAGCTTACTCGTGACTAAAGTTGAGTAGCATGAGGATCAGTCTTCGTAAGTAAGGGGCATGAGATTTCGGTTTATAACTTGTCAAGCATATCCTCTTAGTTGTGTCACTTTAACCTTAATCACCTTCAAGATGCTTATGATAGGGGCAATGAGAACTGAAAGCTTTAAGTATCATAATTTTTGGAAGCTCTTTATGAGACTTGAATCCCTACTTCCTTTTACAAAAGGCCTTTCTTCCACCATTATATTGAGTCTCCACCTTCTATCTTTATGCACTACTTTGAGAGCATAGTGGCCATTCTTAGTTCTATGTGCATTGTCCCAAGACTAGTTGATTGATGCATAACTTGTTATTGCTTGTTTTAAACTATTGTATCTAGTCACTCTTATGAACTTTGAAGGTGTCCTATGCATTTGTATTTGCTACTCTATTGAGGGACAAGCTGAATACTATTATGCTATGTTTTCTTTATGTGAAACAAACAAACGTCTTGCAATGCATTGTTATTCATGAATCTTTTGTTTGTGCCTTTTCATGTTGCATCATAGTTTCTTTGCTTATTGCTAGAACTTTGTCTTTCATGTTATGATTGAAGTACTATGATCCCAGCTTTGAATGTTTTGCAAATACTTTGATCAAGTCTTTGATGGTACATGTCACCTCAAAAATTCTTTCTTTTTTATCACTTACCTACTCGAAAACAAGCATGAGTTAAGCTTGGGGATGTTGATACATTGCAAATGTATCTATAATTTTTGATGTTCCATGCTTGGTTTTATCCACTTTCT
This sequence comes from Avena eriantha, assembly GCA_910589775.1. Lineage (NCBI taxonomy): Eukaryota > Viridiplantae > Streptophyta > Magnoliopsida > Poales > Poaceae > Avena > Avena eriantha. Next base: position 350,277,971 of record OU342741.1, read on the forward strand.
TGTGTTTTGTTCCAACTTTGGAGTACTTTTCATATGATTTCTAGGACTAACCTATTAACAAGAGCCACAGTGCCAGCTGCCTGTTTTCTGCTGTTTTTGGTTCCAGGAAAGTCCGAAAATGAATATTCTCGGAATTGGACGGGACAAAAGCCAAAGTGCCTATTTTTCCGGAAGGGATCAAGTGCCAGAATACGAGACGGAGAGGGGCCAGGGGCCGGCCACACCACCTGGCCGTGCGGCCAGGCTTGGCCCGCGCCAGGGGGTGGTCTGGCCGACCCCAGCACCCCCCCGGCCTCTCCTTCCACCTATAAGTTGCCCTCGGGATGAAAGCCCTAAGGACCCGATCAAAAATCCACGAAAGAGTATGTAGCCGCCGTCGTCTCTGTCCCTCGATCGGGCGGGATCTGAAGCTCTTCCCGGCACCCTGCCGGAGAGGGGAATTCACCCTGGAGGCCTTCTTCATCACCATGCAAGCCTCCGGTGTGATGCGTGAGTAGTTCATCCTTGGACTACAGATCCATGTAGTAGCTAGATGGCTGGTTTCTCCTCCTTTGGGCTTTCATGTTTAGATCTTCTGAGCTCCATTCATGATCAAGATCATCTATTTGTAATCCATACATGTTGTGTTTGCAGGGATCCGATGGATATTGAGATGCTATTTCAGATTGATTATTGATTCTATCATGTCTTTGTTATTTGAGATCTTGCATGCTTTCCGTTGTTAGTAGCTATCTTGGCCAAGTAGATGCTAGCAACTCCAAGAGTTAGTATTTATGCTCGATAGTGGGTTCATGCCTCTGGTAATCTGGGGAAGTGACAGAAATCTCTAAGGTACTAGATGTGCTGTTGCTACTAGGGAGAAAACAACGATCCTTTGTTCATAGAACAATTGTATTGTTTACTTTACACGCAGTTCGTAAAGCAATAATCTGTTGCTTGCAACTTAATACTGGAGGGGGTTCGGATGATAACCTGAAGGTGGATTATTAGTCATAGATGCAGTTGGATGGCGGTCTACGTATTATCTTATAATGCCCAATCAAGTCTCAAAGGAGTCAAGATGATTAGTATATGCATGTATTGCTTTCTCGGTGTTTGTCAATTTCCCCACTGTAATTTGTTCACCAGCATGTTAGCTATCTAAGGAGAGCCACCTCTAGTGAACTATGGATCCCGGTCCTTTTAATTTACATACAATCTACAACTGTTTTCTGCTTTGTGTTTACTTTCTGCAAACTTTTACTTCTTTCCATTCGATACGTTTAATCCTTTGTTTTCCGCAAAACACGGTGAGATTGACAACCTCATCGCAAGTTGGGCACAAAGTTATGTGGTTGTGTTGTGCAGGTCTCCACGTTGCTACTAGCACCGGTAGTGCGCCCTGCCAAATCTCAGCTAGTAACACCTTTGGGGTGTTTCCTTGCTCCTACTGGTTCGATTAAACCTTGGATTCATAATTGAGGGAAAAGTTTCTACTGTGCTCATCATACCTTCCTCTTGGGGTTCCCAACAAGCTCTACGTCGATCGTCGAGTGCATCATGAACACTCTCATATAAATATCTTCTCTTTATGATACTACTCTTAACTACTCTCTGGTTGAACACTCTAATCGATGGTAGGGCTATAACAGCACACCTCAAAGTAAGCCTTTCCCATCTAGATAACCCCACACTGTCACCTTGAGCACTAGATGGTTCCAACAAACACCACAATTTCATAAAGACATCCAACTCCAAATATAACTCATAACAAGTAGTTGTAATCTCTAGCCTAAGTGCCACCATGGTGTGCACGCTGTAACTTTCACAAACATGGGGAGAGCAGAGATCTAATAAAGCACTTGAGTATCAATGTAGATCTACTTGATTACAAAGCTCATGATCACAATATGATCATGCATAGAGAGAGATGAACACATAGCTACCGGTAGAACCCTTAGCCTCGAGGAAGAACTACTCCCTCCTCATCATGGGAATCAGCAACGGCGATGGAGATGGTGGTGGAGATCGATGGAGATGGCTCCGGGGGCACTTCCCCATCCCGGCAGGGTGCCGGAACAGAGACTTTCTGTCCCCCGAATCTCCCCTTCGGTAGGGGCGGCGCTGCGGAACTTTTCGTGGCTTTTTGATTGACTATTTAGGGTTTATGCATCGGGAGGCTCTTATAGGCGAGAGGGGAGACCGAGGAGGTGCTGGAGGGGCCGACACCACCCCCTGGCATGGCCTGGCTCGCACCACCAGGTGGTGTGGCCAGCCCCTGGCCCCTCTCTGTCTCGTCTTCTGGCTCCGTGAGTCTTCCGGGAAAATATCGACTTTGGCTTTTGTCCGGTCCAATTCCGAGAATATTGATTTTCTGACTGTCCTTGAACCAAAAACAGCAGAAAACAGGCAACTGGCACTGTGGCATCTTGTTAATAGGTTAGACCAAGAAAGTGTATAGAAATACTCCAAAGTGTGGACAAAACACAAGAAAGTAGATAAAACCAAGCATGGAACATAAAAAATTATAGATACATTTGCAATGTATCATTACCAAGTGACGCTTGATGCTATCTAAGCACTCTTGGGAGACAGTGATGGATATAGCCTCACGGTCTAAGGAATAGTCTAGGAGGATCCATTCTAATCATCGTAACTTGAACTTCATGACATGATCGGGTCACGATGTTTAGGTTGCGTATTGGTTCATCATCTCATTCTCAGAATGAGTTATCTCCATTTCCAACCGGCATAAATTCCACATGATCAAGAAACCTTGATCATCTGTTGACCAATGAACCAGTGACTACAGTTTCACTGGGAACCCCTGGTTATTTATATATCACACATGTATTAACGTTTCCTTTCAATACAGTTATAGCATGATATAAAAATTAATCATAAACTTTATGAAATATTATAATAATCCTTATTATTATTAGTCTCTAGGGCATATTTCCAACAGTAATGGCTAATCCTCGGGTCCTTCGTTAGCACCAGTATTTAAGGGAGAGTGAGGGCGTGATGTACGAATTTCATTACGCATTCCATCACTCATCCTTATCCCCCGTGCCACCAGTCGACTCAGATATCCGCACGAGTGGAGCTCATTCTTGATGGCCTCTAAAGATGTGTGGGGAAAATCCAAGTGCACAGAGAAGATGCTACACTTGTTCGAGAGTACCGGGATCCTCGTAAAGGAGAACTGGCGGATTCCACCGGTGGGTGTGGTTGAGCCGAAGTCGCAGCCAGCAGAGTTCATCTCATTCCCGAGCCACTTGGAGAAGGGGCTCGGGTTGCCAACCTCGATCTTGTTCTGGCACTTTTGCACCTACTACCACATCAAGCCCTCCAATATGGGGCTGCACAACATCGAGCAACTCACAATTTTCATCGTGTTTTGCGAGAGCTATCTCGGCTTCCCGCCATATTTCCGCTGTGGCTGGAACTATTCCATGTCCATATCAACATCGAGCGGATGAATGGTATCATCTTGGTGGCCGACATCGTCACATTCTAGCTCAAGGGAAACACCAAGTTCTTCAAGCTCCTGCAGCTGAAAAAGGCGGCCAACGAGTGGGAGAAGTCTTGCTTCTACGTGAAGGAGTCCACCCTGACCGGCAAGGTGGCGATGCCTATGTACACCACTAAGCGGAGCGTTCCACAACGGTTGTCGGCAAACAAACTGAAGGGGTTCGCAGCATAAAACAAAAAAATCTTAACTAGTGTAACACCAATATGCCCAAGATCTATGTAGGAGTAATGCTGTAACAGAGAGATGCTTTGGTAACATACCCTTGTAGATCAAACGAGTTTAACATTCATGCGGAATATGGATGACTTAGTTGTACTCGTACCAACCTCAAGGTCGCAAAGCTCCTTGCAAGTCACCCCTACTCCTTGCACGGCGATCCTGGTGCCACAAGTGGAAGCACTCCCGTGGTCTCACACACGTCCAGTATTTGATGACGATTCCCATTCTCCCTGATCTAGTCAGGATGTGGAAGTATATTTGGCCAAAATCACCGCATCACAATGGTATGCCGCAACAAAGTAGTCTCCTACTCGTGCAACACTTACTTGGGGCTGTAGTTGCAAGAGAAAAGAGAGAGAGAGAAATCCCTAAGGAATTTTCCTTAGAAATTACTGTGTGTTATTTTCGCTCCCATGCATACAGACCTTCTTATATAGGGGAAAAAGGGCACCCGTTCAATTAAAGTCCTGGGGTGGGACTAAACCAAGGAGGAGGGAGGGGCACACACCCGAAGGGAGGAGGGTCGGCCTGCGGAGGTGGGCCCCATGCCCCAGGCCCTTGGAGGGACCAACGGCCAGGTGGGCCCTACTCCACGCGCCTACCCTAGGTGGCGACAGCTTGCCCTAGGCAGCTTGCCTCTTGGGCCTTGTTCCCTCCGAGGACTTGGCCCATTAGGGAAGTTTGCCATTAAATTTAATTTAAATACTATTTTATTATTAATTCCAACAATTAATATAAAATACATATTATTAAATTCTATTTGACCCAAAACATCTTTTGAGTCACTCCGAACTCCTTTGGATCCTCCTGGAATGATTCCGGTTCTCTCACGGAACACTTCCGGTATTCTCATCTCTTTCTTCCTATGATTCTGATAATTTCAAAACAATCACTAAGTGTCGTAAAACCCAAGTGTGTTACCCTATAGTTTGGGAACATCACAAACATGATAAAGATGATTCTTAGGTCAATGATCATCAGTGGGACCGATATGCCTGTAATGACCCCTGTGCAATCCACGATTTCAATCTCGTTCGAACCATAAATGATGAGTCCAATTCCCCTTGTCACTTTGATACCTGACTTGTCCTGAGATATCATCATTGATATCATAATACCTTGTTCAATCTCATTTCTGACAAGTACCGCTTTACTTGTTCATGTGATACTCCATCCCCATGACCTAGTCATATGCTACGTAGCTTATGGATGTAATCTCACTGACTGAGCCCAGTGTATCTTCCTGTCATGCGGGAGAACAAATCCCGATCTTGGTGCATACGCCTAAACAGGTCCCTCTGGAATACCCAATATAAACCTTTATGGTCACCCTGTTATGGTGTGACGGTTGATGCAATCTAAGCAGTCATGGTGACAGTGATTAAATACGATCTCATGGTCTAAGGATTAGGATATTTTGTTTCTAACTATTGCAATGATGAACTTTGTGACTTGATTGTGACGCAATAATTATCTTGGGTAAATGTCCATCATATCATTCACCAATGATTATTACTTCATTGTCAATTGGCATAAATGCTCCATGATCAAGAAACCTTGACCATTAGTTTTCCAATGAACTAGTCGTATATAGGCTATTAGGGACCTTTGGTTTGTTTATATACCACACCTGTATAAATGTCTTTGATTTATTAAGTTATAGCATAGTATAAAACTATTATGAACTAATGAAATATGATAATAAATATCTTTATTATTTGCCACTAGGGCATATTTCGAACATAAACTGCCGAAAGTCCAAGCCACCGTCATCAGGAAAATGTGTGCCCGCATGATAGAGCTAGAGAAGGAAGGCTTGCTAACTATCAACTTGTACAATTCCTGGCTCGACTAGCGACTTGTGTCGCTCGCCACTCGCGCGAACTGGATGTTCCAGTACACCAAGCAGAGTGACCCTACAAGGTCATCATCTGCGGCATGGGCCGCGGAATATTACATCGCGACCCTAATGAAAATCACGGATGCGAAATTCACCGACTTCTCAAAAGGTCCGCATCTGTACAGGCCGAGAGGACGGCAAACCCCAAGTGCGAGTATTCCCATTTCTAGTCGCCTTTTCCCTTTGTTTATTGATCGCATCACTAACCTGTGTGATTTATTTCATTATGCAGACTTTAAAATTGTGGAGCACTGGTTGCCTCCAATCGATGAGGAGATGTTGAAGGAGCTCCTGGTGGAAGGAGAAGGAGACACCTAAGAGGACGAGGAGGAAGAAGCAAGCGACTCGGAGAAAGATCCATCCTCCGTAGCTCGGAAAACGTGCGAATAGAAGCACCACGGAGAGGAGGAGGCTAGCGTAACCTCTCGGAGGGAGAATATGCCATCGACCTGGAGGTCCTTGGGGAGCAGAGCTCCAAGCGGGTCCTGACCGTAATGAAGGTTGTGGGGAAGTTGGAGATGGCATCAAAGCCACGACGGCAGGCGACCCTCATGGAGACAGGCCTATCCCGCACAATGGGCCTTGAGTTGGAAAAAGGCCCGCACATCAGTATGGGACTGAGAAAAATCCCAGTTTCCAAGTAAGTGGCAGATTTGTATACTTGTTTCATTATCGTGGACTTTTCCTTGGACTTTCCGATTCATCTTTGCTTGTAATTTTTAGGGGCCAGCCAAAGAAGGCGAAGCGCACAATCATGGCCAAGATCCTGAAGAGGCACGTCGAGTAAGAAGACGAGGCTTCCAAGAAGAGAAAGGGCGAGTCGATGGAGGCGCTTGGCACCGATGCTCAGAAGTAGAAGGTTGATCCTACCCAAGCGAGCGAGCGAGGTGGCAAGAAAGGATGCTACGGGAGGCGCAACCGCACATGAGAAGGCTGCCATGTAGATGACTATGAGTACGGCAACTACAGCCGTGACATTTCCCCGGTTCCTTGCCAAGGATTCGTCCATGGTCGCGCAGTCGCAGTTGCCAATGGTCGCGTAAGTCTTTGACAGTTATGTTGGGTCGATAGCGCACGGATCCGACGGAGCTATGTATCTGCTGTCATCGTTCAGGGTGATTGAGTTGCATCGTTTGGTCGGCCAGGATCTCTAGGTATGTGTAGTGTCTAGTCCCCGAGGGTCGGGTCGCCAGGTAGTGGCAACTCGAAACTTATAGAATTTCAATTCCCCTAGTCTCCGAGGATCGGGTCGCCAGGTAGTGGCGGCTCAAAACTTATAGAATTTCATTTCCCTAGTCCCCAAGGATTAGGTCGCCAGGTAGTGGTAACTCGAGACTTAGAGAATTTTAATCATATTGACATTGTGCTATTTTGTTGTTTCGGTGCGACTTGGTACCGCGTCGGGTAGAGACGTATTGACTCCAGTATGAGCTGTAGGTGATGACCCAAGCCAATAGATAGTTGAGGGTGGCCGCTGGTGCGTGCTTCTTCCATGTTGTTTATTTTTTCCTTATTGATTCAAAAGAGGAGTAACTTTCACGCATTTGCAGACAACCATGCCTTTGCGATTGCAAAAGTCTGGGAGGGCTATGTGCTTTCCATGGATTTGGAAGACACGAAGTCTGTGACAACCTCGTGGGAGGAGAAGGCAAAGGCTGCGGTGGTGGATGCAGAAAAGACCGCAAAGCTTCGGGGTCCATGATCACGGAGAAGCATGAGAAGCTCGCCATGTTGGAAAGGTTCATCATCGATAACAGTTGACGGATCCTTGGTGAGTTTGGTGATTTGGAAATTTTCCAATTGGGAGAGCTGAGTCCTCGAGCGGATTGAGTCCCTGAGTGTACATGTTTGACAAACCTCAGATGTTCTATGTCCGAAGGATGACGAGGTGTTGAAGCTAGGAGCCACTGACTGCGTGACGTCAATGTTAGCGACAAACACGTCATCATGCTTGACTATCCATGTGATTCTGCATGATATCAGCCCCACTGAAGTGATCCTGGCAAAATTCCATGAGGTGGAGAAGTATCTTGACCAGGTGCCAAACATTGTCAACTAGATGCAGCGTTCCGCGTTTCGTTGCGGGGCACCCGCGACACTGAGCCTAGGACTCGCACACTTCCCTGAGGACTTCGAGCTGGATGATGTGAGGAGCGGCTTCCCCTCCACAACTGGTGAGGTGTCCATTACCAACATCATGAAGCTAAAAAAGAAGGCCGCTCCCTTTGCGAAGCACATATTGGCGATGAGCGACCTCTTGCCCTACCAGGAGACTCGGGTCACCCCTAGAGATGCTCTCCCGAAGCACCGGGACCTGCCCGCGGAGCGCCCTTTCTGGGCAGCGATCACAAACTCATTGTCGACTTACCCGTCAACCGGTGCAAACCCTTTGCACGGGTTAGGGGTGGAGGCGAGGCGGCTTCCTCCCATGTGGCGGAGTGAGTCATCCATTGTAATCGTAACCTACGAATTGTGCATTTTGTCATGGGCCATGGTGTGGCCGAAACTCTATTAAGTTGTAATTATTTTGTGGCTTGTGAATCTTACTTCGAGTATTTTGTTGATTTGTGTATCGTAGCTATTGTGTAACTAGTCGACTCGCCTTGACTCGGAGAGTCAGTCGCGTGGCGTCCCCAAGGATGACTCCCAATTAGTGTTTTCGCGGACGCGTCTCGGGTCCGTTAGCGAGTCCCCGAGCGTGTTACTTAGTCGTTCGAGTCATGCATCCAAGGTTGGTGATGACTTTGTTTTTTATAGTTGTTGTGCAGCTTATTCGGCTCGCCTTGCCTTGGAGAGTCAATCACGTGGCTACTCCAGGGATGAATCCCGATTGGCGTTTTCACGAATATGTCTGGGATCAGTTAGAGAGTCCCCGAGCATGTTACTTAGCCGTTTGAGTTGCTCATCCGAGGTTGGTGAGGATGTAGAGAGTTGTTTAAGTTAGTGGGTCTCTCGTCTTGGCCTGTGAGGCTAGACGCTTGGCGACTCCAAAGATGGCTCTCGACGTGGCATTTTTTCTAGATGGGTTGAGGCTCGGTTTGCGAGTGCTTGTCTGCAGTACCTGGTCGTGCGAACTGTATCATCTCAGGTGGAGGAGGACATGGTGCTATGAGAAGCACGACCAGTTGTGTTGGCTCATAAAGAAACTCGAGCGGGGAGACTCCAATGGTGTCTTTCGATTGGTGTTTTTTTGTGGACGGCCCAAGACCTGAGTTGCCTTAGTGCCGTTGGGTCGCACTACTTGGCCGTAGCGAGTCGCAGTTCCAAAGGTTGACAATGGCGAGTAGCTTTTAGTTGAAAGGGAGTGTGTTATGCACAGAGTATGGAGAGTTTGACACAAGTATGGAAAGGAATATCACTTTATTCATTATTAGCACGGGAGTTTACAGGTTTTTGTTCTAAGTGTAGAACTTGCCGAGGAGGTTTACATTCCATGGCTGCTCGACTTCAAGCTTGCCATCGCCTTGTACATCGATTAGGTAGTAGGCATCATTTCCCAACACTTTTCCAATGGCAAATGGGCCCTCCCATGGAGGGGAGAACGTGTGCATACCTTTTTTTTTGTCCTTGATGAGGCACAGGACGAGGTCGCCCTCCTGGAAGGTGCGAGTGTTGGGCCACATAGAGATAAACAAAAAAAATTCTCCTACGTGGTACTCCCAAGATCTAGCTCAGGTGATAGGCCATGAGATTTACCACTAGACGCACATGTGCGGATTGTTGATGAAGCGCGTCAGTTGAAGCCATGCCGAACGAACCCCGTACAGCACGTCCGGATCCCCACGGACCTCCTTGTCTCCAGCGCCGCACGTGCAACGCCTATACCGGTATCCACACGTACAAGAATGAGCTCTAGGAAGAGGTGTCGTGGTGGTGTCACGGCAGATGCCATGGATAGGCTAAAGGTGGGGACTAAATGCACTAGGGGAATCCAAGGAGGGATAGTGTGGTGATGCCACACACAGTAGCTTTGTATTCGATTCACTTCCACATATTACAAGTGCTCCCTGAGCTGTATTGGGGAGAGGAGGAACAAGAACTCTCTTACTCTCACCACTAGTAAAATACAACCCTCAAGGGATCAACTAGAAAAACCAACCCTTTCTACAGAGGCCCTAGCCCTCCTTATATAGGGGTGGCTAGGTCCCCAATTAGGGCATACGTGGAGGCATATTCTAAGGAATATGCCTCCTCCCAAAATAGTAAACCGACCAAGTCACTTTAGCCCAGCGTCATCCATGTAGAGGCTACGTGAGCCTCTGCGGCGCCCGCGTCATCCGACATAGGCATCGTCACCTTTGTCGGCCACGCCTCGGTGGTCCTGGCCTTTGTCCGCTTCACTCACGCTCTATGTACATTGGTCACCTTTGACCAGCGAGATACCTTCCTTCTCTTACAAGCTTGATATAACCTGGATCGTACCTAGTTGATCCGGCCACACCTGCACCTGCATATAAGTTAGATTCCTCTTACCCACATGCGGCATAAGTCGGTTGAGACCCAGTTAGGTGGTCTTCCCCGGGTACGGGTTACTCCGTGATTCGGCTTGCCTTGAGGTGACTCGGCCAACACTTGCTTTGACCTAGCCGTACCTCGGCTAACTTGGCCTTTATACCCCGGCATGACCCTACCCGGGGGTATCCCCCCCAACATTAGTCCCGGAAGCTGGTGCGGTCTTAGCCGCCTTAGCCGCTAAGGCCACAGCAGGTTCAATTTCACCGAGCTTTTTGCTCCTTTTCCGAGTTACCTCCTATCTCGGATTCCATAGGTTTACTTTCCCTTGGCACATTCCAAGTCTTTACTTGCTGGCCGGGTCACCTCATACTCATCCGAATCAGTCTTCCTTCTCTCGTACGCTTCCCCATGTGGAGGCTAATCATTACTTTGCCTCATTTTAAGGGCCTGCGACAGTAACCGCCACAATTATTGTCAGAATTTACCGTAGCACACGTCACATCGTGCTAGCCTCCTTGTTAAATGTATCATAACGTCGCGTCGTGGGATCCGCTGTGCCCTATGGCCCTTCCTGTGGCTCGTCACTGATTGGTTGATCCGGGTCATACATGGCCACACCGTGTGGCCCGCCCGCACAATGCGATCCCACTATCCCTCAAGGGAGTGGTTAAATAGGGGAGGGGTGCGCCCCTTGGGTTCTTTCCCCACTTCCGCGCCCCTCTGCCTCTGCTTCTTCCTCTTCCTCTCCAGCGACAGCGCCGCCGCCACCGCACCTGAGTAGCTGCGCCGCTACCGCACTGCTTCCACGCGCACCAGCGTCGCCACCACGTCCACCCATCTCCTCCGCCACGGGTCCTCGCCAGTCTAGGCCACTACCTCCCACTACTGCTAGCACTAGTGAGGATAGTGATCTTGAGATGACAGAGGAGGAGCTCGCCGTCGCAGAGCAGGAAATGGAGGAAGACGCGGCGAACACTGACCGCGGCACGTGGGCTGGATCCTGGGTTTGCCAGGACGATTTGGACTGGCTGTATCGCACCAGGCGTATCCTGGAGGGCGTTACCGCACGCCTCGCTGCCGCCGAGCTTGCCCCTCGCCCAATCCGGGTGAGTATTTGGTGTTTCTATCCCACTTCCAACGCGCGTTCGGTCTCCCAGTTAGTGATTTTTTCCATGACTGGCTCAATACGTATGAGCTTCAGCCGCACCATCTTCCGGCTAACGCCATCACGTCTCTCTGTGCCTTCGCTTCCACCATCGAGGGCTATGCTGGACTATGGCCCACGAAGGAGCTCTGGATCTGGTTCTTTGGCCTTCGCCGGAACGTGATTCCGAACATAGAACTTGACCCGGAGGACAAGCAGCTCACGCAGTTCGGTGCTACGTCTATCTCTCCCCGGAAGCAGTCCATCTTCCCCCGAGTCACGGGGCTTGACTCTTGCAAGGGATGGGCCCGAACCTTCTTCTATGTCCGAAACAGCACATCTGAAGATTTGATCCGGCTGCGCCCCTACGCTCCGGGTCCTCCCAATCCAGATCTGTGGGACAAGATCCCCAAGAAGCCAACTGTCCTGGCAAACCAGGTCAACAAGAGGTTCCAGGAGCTGAAGGATCTTGGATTGTGCAATGAGGACACAATGATCACATTTGTCTGCAACCGGATCTCCCCCCTCCAGAACAACACGCATAAACTCTGTCACATGAGCTGGGGCCGCGACCCCAACCGGACCTCCTCGTTCGAGTTAAGCAACACCGAGATCTACCGTCGGGTCAAGGACCTCTTCACCACCCACAAGGACTTCTCTTCTGAGTTGACGTGGGGGATTGAACACTTCTGCCGAGATAGGCTTCCTCCTGCGGTAAGTCTCGTGCCCCAAACCTTTTCCGAATTAAATCATATATCGGTCTTTGTTGTAGGTTTAATCCTGTTGCCTTTTCTTTCCCTTAGATGTTTCTTCAGCAAACCATCGAGGATGGAATCGAGCCTTCTCTCAAATGGGCGCTCAATCGCGATACCTCGGACGAGGAGGAACCGGATCAGGAGATGTTCCTGCCGATGGCTGATGCGACCAAGCGACCCACTGGTAAACTCTCTTCCATTAGAGATTGGCCTGACGATGAAGATGATTCGGATGTTGAGGTGATGGAGGCATTTGACGCTGTCCCCCTTTCTTATGCTTTTCCGGCATCAGCTAACCCCGGTGGGCAGATCCATGAAGACCCTCCCCTTGCCGTGGGTGAGCCTGTCCCGGTCGCACCGAAGAAGAAGAGGGGAGCTGCATCTGCATCTTCCTCCGGACCTTCTCAGCCAGCTAAAAGGCAAAATAAGTCCAGGGACAAAACTGCCACCAAGCCTGCAACTAAGGCCACAGCCCGGAGGGCTCGGAAGCCCAAAGAGCCTCTGACCTCGGATGAGTAAGCCACTTCTCCCTTTGCTATTTATTTGTTCTTCCTTTGTGATAGTTTCTCATCATTTATGATTTGATTTGGCAGGGCCGCGGTAGAGGTTCCCCAGAGTGGATCCGGCATTGCTTCACCTCTCCGACATAGCCCTTCTCCCCCTCGTGGCGACGATTCACGCCCGTTGAGCCCCATTCAGGAGGGCTCAGCGGCTGCTCCGGGTTCTAGCCCACCTCGTCAAGAGGAGGGTAACCTCGGAACAGGGGGAAGCGGTTCTTCTGAGGCCACAGATGCTCCTTCTTCAGCACCGCCACAACCTGCCACCACCGAGGTTCCTTCCGCACCCCCGCCGAAACGGAAATCTGTACCAGCATCAGCTCCAGCACCGGCAGTAACAACACAAGCACCAACAGCAGCACCAAGCCCCTCTGCCTTGTCCGAGTCTTCCAAGCCTCGGCGAGAAGGCACCAGCATCAAGGGAAACAGTAAGGCAGCTCCCAAGGGCAATTCCGCTGCAGTAACTTCAACTTCTCAGCAACAGCCTAAGGGCAAAAAGGCTCCTGACGCCACCAGGGCAGCGTTAATCGAGGCTGGACAGCGCACACTCGCGTCCATGCTCTCGAAAAAGACTCCACCACCGAAGGACGCCCCTGTCGAGCCAGCTGATGCGCAACTTGTTTTGCACACCAACCCCGCCATTGCCTAGGTTGAGAGGAGGGAAGCTCATGCTAAGGGTCTAGTTGCCCCCCCACATGCTCAGTGGCGAACGATATCCTCCGACCTTGATCGAGTTTGTGAACAACTGGAACAAGGCGGAGTTTGTCCACAATGACGATCTCCCGGAGAAGTTCGGTCCTGCCGAATTTGCTGCCCAGATGAATACCGCTGCCAAGGCAATTAACCTTGCATGTCGGATGATGGAGGTGCATTACTTCGCCTTTTCTTTAGCATGTGCTACCTCCGTCCCAAGGCTTAAGGCATATAACTTTTTTCAAAAGTCAAACTACCTAAAGTTTGACCAAGTTTTTAGAGAAAAATATTAATATTTAGAATATGTAATCCATACCCTTTCATACAACATGAAACATATTTTCACATGATATCTATATAATATAATAGTTCTTGATAGTTTTTCCTAAAATTTTGGTCAAACTTTACATGGCTTGACTTTTCAGAAAAGTTATATGCCTTAAGCCTTGGGATGGAGGGAGTAGAAGATATTAGTGATATAACTATTAGCCCCCGAGCCTCCAGGGGAGTAACTCGTTACTCGGCCGTATGCTCCTTAGAGAATTAACGTAACTCCTTAATAACTTTGAATATGTAGACACCTAGAGCCGGGTTAAGTTCTACTTGGCCCGGATTTTGTACACTTCGAATATGCACACACCTAGAGCCGGGTTAAGTTCCACTTGGCCCGGATTTTGTACACTTCGAATATGCAGACACCTAGAGCCGGGTTAAGTTTCACTTGGCCCGAATTTTGTACACTTCGAATATGCACACACCTAGAGCCGGGTTAAGTTCCACTTGGCCCGGATTTTGTACACTTCGAATATGCAGACACCTAGATCCGGGTTAAGTTTCACTTGGCCCGGATTTTGTACACTTCGAATACACACACACCTAGAGCCGGGTTAAGTTCCACTTGGCCCGGATTTTGTACACTTCGAATATGCACAAACCTAGAGCCGAGTTAAGTTCCACTTGGCCTGGATTTTGTACACTTCGAATATGCACACACCTAGAGCCGGGTTAAGTTCCACTTGGCCCGGATTTTGTACACTTCGAATATGCACACCCCTAGAGCCGGGTTAAGTTCCACTTGGCCCGGATTTTGTACACTTCGAATATGCACACACCTAGAGCCGGGTTAAGTTCCGCTTGGCCCGGATTTTGTACACTTCGAATATGCACACACCTAGAGCCGGGTTAAGTTCCGCTTGGCTCGGATTTTGTAAAATTTGAATATGCACACACCTAGAGCCGGGTTAAGTTCCACTTGGCCCGGATTTTGTACACTTCGAATATGCACAAGCCTAAGCTATCCTTTTGTACTTTTTTCAGGTGACCACCAATTGTTGGAGCGCTGAGTTTCAGCGTCTTTTGGATACTCACAAGATGCTGCGTGCGAAACATACTGCACTTCTCGCTGAACATGATAAAAGGGGTAAGTTTTCTCCTTTGCATTTTTCCATTTCTCTTCATCTTTTTCTGCCTCATTCGGATTTCGCAGTTGGGGTGGAGGCTGAGAATGTCCTCATGAGGAGAAGCTTGGACCAGATAAAGGGTAAGTTATTCTTGCTCCACCTTGATATGCTTTCTATCTCCTTTTCTCCTTGGCTCAGCAAATATTCATATCTCGGCTTTGCCGGGTCAACAAACTATTTCAGCTTCTCTTGAAGATAGTGTGCCCGTGCCTGATATGATGCTGCATTTTCTCGAACAAGCAGGGCTGCACCAAGCTGAACTCAAGAAGAAAGATGATGAGCTTTCCCTCCTCCGGACCAAAGATGAAGAGATTGCCTAGCTTAAGGCAGATATGAAGAAGCTTAAGGTGCAGCACAAATCCGAACTGGAGAAGGCAGGCCAAGACTTTACTGAAGAAAGAGAGCGCCTCAACCTCCAAATCGCCAAGGACCAAGAACTTCTCAAGGAGGCCGACGTCAAGCTTGAGTCGGCGAATACTGAACTTGTGCAACTTTGGAAAATGCGTGATGACTGTACCAAGGATTTGACCCGGATCCACAGCCACATTTCGCGTAAGTTATTTTCCTTCATCCGGCATTAATTTCTCCGGGTTGCTTCACATGTCTTTTCCTTACTTGTTTCACTTGTCTTGTTTTTAGGCAAATTTCCAGAGGGCAATGCCATTGCAACCACTTCTGTTGCCAAGTTCCGCCAGGAGAGGGGTACCCCCATTGGTCCTGACGCTGGTGAAATTCCTTATGACATGGAGGACCTGCTGGTCAGTCTGTCTTCTCGCGTGGAAATTGTGAAGAATTATGGTAATGATATCCTTGATGTGGCAATCCGGATCTTCAACGCCTTTTGTCCTGATGAAGATACTCCGGAGGGGACCGCAGCTCTCGTCGACAAGTTAATGGACTGCGAGACCCAGCTCGACCTTTGGAGGGAATCTGCTGGACGCGTCGGAGCTGAGATCGTTCTCCACTACGTGCTTACGTGGTATGAGAAGATTGACCTCAATCTCCTTGAGCGCATGCGCACCGGATCAAGGTGGTCCACTGACCCGGATTGGGTAGCTCGGCGCAAGGCTTGCGCTCATAGCTTCAACCAATACGCCCCCATTCATTAATGGAACGAGGGACCAAGCTTCCTAGATGCTGCCGACAATGAAAATGCCGAAGATGGTTCGGGTGAGGATGAAGAGGACGAGGCTTCGGATGTCGAGGAAGACAAAGATGACGCTGAAGCCGAAGCTGGAGCTGCACCCGCTGGCGCCGCATTACCTCTTTCTGCTGCTCCTTGAGCGAAAAAACTTTTAAATTTTATCAGATCCCCGTATGCCGGGTGCAATTGTATTAAGAACTCAAGTGATATTTTGCTACTAAGTTTATGTGCCGGATTAACTTGGGCATAGTCCCTGAGTTTCATTTTCTTGTTCGTCCAATTTCTTGGCTCGGCTCGTGTCTACCTTGGTTCGTTTTTATGACTTATGAGTCCGAGCTTAAAAAATTGAATTAACAATACTTGGAAACTTTAGGATTAACTCAAAATAATTCAGCAAAGTAAATATAAGGTAAACACAAGGTTAGTCCGAATAACAAACGTCAGCTCGATTAAGTTTCTTTCCTTAGTCGTTTTTCATGTGCTACGCAATTCCAAAGTTGTTCTCTTGCTTGCCATGAAGCCAAATCTTGTTGGACAACAACAAGTCGAAGAGTTGGGTTTTTCGTGCTCACACACTACTAATCCGGCTTAGGTAGAAGCAACTTACGCCAGCCGACATATAAATGATAAATACGAAAGATAACAAATATTATTAAGGCAGTCCCCGAGTTACTGCTCAAGGTGCCAACATTTCATTGATAAGCTCATTGCCAGCATACATACCGACATATGAGAGGCTCGGATACATACACTTCTTTGCTAAGTGTAGAAAGGACGAAGTAGAGCTACATTCCATGGACGCTTAGATTCCTCGCCAGTCCTATCCACCTTGTTCTTCTCCTGTGGTTTTGCATCTATGAGATAGTACGAGTCATTGTGCAATGCTTTTCTCACAATGAATGCCCCTTCCCATGGGGGGGATAATTTATGCATGCCAGCAGTACGTTGTACCAACCGTAGTACCAGATCGCCTTCCAGGAAAACTCAGGGGCTTACTTTCCGGCTATGATAGCGTCAAAGATTTTGCTGATATATGGCGGATCTGGACAATGCCAATTCTCTCGCTTCTTCCAGCAGATCAACATCATTTTGCCGGGCTTCTTGCACTTCGGCTTCTATGTATTGGGTGACTCTAGACGAGTCATGCTCTATGTCGGCTGGTAATACAGCTTTTGCCCCATATACCATAAAAAATGGTGTATAGCCTATTGATCGATTCAGAGTTGTTCTTAAACTCGACAGTACCCCTGGTAGTTCTTCTATCCAGCACCCCGCTGATCTTTGCAGCGGCTCAATGAGACGGGGTTTTATCCTGGACAATACTAATCCGTTGGATCTTTCCACTTGTCCGTTCGATGCGGGGTGATCTACCGAGGCTACATCTAGCCGGATCTTCTTATCTCGGCAGAAACGTGCAAATGCTCCTTCAGCAAAATTTATGCCATTATCCATTATGATACTGTGAGGGTAACCGTATCTCAAGATGATATCTTTGAGGAATGTTATGGCCATAGCTCCATCACATTTTCTTATTGGCTTCACCTCAACCTATTTTGTAAACTTGTCAACCATGACCAAGATGTTGGTCATGTTGCCTCTTGCTGGTTTGAAAGGGCCGACCATATCCAAACACCATACGGCAAACGGCCAAGTAATTGGTACGGTCTTGAGCTCAGACATTGGCATATGTGTCTTGGTAGCATATCTTTGACAGCCATTGCATTTTCTTACCAGATATTTTGCTTGTTCCAAGGCACTTGACCAGTAGAACCCATGCCGAAAAGCTTTTGCTACCAAGGCTCTGGACGAGGCATGATGCCCACATTCCCCTTGATGTATATCTCGGAGGATGTCAAGTCCTTCCTCCGGGTCAACACATCGCTGGAGGACATTAGTCACACTCCTTTTGTATAGCTCGGAATTAATGATCGTGTATGCTTTTACTCTCCTCTGGGTTTGCCTAGAAAGCACCTCCTCAGCGGGTAAAGTTCCATCTTTCAGGAATTGGAATATAGGTAGTGCCCAAGCTGGTATTGCTCGTACAGGGAACACATCCTCGTCGATTTCCATCTGATCCACCGGCATAACTTCAACCGATCACGCTGCGCAGTCCCTGGGTCCTGCGACGCAGTCCCCGGGTTTGCCAAGGCAGTCCCCGGGTTTCGCGTTCCACCTCCCACGTCAATGTCCATGGGTACCGCTCCGGACTCCGGATCTTCCGGGACGTAGATTGAGTCGGTTTCTGGGGACGGCCTGATAGATGGTTTTATGAGGTGTTCTAATGCTACACCCGGTGGAATTGCTTGTCGGGTTGATCCGAGCTTCGACAATACGTCGGCAACCTCATTTTCCTCCCGGGGTACATGGTGAAATTCGCATCCCTCAGAGTAACCAGATATCTTCTGCACATGAAATCCGTACAGTGCCATGTTTGGATCTAGAGTGTCCCAGAGCCCTGAAACTTGCTGAACTACCAAATCCGAGTCGCCAAAGCATTGGATCCGACGTATCCCAATTTATTTTGCCACTTTGAGCCCATGCACAAGTGCCTCATATTCAGCGACATTGTTCGACGCTGCGAAGTGGATCTGCAACACGTATTTCAGCTGGTCCTTCTTGGGCGAGGTGAGCACAACTCCGGCGCGTAATCCGGTTTTTGTTTTTGACCCGTCAAAGTGCATTCTCCAGTAGTTCGGATCTGGCAATGGTGGCTCATATTGCACCTCGGCCTAATCCACAAAAAAGTCCGCCATAGCCTAAGATTTAATTGCTTCTCTTCTGTCATATTGTGGCGCATAAGGAGCTAGCTCAATTGCCCATTTTGCAATCCTGCCACTTGCATCCTTGTTACTCATTATCACGGATATGGTAGCTTCACATATTAATTTGATGGGGTGCTCCCAAAATAGTGCTTTAGCTTCTTTGCCGACATGTACACACCATATGCCACTTTCTGATAGTGCGGATAATTTTATTTTGAGGCTGATAATAGCTCGCTCAGATAGTACACTGGCCTTTGCACTGACTTACCCTCTTCGTCACGCTCTACCACAATCACTGCACTTACAACTCGGTTGGTTGCGGCTATATAGAGCAACATTGGCTCCTTTGATAGTGGAGAGGCTAGCACCGGTGCAGTGGCTAACATCTTATTTAGTTGGACAAAGGCTTCATTGGCCTGCGGTGTCCAAATGAACTTATCCGACTTTTTCATGAGTTGATAGAGAGGCAGTGTCTTTTCTCCCAACCGACATACAAACCGACTTAAGGATGCCAGGCAACCAGTGAACTTCTGGACATCGTTAAGACACTTCGGTAGTTCCATTCGCTCTATGGCCCGGATTTTAGTTGGATTAACTACGATACCTCGGCTGGAGACAAGAAATCTGAGTAATTTTCTAGCCGGGACACCTAAGGTGCATTTCTCCGAGTTAAGGTTCATTTGGAACCTCCTCAGGTTCACGAATGTCTGCCTGATATCGTCAAGGAGCGTTTTGCTTTCCTTGGTCTTGATAACAACATCATCCACGTATACTTGCACATTTTGACCAATTTGGTCGTGTAAACATTTTTGCATACATCTCTGGTACGTTGCCCCTGCATTACGTAAGCCAAATGGCATGGTGCGATAGCAATAAGCCCCATACAGGGTGATAAACACAGTCTTTATTTGATCACTTGGGTTTAGAGGTATCTGGTGGAAACCAGAATATGCATCGATGAATGACAACAACTCACACCCAGCAGTAGAATCTATGACTTGGTCTATCCTTGGCAGTGGGAATGGATCTTTCGGACACGCCTTATTCAGGTTCGTGTGATCGATACACATGCGCCAAACCACTGCCACATTCGGATCGTCTTTCTTCTTCTCCACCAGCACCGGATTAGATAGCCAATCCGGGTAAAGCACATCCATGATAAATCCAGCAGCCAACAACCGAGCTATCTCATCTCCTATGACCTTTCTCCTGTCTTCGGCGAAGCGGCGGAGAGGTTGCTTCACCGGCTTTGCTCCGGGTCTCACATTCAAAGAGTGCTCGGCCAACTCCCTCGGAACACCTTGCAAGTCCTGTGTGGACCAAGCAAAAATATCCCGATTCTCACGGAGGAAGTTGACGAGCTCGCTTTCCTATTTGTCATTTAACCCAGCACCAATTGTTACAGTGTGCTCTGGGAACATATCATCAACAGGCACTTTCTTGGTATCCTTTGTCGCTTTGAATGAGACACTACCATGCGGGTTACTCAGCGCCGGCATATACTGCTACGCGGACTGAGCCAATGCCGCCACCTCTTGGATGTTTCTCTTTTCTTGCGCAATCACGAGTGACTCGGCCAGGTTAGACCCGACAGACGCGCATTCAATGGAACGTCGAAAATCACCAGTGATAGTAATCACGCCATTTGGCCCGAGCAGCTTCATCTTCAAGTAACTAATGTGACAACTTGCCATGAATTTGTTCAGAGCTGGCCTGCCGAGCAACGCGTGATATGCGCTCTCCAAATATACAACCTCGAACTCCAAATTCTCAGTCCGGCAGTTATCTCTTGTGTTGAACAATACGTCAACTCGGACCTTGCCTATGGGCTCAGAAGAAATGCCTGGCACAATGCCATGGAAAGTTGTTCTTGTAGCTTGGAGCATATTCTCCGAGATACCCAACTTGCGCATCGTGTCCACATACATGATGTTAATGCTGCTACCATTGTCAATTAGTACCTTTGAGAACCTCACATTGATGTTAGGCCCAATGAACGTCGGATCCAACACTAGCGCATACGAACCAGGACTTGGCATAAGCTTGGGATGATCTTTGATGCTCGAGGTAATTTCCTAGTCCGACCAAGGCATATACCTCGTCACCGCTGGCATTACCGCATTCACTTCCATATGTCGGTGCTGCAAGATCTTCCTGTCCGTCTCTTCCGTGGTGAACACACAATAACTCTGATGATGCTCTCTGTACTCATTCCTCCCCTCGTTTCCGGGGTACCTCTGATCCGGTTGATGCTGATCTTCCACTTGATGCACCGCATCCCTTCTCTCATGGTTGTCATACCTCGGCGGAGGGGGAGGCAACATCAACTGTTGCGTGTTCGCTCCGGAGAGCAATTGCTGTCGGGGTAACTCCTGCCGAGGTTGATCATTCCGAGGTGCCTGAGCATTCCCCGAACCACTTTGTTCTATCTTCCGCATCCATTCACATTGCCTGGCTGTGTGACCCACTGGGTTACTCGGATTTGGCGTATGGAATTTACACGGCTGATCCAGCATTGCCTCATAGGTATACCTCGGATGGTCCTTCTTTTCTTGCCATTGTTTCTTCTGCTCTGGCGTCCAAGTTTTCTTTCCATCATTCCTTGGTGTCCATTGCTGTCCTCCAGTTTTCTAACGTTGGTTGCTTCCTGCTCCGGGCTGATCTTGATTCACAGCCGCCACTTGTTGCGAACTGTACCGGTAATCCGGTCTATCATCTCTTCTTTTACCCCGGTAATCATTTCTCCGGGATGATCCGGCTCCATATCGCTGGTAGTACTCTTCGCTTGACTTGTTTGACACGAGCCTAGGCTGAGTCGGATCACCCAAGGCATATGAATCAGCGATTCGGATCGTTTCTGCCAAGGTAGTTGGCATATCCCTCTGCAACCTTTGCCATAGCATGCTCGCATATCTGCATCCCTGAGCAAACCAAGCTATGGCCTGTGACTCAATCACGCCCTCACATGAGTTTCGCACAATGCACCAACGGGTTAAGAACTCCCGGTCAGTCTCATTCGGTCTCTGCTTACACATTGCTAGGGTCTGTGGCCTGTTGGGCCTCTAATACGTACTTGAGAAATTGCTAACAAACATTTCCTCAAAGTCGATCCAACAGTTAATACTTCTAGGCGGAAAATTGTTTAGCCATACCTTCGCTGGCCCCTCCAGCATCTGGGGTACATATCTCACAGCCCATCTCAAGTTGCCTGTAGCAATTTTTATAGCTGTTGCATAGTTCATCAACCAATCTTCTGGCTTTGTGCTGCTGTCATATTTCTTGGTGCCTCTAGGTAACTAGAAGTTAGGTACCGGAGATTCCTTCATGATCCATGGCCCAAAACATGTTGGACCCGGAGGACCTTGACACTCAATTTGCTCCGACCTATACAGCCGATCCAGTTTCAACCTGGCATCATTAGGCATCAAGTTCCTGCCTCCCAATCTTGACCCTATCACGTGATAGTCCGGCCTGGGATAGTCAGCGTTCACCATTTCTGAGTCACCATCATTGTATATATCTTGCTCCTGCGGAGCTGCCCTCTGTTGCATACCTTGGCCGGCACTGCGCTCTTGCCGTGGTATATTCTGCTGCTGCGGTTGCCCTGCACCTACCGAATTACACTATCCGGCATTGCCGTTTACAACATTCCCTTGACCGGCATTGCTTTGGTCGTGGTTACCTCGGTCAGCTTCACCTCGGCTCACACTTCGCCGATCCTCATTTCTTTGCACCTCTTTTCCTTTTCCTGCCCTTGCCGGGTCGTATGGGACTATCTGCTCATTCCTCCTGGCTGAGGTTACTACCTCTTCTCTCCTAGGACCACCATGAGGTGACGATGCAGCTCTAGCGGATTTCTCCCGGTTACCCACCGCCGAATGTACGATCTTGGAGGCCCCAGCTCTCTCCGGGTTAGCCCTGAGCAATTCCTCATTTTGCCTGTTCGCGATCCGAACCAACTCATTGACCCTATCTTGCTGTCTTTGGGGGGCTTCACCTGTCAGACCTTCTAACTCGGATGCAACTGCATCTGCTGCCCTGAGGTTCTTTGCCGGGGTCACTTTAGCCTAGCGTCATCCATGTAGAGGCTACGTGAGCCTCTGCGGCGCCCACGTCATCCGACATAGGCATCGTCACCTTTGTCGGCCACGCCTCGGTGGTCCTGGCCTCTGTCCGCTTCGCTCACGCTCTGCGTACAGTGGTCACCTTTGACCAGCGAGATACCTTCCTTCTCTTACAAGCTTGATATAACCCGGATCGTACCTAGTTGATCTGGCCACACCTGCACCTGCATATAAGTTAGATTCCTCTTACCGACATACGGCATAAGTCGGTTGAGACCTAGTTAGGTGGTCTTCCCCGGGTCCGGGTTACTCCGTGATTCGGCTTGCCTTGAGGTGACTCGGCCAGCACTTGATTTGACCTAGCCGTACCTCGGCTAACTTGGCCTTTATACCCCGGCGTGACCCTACCCGGGGGTATCCCCCCAACAAGAGGACTTCTATATCCTGTCTAGCCCAAAATGGGAGTGGAGAAAGTGATGGCTAGGTCAGGGACAATCCTTTGTCACTCCACTTATATACACTCCTAGCTGGGTTCAACACTTGAGGCCCATATAGGCCATACCCCAATCTCCACATGGATCTAATACACATGGGCTCCTTACCCTTAAGTGTGTGACCCTATAGGTTCATGTACACCTGGACACGACACAAGTCACTACTCCGAGTCGATAGCTGGTAGGGGTCTCTAGCAAGACAAGCCAACTCCCAAGCTCCGTAAAGTCAGAAGACAAACCTTTGTCAATATAACTTTTGTCCAAGTCCCTTTGCCTCACGATATATTTTGTCAATCTATAGGCGAGTAGTTGTCATCCCTTTAATAGCTTAACTCTCTTCTCATACCATGATATGTGATTCACTGGACTAACTCTTAGTCTGACTCCTCAGTTAACACTAAACTGAGTAGCGCATGGCCATGCTACCAAATCATATCACACAAGAGGGCCCAGAGAATATCTCTCCAATACGGAGGGGCAAATCCCATCTTGGTAATCCACATCACACAACTTGCTTCACAACCAACCCAAACCATACCTTTATAAGTGCCCATTTACGGAACACCGTTTGATAGGACCTAACATGGCGATCCACAACTCAGATCATACGATCACCTCAGGTCGAATGATTCCATTGCTTGAGACTACAAATGACAACATGCTCGTTGCATCTCAACTATGGGTCAGTCTGATTCGATAAAATCTTTAGCCGAATCAGTGTAAGTCGGAATAGCATCACCATGCCCATGACAAGTGGAACCGTGTCATCAGCCGACTTGCACATTGGTCTAAGTTGTGTGTCCAGCACAACCTCAATGACCAAGCACAATCTAATATGAACAATCATGAATGCATAGTTCCACAACTGAATCACGCATTCAGTGATACATATCTAATGTTCATATAAGGACAACTTTACTTTATGAATACTTTGGGAAATATTATCAACCATGATTGCCTCTAGGGCATATTCGCAATAGTCTCCCACTTGCACTAGAGTCAATCATCCCGACATCACATGTCTAGGCATGTAATGCCCATGGCTCTTACGTGCGCCTCATGCTTACACTGTGGAAGTGGCTTTGTCAACGGATCTGCAACGTTTGTATCCGTGTGTACCTTGCATAACTTGATATCACCATGATCCATGAACTGGCAAATCAAGTGGTATCGCATGAGTATATGTTTGTTCTTCTGGTGTTGTCTAGGTTCCTTGGCTTGTGCAATAGCACCATTGTTGTCACAATACACGTCTAACAGATTGGACGAGCCCTGAACCACGCCAAGACCAATCAAGAAATTCCTGATCCAAACAGCTTCATTTGCCGCCTCCGAGGCAGCAATATACTCAGCCTCTATTGTAGATGCAGACACAGTCTCTTGCTTGGAACTCTTCCAGCTCACAGCCCCTCCGTTCATTATGAACACGTACCCAGATTGCGAACGAGAATCATCTGAGTCAGTAAGGTAACTCGCAACTGTGTAACCCCTTACACTGAGTTCAACCTCACCTCCATAAACTAGGAACACATCCTTAGTCCTTCTCAACTACTTAAGAATGTTCTTAACTGCTGCCAGTGGATTTCTCCAGGGTCAGCCTAGTATCTGCTCACAACACTTAGAGCATAGGAAACATCTGGCCTAGTACAAATCATGGCATACATGATGGACCCGACTACCAAAGCATACAGAATCGCACTCATCCTACTTCGCTCATCAGTTGTCGAAGGACACCGAGTCTTGCTAAGTTTTATGCCATGGGGCATCGATAAGAACCCCTTCTTAGACGATTCCATGTTGAACTTGTTCAACACCTTGTCCAAATATGTACTCTGACTCAATCCAATGAGCCGCCTGTATCTATGTCTATAGATCCCGATTCCTAGTATATAGGTTGCCTCACCCAAGTCCTTCATTGAGGAACTCCTTTCCAATGACTCCTTGGTTTCTTGCAACATCTAGACATCATTTCCAATCAATAATATGTCATCCACATATAAGACCAGAAAGTTTACTTTGCTCCCACTAAACTTCTTGTATAAACAAGAATCATGATCGCTCTTGATGAAGCCAAACGATTTGACTACCTCATCAAAGCGAATGTTCCAACTCCGAGATGCTTGCTTAAACCCATAAATGGATTTCTGAAGCTTGCATACCTTGTCAGCATTAGCCGGATCGACCTCGATCTATATCATATACACGTCCTCGGTTAAATTTCCATTAAGGAAAGCCGTCTTGACATCCATCTGCCATATCTCATAGTCGAAATAGGCTGCTATAGCTAACATGATCCGAACTGACTTAAGCATCGCTACGGGTGAGAAAGTCTCATCGTAGTCAACTCCTTGAACTTGTCGGAACCCCTTGGTGACAAGCCGTGCCTTATAGATAGAAACATTTCCATCTATATCAGTTTTCTTCTTAAAGACCCATTTGCACTCGACAGGTCTTACACCGTCTGGAAGATCAACCAAGTTCCAAACTTGATTTTCATCCATAGACATTAACTTGGATCTCATGGCTCCAAGCCATGAGTCAGAATCAGAACCCACCATCGCTTCCGAATAAGTTACCGGCTCATCACTGTCCAATAGTAATACATCATGAACACTTCGCAATCTTTCCGATCTTCACAATGTAGGTGCAGCTGCTGGCTCAGCTACCACGACTAGCTCAACCTCTAAGGTTTTCACCAAATCGCTATTGACCGGTTCCTCTCGAACTTCTTCAAGCTGCACTGTACTCCCACTGACTTCCCGACTGAGAAACTCTTTCTCAAGGAAGACACCGTTCCGAGCGACAAACACTTTGCCTTCTTCTCGGTTGTAGAAGTAGTAACCCAAGGTTTCCCTTGGATACCCAATGAAAATGCACTTATTCGACTTGGTTGTAAGCTTGTTCGACTGAAGTCGCTTGAAAAATTCTTCACAACCCCAAATCTTAAGAAAAGACAAACTCGACTTCTTGCCAGTCCACATCTAATGCGGTGTCTTCTCTACTGACTTTGATGGTACTCTGTTTAGTGTGAATGCTGCAGTCTCTAGACAATAACCCCAAAATGATAAAGGAAGATCTGTCCGACTCATCATTGATCGTACCATGTCTAACAAGGTCCGATCCCTCCTTTCCGACACACCGTTTCTCTGCGGTTTTCCCAGCGGAGTGAGTTGGGGAACTGTTCCACAACTCTTTAGATGGTCATAAAACTCTTGGATCATGTACTCGCCTCCTTGTTCCGACCGAAGAAACTTTATTTTCTTGCCGAGTTGATTATATACCTCATTCTGGAATTCCTTGAACTTTTCAAAGGCTTCCAACTTATGTTTCATCAAGTAGATATATCCATACCTACTCAAATCATTAGTGAAGGTAACGAAGTACTCATAACCACCTCTGGCTATCGTGCTCATCGGGCCACATACATCATTATGTATTAGTTCCAATAAGTCGGACGCCCTTTCACAACTCTTCGCAAATGGTGTCTTGGTCATCTTGCCGAGTAGGCAGGATTCACATGTCTCGAACGACTCCAAGTCGAACGAAGTTAGGAGTCCATCATCATGGAGCTTCTTCATGCGTTTCCAACTTATATGACCAAGCCGACAATGCCAAAAGTAAGTCATATTCAGATCATTTGGTTTCAACCTTTTCACATTTATGTTAAAGAAAGATTCACCTTCAAGATTCAAAATAAATAACCCGTCCTAGACGGGTGCAAAGCCGTGAAACATATCATTCAAATACAAAGAACAACCAGTATTCTTAATATTCGACTCATAGCCTTGTCTCATCAAACATGAGGCAAAAATAATCTTTCGACTAAGCACTGTAACATAATAACAATTATTTAGCTCCATTAAGAATCCAGAAGGTAAATGAAGTTGCATCGTGCCGACTTCCAATGCAACAACTCTTGCTTTGTTGCCGACCTGAATGTCAACCTCGCCTCTTGCTATGCGCCTAGTTCTTACCAGTCCCTACAACGAGTTGCAGATATGAATGACATATCCGGTATCATATACCCAAGAACTACCGAGTGCATCAGCAAGAAAAAGGTCTATAATATTGCAAACAAGTGTACCTGAGTTGGAAGTCACACCTCCACTCTTGGCTTTATTTGCCAAATACTTGCTGCAATTACTCTTCCAGTGGACATCCGCCTTGCAATAGAAGCAAGCAGAACCAGCTGAAGGAGATGACTTAGTCCCTGAGGAAACGCTTGGGATCTCATCCTGAGCATTACCTCCTGACTTAGCCTTCTTCTTCTTAGTCCAAGAACTCTTCTTAAACTTAGCCTTATTATGTACCACCAATACTTGGCTAGTACCTTTCTTGAGATCAACCTCTGCCCGCTTAAGCATCCCATGTAATTCAGTGAGCTTCTTATCCATACCATGCATGTGGTAGTTCGATATGAACTGACCATACACACTAGGAAGAGAGTTCATCATTATATCCATAGCGAACTCTTCACTAATGGGGTAGCCAAGCCTTTCCAGAGACTACACGTAACCAACCATCTTGATCACATATGGACTCAGTGGATCACCATCCTTAAGCTTACAACTCAGCAAAGCTTGAGAAACTTGATACCTCTCGGTCTTTGCCTGAGCCTGGAACATACTTTTGAGGCTTTTGATCGTATCGTAGGCCTCAACATTCTCGAACTGCTACTGTAAGTCCGCTTCCATGTGAGCAAGCATAAGACAGCTAATCTCCATAGACTCATCACAAGTCCTACGGTAGGCATTGGTGGCTACAACACTCGCATTCTCATTCGGCTCATCTAGAAGTGGGTTGTCTAGGACATGGTCCCTCTTTTCTTGTTTGAGAACAATTCTTAGATTATGATACCAGTTGGTGAAGTTTGTCCCATTAAGTTTATCTTTCTCTAGAATGGTCCTCAAAGTAAAACTGGATAATTGAGGGAGACTGCTACTAGGTGCCATTATCTACATCAGAAATATGCAAAACACTTAAGACAAGTATTCATAAAAGAGCAGGCGTATTAAACTTTTTAATACTTATGCTCCTACTAGAACCAACACCCCTCCGATGGTTACTTAGTGATTCAGGACCCTAAATAAGCAAGCTGACTAGTGAGCTTTAGCATCACCGCTAGCCGTCAAGTAACCTAGGTAGAAAACTCCTTGTCAATCGTATCTCATACGACTCCTATTAGATGGGTGGCATCACATGTCCTGGCTCCCATCCGACTTTTCCCCGAGTCCCACAACCGTTTGATAGACCCGTCTAGATTACCGAGTGCTTCCGCTGTAAGAGTCTGACTCGAACCCACCTAGTCGGAAAGAATTGAGAGCACCCCAATTTTATGAGCCCACTACCAAAAATGTCCGACTTGTGATGGTGCAGCACTAGCAGGGAAACCGACTAGACCTTCTTTGAGGGATTACTTTCTACCAACTATCTAATACAGGTAAAACAGAGACATAAACATAACACAAATAATGCAATTATAATGTGAAATGGTATGGCTCTCTTCATGGAGATCTCTGTCTCCACAAAGCTTGTAATTTGACTTGTGTCAACTCTTGTCACGTGTCGCCTTGCACCATGTAGCCGACTTGTACATGGACTTGCATGTCATCCGGGTTCTCCAAACAGCTACACTAGCTAGTAAAGTTAAATACATAGAGAATCCGACATGTAGGTCATTATACAATAAAATGATAGCACCTAGGCTCCAGCCGACTAACAAAAACCGTGATACGCAGATCACGTATGGATTACACACATCACATGCACATAAGCGATACCATTCATAACATCATCCTGCAAAAAAAGTTATGCATAGATACGATATCTACCGGCATTGTGAAATCTACAACGACATCTAAGGCGCTATGATTTTTCTGAAAATGAAGATCTCATCTGCCTTCCAAACATGGATTTCATCATCGGATAAAACAATTTTACCTAAATCAGATCCATACTCCGATTCGACCAAACTCTTTGATCTTTGGTCACCGCATCTGGATTTACGTGTCATAGTCTACCCTGATGGCGGAAGCCGACCGGTAGGGGTATGTCGTTTCATGACCTTAGCAGTTAGATCATGGAAACCCGAGTACAGTTGATCTAATCAACTTTGTACAAAACCGATCTATCTCGTAGATCGACCACCAAAATTGCAATTAGATCCAATCTAACACAAACCGATATCACATATGCACGATCTCGAGCCTAAAACCAGAAGCTAACGCTCTGACACCACTGTTGGGCCACGCAGAGATAAACAAAAACTTTTCCCCTACGCGGTACTCCCAAGATACAGCTCAGGTGATAGGCCACGAGATTTACCATTAGACGCGCAGGTGCGGATTGTTGATGAAGCGCGTCAGTCGATGTCGTGCCGAACGATCCCCGTACTGCACGTCCAGATCCCCACGGACCTCCTTGTCCCTAGCGCCGCACGTGCAACGCCTCTACTGGTATCCACACGTACAGGAAGGAGCTCCAGGTACAGGACTGCTAGATCCTGTCTAGTCCGAAAAGGGAGTGGAGAAAGTGACGGCTACGTCAGGGACAATCCCTCGTCACTCCACTTATATACACTCCTAGATGGCCTCAATGCTTGAGGCCCATCTAGGCCGTACCCCAATCTCCACATGGATCTAATCCACATGGGCTCTTTACCCTTAAGTGTGTGCCTGAAGGAAATATGCCCTGAGAGGTAATAATAAAGTTGTTATTATGTATTCCTTATATATGATAGATGTTTATTTTGCATGCTATAATTGTATTGATCGGAAACATCAATACATGTGTGTTTAATAAACAAAAAGGGTTCCTAGTTATGCCTCTCTTATAGACTAGCTTGTTGATTAACAAGTGATCAAGGTTTCCTGATCATGGACATTGGATGTTGTTAATAACAAGGTCACGACATTTGTGAAATGATGTGATGAACATTCATATGAAGTATAGCATTATGATCAAGTCATTATGTTTATATTGCTATAACATCATACGAAGTAATATTTATCCTTAGACCATGAGATCATGTTAATTGCTAAAACCTGAAGAGTATCTTGATAACATCAAACATCACACCGTAACAGGGTGACTATAAAGATGGGTTCAGTGCTACGAAGGTGTTATGTTGAGGCTCATGGATCAAGAGTGGAATTTTTCAATCCCGATGACGGATAGATATACTCTGGGCCCTCTTAGTGATATCACATTGAGATAGCTTGGAAGCAAGTGATGTGATCACTAGAATGTTATATCACGGGAACGAGAAAAGAGTGCATGTCAGTAACGAGATCAAACTAGGTATTTGGATACCGATGATCGAATCTCGGACATGTATTATATCATGAGACAAAAGGATTAAATTACAAGCGTTAAAGGTTCTCACAATCACAGAAGTCATCGTTCAATATGTGGCAGTCAGTACGGATCTCCAGGTCCCGCTTCTGATTATTGATCTGAGAGGAGGCTCAATCATGTATGCATTATTCGCGAACCGTAGGGTGACACACTTAAGAGTTACCGGACACCATTTTGGAGCACATATGTTTCAGACGAAAGAATTGCAAAGCGTAGGAATTGTTCCGATAGAAACCGGAAATTGTTTCAGGTGAAATTGTAGAAAGTGGTTCTGTATGTGATATTGAAACATTGCAAGGGGTTATATGTGAATGTTTGTTAATTAAAGTAATTAACAAAATTCTGAATAAATTTAATAAAAGAGTTTTATTAAATGAGAGAGCATTAAACTTGGAGAATTTTAATGCATTTAAAGTGGGGACTTTAAAAGGGAATGGGAAGAGGCATTTTAATGTGGAGGGGTTACCACCACATGAATGGGGGAGGTGAGGAGTCACCCCCCATGCGCCGGCCATGGAGAGGAGGGGCACCCCCCTCCTCCTATAAAAGGCCACCCTCTCCCTCCTTCTTCCACACACCTCCTTGTGAAGGATCTCTCTCCCCCTCTAGAATTATTCCCCCATGGTCTCGGATTAGCGAGATACATGTTCTCGGTGGCATTTCGTCTGGAAGGAGTTGCTGCTTCCGCTGGATCGCTGGAGCGAGGAGGTGGAGGTTGTCCGGTGGCTTTAACGTGTGTGCGAGTACCGATGCGCTGCTGAGTTGCGGCGCTCGGACTTCCTCATGATCTTGAGATCGACAAGTGTACGACTACATCAACCACAAGTTCCTACTCGTTAACAAAACTTGTTTTCTTCGAGGGTAAGTTTTTGTTGGATGTATGTCTACCCGTTTCTTTGTACCTAGTAGATAGATCTTGGCGTGTAGTTCTCGTCGTAGGAATTTTTTTGTTTTCTATGGTGCGGACCCAACAGTGGTATCAGAGCCTGATCTATGCGTAGGTGCTTTGCACGGGTAGTACACATATGTTTATATGTGGGCGATGATGATCATGTTATTGCATCTTCTATGTATTTTGTATATTGGTGGCATAGTGGGATGAAGCGGCCCGGACCAACCTTACATGTCATCGTACATGAGACCGGTTCCACGACTGACATGCAACTAGTTTTGCATAAGTGGCTGGCGGGTGTTTTTCTCTCCTACTATAGTCAATATCTAATTTACAACGAGTTGCTAATAACTTGGTTATCCTCGTTGTGGTTCATGTTCGTAGGTAAGAATGGTTCTTTCTCCGAAAGCCCTAAGCCACATAAAATTTGCAATTGATAAATTAGAGGCGTCTAGTTTAGATCGTTGCTGGGCTAGTGTATTGATATGGTATTGTTGTAAGTAGATGTATGATAGATACTCTTACAACACATTCAACGAGTAAGTTCCATAGACCTTGGACTTACACACAAAGGAATGATAGAGATCATACCACGATGCAAATGATAGTGATCAAATGCATGGACCATGTCATCTCACTTTACACATTAGATGTTAGCATCTTATAGTGCTAGTTTGGCGCTTTTGGTAGCATTGTAAGACGATTCCTCATTTAGATATCAAGATAAAATGTGTTCTTCCTTGAGTATGCACCGTTCTATGGATCGTGTTTCGAGACATCACGTGATGATCGGGTGTACTCGAATCTACGCTTTCATAGGAACGGGTGTAAGACAGTTTTACACATGTGAATACTAAGGTCCTTACTTGGCGAGCCTAGCATGTACAGACATGGCCTCGGAACACGGACCGAAAGGTTAAGCATGAGTCATATAGTTGATATGATGCCCATATAGATGCTCGCCTTTGAAGCTACATCAACTCACGTGATGATTGGACTTGGTGTAGTGGATTTGGTTCATGTAATCACCAAAAGGACACGAGGGATGTCGTTTTTGAGTGGGAGTTCATTAGTAATTTGGATTAGTTGAACTCACTCTATCATAAACTTAGTCTAAATAAACTTTACAAATTCTATTGTAGATGGCACCACCTGCTTTTAATTTCAATGTGTTCATGGAGAAAGATAAACTTGCTGCGAATGGTAGCAACTTCACCAACTGTGCTATGAATTTAAGGATTCTCCTCACTGCTGCACAAAAGCAATATGTGCTAGATATGCCGCTAGGCCCCCCACTAGCTCCTGATGCCCCTAACGAGGAAAAGAATGTCTATGTGACTCGTCATGAGGACCACAACTTAGTTCATTGCGACATACTGTATGGCCTAGAGCCAGAACTTCGAAAGCGTTTCGAAAATGGCAATGCTTTTGATCCCATGGGAGAATTGAAAATGATTTTCGATACCCATGCTACCGTAGAGATTTATAATGCTACTGAAAAGTTCTTTAGCTGCATGATGGGGGAGAACAGCTCCGTTAGTGAGCATGTACTCAAAATGTCTGGGTACGCCGATAAGCTTGTGTCCTTGGGAATAACGATTCCCATTGACTTAGGCATACATCGTGTTCTCAAAGCTCTCCCACCTAGCTACAAGAGCTTCGTGATGAACTATAATATGCAGGGCATGAAGAAGTCTCTTCCCGAGCTTCTATCAATGCTTAATACTGCAGAAGTGGAGATTAGAAAAGAACATCAAGTGTTGATGATCAATAGGACCACCGGTTTCGAGAAGGACAAGAAAGGCAAGCACAAGGGAAAGAAGGGTGGCAAATCTGTTGCCACGCCTGAAAAGAAACCCCGAGCTGGCCCTAAGTCCGACACCGAGTGTTACTATTGTAAGGGGCCTGGCCATTGGAAGCGCAATTGCCCCAAGTATTTGGCGGACAAGAAGTACGGCAAGGCAAACAAAGGTATATATGATATACATGTTATTGATGTGTACTTGACTAGTACTCACAGTAGCACCTGGGTATTTGATACGGGATCGGTTGCTAATATATGTAACTTGGTTCAGGGGTTGCGGAACAAGCGACAACTAGCAAGGGATGAGGTCACGATGCGGGTCAGCAATGGATCAAAAGTTGATGTGATCGTCGTCGGGATGCTACCTCTCCATATGCCATCGGGATTAGTTATAAACCTAAATAATTGTTATTTGGTGCCTACACTGAGCATGAACATTGTATCCGAATCATGTTTGATGCAAAGTGGTTATTCCTTTAAATCTGAAAACAATGGTTGTTCGATTTATAAGAATGATATCTTTTATGGTCATGCACCTATGTTGAATGGTTTATTTATGTTGGATATCGATAGTAATATTACGCATATTCATAATGTTAATGCTAAAAAGATTAAACTTGATAATGATATATCTGCATATATGTGGCACTGCCGTCTAGGTCATATTGGCGTTAAACACATGAAGAAACTCTATTCTGATGGACTTTTGGAATCACTTGATTTTGAATCATTTGATACATGTGAGCCATGCCTTATGGGCAAGATGACTAGAACGTCGTTTTCTGGTTCAATGGAACGGGCGACAAATTTATTGGAAATCATACATACTGATGTGTGTGGACCAATGAGTGTGTCGGCGCGAGGTGGATATCGTTATTTTGTTACTTTCACGGATGATTTGAGTAGATACGGGTATATCTATTTGATGAAACACATGTCTGAAACCTTTGAAAAGTTCAAGGAATTTTAGAATGAAGTGGAAAATCATCGTAATAGAAAGATCAAATTTCTTCGGTCTGACCGTGGAGGAGAGTATCTAAGTTACGAGTTTAGCACACATATGAAAGAGTGTGGAATAGTTTCACAACTCACGCCTGCCGGAACACCACAACGTAATGGTGTGTCAGAACATCGTAATCGTACTTTATTGGATATGGTTCGATCTATGATGTCTCAAACTGACTTGCCACTGTCATTTTGGGGTTATGCACTGGAAACAGCTGCATTCACTTTAAATCGGGCACCATCTAAATCCGTTGAAACGACACCGTATGAATTATGGTTTGGAAAAAAACCTAAGCTATCATTTCTTAAAGTTTGGGGATGCGATGTTTATGTGAAGAAACTTCAGCCGGATAAACTTGAATCCAAAGTGGAAAAATGCGTCTTCATAGGATACCCTAAGGAAACAATTGGGTATACCTTCTATCACAGATCCGAGGGCAAAGTTTTTGTTGCCAAGAATGGATCCTTTCTTGAGAAGGAGTTTCTCGCGAAAGGTGTGAGTAGTCTGAAGGTAGAACTCGAAGAGGTTATTGAACCTTCTCTTCATGAAATGGCGAGTAGCGCAGCACCGGAAATTGTTTCGGAGTTGACTTCACCTAATGAAGAGAGAGCTAATGATATTGATCATGAAACTCTGAAAGAGGACACTATCGAACCTCGCAGGTCAAGCAGAACACGTGTAACTCCTGAACTATACGGCAATCCTGTTGTGAATTTCATGGTTGATGAAATGGATGACCCCGCGACGTATGAAGAAGTGATGGTGAGCCCGGATTCCAACAAATGGCTGGAAGCCATGAAATCCGAGATGGAATCAATGTACGAGAACCAAGTTTGGACCTTGGTGGATTTACCTCACAATCGAAAGGCCGTTGAGAATAAATGGATTTTCAAAAGAAAAACTGATGCTGATGGTAATGTGACCATCTATAAGGCTCGACTTGTCGCAAAGGGGTTTCGACAAATTCAAGGAGTTGACTACGATGAGACATTCTCTCTCGTAGCGATGCTTAAGTCGGTTAGGATTATGTTAGCAATTGCTGCATATTTCGATTATGAAATATGGCAGATGGATGTCAAAACTGCGTTCCTTAATGGTAATATTAAAGAAGAGTTGTATATGATACAACCTAAGGGTTTTGTCGATCCTAAGGATGCTAATAAGGTATGCAAACTTCAGCGATCCATCTATGGACTGAAGCAAGCATCCCGGAGTTGGAATCTTCGCTTTGATGAGGTGATCAAAGAGTTTGGATTTGTCCAAACTTTTGGAGAGGCTTGTATTTACAAGAAAGTGAGTGGGAGCAATGTGGCATTTCTGATATTATATGTGGATGACATATTATTGATTGGAAATGATATAGATCTTTTATTTACAAGAAAGTGAGTGGGAGCAATGTGGCATTTCTGATATTATATGTGGATGACATATTATTGATTGGAAATGATATAGATCTTTTAAACAATGTTAAAAGTTATCTAAACAGCAAATTTTCGATGAAAGACCTTGGTGAAGCGTCATATATATTAGGCATTGAAATCTATAGAGATAGACCAAGGCGCCTAATTGGGCTATCGCAGAATACATACCTTGATAAGGTATTAAAGAAGTTTAATATGGACGGAAGTAAGAAAGGGTTCTTACCTATGTTGCAAGGCAAGACATTGGTTAAGACTCAAAGTCTGGCTACGGCAGAAGAAAGAGAGATGATGGATAAGATCCCCCATGCCTCGGCCATAGGCTCTATTATGTATGCCATGCTATGTACAAGACCAGATGTGGCACATGCTATTAGTTTGACTAGTAGGTACCAATCTGATCTAGGTTCAGAACACTGGATATCGGTCAAGAACATCCTCAAGTACTTGAGAAGAACTAGGGATATGTTTCTTATATACGGAGGTGAAGAAGAGCTAGTCGCTAAGTGTTATGTCGATGCTAGCTTTGACACTGATCCGGATGACTCTAAGTCTCAATCCGGATACGTATTTCTCTTGAACGGAGCAGCTGTTAGTTGGAGGAGTTCCAAACAACCTGTGGTGGCTGGATCAACGATGGAGGCGGAATATGTTGCTGCTTTAGAAGCGGCGCAGGAAGCGGTTTGGATGAAAGAGTTCATTATGGAAATAGGTGTGGTTCCTAGTGCATTGGACCCAATGGTGATCTATTGTGACAACAATGGAGCCATAGCCAACGCAAAGGAACCGAGGTCTCACAAGAATTCCAAGCATATTAAGCGCCGGTTTCACTCCATCCGCGAATATGTCAAGGATGGAGATATAAAGATTTGTAAAGTACACACTGACCTAAATGTAGCAGATCCGTTGACTAAAGCTCTCCCTAGGGCAAGACATGATCAACAGCAGAACTCCATGGGTGTTAGATTTATCACTATGTGAACTAGATTATTGTCTCTAGTGCAAGTGGGAGACTGAAGGAAATATTCCCTGAGAGGCATTAATAAAGTTTTTATTATGTATTCCTTATATATGATAGATGTTTATTTTGCATGCTAGAATTGTATTGATCGGAAACATCAATACATGTGTGTTTAATAAACAAAAAGGGTTCCTAGTTATGCCTCTCTTATAGACTAGCTTGTTGATTAACAAGATGATCAAGGTTTCCTGATCATGGACATTGGATGTTGTTAATAACAAGGTCACAAAATTTGTGAAATGATGTGATGAATATTCATCCGAAGTATAGCATTACAATCAAGTCATTATGTTTTTATTGCTATAACATTATAAGAAGTAATCTTTATCCTTAGACCATGAGATCATGTTAATTGCTAACACCTGAAGAGTATCTTGATAACATCAAACGTCACACCGTAACAGGGTGACTATAAAGATGGGTTTAGTGCTACGAAGGTGTTATGTCGAGGATCATGGATCAAGAGTGGAATTTGTCAATCCCGATGGCGGATAGATATACTCTGGGCCCTCTCGGTGATATCACATTGAGATAGCTTGGAAGCAAGTGATGTGATCACTAGAATGTTATATCACAGGAATGAGAAAAGAGTGCATGTCGGTAATGAGATCAAACTAGGTATTTGGATACCGATGATCGAATCTCGGACATGTATTATATCATGAGACAAAGGGATTAAATTACAAGCGTTAAAGGTTCTCACGATCACTGAAGTCATCGTTGAATATGTGGGAGTTAGTACGGATCTCCAGGTCCCGCTTCTGATTATTGATCTGAGAGGAGTCTCAGTCATGTCTGCATTATTCGCGAACCGTAGGGTGATACACTTAAGAGTTACCGGACACCATTTTGGAGCACATATGTTTCAGACAAAAGAATTGCAAAGCGCAGGAATTGTTTCGATAGAAACCGGAAATTGTTTCGGGTGAAATTGCAGAAAGTGGTTTTGCATGTGATATTGAAATATTGCAAGGGGTTATATGTGAATGTTTGTTAATTAAAGTAATTAACAAAATTCTGAATAAATTTAATAAAAGAGTTTTATTAAATGAGAGAGCATTAAATTTGGAGAATTTGAATGCATTTAAAGTGGGGACTTTAAAAGGGAATGTGAAGAGGCATTTTAATGTGGAGGGGTTACCACCACATGAATGGGGAGGTAAGGAGTCACCCCCCCATGCGCCGGCCATGGAGAGGAGGGGCACCCCCCCTCCTCCTATAAAAGGCCACCCTCTCCCTCCTTCTTCCACACACCTCCTTGTGAAGGATCTCTCTCCCCCTATAGAATTATTCCCCCATGGTCTCGGATTAGAGAGATACATGTTTTCGGGGATATTTCGTCTAGAAGGAGTTGCTTCTTCCGCTGGATCGCTAGAGCGAGGAGGTGGAGGTTGTCCGGTGGCTTGAACGTGTGTGTGAGTACGGATGCGCTGCTGAGTTGCGGCGCTCGGACTTCCTCACGATCTTGAGATCGGCAAGTGTACGACTACATCAATCACGAGTTCCTACTCGTTAACAAAACTCGTTGTCTTCGAGGGTAAGTTCTCGTTGGATGTATGTCCACCCGTTGCTTTGTACCTAGTAGATAGATCTTGGCGTGTAGTTCTCATCGTAGGAAATTTTTTGTTTTCTATGCTGCGGAACCAACAGTGACCCTGTAGGTTCACGTACACCTGGACACGACACAAGTCACTACTCCGAGTCGATAGCTGGTAGGGTCTCTACCAAGACGTGCCAACTCCCATGCGTCGTAAATTCAAAAGACAAATCTTTCTCAATGTGACTTTCGTCCAAGTCGCTTTGCCTCACGATATATTTTGTCAAGCTATAGGCGAGTAGTTGCCATCCCTTTAATAGCTTAACTCTCTTCTCGTACCATGATATGTGATTCAGTGGACTAACTCTTAATCCGACTCCTCAGTTAACACTTAACTGAGTAGCGCATGGCCATGCTCCGAATCATATCACACGAGAGGGCCCAGAGAATATCTCTCCATTATGGAGGGGCAAATCCTATCTTGGTCATCCACATCACGTAGCTTGCTTCACAACCAACTCAAACCCTACCATTATAACTGCCCATTTACGGAACAACGTTTGCTAGGACCTAAACTGGTGATCCACAACTCGGATCATGTGATCACCTCAGGTCGAAGGATTCCATTACTTGAGACTACGAATGACAACATGCTCGTTGCATCTCAACTGTTGGTCAGTCTGATTCGCTAAACTCTTTAGCTGAATCAGTGTAGGTTGGAATAGCATCACCATGCCCATGACAAGTGGAACCGTGTCATCAGCCGACTTGCACATTGGTTTAAGTTGTGTGTCCAGCACAACCTCAATGACCAAGGACAATCTAATATGAACAATCATGAATACATAGTTCCACAACTGAATCACGCATTCAGTGATACATATCTGATGTTCATACAAGGACAACTTTACTTTATGAATACTTTGGGAAATATTATCAACCATGATTGCCTCTAGGGCATATTCCAAACAGGGAGTGCGGACACGACGGCTGTGGTAGTGGTGCAGGACTTGTTGGTAGATGGTCATGCATGAGCGAGCTAGACTGCGGGCTTCAGCGCCCAAGTTGACCCTGTTTTGATGGGTGACTTTGTTTTCTTCCTCCACGTAAATTACGACTCATGGTGAGTCATGTTCCAGGTTGGTTAGCATGACCACTTTGGTGTCGTACACCATGAAGAAGGGGGTGAAACTGGTCGACCTGTTGATGGAGGTGTGGATGCCCTAGAGGACCAAGGGGAGTTCTTCGACCCGGCAGCCCGGTGTCTACTCGAGAGGGACTTTCTGTCGTGGCTTGATGCCATGGTGCACGCTTTGGTTGGCATGCTTGGCTTGCCCATTCGACTCAAAATGAGCGACCGAGGCAAGGTCAAGTCGAATCCCATGCTCTTAGCAGAATTCTGCCATGGCGCCCTTGGCAAAGTTGGTCCCGTTGTCTGTGATGATGCTGCGCGGGTGGAGCAACTTAGTGGCGGTCTTCCCGTTGCACTTCTTGATGGGTTTTGCCTTGGCCCACTTGGTGAACTTGTCAACGGTGACTAGGAGGTGGGTGAAGACGCATGCGGCGGTTTAGAACCTGCCCTCCATGTCGATTCCCACATGGCGAATGGTCATGTGATGCGTATTGTCTTTAGTGCCAAACCAGGGAGATGTATTTGGTTGGCGTATTTCTAGTACTCGACACAACACTGGACGATGTAGACTGCGTTGGCATGGGTGGTGAGCCAGTAGAAGTGGTTTTGCATGGCCTTGGCGACTAGGGATCACGCCCTGGTGTGGTGTCTGCAGTCCCCGACATGGTTGTCATAGAAGATTTTGTGACCTACTTCCGGTGAGATGCAGTTCTAGAACACACTAGTCACGCTGCACTCGTCGAGTTCTCTATTAATCATGATGAAGGATTTGCATCGGCGCATGATCATGCAGGCCTTGGTCTCATCCTTTGGTAGGATCTGATGCTCGAGGAAGGCGATGTAGGGCTCGGTCCAGTCGCTGGTTTCAGTGATGATTGGGACTAGAGACTAGTCGGGGTTGAGTTGGATCCGGATGTCAATCTCCTTGGGTGGAGCAACCGAGCGGTGGTCGATAGCATCGAGGAAGACACTTGGCAGAGGCGATTGGCGAGATGAGCCAATTCACGATAGCGTGTCAGCTTCTTCATTCTTTTGTCAATTGACCCACTCGATGGAGTGTCCGGCGAAGTGGCCACCGGGTTAGTCCACAACTTTGCGGTAGGCAATCATGTTGGAGTCAGCGACTTGGCTGGTGACTAGATTGAAGTCACCATAGCACTTGAGACCATTGACGCTCATCTCCTTGGCGACTCGCATGCTGTGGAGGTGCGCTTCATACTCAGCCACGTTGTTGGTGCAGGGCATGAAGTTGAGCTGCAGCACGTAGCGGAGCTTGTCTCCCTTTGGGAGATGAGGATGATGTCGGTGCCTGAGCCTTCTGGGTTCTTGGACCCATCAAAGTAGTGGGGGGGAGTTGTTGTTGGGCCCGGAAGATAGCATAGACCATTTTTTGGTACTGGGGGTAACATTGTTTCGAATCGGTGAGTACCTCGCTGAGGTAGTACACAGGTCGTTGTGTGGGGCGCTCCTCGCCTTCCTATTGTTTCTCCACAATCATGACGGTGTCGATGACTCGATTGGAGGTGGTGACATACATCATCATTAGATCCTTGTCTAGTGGGGCAGCAAGGGTTGGTGCCACGAGTAGCACCTCTTTCAGTGCAGTGAGTGCGTTGTCGGTCTTGCTGGTCCACTTGAAAGTTGGCGATTTGTGGAGGAGGCGATAGAGAGACATTGCCTTCTCGCCGAGCCGAGGGATGAAGCGACTCGACACTCCAGTTTCTGCATGTCGTGTAGGCACTCGAGCATGCCAAGTCACATGATGGTATTGATCTTCGTTGGATTCACCTCGATGCCGCACTTGGAGATGATGTAGCCAAGTAGTTTCCCGGTGGACACGCCAAATGTGCACTTGTGCGGGTTGAGCTTGACCTTGTACTTACCCAAATTCGCAAAAGTTTTCTCGAGGTCGGCGAGTAGGACCTCCTGGCGAGTGGACTTCATGTTGTCGTTGTATTGGGAACGGCAGTACCTGAAGAGGTTAGATAGAGGTGTGGGGACTAGCAGGGAAGCTATCGACGGCGTTCGCAGGCGGGATTGGATACAAGCAAGCGTAGCGGGACGCGAGAAGTACCCAGGTTCGGGGCCCTCATGGCGAGGTAAAGCCCCTACTCCTGCCGGATCTGACTATGTGGAATACTCGAACTACAAGTGCTCCTCGAGCTGTATACGCTAGCTACTGCCTTAAATGCTGTAAGACCAAACCTTTCTACTGAGGCCTTGCCTCTCCTTATATAGGCAGAGAGGCAAAGGTCTCACTGGCCAGTCCGACTGGCGGGCCCCACAAGCGGGTCCCAGCCGACCAGTACGAGCGGTATGGCTGTCATAGGCACAGTGGACGCCGTGCGAGCCTGTCGTCAGCACCGGCCACTGTACCTGCGTCACCCACGCAAAGTCTTCGGTATGGCCGGGTAGTTGCCAGTCTTGTCACCGTACAGGGCGTACCGTGCACTGATACACACGTCGCCCTGTCCCATTGATTGAGTCCGGCTACGTCGCCGTATCCGGCTGCCTCCTGCTGATCCGGCTACCGGGGATAGCCGGCCTGTCTTGCCCTGTCCGGCTGCATCTGGTCAGCCAGGCGCGATCCGACTGTCTTGTTTCTTATTCGGTTGGGGTACCTGGGGATCATCCCCCTGACACTAGCCCCCGAGCGTGTGTGGATTCCGCCCTTAGGAGAAATGTGCGCGTGCTTCCTCTTGTTTTTGAATTTGTGTCCGGCTGAGCTTGGCGGTTGCTCTACCCGTGACGTCAGTGCTGACGCCGGCCATGCGCGCACGCGCCATTATTACTCTGCGCCGGGCAGCGTAACGTCCCGTCGCACATCGCCTCGGGAAACTGCTGTCCGGCGCTTCGGTTCTCTCTCCGGGATCTTCTGCGCATCCTGCTCTGGCACACGGGATCTAGGCGGCGGTTGGGGTGTGGGTTGCCCGGATGCGCGCCACGTGCCCCGTCGACGGTTGCCCTTCTGGCTCTTTAAAGGGATGCCGCGGGGGAGGCAATTTCTTTCCTTCGCTCCCCCGCTGTAGTTTCCTTCTCTCTCGTTGCTACCGCTCCTGCGCCCTTGCACTTTGCGCCGCCCGCTCGCCGTCGTCGATGCTACGGGCCACCGTCAATCTTCCGTTGCCGCTCCCCCTCGTCAACCGGAAATGGCCGCCGATCGCGGGGCCTGGTGCGGCTCCGCCGTCACCGAGGACCAAATCTTGAAGTACCGTGCCATCCGCATCCTCCCGCCGGCGGAGGAGGTGGCGGTGCGGCTGGCGCCGGCCGGGGAGGTGTCGCCGCATCCGGCGGAGGGAGAGCACGTCATCTTCCTTTCGCACTTGGCCCGTGGGTTCGCCCTTCCGGTGAACCCGTTCCTCTTGACCTTCCTTGCTTTCTTCGATCTTCGCCTCCACCACCTCGGCGCCAACGCAATCGGAACGTTGGCGCACTTCGTTGCTTTCTGCGAGAGCTACCTGTCGTGGGATTGATGACAAGTACTCCATGAGGGGGTCCTCGAGGCGTGCGGAAGAGAGGGGTGTGAGGCGTACGGTGTTCCGAGACGGTGAGCGCACAAGTTTACCTAGGTTCAAATCCGCCGGCTTTGGACGGACCCTACTCCTGCTATCAATCCAGTAATACGGCAAAGCCGGAATATGGCTTACAAGGGTTTCGCCTGTGCGAGTTGAGATTGTAGACTATTGGTTGTCTAGTGTTGCGCTAAAGGCTCTCCCTAGGACGGCTTATATAGATATCCGGCCTAGGGTTTACAGGAG
Organism: Avena eriantha; assembly: GCA_910589775.1. Lineage (NCBI taxonomy): Eukaryota > Viridiplantae > Streptophyta > Magnoliopsida > Poales > Poaceae > Avena > Avena eriantha. Next base: position 350,321,056 of record OU342741.1, read on the forward strand.
AGATCAATCCGGCTACGACTAAGAGTTGGTTACAAAGTACATCTTGAACTACAAGTAACATTATGGGCCTAAGTCGGGAAGTCTTCTGGGCCTTCCCGTAGCTGGATGGGACTCTGTCTTCTCTCTCTAACTGGGCCGCCCATGAAGCAAAGCTCTAACCCGAAGTGGGCCACCCTGGTCAGTGAGGAACGTTGAGGATACCCGAAAAGTATATCCCCAACAGTAGTCCCCGGAGGCCTCCAAGATCCAAAGTCGGATTTTATCATCGTCTAGCTTGATCTTCGGCTTGCAGAATCTTGAAGGGTTCCTGAAACTTTAGAACAAAAAGTACGATCCGGGTCTTCAAAAGTAAGTCGGACCTTTTAATGAGTTAGACGGATTTTCCAGCTCGCTTTTAAACTAAGCCGGAAACTTGGTCTCTAACGCCACCTGACACAAGCATGGTCTAGTTACGTCATCTGACAAACGTTCCGTCAGCACGACCGTTGGTGGGTCCGCAATTCACGGAACCGAGGCGCCGTTTCAATGTGTGTGTGGAGATCGAGGCGACACAATCATCGCGCGGGCCCTTCCCAGTTCTTTCCACGATGCGTGGCGGTTACACTATTGCATTTGCACGAATCTTGGCGCAAGTAGGTAGATATAAGGGGTCTAGATTTTTTCTTCTCCTCTCCACCTGCCTTTCGCCGTTCCTTTCTTCCCAAATCTCCAGCGCGCCCAGTGCCCTTTCGTTTTCCCCCCACAGAGCTCCTAGCGCCGCCACTTTAGGGTCACCCCTTCCCACCGGAGAGAAATGGCTTCATCCTCTTCTTCCTCTCTGGCAGCGGCGGCAGCGTCGGCAGAAGCACCTGCAGAAAAAGAAAGCTTCTGAGGAATCTGGATCCCTTGCGCCCTCGACGAGGCGGCGCTCAAGAACGTGGAGAAGGAGGGGCTTCTCGCCGCCGGTGACTGGCGGAGCGGTTCCGGCGAAACCATCCCCAATCCGCGTGAGGGCGAGCGCGTCCACTTCGGCACCCATCTGGACCGAGGTTTGTCTTTTCCTCCCTCGGAGTTCTTCTCCAAGGTGATTGACCATTATGGAGTTCAACTCCATAATCTTCCTCCCAACTCCCTTCTAGAGATGAGCGCGTTTGCTGCACTTTGCGAGGGTTTTCTCGGCATTAGGCTGAGTTTGCTTCTTTTCCGGTATTACTTCCCTGTCCAGAGAAATTCTATTACCGCCGGTGTTCCTTATATCACCGGTACTATTAGTTTTTCTGTTAGACGAGACCGGTCCTATCCCAAAATTGCTGCCAGTGACTCGGTCAAACAATGGCCAGCCACCTTTTTCTATCATAGGGATATTCCGGCTCCCGGCAGAGCTACTGCTTTGCCGGATTTTGTCGACGGAGCCGCCACAGCCCAACCTTCCTGTGATGAGGCTGCTCTGGCTCTTACGGATGATCTGATCCTCGCTAAGAGGTGGATCGAATATCTTATCAAGCACAAGGGTCTGAGGGGATCCGACTTAGTCTAGTGCTGGGTCGCACGTCGGATCCATCCACTTCAGCACCACGGGGATAGACTGATGCACTCCATCACGTCTTCCAAAAAAGATTCTCTCCGCATCAGCCCCAAGGCCTACACCAGCCAAGGCTATATAAGCCAGATCAAATGGCGGATTAAAGAGCGGATCGAGAGAAAAATTCCGGAGATCTCTCTGGACATGCACACGGCGGAAAACCCCATGGTAGCGGTAAGCTTCCATCAGTACACCTTTTAGGTGTTTCAATCTTTTAAGTCATACATTGCAATGCTGATATGTTTTCTTGTTTTCAGCTTGCCGAACTCCCCGAGTTGGAGCTTGCTCCACTCGAAGGATATCCTCCTGAGTTTTCTCAGGAAGCTAAAGTGGTCCCATTGCCGGACCTTGCGCTCAAGAAGCGCAAAGCTCCGACAGTGGCTGTTGGCACAAAGGAGGTGCCTGTTGTGAAGAGGTAACTTTCATTCACAATTTCTGCCTTTGTACCTTTCTCGAATTTCTTTCTGAGATGTAATATTTCCGACATTACTACATTCTCAGAGCAAAGCCTCTCATCAAGGGTAAGGGGAAGGGAATTCCTGCAAAGCCCCTGCAACAGGCAAAGCTTACCATAGCTTCCCCTGCCATGGCTCCTTCGACTTCTGCCCCTCAACCTTCTGCAACACCGGCGATTGCTCCTTCTCCAGTGGTTGCAGAAGATCCGGCTCCTCCAACGGCGCCTGTGATCCTTGGATCGCACACTGACGTCACCGTGGGTGTGTCAGCTCAAGATAAGGGTGAACCCTCTTCGGGTAATGATCCCTCGGCTGAAGTCTTTGTCGACAACCTCCTCAGCAACCCCGTACTTGCCAAATTTGGCCTATCCCGGAAGTCCGTAGAGGAGATCCAGCGGCTGGCCAGGCAAGTCCTAGACAAAAGCCATCTATCCCCCGAAGAAGAAGCGCAAGAAGCAGAGGACGTCAAGTTCTCTGACCTTCTCGCCCAAGTCCGCCTTTGCGACGAGAGGATCAGGACTGGAGAGCTTCCAACAGCCCCAGTAATTCCTCTTACTCTCGCCGAGAAGGTGGCAATTGAGGTGAACGCGGGTCTAGACAAACTCACCTGCGAGCAATATGTAAGTCGGAATTCCAACTCTTGTTTTTTACCTTATGTTATATCATATCCTCTAGCCCCCAAGCATGAAGTAGGATATAGAAATCCGAGTTTATGCTTTCATTAGGATTCCAAAGAACGAACTAGTGTAGCCCCCAAGGCTCATGCTGATATTTAGCAAAAAATATTAACCCGAGTCTTAAGTAGCTTTCTGACTTTGGGTATTCTGACTTACAGAAAGTATGTTCCTATAACCAAGAATTGTTAAAAAATGTCTGTGATAAGCGAAGAGAAATCAAAGCTCTCCGGCTTAAAAATGCTGAGCTCAAGCTAGCCAAAGATGAAGCCGAAGGTAACATTTCGAGATTCAAACCTTGTCTTTTACTTTTCCAATATCGAATTTTTCTGAACTGTTGTTCTTTTTGACTTACAGCGTTGGTGAAACAATCCATCGCTATGATTGAAGAGGCCGAGAACCTCAAAACCTTAGTGGTGGAGAACAAGGGACTTCGCCAAGAGCTTGATAAGCTTAAGGCTGATCATGAAAGGAGCATAGCTCAAGCTCTCGAGTCCTCCTCCATGGCCACTGAAGAGCGCGATCTCAAGATTGCCGCTCAGGATAAGGTTATCTCGGACCTCAAAAATGAGGTTGGCAGAGAGAAGGATATCTCCCAGGCGCTCCGGGCTAAACTCCAGAGTCTTCAGGAAGAGAAAGCCAAGATTGACGACGTCATTCTTGGTATGTTCCATCTATCTGATTTATTCTTTCTTCGACTTTCACCAATGTCGGATTGTCATTGACTTGTTTTGTGTGTAGGTCCTCTGAACTTGACGGACTCCTCCTCGTCCGAACCCTGCACTCACCGGCTTACTCAAGTCGGTGATCTCATTCATGACTATCGCCAGTCCCTTGAGGACATTGGCGAATCTCTTAGGATTCTGGACATGCCAAGCATGTCGGACTTCCAAGTGCGGGAGAAGGCCAAGGAGATGCCACAGCTTGTTCGGGACTGGAACATGTCCTACGCGCGGACCGCTACGCAGAACGCTCTCACCATGGTCATGAGCCACCATGGAAACATGGAGATATGGCAGGTGACCAGAGGGTACTGTAAAGTAGACGAAGACGGCCAGGAGCAAGACCTTCAAGCTATCATGCACTCCTGCGCTGGATATGGGTGTCACGTAGCTGATCTGACCAGCTACGAGACGCCCTTCTTCACCCTGTCGGATACTCCGCCACCTCCTCCAGAAGACGCCGAAGAAGTTTCCGACGATGAACGGACCACCTCGGATCCGGACATCTCGGGACGATATCAAGGCGGAGTAACCAGCAATGCGATAGTTCCTTCATCTCCTCCTGCATCATAGATCAGAAAACTATGTATTATTCTGGAAAAACATGATGCATTTTGTAAATATTAAGTACTATGACTTTTGCTAGTGCCAAGTTTTTTATCCATTCAGCACTTTTGTCTTAAATTATTTGTGTGCCTGAAATGTTTGCATAAGCACTTGGAATTTTCCGCCTCTACTTATCGTTTATCTGGCTTTCCGCTTCGTCCCTTTCGTGAGCCGGCTAAACCTTCAGCCGGAAACTTTGCCGAGCAACGGAGCTCAATTGCTAAACCAGTTTAAACTCGGAAACAAAGCCGGCTTCCAGTACCAACAATTCACTACTCGGAAGATACCCGCGTCCAGCAATCAGACAAATAACCCAAGTAAAGACTAGAGTTTTTAAGAGTTATACCCGAAGGTAGCAGTTTTAGAATCGGAAATCTAAACCTGAACGAACATGAGCATAAAGTACTTTCAAGCATTCTGGGATTTTCGACTATGACATGATCATTAGGAAATAAGATGGTAAAAACTTCTCAGGAAAACTTTGAGGTAACCAAAACTTTTATTTCTCACAGAGCATGTACATATGTATAATTACAAAGAAAAAAATAAAACTAAGAATAAAAGGGACGTAGCTGAGAAATATTCCATGGTCTGTCTAATTCTTCCGGATTTGTACTGCCTCTAGCTCTCTTTCTCTTCTTAGTAGCAGGTCTTTCTTTGACTGGCCTCATGTCAGTTAAGTAGTACGACCCATTGTGCAATACTCGACTAACCAAAAAGGGCCCTTCCCATATTGGGGAAAGTTTGTGCTTTCTTTGTTGCACAAGCCGGAGAACCAAATCACCTTTATTGAAAGATCTAGTTCGGACTCTCTGGCTATGATACTTGCGTAACTTCTACTGATAGGCTGTAGATCTCATTTCAGCAACGACGCGAACTTCTTCGACTAAGTCGAGATCATTTTGTCGAGAAATCTCAGCATCCTCTTCAATATACGCGGCCACTCTAGGAGAAGTATGAATCAAATCACTAGGAAGAACTGCTTCTGTGCCATAGACCAAGAAGAAAGGTGTATATCCTGTTGACCTGTTCGGAGTTGTTCGCAAACTCCAAATTACAGAGGGTAGTTCCTCTGCCCAAGCCCCCGCAGCACGTCTCAGTGGTGCTTCGAGTCTTGGTTTCAAGCCTTGTAGAATTAAACCATTTGCTCTTTCGACTTGTCCGTTAGCCTGTGGATGTGCGACTGACGCAATGTCAAGCCGGATATTTTGCTCATCGCAGAATTCAGCCAACTCTCCCATGGAAAAATTACTCCCGTTGTCCGTGATAATGCTATGCAGATAACCATACCGGATTATAACATCGTCGACAAATCTTTTGGCTATTGCTCCATCACAACTAGTGACTGGTTTAGCCTCGATCCATTTCGTGAATTTATCCACCATCACTAAGAGGTGAGTAAATCCACTTGGAGCTCGTTTAAAAGGTCCTACGATATCTAGCCCCCAGACCGCAAAAGGCCATGTTATAGGTATTGTTCGCAGCTGATCAGCCGGAACATGAGCTTGCTTGGCGTACTTTTGGCAGCCTTTGCATGTCTTGACTAATCATTCGGCATCGGCCTGAGCTGTGAGCCAGAAAAAACCATGTCGAAAAGCTTTTGCCACTAAAGATTTGGCTGCAGCGTGGTGACCACACTCGCCTTCGTGGATTTCTCTTAAGATTTCCACTCCTTCTTCCGGAGATACACAGCACTGAAAAACCTCAGAAACACTCCGTTTATGGAGCTCACCTTTAACAATAGTATAGGCTTTTGCTGGTCGGATAATCTGCCGGCTCAGCACCTCGTCTTCGGGTAATTTGCCATCTACCAAGTAATCAAGGTAGGGTTGAGTCCAGCTGGGAATTACAGCCAGAACTGCTATTAAAGGTGAGTCGGATTTGGTCGGATACTCCTCATCTACTCCCTTTATCGAGGGAACTTTGAGGTGCTCTAAAAATGCGCCATCCGGAACCTCTTTCCGCGCAGAACCTATTCGAGATAGTGCATCTGCTTCCTCGTTTTCTGCTCGAGGGATGTGTTGAACTTCAAACCCCTCGAACGATTTAGATAGATCATCCACGATAGCTTTATATGTTGCCATGTGTTTATTTGCATTACAAATATCCGACACTTGCTGAGCAACAAGATCCGAATCTCCATAACACATCAAACGTCGGATGCCAATATCCTTAGCAATCAGGATTCCATGCAGCAGTGCTTCATACTCGGCAATGTTGTTTCTCGCTGTGAAGTGGATCTGCAGCACATATAAAAGTTTATCTCCTTGGGGTGATTTGAGCACCACGCCAGCCCCCGAGCCCCCCTAGCCTTGGATCCGTCAAAAAAGAGGGTCCAATATTCCGACTCCGGGAGGACCATGTTCTCCTTGGTCTCTGTCCAATCAGCGACAAAGTCGGCAAGGATCTGGGATTTGATTGCTGTCCGGGGTTTGTACTCAATATCGAAAGCTGCAAGCTCTATGCCCCATTTGGCGACGCGTCCTGTAGCATCGCTGTTATTGATTATATCTCTCATGGGAGCTTTCCTCACCACGGTGATTGGGTGCTCCTAAAAATAGTGTCGTAACTTATGAGATGCCAGAAAAACACCGTAAGCCAATTTTTGATAGTGCGGATATCGCTGTTTTGATTCTGTCAGGACCTCGCTAACAAAGTACGTCGGACGCTGCACCAGGTGCTCCTGATTTTCTTCTGGTCTCTCCACCACCATAACTATACTGACAACCCTATTTGTCGCAGCAATGTAAAGCAACATCGGTTCCTGAGGTTCCGGTGCTGCAAGGATAGGAGCAGATGAGAGTACTTTCTTCAGGTCTTGTAGCGTATCTTCGGCTTCGTCAGTCTAGACAAAATCCTTGGTTTTCTCCAGGAGTTTGTATAATGGTGCGGCTCTTTCACCAAGCCGGCTTACAAATCGACTGACCGCGGCGATGCAACCAGTTAATCTTTGTACATCCTTCAGGCGAGTTGGCCTGGAAATATTGAGAATAGCCTTGATCTTGTCACGGTTCACCTCTATGCCTCGTTGAGACACAATAAAACCTAACAATTTTCCGGCTGGTATTCCAAAGAACCATTTCTTCGGGTTAAGCATGATGTTGTATTTTCGTAAATTGGCGAATGTCTCCTCTAAGTCGGAAACCAATGTTTCCTTCTTTTTGGACATGACCGCTATATCATCCACGTATGGATGTACATTGCGCCCGAGTTGATCATGGAGGCAACGCTGCATCGTGCGATGGTACGTAGCTCCTGCGTTCTTCAGCCCAAAGGGCATCGTAATATAACAGAAGGTTCTGAAAGGGGTTATGAATGAAGTCTTGATTTTATCAGATTCCTTCATCCGGATTTGGTGATAACCGGAATATGGTTCGAGAAAACAGAGGAGTTCCGAGCCTGCCGTAGAATCGATAACTTGATCAATTCTAGGCAGAGCGAACGGATCTTTTGGACAAACCTTGTTCAAGGTAGTATAATCAACACACATCCTTAAATCAGTAGTGTCCTTTTTAGGGACCATTACAGGGTTGGTCGACCATTCAGTATGGATGACCTCTTCTATGAATCCGGCTAACTCGAGCCGTGCTAGTTCCTTAGATATTGCCTTACGCTTTTCATCACCAAACTGTCGTAAGGACTGTTTGACGGGTTTAGCATTCGGGTTTACATTTAGAGAGTGCTCGGCAAGTTCCCTAGGTACTCCGGTCATGTCAGATGGCTGCCATGCGAAGATATCTTGATTTGCTCGGAGGAACTTGACGAGCGCGCCTTCCTATGCGCTACTTAGGCCTACGCCTATCGGGGTCACCTTGGAGGGGTCATCATCCTTCAATGGCGTCGTCTTCGTCTCTTCTAATGCCTTGAACTCCGGATTTGGTTTTGTCACCTCCTTCTTCGTCGCGGGCATCTCGGACGGATCTATGTTCTTCTTTATCTCCTGGTACTCCTGGGCATGCAGCACGGCTTCGGCAAAGGTGGCATTTCCATCCTCGCACTCTCGCGCTTTCTTCGAGTCACCCCTGATGGTGATCACGCCGTTGGGACCTGGAATTTTCATCATATTATAAATGTAACACGGACGAGCCATAAAAGCCCAGTAAGCCGGATGTCCGAAAATAGCGTGGTATGCGCTCTTGAATGGGACCACTTCGAAGGAAAGTGCCTCCGTTCAATAATTTTTTGGTGTTCCAAAAGTAACATCCAAAGTGATCTCTCCCAGGGAATTGGCTTGTCTTCCTGGTACAACCCCGTGAAAAATCACAGAGCTATGGTTAAGCTGTGTTTCCGAGATCTTCATCCGGCGTAGCGTTTCTACATAGAGAATATTGATGCTACTACCACCGTCCTTGAGGGTCTTGGAGAAACCATAACTGTCAATAAGTGGATTGATGATTAAGGCGTATTTTCCTCGCCTATGCAACTTAGGCGGATGATCAGTGCGGTCAAATGTGATTGCCACCTCCGACCAGTCCAAATACTGAGGGACAGCCGGAACTATTGCGTTGAGCTCGTGGAGAACTGCTTTCTTGACCTTTGCTGGTTGAGATCCAAGGAAGGTGACGTAAGTGTCCTTCTTGGTAGGAAATGTTTTCTTCCCTTCCGACTTGGGATTTGAAGCGTCGGCTTCCTCCATGTCGGAATCTTCCTTGGTCTCTTTTTCTTTTTCGGGATTTTTATTTCCCTTCTTTCGCTTAGCTTTGTAGCCCGCGGTATCATCTCTCTTGATGTCATCGTTAAAACGACATTCAGCGTTGGTGTGGGACGAGCCCCCATTGGCGTCTAAGTGATGCACACATGGGTTATTGGCAATGTCGGCCCAAGTGTAAGTTTTGCCTGGTTGTTGCTCTCCTCTACCTTGGTCCCTTGATGTCCCATGACCACGCTCGCGGCCTCCACCATGTCCTCCTCGTCCTCCAGTCCCGAAAACAGTAGTGACTACTACTGTCTCCGCGTTGGGTTTTTCTTCCGAGGTGTTTTTGCGTTTCTGAGCCTGTTGCTTTGTCTTTGCTAACTATGGTACAGCCAGGACGTTAAGTAATCCCTCTGCATCGTCGTCAGCATCTGCATACTTGCTCGCTATTTCTATCATCTCTCCCAGATCAGTAACCTTGTCACACTTCAAGCGATGGCGCAGTAATCCAATTGGGAGACCTGAAATAAAGGCTTCAATCGCAGTTTGATCATTTACTCCCTCGCAGGAGTTCTTGGTGTCAATCCATCGTCCGAGATAATCTCGGCAAGTTTCTCCGGCTTTCTGGGTGCAACGCTGTAGGTCTCCAACCGTACAGGGCCTCCGATATGTGCCTTCGAAATTCCGAAAGAATGAAATTTGTAAGTCATACAAGTTGTGGATGGTGTTTGCCGGAAGTTCATTGAGCCATGATCGCCCCGTCTTCCGCAACATGAGTGGGAGATATCGGGTTGCGACCAGGCTGTTTCCGCCTTTAGCAATGCAGCAAGCTTGGAAGAAGTCCTGTAACCAGGTGTCTGGCCGAGCAATTCCGTCGTAGGCTTGAATATGTCTTGAGATAGCAAATCCTTCTGGGAATTTTGTAGCTCTAATGCTTGGTCCAAAGCACTTTGGGCCCACGTACACGTCATCGTTTTTGTAGCGCCGAGCCTCTATGTTGGAGTTGATCCTGTGCCTTGCGTCGTTCGGGGATAGGGATCGTCCCGAATATCGGCTGTGGCTGCGGTGCCTTGGAGCCGGACTTCGGCTTCTGCCACCACCTCCTCCGTCATGTCGTCCTCCTTGACCTCCTTGGGGGCCGTTGTGATAACTGTGCAGTGGAGATGGTGGTGCAGCTGGGTTGTTTTCGGCTGATCGTCGGCCTCCGTCCGGAGTGTCATTATTCCAGTTCCGGGGAGGTTCTTGACTGTGACGAGCCCCCTGCCGGCTTGTACCAGCATGGTTTCCGTCATTCCTTCGTCCGATGTTCCCACCATGGTAAGGTTCAGCCGGACGGTTTTCATGTCTAGGAGGTGGCGTTTTCTGACGATCCTCCACCCGACGTTTTTCTTTATCTTCTCCCTTTCGAGAAAGATTCCTCGGATTGAGTGCAGCGATTGCGTCTTTCTCGGCTACTGGAGCGACGTTGCTCCAGTTATGCGTAGCCCTGCGGTGCTGCCCCGTCGATCCGGTTCTTGAATAATTGTCTTCCCTGCGTTCGAGGTTATGATACTGCGCCCGAACATAGTGGGATCTTACGCCAGCCCATGCCGGATCTGTGCGACATTGGTCGGAATCCGAGACCAGCTTTTGGCTTCCCGACAGGGCGACCTTTTGCTGCTCCAGTCCCTTGTTGAGTAACTTGATACCCAAACGTATCTCTTCTGGTCCTGCATTAGCTGATAGAATTTCGCGAGCTGCCATAGTATTTTGCACTGGTGTTGGGTAAACCCAATCTCCATTGCTGTCCTTCCGTGGCTTTCCCATCTCATCTCCAAAAAGGACGGCACGGACACGTGGGAATTGGTTGTCATCCACGTGACGCTTCCGTGTCTTTTGATGTAGACGGGACATGTACTCCTTGTTTGTTGGGGGGATACCCCCGGGTAGGGTCACGCCGTGGTATGAAAGGCCGAGTTAGCCGAGGTCTGGCAAGATCAAAGCAAGTACTGGCCGGGTCACCTCAAGGCAGGCCGAGTCACGGGGTAATCCGGACTTGGGGGCGTTCGCCTAACTAGCAATAATCCGACTTAAGCGATGAGTCGGAAGCGTATGTCTAACTTGTATGCAGGAAAAGGGTGTGTCCGGATGAACCATCGTCTGGGTCGCAGTAACCTTCTAGGAGAAGGAAGGAATCTTGCTGGTCAAAAGGAGCCCCGGTACGCACTGCCTGAGCGAAGCGAGCAAGGACTGGACCACCGGGGCGTGGCCGACAAGCGTGAAGACGCCCGTGTCAGCTGACGAGGGCGCCGCCGTGCTCACATAGCTAAAGCGTAGCTGACGAGGGGGAAAAAGCACCCCGGTCGGTTTGCCACTTTGGGAGGGGGCATATTCTTAGGAATATGCCTCCACGTATGCCCTAGGTTGAAACCGAGCCTCCCCTATAAAAGGGGGGCTAGGGTTTCAGTAGAGGTGGTTGGATTTTCTGGACAATTCAGTTAAGGTCTAGGGTTTGAGGTGAGGTCTGTAGGTGAGAGTAAGAGAGCTTCTTCTTCCTCCTCTCGCCAATACAGCTCTAGGAGCACTTGTAACCTTGGAAGAAGATCAATATGAGTTTTGGTGTGGAGAATCACTTCGCTATCCCTCCCTGGATTCCCCTGGCGCATATTAGTCCCCACCTTCTGCCTATACATGGCATCTGCTGTGACACCACCACGACATTGTTTGACATGCGCTTCTTCTCCACCTCGATGTTTTTGGCTTCATCGAGGAGTTGTTGACGACGCGCTTCTAGGGCTTGGGCCCTTTCGTCCAGCTCATCTGCGGTAAGTTCTGCAGCTGTAGGGATAGGTGTGGTTAATGCGGCATCGATGAGTTTACGCGCACCTTCAGTGATCACGTGCCTATCCACCGATGCTTCTTTTTTTGGCTCGTCTGGGATAAGTGCTCCATCCGAGTCTTCCTTGTATTCCTCGGCAATCACTTCCTCTGTCAGAGGGTCTTTTGCCGGGGTCTTGTTCTTCTTGTTCTTCTTCTTTGCCCTCTTGGCAGCGCCGGTAGCAAAGACGGTTTTGGGTCCGTTTCCCGGAGTCAAGCTCTGAGCGATACTTTCGGACATCTAGAGTTCGGGATTGTCTCCGATCTCCATATCATCCTGCGCTTTGGGAGAGTGTTCCCCGGATCCTTCGTCCATGGCTTCTCCGTCTTCTGCAGCTTTGGAGTTGTACTCCTCGTCATATTGCACGAAGAACTTTCAGAAATCTGCCAACGTCATGGACTCATCCGAGGATGCGGGAACGTCGGTGTTTGTTCCAATTGCCTCTAGCACCGAGTCAGTGTTTTCTCCAGCATCGGCGGAGCCGGATCCAGATCCAACGTATCCAATGAAGTGCGATGTGTGCTTCCTGAGGTACCTGAGGAAAGGCCTGTCTGTCCCGGCATCGTCAGAGACGGAATCAGTGCTGTTGATATGCTCCTCCTGGATTTCGACTTCCACGGGTGGGTCGATCTGGGATCCGCTTCTCTAGGGAGATCCACTCCAGATTCGACTTGGTCCGCGAGATTTTCTTCAGGCTCGGATTTCTCCACTATCTCCGCAACTGGTGCGGGCTGGGTGGGATTAGGGTTTTCTGAGATCCAGAACTCTGCCGCCTCCGCGGACAAAGGGGACCCAGAAGTTTCTTCTGCCTCTATCATCACCGTTGGGGTGGGTTGGGCAGGTTCAGCGAAACCGATGTAAACATCGATCTCGCCAAAATACATGATTGTATAAGCAGTCACGGCCTCCCTGGCCGGAATCCAAGTCTCGTCGAGAACGATGAGAGGGACATCGCTGGCGTAGAGGATGCGACCGACGGCGATGGTCTCGCCGATTCCTATTCTTGCAGATTCCGCTCGGAACGTAGATCCGAAAGTCACTTGCCCCACGGTGGGCGCCAACTGTCATCGGATTGATGACAAGTACGCCATGAGGGGGTCCTTGAGGCATGCGGAAGAGAGGGGTGTGAGGCGTACGGTGTTCTGAGACGGTGAGCGCACAAGTTTACCCAGGTTCGAATCCGCCGGCTTTGGACGGACCCTACTCCTGCTATCAATCCAGTAATACGGCAAAGCCGGAATATGGGTTACAAGGGTTTCGCCTGTGCGAGTTCAGATTGTAGACTATTGGTCGTCCAGTGTTGCCCTAAAGGCTCTCCCTAGGACGGCTTATATAGATATCCGGCCTAGGGTTTACAGGAGAGATCAATCCGGCTACGACTAAGAGTTGGTTACAAAGTACATCTTGAACTATAAGTAACATTATGGGCCTAAGTCGGTAAGTCTTCTGGGCCTTCCCGTAGCCGGATGGGACTCCGTCTTCTCTCTCTAACTAGGCTGCCCGTGAAGCAAAGCTCTAACCCGTAGTGGGCCACCCTGGTCAGTGAGGAACGTTGAGGATACCCGGAAAGTATATCCCCAAAACTACCTCGGGATCCAGCCAGATCTCAGGCTCTTCTGCCGGCTCTTCCGAGTCCGGCCGCAGGTGCAATTCACCCAGGGGCCACTAGTCGTCTGCGGCGGAGCCTCCATTTACTCCCGCTCGCAGACCAGCTACCCAAAATTTCTTCTTCACGATACGGTGCGACTGTGGCAGCAGTCGTACTTCTACGTGAAGAACCTCACCAATGTCGACCGGATCAATCTGCCAGCCTTCCAGGACGTCGAGTCCAGCCGGCAGAACTAGGACTTGAAGTTCCACGGCGACAAGGCGGAGACGGACGAGCTGCTGAAGCGCATGCGCTCGCTCGTCAACTGCCGGATGACCGGCCTGGACGTCACTCTCAGCTGGATGTCCCGGCTGATGATGCTGTTGCAGCAGCGAGCACACAAGATGTGCTCCTACTCCGGCCGGCTGGACCCGACCCGGCTGTCGCGCCGCGATCCCCACTACCACAACCTGAAGGAGTGGGTGTGGACGATCACCAAGGAACGGCTGCCAGAGAACTGGAAGTTCAGCCTGGCGCCTTATACTCGGGAGAACCGCACGCCCCGGGTAAGCTCTTCTAACCGGATGCTTTTTTGGTGTTTCTTGTACTTGTTCTTTGTTTTCGTCTGGATGATCTCTTGTATTTGGCAGATGTTCCCTTGCATCATCCGCGAGGAGGGCGTGGCAGCCCTCGAGGAATTCACGCTCGACCTGCCCGAGCCGCGCGCTCGGTGGTCCGGCGAGGAATCAGATGGGGACGACAACGCCTTCCCTAGCCGGAATGACGAGCCAGCCGCCGACCCGCACGCGGTGGTGCACGAGGAGGAGGCCGCACCGACCACGGAGCTGGCGACGCGCTCCGCGACAGACGGGGAAGCGGGTGGGAGCGGCTCCAGCCGTTCCGGCTCCCGCCGCCCTGCGACGGAGGAGCCGGCTCCCAAGCGGAGCCGGTCCGGTGCTTTGCCGCCAAGCTATCTCGGCCGGAAGAAAGGGCCGCCTCCGGTTGTGCCAGGGTATGTTCCTTTTCCCCCCCTTTTTCTTTCGGCTCTTTCTGTCTGCTTGCCCTTCTTATTCTTTTTCTGACTTTGTTTTGTTTTGCTCTTGTCTTCTCCTCTTTCTGTTTAGCACGCTGGTTTCCTTCGGAGCCGTGAGCCCGGCATGCGCGCCAGCCGGGTCGTCGCGCCGGGCCCCAACTGCGCCGACCAGCGCCCCTCCTTCTGAGGCGCAGCCTTCGCCTCCTCCTCGGGTCAAGCCGACTACCTCCACCCAACTGGAAGCCCCCCAGCCGGAAGCGGGATCCTCCCAGCCGGAAGGCTCCGCCGCGGGCGCGCGGGGGGCTGCTGGCAAGGAGCTCGTCGTCGTTGGCAACGACAACTCCGACGAGGATCCCAGGGAGGAATTGCAGACGGCGGTGGTCGCGGCGAAGGAGTCCTTGGCCGTCAATGCCGTGGACGACGACGCTTCCTCCGCCGCCTCGTTGTTGGACCTCGCCGCCACGCTTGAGCTGGCGGTGAAGGAGATCCGGCTGCTAGAGGCCACAGCCGGCGGGAACCGGACATTGGAGCAGAAGCTCGTTGCCACCAACGGGACCTCCCAGAGTAAGTTCGCTTCATCTGGCTTGCCTTTTTTTTGGGGTACTGATAGCCAGTTTGGTTGCAGCCATCCTTGTGTGCGCTCAGCGCGAGATCGATCGCTTGAGGAAGGCAAACGACCGGCTGAGCAAGTCCAATTCTACTCTGTGGCAGCAGAACAAGGATTGGCACGCGAGGGTGGACGGTCTGGAGGCCACCATCAAGGAGCGCGATGCCTCACTCGCTAGCCGGACCGAAGCCTTCTCCCTTCTCGAGGCCCAGAACAAGGACCAAGAGAAGGAGATCAAACGGCTAGCGACCAAGGAGAAGGCGCTGGTGGAGGAGCTGATGCAGGTCGGCCACACTACCAAGGGTGAGTCCTTTTCCCATCTTCCTTTCTTTTCGGATTCGGTAGCCGGATCTGACTTCTCTTTTCTGATAGCCTTTTACCCCGACATAGACCTGCTGGCCTACAACCGGCTGCAGGAGAACTGGCCGGGAGCGCAGCCGACGGCCCAGGAGCTCGTCGTTCTCCTTGGCGAGGAAGCTGCCAAGCTTCGTCAGGCGGCGCGGGACGTCTTCTCCTTCGTGTGGCCGGAGGCTCCGGTTCCGGAGACAATGGCGCAGCTAGCTGCAAAGGTGGGGGAGGTGCCGGATGCGGTGGACCGGCTGCAAGACTTGGCGGCGCGGGCCGGAGCGGAGATGGCCTTGGCCCTCATGCTCTCCTGGTACAAGGACGCTCGCGTCGAGAAGATCGACGGTGGCTTCCGTGCCGGAGCCGATCTTGCTGCCATCCGTCAGGCCCATCCGGAGCTCCGTGGATCCGCCATCAAGATCGCCGACTACGTGGATCCCGACGAGGTGCTCACCGACTCGGAGTCCATCGGTACTCCTGATGTGGAGGTCCCGATGGTGCCGCCTGCCAGCGCCGGAACCGGATCAAGCTCCGCGCCCCCTCCGCCGCCCGAGGCTTCTGCTGGCCAAGATCTCCCTCGCGGCAAGGGTCCTGCCGTTTAGTTATCGCCCCGGGATGCCGGGTGTATTTGTCTTGTGCTACATACTTATGAACCTTGTCTGTTTGTGCCGGTTGTCTTTGACGTCGGGTAACTTATGGGACCTTCGTCTCTCTTTTGTTTGTCATTGTTGCAATTCTTGAGTTTCCCTTGACTTGTGTGCTTCAAATTTTCTTTCCATACTTCGCCAGTTAACTTTACCTGGTTTACTTCGCCCGGCTACACACTTTTAGTCGGGGGAACCGCACCTCCAGTGGCGGCGCGCGAGCGCACCCACTGGGTGTAGCCCCCGAGATTCGCAGTAGCTGGCATAGCCAGGTGCTTCGAATCTTCTTTCTTTCCCAATTCTTCTATCTTTATCCGACTAGACTCGTCTCGGTCGGTTGCTTTCGCTGGCTGAACACCTTCAGCCGGGGGAACTAACATTTCAGTGGGGGCGCACGAGTGCACCCACTAGGTGTAGCCCCCGAGATTCGGAGTAGCTGGCGTAGCTAGGTGCTTCGAATCTTCCTTGTCTTCTCTTGCTCCTGCCCTTGCCCTCACCTGGGCTCCGATCGGCCGGCTAAACACCTTTAGCTGGTTGGGAACCACAAGATTCCACTGGGGGCGCGCGAGCGCACCCAGTGGGTGTTGCCCCCGAGATTCGGAGCGCTTGATGAAGGCAAGGACTTCGAATCTTCTTTCCTTCTCCTGAATTCCGACTCTAGGTAGTCGGACAAAACGTACATACGCATACACACATGCCCACATAGGTTAGTAGGTTAGTCTGCCAAATTGTAGCCGGGAAACGGCTTGTTTTTTCGAAAAACTGGCTTGTCCCTTTCTAGACACTTAGTCGCTTTCCCGTGCGCTCTACTGTTTTCGCTGCGTCCTTGCCGGGCAGCCGGGTTGCGGTCCGCAGCCGGAATCGAAGGGAGCTGACAGTACATTGCACACGGTACTAATGGCTTAGCAGCTAGATTGGTTCGAGCTAGTTGCAGGGCCAGGGCACCCGATCTGTCGCGTCTCCTCCCCGTTTTTCGTGTGGGATGCGTCGGGCTTTTGCTCTTTCTAGTCGGACAGCCGGGCTATGGTCTGTAGCTGAGACGAAGAGTGGGCCTCTGACATCATCGCACAGTACTCAGCTAGTTTGTTGACTTAGCAGACCGGGCCAGCCGGCGAGCCCCCGGGTAGGGGTTGCCGGAGCCAGAAAATCATAACCGGAAAACGGATGCATACACATTTCTAGCAAAGAGCCCCCGAGATTCTCGTGGGGGTCCGCATTTTCATTCATAGGGTTTTCGGGATACATACACTGCCTGGCGATTAGGTGTAAAACGGGCGCAGCAGGGCCGCGTTCCAGGGACGCTCGGTTTCCTCGTCCGATTTGTCCATCTTGTTCTTGCTTGCTGCTGCGCGTCGATGAGGTAGTAGGAGTCGTTGGGCAGCGCCCGGCTGATGATGAAGGGGCCCTCCCAGGGTGGCGATAGCTTGTGCATGCCCTTCGTGTCTTGCACCAGCCGGAAAACCAGGTCGCCCTCGCGGAATGCGACTAGGCGGATCCGGCTTGAATGGTAGCGACGTAGTCGCTACTGGTACAGGGCTGATCTGGACAAGGCCAGCTCGCGGGCCTCCTCCAGGAGGTCCACTCCGTCCTCCCGCGCCTCCTGGTTGGCTTTTTCGTTGTAGAGGAGCTTGCGAGGGGAGTCGAACTCGATGTCGGCGTAGAGGACGGCTTCCGATCCGTAGACCAGGAAGAACGGCGTGTAGCCGGTTGACCTATTCGGCGTGGTGCGGAGGCTCCACAGCACAACCGGAAGTTCTTCGATCCAACATCCGGGTGAACGCTCCAACGGCTCGATGAGACGTGGCTTGATGCCGGCTAGCACCAAGTCGTTTGCTCTTTCGACTTGCCCGTTGGATTGCGGGTGCGCGACGGAGGCAAGGTCCAATCGGATTCCCTTGTTGCTGCAGAACCGGGCAAAGGCCCCCTTGGCGAAGTTCGTGCCATTGTCGGTGATGATGTTGTTGGGGTAGCCTAAGCGGTTGATGATGTCGGTGAAGAAGGTGACAACCGTCGCCTTGTCCAACTTCCGGATAGGCTTGGCCTCGATCCACTTCATGAACTTGTCCACCGCCACCAGTAGGTGGGTCATGCCCGCGCGTGCTCGCTTGAAGGGACCGACCATGTCGAGGCCCCAAACTGCGAAAGGCCAGGTGATCAGTATGTTCTTGAGTACCGAAGTTGGCATGTGCCTGAGCTGCCCGAAGCGCTGGCACCCATTGCATGCACGGACCAGCTGCTCGGCGTCCTCGAGGGCGGTGGGCCAATAGAAACCATGGCGGAATGCCTTGGCGACTATCGCCCTTGACGAAGCGTGGTGCCCGCACTCGCCCTGGTGGATATCCTTGAGTAGCCGGTAGCCCGTGTCGGGATCAACACATCTTTGGAAGATACCGGATACACTGCGCTTGTACAGCTCGCCGTTTATGATGGTGTACGTGTGCGCGCGGCGCCGGATTTGCCTGGCTCCACCTCGTCATCCAGAAGTTCTCCATTAGCGATGTAGCTCATGAAGGGCTGTGCCTAGGATGGCACTTCTCGGATGACGAGGACGCTCTTGTCCTCCGGTTGACGGGTGTCGGGGGGTCATCCGGGTGGCGTACCCGGAATAGCAGCCCCCGAGCCGCTAGGCGAGCCGGTAGCCCTTGGGTCTTGCGAGCCAGAAGGCGCTACCTGGCCGGAATTGGTGTGGGTCTTCTTCTTTGGCGGCTCTGCCGGCTCCGCTCCCGCCGTTCCGTCAGCCGGAACGGTTCCTGCCCAGACAATGGAGTCCGATTCTGGCAACGGGTTGATGGATGGCTTGCACAGGTGCTCCAAGGAGACCCCGGGTGGGATGGCCTGCCTGGTGGAGCCGATCTTGGAGAGCCCATCGGCTGCCTCGTGGTTGACGCGGGGGATGTGGTGAAATTCGCACCCGTCGAAGGAGGCGCTGAGCTTCTGGATGTGGAACCGGTAGAGAGCCATGTTTGCGTCTCTGGCGTCCCATTCTCCGGATGCCTGCTGCACCACCAAGTCCGAATCACCGAAGCACAGGATCCGGTTGACACCGATCTCCTTGGCCAGCCAGAGCCCGTGCGCCAGTGCCTCGTATTCGGCTACGTTGTTGGAGGCCTTGAAGTGGATCTGCAGCACGTACTCCAGCCGGTCCCCCTTGGGCGAGGTGAGCACGATGCCGGCTCCCAAGCCCCCGAGCATCTTCGACCCGTCAAAGTGCATCCGCCAATGGTCCGAATCCGGAACCGGTGGGAGTACTGGGTCTCGGCCCAGTCGACGCAGAAGTCCGCCAACGCCTGTGACTTGATCGTGAGCCGGGGCTCATATTGGATTGAGTAGGAGGCAAGCTCGATGTCCCACTTGGTGACTCGGCCGGTGGCGTCCTTGTTGCCAATGATTTCCGAAAGGGGTGTAGTGCACACGACCTTAATCGGATGCTCTTGGAAGTAGTGCTTGAGCTTCTTGCATGCCAGGTACATGCCGTAGCACATCTTCTGGTAGTGGGGGTAGTTCTGCTTGGAGAGGGAGAGAACCTCGCTGAGGTAGTAGTCGGGTCTCTGAACCGGCTGAGCCTTGCCTTCCTCGGGGCGCTCCACCACCAGGACTATGCTGACGACCCGGCTGATGGCTGCTATATAGAGCAACATTGGTTCCTTACTAGCCGGCGTGGCTAGAACCGGTGCTGTGGATAGCATGCGCTTGAGGTCATGAAACGCGGCGTCGGCTTGTGAAGTCCAGGAGAACTTGTCCGTCTTCTTCATCAGTTGGTACAACGGGAGTGCCTTCTCCCCCAGCCGGCTGACGAAGCGACTGAGGGAAGCCAGGCATCCGGTGAACTTCTGGACTCCAAGCAGGTTCCTGGGCGGCTGCATCCTCTCGATGGCTGCAATCTTCTCCGGATTCGCCTCGATACCTCGTTGCGAAACGAGGAAACCGAGGAGCTGGCCGGACAGTACTCCAAAGACGCACTTCTCTGGGTTCAGCTTCATCCGGTACTGGCGGAGTTTGCCAAATGTTTCTCCCAGGTCCTCGAGGAGGGTGCACTTCTCCTTGGTCTTAATGACCACGTCATCCACGTAAGCGTGCACGTTTCAGACTATCTGCGAGTGCAAGCATTTCTGCATACATCGCTGATAGGTGGCGCCTACGTTCTTTAGGCCGAAAGGCATGGTTACATAGCAGAAAGCCCCATAGGGGGTGATAAATGATGTCTTAATTTAATCAGCCGGGTTTAGCCGGATCTGATTGTACCCAGAATAACAATCTAAAAAAGACAACAAATCACAGCCTGCTGTGGAATCGATGACTTGATCGATACGGGGCAAGGCGAAGGGGTCTTTCGGGCACGCCTTGTTCAGGCTGGTGTAGTCGATACACATGCGCCAGGTCTTGTTCTTCTTCAGCACCAGGACTGGGTTCGCCAGCCAGTCCGAGTGGTACACTTCCATGATGAACCCGGTTGCAAGGAGCCGGGTGATCTCGTCACCGATTATCTTTCTCTTCTCCTCTGTGAACCGGCGCAGAGGTTGCTTGACCGGCTTGGCATCCGGACGCCCGTGAAGTGAGTGCTCGGCGAACTCCCTCGGCACACCCGGCATGTCCTTGGGGGACCACGCGAAGATGTCCCGATTCTCACGGAGGAAGTCGACGAGCGCGCCTTCCTATTTGCTGTCCAAGCCGGCGCCAATGGTGACGAACTTGGTCGGATCGGAGGGGTCGAGCAGGATCCTCTTCGTCTCCTTTGCCGGCTAGAAGGCTCCTTCTCCAGCCGGCTTGCTGCTAGCCGGAATGTTCTGCTGGGCCATGGCCACATTGCGCATGATCACGCGCTTCTCCTCGGCAAATGATGAGGGCCTCTGCCAGTTTGGAACCAGCTGAGGCGCACTCCATCGATCGCCTGAAGCAGCCGGCGACGGTGATCACGCCGTGGGGTCCCGGCATCTTCGTCTTGAGGTAGGCGTACTGGGGGATGGCCATGAACTTGGCGAGGGCGGGGAGCCCGAGGAGAGCGTGGTAGGACTCATCAGGTTTACCACCTCGAACCAGATTGGTTCACGGCGGAAGTTCTCCTCGGTCCCGAAGATGACGTCCAGCTGGATTTTCCCCAGCGGGGCGCAGGCTGGCCCCGGCAGAACGCCGTGGAACGTCGTGGTAGTCGGGCGCAGGTCGCTTTCGTGAATGCCCAGCTTCTCCAGCGAGGACTGGTAGAGTAGGTTGAGGCTGCTGCCTCTATCGATGAGGACGCGCAAGAATCGGCAAGTGCGCGCGTTGGAGATTATGAGGGGGTCGAGCACCATGGCGTAGCCCCCGGGAGTCGGTAGATGCTCAGGCTGATCCGCCCCGCTCCAGGTGATGGGAGTTTCTGACCAGTTCAGGTACTGGGGGACCGGAGAGGCGATGGTATTGACCTCCTTGGAGCGTCGCCTGCGGCTGTGGTTGTCGTCCTGCTCTGTCTCGAAGATGCGGTAGGCGGCGTGCGGCTGGGGGTAGCCGTTGTTGTTGTTGCCACCGTTGCCACCGTTACCATCATTACCGGCTCCCCTAGCAGGTGGTGGAGGTCCACCCGGTGGGAGAGGCGGGGGACGAGGCTGGTTGCCCTGGTCCTTTAGCTGGCGGGTCCAACTGCAGTTCCGGGTGGTGTGCGTAGCCGGCTTGAAGGGACCGCTATGCCACTTGCACGGGCCATCGCACATCTGGTCGAAGGTGAGCCATGGCTTCTGCCTCCTTGCTTCATTAGTCGGCGCGTCGGGTGCGCCCTCCACAGCATTGACCTGCCGCGCATGGTAGCGAGGCTTCTGCTGTCCGGCCTGGCGGTCCCCATGGAACCGGTTGTCGTTGCCGTGGCGTCTGGAGGATCTGGCTTCTCCAATCGGATTGCTGGGCCGGTCGCAAGCCGGCTCCGTGGGAGTCGGATGGTCGTCCGCGTTTACTCGGAGGGGCTTCTTCATGGCGGCATCTGCCGTGGCGTACTGGTCCGCAACCGTCATGAGCTCCGCCATGGTTTTCGGCTCGTCACACAGTTGCCGGTGGCGAAGCATGGTGCCCTCTCGGCAACCCTCGATGAAGAAACCGATGGCTTGGCTCTCCAGGATGCCCTCGCAAGTGTTGCGCAGCTCCGTCCACTTGGCGAGGTACTCGCTGTCGGTCTCGTGGTCGCCCTGGACGCACAAGGCCAGGTCGCGTGGGCACCCTGGGCGCTTGTACGTGCCGTTGAAGTTGCGGACGAACACCTTCTCGAAGTCAGGCCAGGCGTTGATGCTGTTGGGCGCGAGGCTAATGAGCCATGTCCTCACTGACCCGGTTAGCATGAGGGGGACGTAGCGCACAGTTGTGCGCTTGTTCTCGTGGGCGATGCCGACTGCCGTAGCATAGTCGGTCAGCCAGTCTTCTAGTTTCATGCTGCTGTCGTACTTGGGGGTGTCCCTAGGCAGGGAGAATTTATCCGAAAACGGCTCGTTCCGGATGCGAGGTCCGAAACAAACCGGACCGGTAGAATCTTTCTCCTCCGTGACGCGCGCTTGAGCGAGGAGCTCGATGCGGTCGCGGGCATCCGGACAGTCCAGGTTGGGCGCTCCCACCCGGCCCGAGAGACGGGAACCGGCTGGTCTGGGCGCTCCGGCTGGCAGAGGGGGAGGTGGCGGGTTGCTGTTCACCGTCTGCCCCTGGCGCGGCTGGCCCCTGTCGCCAGAGCTGCGACGCCGACTGCGGGCCCTGGGCGGCTGAGGGGAGGACGCCTGCTGGGTGTCGCACAGCGCGCCTCTGCTGTTGGCGGGTAGCCTGCTCCCCGGGGAGTAGCTAAGGTCTTCCTGCATCTGCCGGTTGGCACCAGCCTGCTCGTCCGCGACGCGGAGGAGCTCCTGCACGCGAGCGTGCTGGCGGGCTCGCTCCTCACCCTCTAGGCTGGGTAATTCCTCTGCCGCGGCTTGCGCCGCGCGCAAGTTCTTGATGGGCGTGCTGTAGGTGGGCCGTGTGAGGGCGGGCGTGAGGTCCGGTTCCCCGTCCTTTTCCAACCTACCGCCTAGCTCGCCGCCTCGACGCCGTACCTGGCCACGCTGGCTCGGCTCCGCGGTAGCCGGAGTGAGGCCATGCGCACGGTCGTACTCGCGCCGGGTGATCTCGAGCTGCTTGCGGGCTGCCGCTAGCTCCATGGCCTCATGGAGGAGGATCTATCTCTCCATGTTGAAGTTGGCCTCCGCCTCCTCCGGGTTATCCCCGAGGTTAACCGGCGTCAGGAGCCGATCAATGGCATCCTCCACCGGGTTCCGGGGCTGTGGGGGAGCGGAAGTTCTGACCTCGTCCGCGCCTCGCTCACGCGGCTGGCGGGGATGGGAGCTGGAACCGGCCATCATGACCTCTACGCCGCGAAGCGTGGCAGAGGTGCTGCCGCTCGAGCACGGCAGCTCCACGACAGAGAAGATTTCCCTAGGGAAACGCTCCGGGACGGTGGCGACGTAAACGGGGAGGTCGCCGAATAGTAGGACGGTGCCGTTCGCCGGGAAGGACGTTCCGGCGAAGCAGGAAGCATTGTCGATGACGCAGTCGAACTTGCCGAGCGTGAGCACCAGGCCGGAGGCCACGCGCTCACCGGCCGAAGTGCGGGGTCCCGTCCGGAACGTGACTCCGGTCGAAGCCATCTGGCCCCACGGTGGGCGCCAACTGTCGTTGTATTGGGTGGCAGTACCTGAAGAGGTTAGATAGAGGTGTGGGGACTAGCAGGGAAGCTATCGACAGCGTCCGCAGGCAGGATTGGATACAAGCGAGCGTAGTGGGACGCGAGAAGTACCCAGGTTCGGGGCCCTCGTGGCGAGGTAAAGCCCCTACTCCTGCCGGATCTGACTATGTGGAATACTCGAACTACAAGTGCTCCTCGAGCTGTATACGCTAGCTACTGCCTTAAATGCTGTAAGACCAAACCTTTCTACTGAGGCCTTGCCTCTCCTTATATAGGCAGAGAGGCAAAGGTCTCATTGGCCAGTCCGACTGGCGGGCCCCACAAGCGAGTCCCAGCCGACTAGTCATCTACAGTGTCCAGTATGGCTTGTCCTATCGAAGTACGAGCGGTATAGCTGTCGTAGGCATAGTGGACGCCGTGCGAGCCTGTCGTCAACACCGGCCACTGTTCCTGCGTCACCCACGCAAAGTCTTCGGTATGGCCGGGTAGTTTCTAGTCTTGTCACCGTACAGGGCGTACCATGCACTGATACACACGTCGCCCTGTCCCATTGATTGAGTCTGGCTACGTCGCCGTATCTGGCTGCCTCCTGTTGATTCGGCTACCGTGGATAGCTGGCCTGTCTTGCCCTGTCCGGCTGCATCTGGTCAGCCGGACGCGATCCGACTGTCTTGTTTCTTATTCGGTTGGGGTACCTGGGGATCATCCCCCTGACACATGTAATCCCTAGACCTCACGTTTCTAAATCACAAGTCGGTATAACCTGAATCTTGGGAAGACGTAATACCGTGGAGGCCGTGAAGCCATCCACAAGCAGGCCGCAATGGCAGGGCACGGTACCGGCCAACCATCCACCCCAAAAATCATGGTTATAGCTTCGAGTGCGAGAAACATGACCGTCTGGCTACGAGTCTAGCGTACACAAGTGAGTATGTATGCCAGCGACATACAAGAGTACATCATAGCTATTCCATCTAAAAGAAGTAGAAATATATTGCAATACCATTATGGCAAGATCCAAATTGTATAGATTGTAGTAATAATATTTTAGGATTATATCCTCATACATCACTCAAAAAATCATCAAGCGGAAGCGGAAACACAGATCCGAGTACGCATTAAGAGTCAAATCGGCATAAGATGCCATAGAAATAAGCACATTCCCGCCCACGGATCTTAGAGATCTCCATCCCCAGAATCTCTACGCAAGAGGGTCATTACCTCCATCATCGGCCTCATCGACGTACTAGCCTCCATAGGAGTATACCTGACAATCTAATCAATATTTATGGTGTGAGACCCTAAGGCACTCAAAAAGTCTTCATGCATCTAAAGGGATTAACCTGGGATGATCCAATTGTAGCGTCAGATAAATATCTAAACAGTTCTATAGAGACATGCTACAACATCCGCCGAACCAAATATAGATGGATGCTCATTAATTAGAAACCAACAATTATATAACCAACAATTATATAGGCGGAAGAACATCCCATCCGTAGGCAATTTTATTAACAATTCCATCTGGGTTGCACTAATTACTAGTCAGGTTTTGGCGAAGTTAAACATGGTACTTTAGTTATAGTTGTCTATGATCAAGAAAATTCCATAACCACAAACACGGCTTTTAGAAAGATTTACCCTGCAGGGGTGGGCAAAAAGTAACACACGCACGATCAACCTCGGAAAAACCAAATAAAAACGCAACAAGGCATCATGACAAAGCATTTGCAAGATTCAAATATGATTTCAGGGGGCCACCCCGTAAGCTACCCACAAAAAAGTCAGTCGGGCTCCGAGGTGGACCCAGGGTTTGTGCCAATGGTTGTAAATGCCAGGGAACCCGAAAGTGTGACTAGGCTTGTCAATACCACGAAAACATTCCACGTTCCAAAACAGTACATGTAAGCGCTCCACACGCAACAGTAGTTAATAAAGCAGTAAAGCATGGCAGAAGTACAAGATAGTACTAAAGTGTTGGGTTCACAGCATAGAAAACAAAAAAATTCCTACAATGGGAACTATACGCCAAGATCTATCTACTAGATACAAGCAACGGGTGGATATACATCCATAGAGAACTTACCCTCGAAGACAACAAAGCTTCGTTAACGAGTTGGAAGTCATGGATGAGGTAGTCGAATGCTTTCCGATCTCAAGATCATGTGGAAGTCCTAGCACCATAAATCAGCAGCGAATCTGTCCTCGCACACACGTTGCAGCCACCGAACAATCTCCACCTCCTCGCTCTAGCGAATCAGTGGAAGCAGCAACTCCTTCTAGACGAAATGCCATCAGGAACATGTATCTTGCTAATCCGAGACCATGGGGGAATATATCTAGAGGGGGAGAGAGATCCTTCACGAGGAGGTGTGCTTTGTGAGGGAGGATAGGGGGGCTTCTCCCCTCCCCATGGCTGGCGCCCAAGGGGGGTGCCCCCACCTCTTCCTCATTCATGTGGTGGAAGCTCCACTCACATAAACATGCCTCCACTCACACATCCACTCACGTGCATTAAATTTCCACCAAATTTAATGCAACTCTCATTTAATAAAACTCTTTTATTTATTTTATTCATAATTTTGTTAATTACTTTAATTAACAAACATTCACATAAAACCCCCTACAATATTTCAATATCACATGCAGAACCAATTTCACCAATTTCACCCGAAACAATTTCGGTGTCCATTGAAATAATTCCAGCGCTTTGCAATTCTTTCGTCTGAAACGTATATGCTCCAGATGGTGTTTGGCAACCCTTAAGTGTGTCACCCTATGGTTCACGAATAATGCAGACATGATCGAGACTCCTCTCAAATCAATAATCAGAAGTGGGACCTGGAGATCCATTCTGACTCCTGCACATTCAACGATGACTTCTGTGATCATGAGAACCTTTAACGGTAGTAAATTAATCCCTTTGTCTCGCGATATATTACTTGTCCGAGATTTGATCATTGGTATCCAAATACCTAGTTTGATCTCGTTACCGACATGCACTCTTTTCTCGTTCCTGTGATATAACATTCTAGTGATCACATCACTTGCTTGCAAGCTATTCTCAATGTGATATCACCGAGAGGGCCTAGAGTATATCTATCCGTCATCGGGATGGAAAAATCCCACTCTTGATCCATGAGCCTCTACATAACACCTTCGTAGCACTGAACCTACCTGTATAGTCACCCTTTTGCGGTTTGACGTTTGATGTTATCAAGATACTCTTCTGGTGTTAGTGATTAACATGATCTCATGATCTAAGGACTAGGATTACTTTTTATGATGTTATAGGAATATAAACTTAATGACTTTGATCATAATGCTATACTTAGAATGAATGTTCATCGCACCATTTCACAAATGTTGTGACCTCATTATTAACGACATCCAATGTCCATGATCAGGAAACATTGATCATCTTGTTAATCAACAAGCTAGTTTAAAGAGAGGCATAACTAGGAACTTTCCATTTGTTTATTAACCACACATGTATTAACGCTTCCATATTAACACAATTATAGCATGAAAATAAACATCTATCATATACTTGGAATACACATAATAACAACTTTATTATTGCCTCTCACAGCATATTACCTTCAGCCCCCACTTGCACTAGAGAAAATAATCTAGTTACATAGTGATAAATATAACATCCATGGAGTTCTGGTGTTGATCATGTTTTGCCCTAGGGAGAACTTTTTTCAACGGATCTGCAATGTTGAGATCCATGTGTACTTTACAAATCTTTATATCTCCATCCTTGACATGGTCTCGGATGGAGTGAAACCGGCGCTTAATATGCTTGGAATTCTTGTGAGACCTTGGTTCCTTGCGTTGGATATGGCTCCATTGTTGTCACAATAGATAACCATTGGGTCCAATGCACTAGGAACCACACCTAGTTCGGTTATGAACTCCTTCATCCAAACCGCTTCCTGTGCTGCTTCTGAAGTAGCAACATATTCTGCCTCCATCGTTGATCCAGCCAACACAGGTTGTTTGGAACTCCTCCAACTAACTGCTGCTCCATTTAAGAGAAATACGTATCCGGATTGAGAGTTAGAGTCATCTGGATCGGTGTCAAAGCTAGCATCGACATAACACTTAGCGACCAGCTCTTCTTCACCTCCGTATACAAGAAACTTATCCTTAGTTCTTCTTAAGTACTTAATGATATTGTTGACCGCTATCTAGTGTTCCATACCTAGATTAGATTGGTACCTACTAGTTAAACTAATAACATGTGCCACATCCGGTCTTGTACATAGCATGGCATACATTATAGAGAATATAGCTGAAGCATAGGGGATTTTATCCATTATCTCTCTTTCTTCCGCCGTAGCCAGACTTTGAGTCTTACTCAATGTCTTGACTTGCAACATTGGTAAGAACGCCTTCTTACTTCCGTCCATTTTAAACTTCTTTAAAATCTTATCAAGGTATGTACTTTGTGCTAACCCTATCAGGTGCCTTGATCTATCTCTATAGATCTTTATGCCTAATATGTATGACGCTTCACCTAGGTCCTTCATCGAAACTTTGTTGTTTAGATAACTGTTAACACTGTTTAAAAGATCTATATCATTTCCAATCAATAATATGTCATCAACATATAATATTAGAAATGCCAAATTGCTCCCACTCACTTTCTTGTAAATACAAGCCTCTCCATAAGTTTGGATAAATCCAAACTCTTTGATCACCTCATCAAAGTGGAGATTCCAACTCCGTGATGCTTGCTTCAGTCCATAAATGGATCGTTGAAGCTTGCACACCTTGTCAGCATCCTTAGGATTGAGAAAACCCTTTGGTTGTATCATATACAACTCTTATTCAATATTACCATTGTGGAATGCAGTTTTGACATCCATCTACCATATCTCATAATCGAAATAAGAAGCAATTGCTAACATAATCCTAACCGAATTTAGCATCGCTATGGGAGAGAATGTCTCATCGTAGTCAACCCCTTGAATTTGTCAAAACCCCTTTGTGACAAGTCGAGCTTTATAGATGGTTACATTACCATCAGCATCGAAAATCCATTTATTCTTAACGGCCTTTCGGTCGTGAGGTAAGTCCACCAAGGTCCAAACCTGGTTTTCATACATGGATTCCATCTCGGATTTCATTGCTTCTAGCCATTTGTTGGAATCTAGGCTCATCATCACTTCTTCATACTTCACTGGGTCATCTATTTCATCAACCATGAAATTCATAATAGGATTTCCATACAGTTCAGGAGCTGGATGTGTCCTGCTTGACCTACGAGGTTTGGTAGTGTTCTCTTTTGGAGCTTCATGATCATTATCATTAGTTCCCTCTTCATTCGGTGAAGTCAACTCTGGAACAATTTTTGGCGCTGCGCTACTTGCTGTTGTATGAAGAGAAAGTTCAATAACCTCTTCGAGTTCTACCTTCCGACTACACACACCTTTCCCGAGAAACTCTTTCTCTAGAAAGGATCCATTATTGGCAACAAAAACCTTGCCCTCAGATCTATGATAGAAGGAATACCCAATAGTTTCCTTAGGGTATCCTATGAAGACGCATTTTTCCACTTTGGGTTCGAGTTTATTCGGTTGAAGTTTCTTCACATAAACATCGCAACCCCAAAATTGAAGAAATGATAGCTTAGGTTTGTTTCCAAATCACAATTCATACGGTGTCTTTTCAACAGATTTAGATGGTGCCCGATTTAAAATGAATGTAGCAGTTTCCAGTGCATAACCCCAAAATGATAGTGGCAAGTCAGTCAGAGACATCATATAGCAAACCATATCTAATAAAGTATGATTACGATGTTCTGACACACCATTACGCTGTGGTGTTCCGGCAGGTGTGAGTTGTGAAACTATTCCACACTCTTTCATATGTGTGCTAAACTCGTAACTTAGATACTCACCTCCACGGTCAGACCGTAGAAATTTGATCTTTCTATTACGATGAATTTCCACTTCATTCTAAAATTCCTTGAACTTATCAAAGGTTTCAGATTTGTGTTTCATCAAATAAATATACCCGTATCTACTCAAATCATCCGTGAAAGTAACAAAATAACGATAACCACCCCACACCGACACAATCATTGGAACGCATACATCAGTATATATGATTTCCAATAAATCTGTCGCTCGTTCCATTGAACCAGAAAATGACGTTCTAGTCATCTTCCCCATAAGGCATGTCTCACATGTATCAAATGATTCAAAGTCAAGTGATTCCAAAAGTCCATCAAAATGGAGTTTCTTCATGCATTTAACACCAATATGACCTAGACGGCAGTGCCACATATATGCAGATATATCGTCATCAAGTTTAATCCTTTTAGCATCAACATTATGAATATGTGTAAGCATGACCATAAAAGATATCATTCATATAAATCGAACAACCATTGTTTTTGGATTTAAACGAATAACCACATCACATTAAACAAGATCTGGATATAATGTTCATGCTTAGTGCAGGCACCTTATAACAATTATTTAAGTTTATAACTAATCCCTATGGAAGGTGGGGAGGCAGCGTTCCGACGGCGATCACATCAACTCTTCAACCATTGCTGACACGCATCTTGACCTCACCCCTTGCTAGTGTTCGCTTGTTCTGCAGCCCCTGATTCGA
This sequence comes from Avena eriantha, assembly GCA_910589775.1. Lineage (NCBI taxonomy): Eukaryota > Viridiplantae > Streptophyta > Magnoliopsida > Poales > Poaceae > Avena > Avena eriantha. Next base: position 350,351,077 of record OU342741.1, read on the forward strand.
GTTACATATATTAGCAAGGGATCCAATATGAAATACCTAGATGCTACTGCGAGTACTAGTCAAGTACACATACATAACATGTATATCATATATACCTTTGTTTTCCTTGCCGGCCTTCTTGTCTGCTAAGTACTTGGGGCAGTTGCACTTCCAATGGTCGGTCCCCTTGCAATAGTAGCACTCGGTATCAGACTTAGGGCCAGCTCGGGATTTCTTTTCAGGTGCGGCAACAGATTTTCCACCCTTCTTTCCCTTTCGCTTTCCCTTCTTGTCTTTCTTGAAACTAGTGGTCTTATTGATCATCAACACTTGATGTTCTTTCTTGATCTCTACCTATGCAGTCTTAAGCATTGACAGAAGCTCGGGGAGAGACGTCTTCATGCCCTGCATATTGTAGTTCATCATGAAGCTCTTGTAGCTAGGTGGGAGAGATTGGAGAACACGATGTATGCCTAAGTCAATGGGAATCGTTATTCCCATGGACACAAGCCTATCGGCGTACCCAGATATTTTGAGTACGTGCTTGCTAACAGAGATGTTCTCTTACATCATGCATCTAAAGAGCTTTACAGAAGCATTATAACTCTCTACGGCAGCATGGGTATCGGAAATCATTTTCAATGCTCCCATGGTATCAAAGGCATTGTTGTTTTCGAAACGCTTTCGAAGTTCTGGCTCTAGCCCATACAATATGCCGCAATGAACTAATTTGTGGTCATCTTGGCGAGTCAGATAGACGTTCTTTTCCTCGTCAGGGGCATTAGGATCTAGTGGGGGCCTAGCGATGCTTCTAGCACATACAGATTGTGTCCAGCATTGAGGAGAATCCTCAAGTTCATGGCCCAGTCGGTAAAGTTGCTACCATTCGTTGCAAGTTTCTATTCCTCCATGAACACATTAACATTAAAAGTAGGTGGTGCCATTTACAATAGAATTTGTAAAGGTTAGACTAAGTCTATGATAGATCGAGTTCAAGTAATCCAAATTACAAATGAACTCCCACTCAAAAGCAATATCCCTCATGTATTTATGGTGATTTACATGAACCAAATCCACTACACCAAGTCCGATCATCACGTGAGTCAGTGTAGTTTCAAAGCCGATCATCAATATGGGCATCATATCAACTATATGACTCATGCTTAACCTTTCGGTCTGTGTTCCGAGGCCATGTCTGTACATGCTATACTCGCCAAGTAAGAACCTTAGTACTCGCGTGCGTAAAAATGTCTTACACCCAAAATATGATTGTGGATTCAAGTACACCCGATCATCACGTGATGTCTTGAGGCGGCAAAACATAAACGGTGCGTACTTAAGGAAGAACACATTTTATATTGATATCTAAATGAGATATCATCTTATAATGCTACTAAAAACGTCAAACTAGCAATATAAGATGCAAACATCATATGTGTAAAGTGGAATGATATGGTCCATGCATTTGATCACCATCATGTGCATCTTGGTATGATCTCTATCATTCCTTTGTGTGTAAGGCCAATGTCTATGGAACTTACACATTAAGTGTGTTGTAAGGCTATCTACTATACATCAACTTACAACATTACCATATCATGACACTAGCCCAGCAAAAATCTAAACTAGACGCCTCTAATTTATCCATTACAAGTTTTACGTGGCTTAGGGCTTTCGGAGATAGAACCGGTCTTACCTACGAACATGGAACCACAATGATGATAACTAAGTTATTAGAAACTTGTTGTAAATCACATATTGACTATAGTAGGAGAAACAGACACCCGCCAGCCACTTATGCAAAACTAGTTGGATGTCAGTCGTGGAACCGGTCTCATGTGCGAGGACATGTAAAGTTGGTCCGAGCCGCTTCATCCCACTGTGCCACCAATATCCAAAATACATGAAATAAGCAATAACATGATCATCATCGCCCACATATAAACATATGTGTACTACCCATGCAAAGCACCTACGCATAGATCAGGCTCTGATACCACTGTTGGGTTCGTAGCATAGAAAACAAAAAAAATCTACGATGGGAACTATAAGCCAAGATCTATCTACTAGATACAAGCAACAGGTGGATATACATCCCTAGAGAACTTATCCTCGAAGACAACAAAGCTTTGTTAATGAGTTGGAACTCGTGGATGATGTAGTCGAACGCTTGCCGATCTCAAGATCGTGTGGAAGTCTTAGCGCTACAAATCAACAGCGCATCCATCCTCGCACACACGTTTAGGCCACTGAACAATCTTCACCTCCTCACTCTAGCGAATCAGCGGAAGCAGCAACTCCTTCCAGACAAAATGCCACTGGGAACATGTATCTCGCTAATCCGAGACCATGGGGGAATATATCTAGAGGAGGAGAGAGCTCCTTCACGAGGAGGTGTGCTTTGTGAGGGAGGAGAGGGGGCTTCTCCCCTCCCCATGGCCGGCGCCCAAGATGGGGTGCCCCCACCTCTTCCTCATTCATGTGGTGGAAGCTCCACTCACATAAACATGCCTCCACTCACATGCATGAAATTTCAACCAAATTTAATGAAACTCTCATTTAATAAAACTCTTTTATTTATTTTATTCAGAATTTTGTTAATTACTTTAATTAACAAACATTCACATAAAACCCCCTACAATATTTCAATATCACATGCAGAACCAATTTCAGCAATTTCACCTGAAACAATTTTGGTATCCATTGAAATAATTCCAGCGTTTTGCAATTCTTTTGTCTGAAACATATATGTTCTAAATGGTGTTTGGCAACCCTTAAGTGTGTCACCCTACGGTTCACGAATAATGCAGACATGATCGAGACTCCTCTCAGATCAATAATCAGAAGCGGGAACTGGAGATCCATTCTGACTCCTACACATTAAACAATGACTTCTGTGATCATGAAAACCTTTAACGCTAGTAACTTAATCTCTTTGTCTCATGATATATTGCATGTCCGAGATTAGATCATTGGTATCCAAATACCTAGTTTGATCTTGTTACCAACATACACTCATTTCTCGTTCTCATGATATAACATTCTAGTGATCACATCACTTGCTTGCAAGCTATTCTCAATGTGATATCACCGAGAGGGCCCAAAGTATATCTATCCTTCATCGGGATGGACAAATCCTACTCTTGATCCATGCGCCTCTACATAACACCTTCATAGCACTGAACCCACCTTTATAGTCACCCTTTTACGGTGTGACGTTTGATGTTATCAAGATACTCTTCAAGTGTTAGTGATTAACATGATCTCATGGTCTAATGACTAGGATTACTTCGTATAATGTTATAGCAATATAAACTCAATGACTTTGATCGTAATGCTATACTTCGGATGAATGTTCATCACACCATTTCACAAATGTTGTGACCTCGTTATTAACGACATCCAATGTCCATGATCAGGAAACTTTGATCATCTTGTTAATCAATGGGCTAGTTCAAAGAGAGGCATAACTAGGAACTTTCCATTTGTTTATTAAACACACATGTATTAATGTTTCCATATTAATACAATTATAGCATGCAAAATAAACATCTATCATATACTTGGAATACACATAATAACAACTTTATTATTGCCTCTCGGAGCATATTCCCTTCATAAATCCCCAAACTAAATGTGGCCCCAAGAAATAAGATGTGAATCAAGCTCAGGTGAAGGGGATTCATGGGCCCACATGAGGATAGTGCGATAGTCTAGGAACAAGAATCAAGTACTTGGATCCTACGTGACACAAATGAGCGGGTAATAACCAAATAAAGCTATTACTCATCGGTGTCTCTTTCTTTAGTTATTCCATTATTACACAATTCAGTTGTTTTAGGTACCTCGTTATTCATCAGACTCGCACAAACCCTACACATGCAACTCTACGGCTCACATGACTCAAACAACTTATGTAGTAATGACTGATATGATTGAGGATACAAGCTTCGGTGCGGTTTAAAAGTAAAGGCTATGTAGTACTTTGGGATTGCAATTTAATGTGAATGGTGACACAATGATGCAAGAATAAAGATAGAGACATAGGTGCTATATGTAGTGCAAGCAAGAGGAATTGCTTGCCTGTTAGCTCAATAGTGGAATAACCGAGATCCGGGTAGTATTCTTGGGTATCCTGATAACTTCCTTGCTCGGCGTCTATCCGGAATAAGAACCAAACACACATAGGGCTACAATAAATAAATTGCGCAATCATATGAACATATGCAACAAGAAAAACAAGGTATGCCATGATTGAATTATGCACAATTACATGGTATAACATAGTATAGCATGGGTGACGTGTAGGAACAATAATAAATTATTTTAATTAATTATTTAGTCATATTTTGCTCCCATTAATCTTGCTACCTATTTAATATTTATATGATGCATGCTTCAATTGATATCATAGAATGTGTAGTTAGAAAGGGCTCATCTCGCTAATTCATTTAGACATATTATTTGTCGAATTCGGAATTACGGAACATTAGTTATGAATTTATTAAGAAATAGACATTTATTAACAATTAAATAATTCGAAAATTTTAAATGCCCATAAATTATTTTAAATAGCATATTCATATTCTTGGCATTTTTCTGATTAGAAAACATATATCATTTGTATTATTTGGAAATATGAATTAAAGTTATTATAAATGCAAAACAATTCAAAATGGATCAAAAGTCAAAGGTTTGACTAGCTGCAGTCAACTTTGGTCAAGTTTGAAAATATGTTTGAATTCGTATTTGAAAAACATTCATATTTCATTTTATAAGTTTTTGCAAATTCAAAACAATTTTAAAGATATGATTAAATTTGATTTAATTCGTTTTCTCGGATTTTATATGATTTAGATATTGGTCTCTGGATTTTTCTCACACTGGTTGGTTCTACTCCAGATCACAGACAGGTGGGGAAATGGCACTAGGGCCACTTTGCGCGCGCGGCCAGCAGAGCGGCGACACGTGTGTGGACCTAGGGACTGTGGGTTGGGTTTGCAAAATTGCAGGTACTTTTTTTATTAGAAGTGTCTAGACGACTCTATTAGGGAGGCTGGCAGGTGGGACCTCCCAGGAAACACCGGGTTGAGAACTAAAAGGTGCAGGGGGTTAAGTGCAAAACTGGCAGCGCTAATTGAACCGCATTGTTTATCGTCTCGCTGTTGGAACTGAAGAAGCGGCGACAGACAAAAATACAGGTGCCGTTGGGGATCAATTTAGGGACATCGGGCTTGGGCTAGACAGGTGGTACCACTGCGGTGACTTGAGGATGATGTTAGGTAAAGGCTGCGGCGCAGCATAAGCAAATATGGCTCGACACCGACAACCTAGAATGGGTGGCGCTAGGACCGGTATGTCCGTGTCGATAGTGGCACGACAGGTGGTGTTCTAGGGGCTTGGTTAGGATGGTCAGGTGGGGCGCAGCGAGGCGAGTCCAGCAGCTCAAACGAGCGGCAGCGAGGCTAACCACAGAGGTTGCACACAAGCGCAGTGGCTACACGCGGTGGCGTACGACAGGTGTTCGCCAAAAAGAATGGTCAAACTAGGAAGCGATGTAACCTGGGACCTTGCCCAGGGGACTCATATGCTCACCGCGGGCCTGATGGAGCGGTCGAACAGGCTCGGGGCGCCGACGATCTAGGACGATGCTCACGATCGGCATATGCTAGGGTTTGCTCGGCTCCTCCTTGTTCTAGCTGACATGGGGCTTCTTCTCCTTGATTCCATGTATAGGGCTACTCTAGCGATGCTCCTGACCTTCCTCAACAACCCAATGCTCCTCTACTCCTTGTCCCCTCGCCGAAATAGATAGTGCACTACAAGGAATCTGGCTATATATGACCCTCTATTTTGGTCACAGAATCGTCATAGTAGTCTATTTATGATGATTCTATGACTATTTTGAGATCGTCGAAGGCTGAGCGTCGCAAATGAACTATAACAGTGTTTCTAATAAAATCGTCATAACCGTCTATGACGATATTGGATCGTCATAACGTCTATGACGATTCAATATCATCACGGGCCATCTAGCTAGGCCATGTCAGATCCTACGTGGCAAAATTGTGACGAAATTAAATCGTCTTAAATCGAAATCAGCACAATCCATTTTTGGGTTCCACATGGGCTCAGCCCAACTATTCTGGATTGTTTTTCATGTCAAATCTGGTCAGCTACATGGGCCAAGCTCAGCATTCTGGCATTTTAATTTTCTTTGCATTGGCCTTTTATATGGACAGATTCTTACTTTCGGCCTTCTTATTTTGGGATGGTCCCACCAGTAACAGGGGTCCCAGTTGTCAGTTTACACAATTCATAGGGTTTCACTTGTTAGTGTCCATTTTCTCACATTTTCACAATAATTAAACAGAAAATAATTTAATCAAGACCAACATAATAAACGAATTACTTTGATTTAAATAGGTCACATTCACAAATAATATTTCGGATAACATCTGCACATTACAATCACACACAGTTCACATCAGGTGGAGTACAAAAATACAATAAAACATTCAGAAAGTATACAAGCTAGCTATTTTGATATTTCGGAACTTCATACTTGCTCTTTCTCTAACTTATTCAGCGTGTACCTGTAGTCCAACAAAAAGGAAATTAGGCCTTGATGAGCTATTTAGATAAACACACTGTAATTTGAAAAAAATCACTTTTGATACTACAATTAGGAGCAGATAAACTGAACCAAACCTCCTTCCAAAACTTTAGAAACATTCTGGAAACAATATATAATGATGACTATCGTAAAAACAAAGAACATGCAAAATTAGACTTGGTGAAACAAGATTGCCAAGCTTCTGCTAACGAAAATGAGCAAAAGGAACAATAGTATTGTGTGATGAAGCTATTACCAGGTTGGTAACATGATTTTAATAGTGAAAGGAAACAAGACAAGTAGCTGAACAATCAATAGCAGATCGAAGAGGACTAAACTATTCAATTTCTTAAGGATCCCAGGAATAAATATTGTAGTTCTACCGCACATTTAGCTCACGAGCATCACATTTATTCCGATGACACAAGAGTAGATAAACACTTCTTCCATAACAGCCATGTATCATATAATAAGTGGAGGAGAAAAGGGATAACCAGGGAACTTACATACACCGAGCTCGTGAAGTAGAGAAGTAGTAGGGGGCGAGGTCAGTAAGATCTGAAGACCTAGCCAGAGGATCTTGTTTCGTCGACCACTCCAAGTCAATGCTACTGGTGAACTCCAAGTTGCCTGCCTCTTCTCATCTCACATCCCCATATGCCAATGCAATTCCCTATATGCCAAAACACACAGGCTAGTATCAGCAACTATGCATCAATGTAAAAAACAACTATAGTTTGATGTATGCCAAGCCACATCACATCTTAAGGCACAGTCACAGTCTTGTTTGCATGAAAGATCACACCAAATTAAAAATGACACGGTAAATATGTACAAGAAACATTTAGGGAACCATAAGAACATGTGTCCAGGATGTTCAGAATACAGTAGAAAAAATAAAAAGATGCCACATTAAACAAAGGGAAATGCTACTGCCACTTATAGTTGTATTCATTCAGATGCTACTGCCATTTAAATTTAATATATATGAAGCATGTAGATAAAGTTATTTGTTAAAAGGCAAATCTCAACACCATGACCACTGTTAATAGGAGTAAAATGGGTAACTAATTATTTCTCTAATGGAAAATAGCTAAACTAATAGGTAATGAAAATTGTGGGCGCAGACGTGAACCGTGGCCAGAAAGGCAAATGCAAGTAATATGAAGACACCATTCAACATATATTATACATTAGTAATCCAAAAGGGAGTCATGACTCATTTCACAAGAGCGAAACAACATGATACGATCGCCAAACTTGATTAAACATTGATTCACCTCTTAAATCGCACCATGATCCATAAAACACCCTTACATGAAAAAACAGCGTGATAGGCAAACATCAGTTCGAAATGAAAGTCATAGAGAATGTACCACAAATGTCTGCCTAATCAGTTCGAAATCCAAACTAGAAGGCATCCTTAAATTATCAACTCAAGTCTCAAGTAAGATAAATGTCGAGATACTACAAAAAATGCAATCATCCAAATGAAACGTAACTAAGAACTTACTGTATTAGTTCACAAATAATTACAGGCCATTAGTCAAGAGTTCTCAAAAGGGTAATTAACCAATCATGATTGTGAAGTTCACAGAAACTAAAAAACAACTCAATAGTTTTTCCTGAGAAGATAGATATTCAGTAAATGAAGGTGATATACTAGATAACCAAATCATAAATTTAAGTTATGTTTAATATAGTTCAATGATGTAGCACCTAAGTAAAATCTCCTTGTAACATCAGAGGCTCAGCCGCAAATGATTTCACATGTAACCACCATTTAACTAGAGATCATACAACACAGAAAACTACCCCAAGCATCTCTAGAAACAAAAGATAAGAACAATACAGGGATCATATGCTTAGCATCAATTTTAAAAGCTCAATGTAATAGACATCAAAGAACAAATATATCTCTATGGTCTAAATGTTTCACATCATCTGCTGAGGAAACATCCTCATGTCAAGTCATCCTCCTATATTCTAATCTCCAAACAGCCAACAAAACTATTTGACTATCTTGAGAACGACAGGAAGGGATATACTATAGAGCAACTAAGCGAATGGAAATCAAACAGTGTGCAAGTACTACCCAAATTCATTGCTACACAAGTAGCATGAGTCCATGAGTCTAACCATTAAGTAGGTTATCACCAAAATTTGTGTCCATTGCTACTCCGATCAGATACAATCAATGGAAGCTTGTGAAAATTCGAGAGGCTCTGTACCTGGAAGAGGATGGTGTGGCGGGCGAGGAGCGCGGTGTAGCTCTTGCTGATGACGCCCACGAGCCCGCTGGTGGCCAGGTGCGTCACCGTGCCGATGTGGCGATGCTACTACTCTAGTTGGCGCATAGCCACAACAGCCCGGCCTCCATCCACAACCATGCCACCCACCCTCACCTCTGTCTGCATCAGCGGCAGGTCACCCACGCCCACCCAGCGCCGGCCGCTGCTATTGGTGTCATCCCACGTGGCTAGTCCGTCGAGGCAGGTAGGGAGGTAGGGGAGGGGAGGTAGCAGGTTGGGGCGGCGGTGGCGCATCTGGAAGGTGATAGGTTCCCTAGATGGACCGTGGCTCCCTGGAAAGTGGCAGGTTCGTCCCCAGCTCCTCCACAGCATGGCGAGCGGAGAGCAGCAGCCGCCACCATTGTTCCCCTCCTCTCCAAGGTGACACAATAGAGGAGATGGGGACAGCAGAGGGGAGGAGGTCCAGGGAAGGGGGAGACGGGGTGGCACCGGTGTTAGGGTTTGGGTCGGGGAGGGGAATGGCTCGCGTCCGAGCCGAAGAGGATAGGGTTCGATCGATTAGGGCTTGCGTCGGGAAGGAAGAGGGGATCGAGTTGGGCCATGGGTGTTGTGGGGACGGGGGAGTGGGGAGTAGGGTGTGCTTCTTCAGGTCAGAGGCCAGACGTTGGATCGGAATTGAACGGTCCAGATCAGGCTGATAGGGATGATCTGTGGGAGACGGTTTTCTGTGATTTGATTGGTCGGTTCATAAAACAACTTTTTTTACATTTTGAAACGACCAATGTTCTGGCCAGATTTGTGGCATAGTTTGTGATGATGTACCCATATTGTGCACGCATGTGAATCTTGGGATGACGAACAATGTTGTAGGAGGAAATTTTTCTTTTCGTTGCATGGAAAATCCATTTTCCCATTTTCCGAGCACAAAAAGGGGGTGTTTTATGAAGCAACCACCAAATGATTAACTCAAAATTCTACCACCCCATTTTTCAAAAATACTACACCACCTTACATGGACAATGTCCCAATTGGGGTATCTCAAACCTTTTGTCCACCCTAGGCGAAAAAGATAAATTCCCGCCGAATCGGTATGAGGTCGGTCCGATTTGAACTACATGAACATGACCTGATGCCCATGATTTTTAGAAAAAAATCATTTTTAGACTCAGAATATGATATTTCTTCAGAGAACCAATGCAAGTTTAGCGAGGCTCATCTCCTAGCTAAGAACCTTCATGCCCGCCATTTTGACCATAGTTTGAAACGGGCATAAGAAATTCAAAGGTATGATCAATGTAAAACCTTCGCGTGGTGTCATATTATGTGACATAGTTTCAAGGAAAAATACCAACTTGGTATATTGATTGTATCTCTAAAAAACCTTCTAAAAATGAACTATCATGTTCGAGGTTTCATGGCTTTCAGGCCAAACGACCAATGTTATGGCCAGATTCGTGGAATAGTTTGTGATATTGTGTCAGTATTATGCACACATGTGTATCTTGGGATGGCGAATAATGTTGCAGGAGGAAGTTTTTCTTTTCATCGCACGGAAAATCAATTTTCCATTTTCCGAGCGGCAAAAACGGGGCGTTTTGTGAAGCAACCACCAAATAGTTAATTCAAAATGCTACCATCCCATTTTTCAAAAATACTAGACCACCTTACATGGACAATGTCCCAATTGGGGTATCTTAAACCTTTCTGTCCACCCCTAACAAAAAAGACAAATTCCCGCCGAATCGGTAGGAAGTGGGTCCGATTTGAACTACAGGGACATGACCTTCATGCCCGTCGTTTTGACCATAGTTTGAAACGAGCATAAGAAATTCAAAAACGGTCCAATCAATGCATGGTGTCATATTATGTGACATAGTTGCAAGAAAAAATACCAAACTTGGTATATTGATTGCATCTCTAAAAAACCTTCTCAAGAATGAACTATCATGTTCGAGGTTTCATGGCTTTTAGGCCAAACGACCAATGTTATGACCAGATTCATGGCATAGTTAATGTGTCCATATTATGCACACATTGGCATCTTGGGATGGCGAACAATGTTGCAGGAGGAAGTTTTTATTTTCGTCGCACGGAAAAGCCATTTTCCATTTTCTGAGCGCAAAAAAATGGGGCGTTTTGTGAAGCAACCACCAAATGGTTAACTCAAAATTCTACTACCCCATTTTTAAAAATAGTACACCACCTTACATGGATAATGTCCCAATTGGGGTATCTCAAACATTTTTGTCCACCCCTGGTGAAAAAGACAAATTCCCGCCGAATCCGTAGGAGGTGGGTCCGATTTGAACTACAGGGACATGACCTGATGCCCATGATTTTTAGAAAAAATCATTTTTAGACTCACAATATGATATTTCTTTAGAGATCCAATACAAGTTTGGCGAGCTCATCTCCTAGCTAAGAACCTACATGTCCGCCGTTTTCACCATAGTTTGAAACGGGCATAAAAATTCAAAAACAGTCTGATCAATGTAAAACCTTCGCGTGGTGTGTGACATAGTTGTAAGGAAAAATACCAAACTTGGTATATTGATTGCATCTCTAAAAAACCTTCTCAAAAATGAACTATCATGTTCGAGGTTTCATGGCTTCCAGGCCAAACAACCAATGTTATGGCCAGATTCGTGGCATAATTTGTGATAATGTGTTTGTATTGTGCACACATGTGCATCTTGGGATGGCGAACAATGTTGCAGGAGGAAATTTTTCTTTTCATCACACGGAAAATCCATTTTCCATTTTCCGAGCACAAAAACATGGCGTTTTGTGAAGCAACCACCAAATAGTTAATTCAAAATGCTACCATCCCATTTTTCAAAAAATACTAGAGCATCGTACATGGACAATGTCCTAATTGGGGTATATTAAACCTTTTTGTCCACACCTGACAAAAAAGACAAATTCCCGCTGAATCGGTAGGAGGTGGGTCCGATTTGAACTATAGGGACATGATCTGATGTCCATGATTTTTCGAAAAAAATCATTTTTAGACTAAAAATATGCTATTTTTTGAGAGATCCAGTGCAAGATTAGCGAGACTCATCCCCTAGCTCATCCAAAATGTTGAATTCAAAGCTCTAGTTTCAAAATCATTTTTTTAAAATAAGATATTATCCCTACTATGGACTAATATGAGATTAGTAAATCCACTATTTTAAAATAGTCAAAGTACTTTTTTAATTAACATCTTAAGATGATCTACTGAATTTTATAAAAAATTCGAGACAAAAATCAATTCTTTTGGACTTGTTATGAAAAAGATATAAAAAAATTAAGAAAACAAAAAACAAAAAACAAAAGTAGAAAAAAAACTACCTAACTAGTCCAGCCGAGATAACAACCTAGCCTATTGCGTGCAAGGCGAAGGCCCTCCCACCGCGGCCCATCTCGTTTCCTACCGAGGACCATTCTAGTGATAAATCGTGCCAGCCCAAAAGAAAAATTAAGTATATAAGGCCGCAGCTTGTTTATAGTACAAGAAAGGTTGGTTGGTTTGTTGGTAAGGGTCGCGTTCCGCTTGGTTTAGGTCACGGGTTTGACTCCTTGGGGCTATCTTTTTTGCAGAATTCCTGAAATAGCTCAAGAACACTGGATTTGTGGTCAAGTATTAGTTCACGTGTCATTCTAGTTCTAGGGAATTATGTGTCTTTGTTGTGCGGGTCCCACATGTTAGTTGGATGTGTGTTTCCTGGTAGATTAAATTGTGTAGATTTAAACAGTGCCACATAAGGTCATATTGACACATGGATATGACACGCAGTCTAAGTCCCTATTTCATCTTACCCTAATTTAGACGTTATGACGATTTTAAATCGTCGTAGTGAGCTATAAATAACGTCGTAGGCTACATCCGCTAGTTTATGACAATTTCAGCTAATGAAACTATGATGTTTCTGAACAAAATCGTCATAAATTTCTAAGGTTTTGAACCTCTTAAACGGCTTACGACCATCAGGTGCGAAATCATCATAACTTTATGATGATTTTGTTCACGGTCGCTATTAGAAGGTCATAGAATAACATATTCCTTGTAATGGTGGTCGACAGTGGCGACCAAGGTGGATAGGTAGGCTAGTAGGGGAGATGGGGAGGGGACAGAGGGTGCTGGGCAGATCCCTTGTTGGATCTGGACGATAGGAGTGGCTGGTGGCATGGTAGATAAGGACAGAGAGGGGATGCACATGGGAGAGCTCAGGTTAGGCATAAAGCAACCCTAGTTACTTTTCTTCTCCTCTCTCTCTCGGTTAAGCAAGGGAAAGGGTAACCAGGACAGGTGGGTTGGTGGCTGGGGTCATCTTGACGAACAATATAAGCTAGGAGGTTAGCTTGGGGAGGGGTAGGTTAGATGGCACCACATGGTCATAGCATGAGCCAAGTATGTCCAGGGTTGGGGGGTGTGGTGGTGGTGGTTTGGTGCAACCAAACCAAGAGGGAGGGCTCAGGTTATTTAGGTTTAAGCTAGAGGTTAGTTTTATCTAGGTTTCTTTTATTCCTTTTCTTTCTATTTGTTTTGTTTGTTTGTTTATTTTAAAACAAGCTCTTGTTTACGTCACCAAAAGAACAAGACCAAATATAACCAAAAGAAACAAAGATGGGGAAAGAGATTATCCATTTAGGCTTAGTATGAATTTGATCAAGCTTGATTACATTAAATTCAAAGAAAGCTTCTCACAAAATTCAAAGAAAAAATAGGAAGAAGGTGGTGGCAAGCTTGCATGTGCCATGCATGGGTAATAAATGCCACTATTAGTTGTGAAAACAACTATAATATCTCATGGGCATATATTCATACATGCTTCAAAAGTTTGAATTAAGGCCTTACAAAAGAAAAGGAAGCTTGTTTTCCCATATGGACTAAATAAAAGAAACATTCATGAACATAAAGTGGCCAAGCTTGTGTGTGATCCACTAAAAAACATAGAGCCAAATTATATTCAAACATGGTCATTTATTTAAATTCAAACCATATGGAAGCTTAGAAAAGGATTTCTACTCACATAGCATGCAAAGGTGGCCATGTGGCATCCCATACCCAATATTGTGAGAACAACATGTAGCATGTATGTGAACGCACAGAAAATAGAAGTAGATCCATCCCAACATATATGAGATAGATTTAAATATCAAGAGAAATACAATGGCTCATATATAATTAGAATGGTGGAATTTAGATAGAGCCAAAGAAAGGTGGTGGAGTATGAAAAGATATGCCCCCAACTCAACTTGGGTATCAAGCAATATATCTAGAACTAACTACAATATATCAAGGGGCAAATGTAATTAATAAAGCAATTGCATATGAAGAAAGAACCAAATGAAAAGGTGTTTATATGATGCTCAAATGCAATGTGGCATGGAGATATGAGCATGATATAATGATGATGCAAATGACAAGTATATGGTACCATTATATTTATTAAACTATGTAGCATTACAATGTTAGACAATTGGGATGCTACACTTCACCACCACCTTCGATGTAGACGTGGATGTGGTGGCCAATTTGACATGCTAGACACTCCTACATGCACCATTGATTGGTTACCCCGGTGTTCTTGTGGGGCCCCCGGATTAATCCTCCGAGAATCCCTGTTATGCATACAACCACGATCCCATGATCAGTTAGTCGTGGCACATAACCGACAAGTATCAAAGTAAACATCCAATACATAACGAATACGTGACATACCTTATTTGCCATTATGGCTATATCGATCAACCTCAGCAGAACTTCATTTAGCGTAGAGCCCGAGCCGTGCCTTAACCTACAGGCAACTGACTGGGAGAACGTCCTAGCTCGCATAGGCATCAACTCCACCTTCTTCTTGATATCTAACCAAGTTAATAGTCAGGGACAATGCCAGTGAGTACTTTGAATGTACTCGCAAACCACCTTAAGAGAATAATAATAACAAGAGGATATGCAATATGGCTGTGGTTGTAGAAGGCTCCAAGAGTGGTTCTTTTCTCAAATAATTTCTCTTGTATATATAGCATCTACATATCTTTGTTGAAAACTTTTGTAAACCATTTTGGAAACCTTTTTGAAAAGTTTTGTAAACACTAGGATTGGGGTTACCCATTTGTTCCCGTCTTCAGGTCGTCCCACGACCAAACTCCTTTCTCCTCCTTCCTACCATCCCATGGTTAAAACTTTTCTCCTTTACAACCATCCCATGGTCATAACATTTACAAAGCCATTTCTTTTCCGAAATCCTTTTTGAAAACAAAACCAGCACCGCTCTACCGAAGTTTGTCCAACCCGTCCATAACCACGGACACGGCTATTCGAATAGATTTACACTCTGCAGAGGTTGCACACTTTACCCACACCATCCGGGTACACTACCCTGATCTACACCGATCGTGGGTCGAGTAACTGATCAAGACTCTCCGGATGCCCACTCCAATATAAGTGCCTACCCTATGAGTGTTGTTCCCCTCAACACAAGGACGTCCTATATAGTTCACAACCAACCACTACTAGGAAACAACTCTTCTGTGGAGCATGAAAATACATCTTCTTTGGCGCATATCCTAGTCGCCACTGTTATCTCGCCACTGATATCTACTTCCTGTGGCGCATAACCAGAAAACATGCGCCACAGGACTTGGTTGAATTAGATTCCGTGGTGGGGCCCCCTCCATGTTCTGTGGCGCATAAGCAAATATGCGCCACGGAAGAGGCAACTTCTGTGGCGCATATCTCAGAATGCGCCACAGAACTTGGATCAACCTACCCTGGCTGGCGGGTCCCACCAATCTTCTGTGGCGCATACTCTAGAGAATGTGCCACAAAACTTCCAATCTTCTATGGCGCATGTTTTTTGGTGCGCCACTGATGTTTTCCTGTGGCGCATGGTTTCGCATATGCGCCACTGAACATCTTGTCTATCTATAGGCTGTTTCCTAGTAGTGAACCGGAGTGCTTTTTCCACTTCCCGAGTGTGCGCTTTCAATGAGGGGGTCATAGTAACGTGTGGAGGTCCGTAGACCCTTCGTTCCTTCTCCAGGTCGATGTCCCACATGGACTCTTACGTGAGAAGGCCCACTGTCCAGGGATTTTTATCCCCTGTAGTTGTTGCGAGGCAGCTTATACCGGAGTAAACAAACATCAAATCTAGCCCTGTCCCATTCCAGAGTAATGTGGTTGCACAGGGTTAAGTTGTTATAGCTAAACTGCAAAGAACCGGGTGCGTTTTCGTAAACCTTTTTCCTCCAGCTTTCCTTCAGCATTTTGTAAAACAAAAACCTTTTTCTTTCTCAACATCTCTTGGGAGGTCCCACCTCACCAAGGTTTTATCATAAAACATTTGGTAAAACTTTTTCCGGGGTCTTCGCATCCTCTAGCTTTACTTTGGCTAAAACAGGGGACTCCAAAAGGGTATAGTGTAATACACCATCTATTATACCAGGGACAGGTAGGTGTCACCAAGGGGGTTGTACTTAATAGTACAAAAGTGTAATACTTCGGGGGAGCCAAACCACTACCATATATACATCAACATATACTAAAATAATGCAATTTCATAAATAGTAGATAAAACATGCATAAGTAAAATAGTAGGACAAGGATTATGAGCAAGAAGGTGGCTTGCCTAATGATCTGCAATATGGCAATATGTCCCTGGACTTCTTCTTAGATAACCATAATAACCAATAATAATCTTCAACTTATTCTGGTTTCCGATATAATCGCAACTATCGTCGATATGGACCACATGCAAGCAAACAAATGACACAATCAACCCAGGCATACAAACATCAATACAATACATCAAACAAACATACCACCCATTACTCAAATTTAGTAGGTTTTGATACATTGAGTTGGTTGTAATTGGAATTACTTTAATTGCCCTTGGGGTCTTTGTTGTATGATTTATTTATCCAAAAACCACCTATTAAGGGGTTTGAGAACTAGGCTTGGGTCTGTATGATATCAATATGCAAAGATGATACCATTGAGTAGGTTTTTACAAAACAAGACCGACAAAAGTGGTTTCATGATTTTATCACTTTTCTTTAATTTCTTATTAATTTTCTAGTGATAAAGGCTCTAGTTTTAGGAAATAATTCACCAGAAATGTTCTGTATGTCCAAAAATTATTTTCTTGGGTGGTTAGGTAAGGCTTGATGTACTTGTTCACTGAGAGTTGGAATCATGTCAAAATAATTACCAGAATGCCCTCAGGAAATTCCCAAAGGAAATTCTGTGGGCTTTTTGTCTTTTTAACCAGATTTATTTTACAGAAGCTTTTGATATGATTCTAGAGACACATAGTAGGTATTTAGGATACCTTTCTATAGAAATTGGAATCAACCTTTTTGGAGTTACAGAACTACTGAGGTGAATTTATTAGTGGATTAACTCCACACAGATCAGTTTAATTCCTACGAAATCAACCATGGCTCATAAATTTTTGGGCTCCTAGGGTTTGATGGATATTGGTGTGCATGTGTACTGGGAGTTGGAATTAGGTCAATACCTCTATTGTTTTGACCTAGAGAAATTCCTAAAGGCAGATTATGGCTGTTTTTGTTATTTTTACCAATGTTAACACATAGTTGACCTTGACATGAGATAAATGCTACATGGTAGGCCTACGGATATACTTTCAAAGGAACTTGGTTTCATCCATTTTGGAGATGTGTAGGTCACTGAAGAATTTATTTAGTGCAAAAGACAAGCTTTAGTGGATTAATTGCCAATAAATAATGATAATTATTTTTGGCAAGGGACCGGTTCTGCATGTTGCACAAAACACACATGAACATGATAAAAATTCTATTTGAACAAGATACCCCATTTCCATTTTAATCTCTATTTAAACTAACCAAGTATAATAACAGATCTGAAAGAAGGAATTATAAAAGAAAAAGGAGAAAGAGATCTAGGACACGCTCTGGGCGCAAATGGGCCGTGACCGCGCGGGCCAGCCCAGCTTGGCATCGTGGCACGCGGGAGGATGAGGTTTTCGAACCCGCCAGGTGGGACCCATCGGTCAGCGGTAGCCGAGGCCGAACCGGTATGGGCGAGCGGGGGCCGTTGGATCGAAGGGAGATCGACGCTAGGGAGTCGTCGTCTCCAGCGGGACAAGTCCGGCGGTGGCCAAACCCTAGGACGGTTGGGGCGGCGCCGTAGCTCACCTGAGGCCATGGAGGGGCTTTGGGGAGGTTCCAGGGCGACGCGGTAGTCCGCGACGAGCCCGACGAGGGGCGGCAGGGCGCCTTTGGTACGGGAGGGTGGCTCACGCGACGGAGACCGAGGGTGGTGTTCGGGAGCTCGCCGGTGGCGTCGATAGCGGCGGTCCTGGAAGAGAAGAAGAGCATGGTCAGATGCATAAGCGTGTGGCGAGCTCGGTGAGCTGACATGCAGCGAGAGATGAGGAGGGAGGAGAGAGCTTAGCTCGATTTGAGGAGAAGGCCGAAGCTCGCTTCTCTCTCTCTCTCGGACAGAGTAGGGCAAGGGAGAGGGAGTGGGGGTGCTGGGGTGGTAAGAGAGAGCAGAGGGGGCAAATGAGCCAGGGAGGGGTGCTGGGGGTGGCCTCTGTCCTATTTAAATGGGGAAGGGAGATGGGGGTGTGCAATGTCCATTTTGGACATGGGAGGGAGGTGCTGGCCAGGGGTTGGTCGATCTGGGCGGTGGAGGGAGTGTGGTGGGTCTATTAGTCGAGCAGGGAGATAGGGAGGGAGTGGTGGAGCTTGCTGCTGCTTTTAATACCCAGATTTGCAATAAGTGTAATATCTTTCTCTCTCTCACACTCTTCACAAGCACATGGTATCCAAGGGGGCAGTGCTACAATGGTCACCACGACCAAGGGAGGGTAGGATGGTTGCTGTGGAGGATGGCTAGACAAGATTTGAGTGAGTTTAGTTTAGTTTTAGTTCCAAAGTTATACAAAGTTCAAATCTGCCATACTTGAAGATCAAGGTTTATTTCATGATTTTTGATCTTGACCAGTTGAGGTAAGGATGCTGGTAGATGGTTAGGGTTAATATGTATCTCTAGGATTTATTTCGGATTTTTTAGAAGATTAGAAGTCCACTTAAATCCCTTTATTCAGAAACTTCATAAGTGAATTCTTGGATTTCATTTGATATTTTTACATTGGACAAGGTGGGTTTTTGAGTTGAGATGGTCCCAAATGTGAATACACACTTGGAGGAATTTTCCCCAGATTTATGGAGGTTTAAAATTATTTAAAACTATTATTATTCCATTTTTGCCATTTGAGAAAAAGGGCAAAAAGAATTAATAAAGGATCTCAAAAATATTTATTTTTTAGATGGGAATGTAGGGTATGATATATGGATATCAATTGAGCCAAAAGTTGGGGAAGTGCTTTGGAAAAAACCAAACTTTCTTTTATGGAAGAAGTTTTGGGGATTTTGTCTATTAAAGAGATTAATTAGATTTGGAGCTATGATAAATATGGATAATATTTTATAAATCTTGATGATCAAGGTAGATTATGTATACAAGGTGTAACAAGCATTTACAACATTGGGATTGGAGAATCCAAGTTGATTCTGGTGAAAACTAGAGATTTAAGGATCTTGGGTAAGATTGTTTTCATGTCACCAAAACCTTGTTGGATCTTGGAGCTCAGATCTCCCCTTGGGGCATGGGATAGATGGATATATATACCAAGTGATTTGGGTCACCATGGTGTATAGGTTTGAGCTTGATCCTGCTTGAGCTCACCAAGACAGGCTTTCAAACTTTGAATAAAATAAGCCTGCCAAAGCAGATTATCAACTAGCCTTCAAAACCTTGTGGGTTTAAGGAGCACAAAGATCCACTTGGAACAAGTGAACTAGATATTGTTAGACCTATATGATTAGAACACAACCATGCAAAGAGTTGGTCCATATAAGGTTGGATGATGGTGTGAGCTTCTGTCAAAGTAGGCATGTTGACTAGATTTGCAGGAATAGTTATTTTCTTGCCTGCAAAACCATCAAGAACAAGTGGGTTGGGGGATGATCTAACCAAGGTAAAGAGTGGGCCTTGGTATTTGTAGCATCCCAATTGTCTAACAATTGCGATGCTACTAGCCTAGTCTATATATATGCTACCTTCCTACATATAATTGTTGCATCATTATTATATCATGCTCATGTCATCATGCCACATTGCATTTGAGCATCATATTAAAACCCTTTTCATTTGGTTCTTCTCTCATATTGCATTTACCTATTACTTGTAATTGCCTCTTGATATATTGTATCTGACTTTTGATATGGTGCTAGATGTCCAAGTTAAGTTGGGGCATATCTTTTAAATTCTTTCTATCTACTAACATGGCAACTCCCTTGCTATCCCATCCTACTTCTACCATATATATGAGTGTGGCCATCTTATTGTTGTTCTTGGTTTTAATTCAAGCCACCCATATAAATACAGCTCCAAATTCTATTCATACACATGCATACATATGGGTTTGATCTAGACCTAGATTTTATGCCATGTATCATGCCCTCCTCAATTCTTGTATTATTGCAAATCTTGTATTGCCACCCTTATCTCACATACACGCATAAACATTTTTGTTTTCACAAAAATGCCACATGCATGTACTCCTTTATTGCATGCAAAAATAAGCCACTCTAGTCACATAAAATAACAAGCCCCCTATGTGGCATATCTCCTCTTTTGAATTCTAGTGAGTATGTGTTTCATTTGAATTTGTTCAATCCCATCAAACCCTCATATTTTTATGTGTCTATGTGGATACCACATATATTCATATTTCCCCCCATCTTTTAGAATTTTTGCTTGTGGCCATCTACATACACCACATCTACTAATCCATGTATTTTGGGTCTATTCTTTTCTAATCTAAACCATCTACTTAAATCCTAATCCTAAGCTAGCTAAATATACCTAGCTAAGCTAATTTTCCTAACCACATCTGCCTTGGATCCTCTCTTTCCCCCCCTCTGGCCCATGTGCCCACCGAAACAACCCCCTCACTCATTCATCTCTCTACCCTGGCCCCCGCTCTCTCTCTCTGATCAAATCAACACCAATCGGCCAAGCCGAGCCGGGCATGCCAACCATGCTGTGCACCTGATCACCAACCCCTACTCACGCACCCTCCGGGTTGCTTTTCTCTGATCCTTCCTCTCTGCTTTAAACCACAGCAGCACCCATCCATCCCCAACCACTCTCGCCAGATCGAGATCGGGAGGATCTCTTCAACCTCCGCAAGCCACCCATGGACACCGTCCTCTTCCGCACCTGCCATGCCGCTAGCCACGGCCGTCGTCGGGTCTGAACCTGCTCGGGCTGCTGGAGCTCGGAGGAAGATGTCGGAGCTCGTCACCATCCCTGGGAACCTGCAGAACCAAGACTCCGCTGCCACGCAAGCCGGACGCCGCCGCGGCCAGTGGCACCTCGTCTTCGTCCGGGACTTCTTCCTCTCCGGTCGTGCCTCCCGTCGCCAGCAACATCGTGGTGAGCTGCCTCGCCACCCTCCTTCTCTCCTCTAGCTCCCTAGTTTTCCTCTCGCACTCGCCGACGCCCAGCTCGTCGGCCGCTCACCAGCACGCGCCCACGGCACAGCACATGCAGCTGAACCACCTCCGTTCCCCTCAAGTTTCCGACTTGTGCTGCTCGTCTCTGGAGACTCCCGGCACACCCCGTCGTAGAGGGATATCCCCTGAACGCATAGTATTCAATCTCGCTCAAATCGACCAAGTATATCTCTCGGAATTGTCTCGCCAAGTCACCATGATATCTCTGCATTATTTTTGGCTATTGGTCCGTCAGTTTGGACCCAACGCAGCACCTCTGTTCATCGTCGATTTCCGGCCGCTACAGCCCATATCTGGCAGATCTTCCTTACAAACTTTGTAGACCAATGTCTCATCTAGCTCTCGGTTCAAGCCACGCTCCAATCGACCACCAGAGCAGCACGAATTCATCTGGCGAAGAGGACCCGATCTCACTATCGTCAGAGACAGTTTTCTGTCGATCGCGATCTCGTTTTAGCTCTTGTTCTTCATCAATTTGTCAGCGATACGGTCTTTATCCGATGAAACATCCTGAACTAAAAGTGAAGCTCGTAATCTCCTCTACAACTTTGGTTTTTACAGAGTTGTGCGATTCGCAGTGGTTCGCTCGACATCATCTTCCGAAGATCGGATCGAGCTAGCAGTTTTTGTACACCGTTTTCAGTTTCTTCAGGCACTCCCAATCCAATCTGTAAGTTTTCCAAAAGAACCCCCCAAGGTTTAGACTTCTCAACCCACCCCCTTGAGCGCCGCCACTTGTCACCACCTCTCAGGCCCGCACGCGCAGTGGGCCCATGGGGTTTCTGTCCCAACCTGCCATTGAGCATGGGTATGGTTGGGTTCGGTGAGAAAAGCCCCGCGTAGAGCCGCTGCCCCACCTTGAGCTGAGTCAGCGACGGCCCCACCCGTCAGCGTCTCGGGCTAATTTCTCCTGAGTACAAAAAGTCTTTGTGATCTTTTCTAAATAATAAAAGTAATCCAGAAGTTGCAAATATGTTTTAAATGCAGAAATTAATAACTTTTTATTAATAAATCTAAATAATACAAATGATATATGTTTTTGAATCAGAAAAATGTGAGGATTTCAAATCTTCCATCCAAAATAATGTTTGACTATTTTAAATTTTCGAAATTGTTTAATTGCATTAAAAATGCCTTTTCTTAATTAATTAATAACTTTAATTCTATAACTCCAAATTTGACAAATAATATGTCTAAATCGATCAGCGCGACAAGCCAATTCTAACTATGCATTCCATGTCATGAATTGAAGCATGCATCATGTCATTATTAAAAACCAGAACTGTTTATGGCATTAAGACTTGACCAAATAATTAATGAAATGATTTATTCTTGTCCTCACACCTCACCCTTTCCATGCTACTGTATTGCCATGTAAATTGTGCATCATTCATCATGGCATGCTTGTTGCTTGTCGCATTTTATTCCTATGCTTGTGCACTTTATTTATGTTGGCCCTTGTTTGTTTGGTTCTTCTTTCGAATAGATGCCGAGCAGGGGAAATATCAGCAATCCCAGGAGTACTACCCAGATCCGTCTCTCGCTTCAACTGAGCCGCCAGGCAAGCACTACCACATGCTTGCATACATATAGTACCTATTGCCTCTATCTTATTCTTGCATCATTGAGTCACGATTGCATTAAATTAAATCCCAAGTACTGCATAGCCTTTACTTTTAAACCCCACCGAAGCTTGTTCCTCCATCCTATGAGCCATTACTATAGGAGTTGTTTGAGCCATGCGAGTCGTAGAACAACATGTGTAGGGTATGTGAGTGTCTGATGGATAATGAGGTACCTAAACAACTTAACCTGGGTAGTAATGGGATAACTAATGAAAGAGGCACCGGTGAGCAATATCTGTTATTTGGTTTTTTCATGCTCACTTGTGTCTCGTAGGACCCCGAGTACTTGATTCCTGTTCCTTGACTATTCGCACTATCCACATCCGGGAGGCCTTATGGACCCTCTTGAGCCAGAGCTTGATTTATTTCTATTTCTTGGGGCCACAAACTAGTTTGGGGTTTTATTTACTATCCTGTACTTATGCCATGCTTTACCGCTTTATTTAAGATTGTGCGTGGAGCACCTGTACTGTTTTGGATCGCGCCACGTTTTCGCGGTATCGACAAGCCCGGTCACACTTTCGGGTTCCCAGTCGTTTACAGCCATTGTCGCAAACCCTGGGTCCGTTTCGGAGCCGGCCAACTTCGTTGCAGGTAGCTTATTGGGGTGGTCCCCTGAAATATTTCTGAATCCTGTGATCACTTTGTCGTGAATGCCTCTTGGGGTTTTGAGTTGGTTTTTCCGAGGTTGATCGAGTGTGTGTTGCTATTTGTGCACCCCTGTAGGGTAAATCTTTCTGAAAGCCGTGTCCGCGGTTATGGATGACTTGGAGCACAGTTTCTCGATCATAGACAAGTATAACTAAAGAACCGCTTTTAATTTGACTAAATACCTGACTAGTAAATAGTGCAATGCTCATGGAATGGTTAATAAAACTGTCAACAGATGGGTTGTTCGTCTGCTTTCTCGTTGGTAAGCGAGAAGGAGGATGGATCTGTTACTTTATACTGTTATAACTGTTGTTACTAATTAACGAACATCCGTCTATCATTGGTTAGGCGGATGGTTAGCGAGTATCTATATACTTATTAGTAATATCTTTTGCTGCAATTGCGTCACCCCAGGTATATGTCCCCTTTAGAGGCATAAAGACTTGCTGAGTACCCCTAGGGTCTCACACGATAAATTGTTTGATTCAGATGAACATGTGTATTCGCAAGACGGATACTGGGTGGAGGAGACAGATGATGTTGGCAACGACCACGCGGTGTAGAGATTCCGGGGATGGGGATCCGCGAGATCTGTGGGCGGGATGTGTTTATTTGTGTGGCATCTTATGCCGATTTGCTTCTTATCCGTACTCGGATCTTGTTTTCCGCTTCCGCCTAATACTTTGATGTTTGATGTATGAGGAGCTATCCTAAACTATTATCTCTATCTAGGATATTTGGATCTTGCCGTATGGCGTTGCAATATTTCTATTTCTTTTAGATGGTATGGCTCTGAGAACTGTTGTAAGGTAGCTTGCATACATACTCACTTGTGTATGTATTTGATCTCTTCGCCTGTTGCCTACGCCGCTCGCTCTTGTCCTGATGTCTTGGAAGTGGTTAGGACGGCCGACGGGTCTACACGTGGGTGGCCCCTGGGCCCCCCGCTGTACTATTTTAACCACTTCTGGATCATCTAGGCTTGAACTTAGAGCGTAGGGTCCGAGGTTGTTACAGTATTCCTTAGGATGTTTAACAAGATGGTTCAAGTGTATTACCAAAAATGCATAGGGGTTGAGAAAGGGGGACATCCAAAAAGGTGATGTTGGAAATAGTTTTCCAGACTTGGCCAAATTTGGAAGATTTAGGGTTTTGACTAGAGTAAGAGAGAGAGGGCTTTTGATGGATAGCAAGATACCAAAGCATCCTCAAGTGGATGGGGTTGAAGAGTAGATTGAGTATAAGGGATCCATGCTTGATAGTGGTCTTCATTGACTTGGAAGCTTCTAGAAGGGATCACTTCAGAATTGATCTAGTTAAGGGTTTTAGATGATTACCTAGTAGCTAGGGATCAGATCCAGATTGTATTCTTGCTTAGGGTTTGGGGATTTTAAAGTTTCTTGATCCTAGAGGATGATCTCCTAGAGTGGCTCATACTACTTCCTAAGCAATCAAGTCAAACAGCAGATCAAGGCAACTCATCTTACAAACAAATCAACTACTACTAGGGTTACCATCAAGCTTAGCTTGAGGTAAGGAGGGGCAATTTTGAAAGGTTAGAGTTTGAGTAAGGTAAGAGTCCTTGGTATCCCTACCAAGATTACTAGGTTTTGAGAATCCTAGAGGTCGGAGTAGTTGAAGGTTCTGTCTTGAAAACATAAGGAGATCATATTATATATCTCTCCATAGTTTTGGTCAATAGAAGCTACTAAAATAGTTTTGTGTACATAAGCATCTTGGCTCATGTTTTGAAATGTCAGAACATTTGAGAATTTATAAAATGAGCGAGGATAGTTTTGTTAAATAGATTTTTGACAACTAATGTTGAGGTAAGGGGTATATCTTCTAATACACAATCATAAGCATAAACACAGTCAAGCAACAGGCAAACACTTCATCACTAAACAAGAAAAAGTTTTTGTTCCCCCTGATTTTTGCATTCTAGAAAACTAATCAGGGTTGCTGAAATTGGGATGTTACAGACCTTTCCCCCTTAAAAGAATCTTGTCCCGAGATTCAGGAGAGTAGGGTTAGGGGATTTAGAGTCAGGGTTAGCGCTACTAGTTTCAAGCGTGCTATCTTACAGACTCCATCTTTGAAAGTGACTACTCTGTCGATGAAGTTGAGCTTCAGTCTTCCGGGATGCATGGAGAGTTGAGCAGAGTCTAGTCCTGATTGCGAGGGATGACCTTCTTTTCCTTCCGAACTCTATATCTCTAGGGCCTAGACTGGTAAACTATCTCGATGCTGAACTTCACAAAGTACTCGTCGGAGGATAGAATCTACAGCTAGGAGTACCTCTATCTAAGGATTCACATCTCTTCCTTAGGGTCGTAGCATATCCTAATTAACAATGTTAGGGTCGGGACTCCTGAGTTTGCTTCTGCAAAGGGTTACCCTATTTTTGTGGGGAAGACACAGTCTTTCCCCCTTAGGATTAAACTGGGTAGATCGGAGAGTTGACATAGTCCTTCTTGGAGTCATAGATTTATGTTCTAAAGACTGTCGTCACTCTTTCTCCTAGCGTTGGAATCTTCCAATGACGTCCGCGAAGGTAGGTCCTATGGGGCTTATATACTACGATTATTCGTACTTAGTCTGTTGGAGCCGTTGGAGTATCACGTCCTCTAAGCGATTGGAACTGAACGGTTGGCGATCTTGGGGTCCTTCAGGTAGGTCTTTAGTTGAAGTAGAGAAGGGACTTCGTAGCATCTTCATCTAATTTCTCCTTTGATGACTCGCGAGTTGATATTTGGCAGGAATATGCCTGATCCGGGGATCTTTTCTGAAGTATCTTCTGGTAGATAATCTTCTGGAGATTGAGTGGAAAGACGTAGTCTTTCCACCTTAGAGCTTCACTAAGGTTCATCGAGAAGGGTCTGGATCTTCTATCTTGGAAGGCTGACTTGCTGTTAGTGGAAGGATATATCTTACCTAAATCTTGAGCTGAGATCTTCGAGCGACGCCCTACTTTATCAACCTTGGCGGGATGGTTTCCTAACGCAGCCTTTAAGGGGTTAGATCAAGGTAATTTAGCGGTTTACGACTCTTCTTGCAAGTAGTTAGTCAGGGTTGAAGCAATCAACATCGGGTAAGTGGTCATCATTTGCATATCTTGCGTTGCTTCTGCTTGATGGCGGAGTGGACTCATTATCTTCACGCTTCCTTAGCATCTGACTTCAGGGGTGGTTTTGACCTTCTAGGGAGGATCATTTCGTTAGTTTGGGGTAGGGTCGACTAGGTTACTTAGTCTCTTGAGGCGGTCAGAAGCTCTAATACACTAAAGGTTAGTGTGATTAGGTCTTCACGTCTTGTCTTGGTTGACTTATCGGGTGGTTTCTTGTGGATATTGAGGACCCTTCAGTGGTAGACTTCCGGCTTCAACGGGTTTCTTGCTGTAATATATCGAGGAATAAGGGAGTGTGGTGCTATTGACAAGTCTTGCAAGGTGAGTTTGACGAGGTATGTCGTCCTGCTGAGGTGAAACCTTTGAGTTGAATCTGACTTGACGATGTCGAACTCCTGGTTCTTGCGATGTTTTTCCTCTCATATACTCTGGAGGTTAGTCTGGGTCTCATTACTGGCAGCTACACAGGGGTTTCCTGAGGTACTAGGTGGGTTATCGCTCCTCGAGTCACATTTTTAAGGAGGTCAAAGCAAACCAGAACATACAAACAAGGCAAACAGAGCGAGGGGATCGCAATGTCCTCGGTAGACAGCACACATCAAGCAACATAGGATGCACTTAGGCAAGCAACCCCGGTCAACGCTAGGGACCAAGGAGCTAACTACTTGCGATGTAGGGGAATCCTATTCTTATAACTAATGACCCTAGATATCGTCTTTCTTCAGGTCGGAGTCACTATCTTGCAGATGAAGCCCTCGTAGTATCTTGGACACTTCTTGATAGTGCAACACTTGATGTCTTCTAATGATGGGGGTTCCGCTGGTAGAGCGATATTGTAGTCTCCTTAGGATTGCTGGTAGTTGCTTGTCTTCATCTTGTTATCATTGTCTCTACCGGGTTCTAGATACACGTTATTTGAAATCTGTAGATTTGAAGTTTGGACGAGAGTTAGAGGAAACCATTTTCGAAAGCATTTACTTAGAGTAAGAGAAGAAGTAGAAATTTTTGAATCTCATTGAGAAACTAGTTTTCGAAAGCCGGGGTTTTCAGAATAAGGTTCCTGTCTAACGACCATGCTAACTAAGGTTCTCCTACAGTTAGGATGGCTCTGATACCAAGTCTGTGGGGCCCCAGGATTAATCTCCGAGAATCCCTGTTATGCATACAACCACGATCCCATGATCAGTTAGTCATGGCACATAACCGACAAGTATCAAAGTAAACATCCAATACATAACGAATACATGACATACCTTATTTTCGATTATGCCTATATAGATCAACCTCAGCGGAACTTCATTCAGTGCAGAGCCCGAGCCGTGCCTTAACCTATAGGCAATTGACTGGGAGAACGTCCTAGCTCGCATAGGCTTCAACTCCACCTTCTTCTTGATATCTAACCAAGTTAATAGTCAGGGACAATGCCAGTGAGTACTTTGAATGTACTCGCAAACCACCTTCAGAGAATAATAATAACAAGAGGATATGCAATATGGCTGTGGTTGTAGAAGGCTCCAAGAGTGGTTCTTTTCTCAAATAATTTCTCTTGTATATATAGCATCTACATATCTTTGTTGAAAGTGTCTACCCTATGAGTGTTGTTCCCCTCAACACCGTGACTTTTTATATAGTTCACAACCAGCTGGAGCTCTTTTTCCACTTCTCGAGTGTGCGCTTTCAATGAGGGGGTCATAGTAACGCGTGGAGGTCCGTAGACCCTTTGTTCCTTCTCTAGGTCGATGTCCCACATGGACCCTTACATGAGAAGGCCCACCCTCCAGGGATTTTTATCCCCTGTAGTTGTTGCGAGGCAGCTTATATCGGAGTAAACAAACATCAAATCTAGCCCTGTCCCATTCCAGAGTAATGTGGTTGCACAGGGTTAAGTTGTTATAGCTAAACTGCAAAGAACCGGGTGCGTTTTTGTAAACCTTTTTCCTCCAGCTTTCCTTCAGCATTTTGTAAAACAAAAACCTTTTTCTTTCTCAACATCTCTTGGGATGTCCCACCTCACCAAGGTTTTATCATAAAACATTTGGTAAAACTTTTTCTGGGGTCTTCCCATCCTCTAGCTTTGCTTTGGCTAAAACAGGGTCTCCAAAAGGGTATAGTGTAATACACGATCTATTCTACCAGGGACAAGTAGGTGTCACCAAGGGGATTGTACTTAATAATACAAAAGTGTAATAGTTCGGAGGAGCCAAACCACTACCATATATACATCAACATATACTAAAATAATGCAGTTTCATGAATAGTAGATAAAACATGCATAGTAAAATAGTAGGACAAGGATTATGAGCAAGAAGGTGGCTTGCCTGATGATCAGCAATATGGCAATATGTCCCTAGACTTCTTCTTAGATAACCATAATGACCAATAATAATCTTCAACTTCTTCTGGTTTCCGATATAATCGCATCTATCGTCGATATGGATTCCATGCAAGCAAACAAATGACAGAATCAACCCAGGCATACAAACATCAATACAATACAGCAAACAAACATACCACCCATTAATCAAATTTAGTAGGTTTTGATACATTGAGTTGGTTGTAATTGGAATTACTTTAATTGCCCTTGGGGTCTTTGTTGTATGATTTATTTATCCAAAAACCACCTATTAAGGGGTTTGAGAACTAGGCTTGGGTCTGTATGATATCAATATGCAAAGATGATACCATTGAGTAGGTTTTTACAAAACAAGACCGACAAAAGTGGTTTCATGATTTTATCACTTTTCTTTAATTTCTTATTAATTTTCTAGTGATAAAGGCTCTAGTTTTAGGAAATAATTCACCAGAAATGTTCTGTATGTCCAAAAATTATTTTCTTGGGTGGTTAGGTAAGGCTTGATGTACTTGTTCACTGAGAGTTGGAATCATGTCAAAATAATTACCAGAATGCCCTCAGGAAATTCCCAAAGGAAATTCTGTGGGCTTTTTGTCTTTTTAACCAGATTTATTTTACAGAAGCTTTTGATATGATTCCAGAGACACATAGTAGGTATTTAGGATACCTTTCTATAGAAATTGGAATCAACCTTTTTGGAGTTACAGAACTACTGAGGTGAATTTATTAGTGGATTAACTCCACCCAGATCAGTTTAATTCCTACCAAATCAACCATGGCTCATAAATTTTTGGGCTCCTGGTGTTTGATGGATATTGGTGTGCACGTGTACTGGGAGTTGGAATTAGGTCAATACCTCTATTGGCTTGAACTAGAGAAATTCCTAAAGGAAGATTATGGCTGTTTTTGTTATTTTTACCAATGTTAACACATACTTGAACTTGACATGAGTTAAATGCTAGATGGTAGGCCTATGGATATAATTTCAAAGGAACTTGGTTTCATCCATTTTGGAGATGTGTAGGTCACTGAGGAATTTATTTAGTGCAAAAGACAAGCTTTAGTGGATTAATTGCCAATAAATAATGATAATTATTTTTGGCAAGGGACCGGTTCTACATGTTGCACAAAACACACATGAACATGATAAAAATTCTATTTGAACAAGATACCCCATTTCCATTTTAATCTCTATTTAAACTAAGCAGGTATAATAACAGATCTGAAAAAAAGGAATTATAAAAGAAAAAGGATAAAGAGATCTAGGCCAAGCTCTGGGCGCAAACGGGCCGTGACCGCGCGGGCCGGCCCAGCTTGGCATCGCTGCACGCGGGAGGAGGAGGTTCGAACCCGCCAGGTGGGACCCATCGGTCAGCGGCAGCCGAGACCGAACCGGCATGGGCGAGCGGGGGCCGTTAGATCGAAGGGAGATCAACGCTAGGGAGTCGTCGTCTCCAGTGGGACAAGTCCGGCGGCCGCCAAACCCTAGGACGGTCGGGGCGGCGCCGTATCCCACCTGAGGGCGCGGAGGGGCGTTGGGCAGGCTTCAGGGCGACGCGGTAGTCCGCGACGAGCCCGACAAGGGGTGGCGGGGCGCCTTTGGTGCGGGAGGGTGGCTCACGCGACGGAGGCCAAGGGTGGCATTTGGGAGCTTGCCGGTGACATCGATAGTGGCGGTCCTGGAAGAGAAGAAGAGCACGGTCAGATGCAGAAGCGTGCGGCGAGCTCGGTGAGCTGACATGCAGTGAGAGATGAGGAGGGAGGAGAGAGCTTAGTTCGATTTGAGGAGAAGGCCAAAGCTCGCTTCTCTCTCTCTCGGACAGAGTAGGGCAAGGGAGAGGGAGTGGGGGTGCTGGGGTGGTAAGACAGAGCAGAGGGGGCAAATGAGCCAGGGAGGGGTGCTGGGGGTGGCCTCTGTCCTATTTAAATGGGGAAGGGAGATGGGGATGTGCAATGTCCATTTTGGACATGGGAGGGAGGTGCTGGCTAGGGGTTGGTCGATCTGGGCGGTGGAGGGAGTGTGGTGGGTCTGTTAGTCGAGCAGGGAGATAGGGAGGGAGTGGTGGAGCTTGCTGCTGCTTTTAATACCCAGATTTGCAATAAGTGTGATACCTTTCTCTCTCTCTCACTCTTCACAAGCAGATGGGATCCATGTGTGGTCTCTGAAGAGAACACACATGCAATGACTCTAGCTGTGGTTAATGAGAAGAACACACATGCAATGACACTGGTGGATCCATAGGAGGATTGTGAAAAGAACACACATGCAATGACTCTAGTTGTTGTTAGTAAAAAATAACACACATGCAATGACTCTGGTGGATCCATATGTGGTCTCTGGAGAGAACACACATTTCAATGACATTGGTGGATCTATATATGGTCTGTGAAAAGAACACACATGCAATGACTCTGGTGGATCCATATGTGGGTTGTGAAAATAACACACATGCAATGACTCTAGTGGATCCATATGTGGTTTGTGAAAAGAACACACATGCAGTGACTGTGGTGGATCCATATGTGGTTTGTGGAAACAACACACATGCAATGACACTTGTTGATGCATATGTGGTTTGTGAAAAGAACACACACGCAATGACACTGGTGGATCCATGTGTGGTCTCTGAAGAGAACACACATTTCAATGACACTGGTGGATCCATATGTGGTTTATGGAAGGAACACACATGCAATGACATTTGTTGATCCATATGTGGTTTGTGAAAAGAACACACATGTAGTGACATTGGTGAATCCATGTGTGGTTTGTGACATGAACACACATGCAATGACTTTGGTGGATCCATGCGTGGTTTGTGCAAAGAACACATATGCAATGACTCTGGTTGATCCATGTGGTTTGTGGAAAGAACACACATGCAGTGACATTGGTGGATCCAAGTGTGGTTTGTGACATGAACACACATGCAATGACTCTGGTGGATCCTGATGTCTACGCACTTCTATTCTTGTAGACAGTTGTTGGGCCTCCAAGTGCAGAGGTTTGTAGAACAACAGCAAGTTTTCCCTTAAGTGGATTACCCAAGGTTTATCGAACTCAGGGAGGAAGTGGTCAAAGGTATTCCCTCTCAAGCAACCCTGCAATCAAGATACAAGAAGTCTCCTGTGTCCCCAACACACCCAATACACTTGTCAGGTGTATAGGTGCACTAGTTCGGCGAAGAGATAGTGAAATACAAGTGGTATGGATAATTATAAGTGGTAACGGTGCTAGAAAATAGCTTGATGGCGCGGAAGAGACTAAAGTCAAACTGAAATAAAGATGGAAGCAAGCAAACATGTAACAGATCTAGTTGTAAACGGTGTTTCAATGCTTAGAAACAAGGCCTAGGGATCATACTTTCACTAGTGAACACTCTCATATAAATATCATCTCCTTATGATACTACTCTGAACTACTCTCTGGTCGGACACTCTAATCCATGGTAGGGCTATAATAGCACACCTCAAAGTAAGACTTTCCCATCTAGATAACCCCACACTGTCACCTTGAGTACTAGATGGTTCAAACAAACACCACAATTTCATAAAGACATCCAACTCCAAATATAACTCATAACAAGTATTTGTAATCTCTAGCCTAAGTGCCACCATGGTGTGCACACTATCAACTTCACACACATGGGGAGAGCAGAGATCTATTAAAGCACTTGAGTAGCAAGGTAGATCTACTTGATTACAAAGCTCATGATCACAATATGATCATGCATAGAGAGAGAGATGAACACATAGCTACCGGTAGAACCCTTAGCCTCG
Source organism: Avena eriantha (assembly GCA_910589775.1). Classification (NCBI taxonomy): domain Eukaryota; kingdom Viridiplantae; phylum Streptophyta; class Magnoliopsida; order Poales; family Poaceae; genus Avena; species Avena eriantha. The sequence continues at coordinate 350,384,024 of OU342741.1, forward strand.
AGAGAGAACTACTCCCTCCTCATCATGGGAATCAGCAACGGTGATGGAGATGGCAGTGGAGATCGTTAGAAATGGCTCCGGGGGCACTTCCCCGTCCCAGAAGGGTGCCGGAACAGAGACTTTCTGTCCCCCGAATCTCCCCTTTGGTGGCGACGGCGCAGCGGAACTTTTGGTGGCTGGAGGCTAGACGATTTAGGGTTTTTTCATCGGGAGGCATCTTATAGGCGAAGAGGCAAGGTCAGTGGGTGGCCAGGGGGCCCACACCATGCCCTGGCGTGGCCAGGGGGACCCGCGCCCAGGGATGGTCTGGCCACCCAGTGGCCCCTCTCCGTCTTGTCTTCTGGCTCCGTGAATCTTCCAATAAAATATCGACTTTGGCTTTGTCCGGTCCAATTCCGAGAATATTCATTTTCTGACTTTCCTGGAACCAAAAATAGCAGAAAACAGGCAACTGGCACTATGGCATCTTGTTAATAGGTTAGTCCAAGAAAGTGTATAAAAAGTACTCCAAAGTTGGAACAAAACATAAGAAAGTAGATATAAACCAAGCATGGAACATCAAAAATTATGGATACGCTAGCAACGTATCAACATCCCCAAGCTTAACTCATGCTCGTCCTCGAGTAGGTAGCTGATAAGAAGAAAGAATAATTTTTTAGGTGACATGCACCATCATAAACTTGATCAAAGTATTTGTAAAACATTGATAGGTGGGATCATAGCACTTCAATCATAACATGAAAGACAAAGTTCTAACAATAAGACAAAGCAACTATGTTGCAACATGAAAAGCCACAAACAAAAGATTCATGAATAACAATGCTTTGCAAGCCGTTTGTTTGTTTCACATAAAGAAAACATAGCATAGTGGCATTCAGCTTGTCCCTCATAGAGTAGCAAACATAAATGCATAGGACACCTTCAAAGTTCATAAGAGTGACTAGATACAAATAGTTTAAGAACAAGCAATATCAAGTTATGCATCAATCAACAAGTCTTGGGACAATGCACATAGAACTAAGAATGGCCACTAAGCTCTCAAAGTAGGTGCATAAAGGTAGAAGGTGGAGACTCAACATAAAAGTAAAAGAAGGGCCTTCATAGAAGGAAGTAGGGATTCAAGTCTCATAAAGAGCTTCCAAAAATTATGGTACTTATTAGCTTTCAGCTCTCATGGCCCCTATCATAAGCATCTTTAAGGTGATTAAGGTTAAAGTGACACAACTAACATGATATCCTTGACAAGTTATAAGCTGAAATCTCATGCCCCTTACTTACGAAGACGGAAACTCATGCTACTCAACTTTAGTCACAAGATTTTGTCATTGTAAGTACATATGTATCATAAAGAACTGCCAACGGGGTACCCCTTGCACATGATATAGGAGCTATCCCATAATCAAAATGACAAGGCAAGCAGACAATGGGCATCTCAGCGATCTTTTTATTTGCTATTTGCATAGATTTTTATTGAGGATGCTTCATAGAGTGCTCATTATAGTTATGCTGCAAATTTCCACCATGATTAGGCATGGCTTAGGCTAGCGGCCATGGCGTTTCTCTAACACACATATAAACTCCATGATCTTACAAGTTCCCCTTTTATTTCACACCGTCGGGATCCATAAGCAAAAGAACATGATATCAACCAGATACAAAGTACCAATGCAATGTTGAAAGCGTTCCCCATGATACATGGTTCTGCTAACTTCAACTTATAAAGCGCAAGCATATATGCAACAAAGATGGACACAATGGGTCAAGTTGATGAAATTCAAGCCACTAATTTTCACATAACAAGTTTAATTCGGAAGGTAGATAAAAACTTGAATATACTTGGAATAGCAAATGCTAATAGGTAGGTACGGTGGACTCTTTGGAATAACTTGGTTTTAGGAGTTGGATGCATCAATGGAACTCATACTTGGTTACGGAGGCTAGCAAAAGACTGGGAGCGACCAACTAAGAGAGCAATAATTGCCATAATCATGCAGAGCGACAAAACATCATTGATTAAAGCATAAAGTGATATTAAAAGTCGAAAACTAAAGGATCATAAAGGTTATGGTGACTTTGGATAGTCATAACATGGTGTGAGCATGCGCCAAGTCAACCCAAATAAAGCATCAAAGGAGAATACCACAATACTATGCTTTAATATGCTAAAACAACGCATGATCCTTCCAAGGCACATTAAGCAATCTCAATTGTTTATAACAAGTCATGCTACAACAATAATCACTAAGCATAAAGCCAAAACAGTATCAAGCATGGCATGACGAAGCATAGTCCACAGTCAAAAACAAGCTCTCTTTACCACTTAAGCATGAACTTTCCTACTCTTTTCCAATCCAAACCAAACTATTTGAAAACCAATGTATGAAAGAGAGGGTCCAACCAATTTATTCAGAAAACTAAGAAAACCAAGCAAATTAAAAACCAAAACAAAAATGAAAAATAAGACGCTCCAAGAACAACACAACTGTGCATGAAACAATAAAAATGAAGTATATGGAAGGAACCTGGAATTTTTATTGATGAAGGGGATGCCTTGGGGATCCCCAAACTTTTACGCTTGTACCTCTTGAATATTTCTTGGGGTGACACGAGGTGGCATCCCCAAGCTTGAGCTTTAGTCCATTCTTCATCTCATTACATCATTCTCTCCATACACCTGAAATTTTTCCTTCATACAAAACTTCACACAATCTTTATTAGCAACATTAGTGCACTCAAGATAGTAAGTCTTTAGGTTCAGTTTCAACACCAATAAAACTTCCATTAAACACAAGCTACTGTAGCACTTCCCTCAAAAAGCTCAATTCCCCAAAAGAACTCAAAAAGGAACCAACAAGAAGCAAATGCAAATAATGGAAGAAATCTGTCAGAACAGACCAGCAGGTAAAAACCAATTTTTTCGAAGACCTTCTGTTGCTCAAATCGAAAAGTGTTGAACTAACGAAAGTTAGATAACAACCTGGGGCAGAAGCACAAATATTCACTCCTCAAAACAACGTACAGATATTGTACAAGAATTTTTACGGTGAAGCACATAAATCTGTTTCGAGACAACAACTTTCCCAATCATTACTTCTCTCATTAGAGGTTACTCTTGGCACAAAAAGCAAATAGAAAGGATAAGGAGCGGTTATTACTGAAGTAATAACTTCCAAGACTCATCTAAAACTTTTGGGATATCTCCCAATAAGTACTTTTCTTTAATGCCTTTAAGTTAGGCATGATAGTTTGAGAAGATGCTCACATAAGAAATATGAATTGAAGTAAAAGAGAGCATCAAGAAGAAAATTCAAAACAAATTTAAGTCTAACCCACTTCCTGTGCATAGGAATCTTGTAAAGAAACAAGTCATGAAAGCACAAAGCAACAAGCATAGGAAAGCAAAACAAGTGCAACTTCAAGACTTTCAACATAAAGAGGGGAAACTTAATATTATTGGGACACATAAAACCATGTTTCCCTCTCTCATAATAACTTTCAGTAGCATCATGAATAAAATTAACAATATAACTATCACAAGAAACATTCTTATCATGAGCCATATGCATAAAAGAATTAATACTCCCCACATAAACATAGTCATTCTTATTGATTGTAGTGGGAGCAAATTCAACAAAATAGCTATCATTATTATTCTCATCACCATAATCATCAAATATGGGAGGCATGTTGTAATCATAATTAATTTTCTCCTCAATAGTAGGTGGACTGAAAATATCATAGTCATCATTGCAATCATCATAAGCAATAGAATAGTTATCTTCCCAGGTGTGTTCATTTGTAAACATATCATCATTGGAAGGATCATGGATAACACTAATAGTATAGCAATTATTAATATCATCATTTTTAGAATTGGTACCGAAGAGATTTTCGATATCAAAGGTAGTGTGCTTTTCCCAATCATGATCACTACTATAGGTAATAGGCATAGGAACATCATCGAGTTCAGACTCATCAAAAACTATAATAGGAGCAACATGCTTAGGGGAAATACCGTTTCCTCTCTTGTTTTACTCCTCTTCTTCTTTTTCTTCCTCTCTTTAGGAGGGAGAGGCTTGAAAGGAAGCTTCTCCATATACCCTGGTTTATTGTTAGACAATAGAAGAAACTTTGGAGGGTTCTTTCTTTTCATTAATAAGATCAAAACACATATTAGTCCTGTCATATTTTGGTAAAATCTCATCTTCTATAATATTCTCTATGTAAGTATTTGTGTGACAATTATCAACACAATAAAGATGACAACCATGCATGACACTATTCATACCAAAAGCACTCATATCTACCAAAGAAGTTTTTCTTGATAATACTTCACACCCCAAAAATAATGTAAGTTCATCATGTTGATTAGGAGTGATCATGTCATCACAATACAAACTTGCAGTACTCATTGGATTAGAAGGGCTATTATTATGGCCTGAGCATTGAAAATTGAAATGACCCACTTCGAAGCAAAGTTCACATATGAAAGGATAAAGGGCACAAACCTTTTTACCAAGATCATTTAAAGCCCTATACCACATTCTAGTTTTTCCATTCCTGTGGGTGATACAATATTCTTCTTCAAGTTGCTTATTCTCATAAGGTCTATGTATTCCACAAAAATTAACATGCTTATAAGAAATAGTACTTTTAGAGGTTTGAGCATGTTTATTGCTATCATTAATAACAATTTCATTTTCCATGCAAGTGTCTTTATAAGGCTCATGATACATGTCCCATTTTTCTTTAGGAGCATTAATATGAGAAGCAAAGGTTCTATAACAATCAACAAGAATTTGAGGATCAAGACCATATTTAGCACTAAGCTCTTGAAAATCAATAGTTTCAGCAAAAGACTTAATGCAATCATACTCATAGTTTATACCTGGTTCTTTACCTTTGTTGTTATCCCAATCTTCGGTATTGATTTGAATTTTTTCAAGAATATCCCACTTAGCTTTGACCTCCTTACTTGTGAAGGATCCCTCTAGACAAGTATATAGATAGTCCTTGTAATGTCCTGAAAGCCTTGCATAGAAATTATTAATAACAATATTACTAGGGAGCTCATGAATGGGACATTTGAGCATTAGTGACTTCAATCTCCACCATGCTTGGGCAATACTTTCTCCATCACGAGGATGAAAATTATAAATGTAATTCCTATCTTTATGAATTTCACAAGGAGGATAAAATTTAGAGTAAAAGAGAGATTCAAGTTCCTTCCACTCCAAATGATGAGGATCATCTAGTAGCTCATACCACTCCCTTGCTTTGCCATTAAGTGAAATAGGGAATAGCTTCCTCTTAACTTGGTTCACTGAAATACCTGCACACTTGAAAAACTCGCATAATTCATGTATAAGGAGTAAATGATCACCAGGATGGACAGTTCCATCTCCAAAATAGCAGTTATTCATAACACGTTCAACAATTTTTATATGTATTTTAAAAGGGATGCTATCAGTATGTGGATTTAAAATATCACAAGTATCATCAGAATTACCACATATGGGAGATAAAGTATCATCAGAGAAAAATGTCTTCTTTAAAGCTGGGGAACTAAAAGGATCATTTTCATAAAAACTAACTTCCCCAAGCTTAGACGTTTCCATAGCATTAGTAACAAAGGTATTCAAAAGATTCATACTAATAACATTGCTATTAGCATGCAAAGAAAGTTCCATGGGTTTTTTAATTTTCTTTTTAGACAATTCAAGTTCTATCTTAGGAAAAATACTAAAAAGCTCTCTATTTTTGTTGTTGTTTTCCATTAAGCCTAACTAGTGAAAACAAGAAACAAAAAGAAAAAACTGCAGAATCTAAAGAAAATAACTTTGAGCACTCACACCGGAGGATTGAGTACCTTTTACCTTACCTCGCCGACAACGGCGCCAGAAAATAGCTTGATATCTACGAACTTCTATTCTTGTAGACAGTTGTTGGGCCTCCAAGTGCAGAGGTTTGTAGACCAGCACCAAGTCTTCCCTTAAGTGGATTACCCAAGGTTTATCGAACTCAGGGAGGAAGTGGTCAAAGGTATTCCCTCTCAAGCAACCCTGCAATCAAGATACAAGAAGTATCTTGTGTCCCCAACACACCCAATACACTTGTCAAGTGTATAGGTGCACTAGTTCGGCGAAAAGATAGTGAAATACAAGTGGTATGATATAAGACAATGGTGCCATAAAATAGCTTGATGGCGTGGAAGAGACTAAAAGCAAACTAATAAAGATGGCAGTAAGAAAACATGTAATAGATCTAGTTGTAAACGGTGTTTCAATGCTTAGAAACAAGGCATAGGGAACATACTTTCACTAGTGAACACTCTCATATAAATATCTTCTCTTCGTGATACTACTCTGAACTACTCTCCGGTTGAACACTCTAATCCGTGGTAGGGCTATAACAACACTCGTCAAAGTTCGCTTTCCCCATCTAGATAACCCCACACTGTCACCTTGAGCTCTAGATGGTTCCAACAAACACCACAATTTTATAGAGACATCCAACTCCAAATATAACTCATAACAAGTATTTGTAATCTCTAGCCTAAGTGCCACCATGGTGTGCACGATGTCACTTTCACACACATGGGGAGATTAGAGATCTATTAAAGCACTTGAGTAGCAAGGTAGATCTACTTGCGGCAAGCTCGGTGAGCTGACATGCAGCGAGAGATGAGGAGGGAGGAGAGAGCTTAGCTCGATTTGAGGAGAAGGCCGAAGCTCGCTTTTCTCTCTCTCGGATAGAATAGGGAAAGGGAGAGGGAGTGGGGTGCTGGGGTGGTAAGAGAGAGTAGAGGGGGCAAATGAGCCAGGGAGGGGTGCTGGGGCTGGCCTCTGTCCTATTTAAATGGGGAAGGGAGATGGGGATGTGCAATGTCCATTTTGGACATGGGAGGGAGGTGCTGGCGAGGGGTTGGTCGATCTGGGCGGTGGAGGAAGTGTGGTGGGTCTGTTAGTCGAGCAGGGAGATAGGGAGGGAGTGGTGGAGCTTGCTGCTGCTTTTAATACCCAGATTTGCAATAAGTGTAATACCTTTCTCTCTCTCTCACTCTTCACAAGCACATGGGATCCATGTGTGGTCTCTGAAGAGAACACACATGCAATGACTCTAGCTGTGGTTAATGAGAAGAACACACATGCAATGACACTGGTGGATCCATAGGAGGATTGTGAAAAGAACACACATGCAATGACTCTAGTTGTTGTTAGTAAAAAGAACACACATGCAATGACTCTGGTGGATCCATATGTGGTCTCTGGAGAGAACACACATTTCAATGACATTGGTGGATCTATATATGGTCTGTGAAAAGAACACACATACAATGACTCTGGTGGATCCATATGTGGGTTGTGAAAATAACACACATGCAATGACTCTAGTGGATCCATATGTGGTTTGTGAAAAGAACACACATGCAATGACTGTGGTGGATCCATATGTGGTTTGTGGAAAGAACACACATGCAATGACACTTGTTGATCCATATGTGGTTTGTGAAAAGAACACACACGCAATGACACTGGTGGATCCATGTGTGGTCTCTGAAGAGAACACACATTTCAATGACACTGGTGGATCCATATGTGGTTTATGGAAAGAACACACATGCAATGACATTTGTTGATCCATATGTGGTTTGTGAAAAGAACACACATGTAGTGACATTGGTTAATCCATGTGTGCTTCGTGACATGAACACACATGCAATGAGTTTGGTGGATCCATGTGTGGTTTGTGGAAAGAACACATATGCAATGACTCTGGTTGATCCATGTGGTTTGTGGAAAGAAGACACATGCAGTGACATTGGTGGATCCAAGTGTGGTTTGTGACATAAACACACATGCAATGACTCTGGTGGATCCTGATGTCTACGCACTTCTATTCTTGTAGACAGTTGTTGGGCCTCCAAGTGCAGAGGTTTGTAGACCAGCAACAAGTTTTCTCTTAAGTAGATTACCCAAGGTTTATCGAACTCAGGGAGGAAGTGGTCAAAGGTATTCCCTCTCAAGAACCCTGCAATCAAGATACAAGAAGTCTCTTGTGTCCCCAACACACCCAATACACTTGTCAGGTGTATAGGTGCACTAGTTCGGCGAAGAGATAGTGAAATACAAGTGGTATGGATAATTATAAGTGGTAACGGTGCTAGAAAATAGCTTGATGGCATGGAAGAGACTAAAGGCAAACTGAAATAAAGATGGAAGCAAGCAAACATGTAACAGATCTAGTTGCAAACGGTGTTTCAATGCTTAGAAACAAGGCCTAGGGATCATACTTTCACTAGTGAACACTCTCATATAAATATCATCTATTTATGATACTACTCTGAACTACTCTCCGGTCGAACACTCTAATCCATGGTAGGGCTATAGCAGCACACCTCAAAGTAAGCCTTTCCCATCTAGATAACCCCACACTGTCACCTTGAGTACTAGATGGTTCAAACAAACACCACAATTTCATAAAGACATCCAACTCCAAATATAACTCATAACAAGTATTTGTAATCTCTTGCCTAAGTGCCACCATGGTGTGCACATTGTCAACTTCACACACATGGGGAGAGTAGAGATCTATTAAAGCACTTGAGTAGCAAGGTAGATCTACTTGATTACAAAGCTCATGATCACTATATGATCATGCATAGAGAGAGAGATGAACACATAGCTACCGGTAGAACCCTTAGCCTCAAGAGAGAATTACTCCCTCCTCATCATGGGAATCAGCAACGGTGATGGAGATGGCGGTGGAGATCGATGGAGATGGCTCCGAGGTCACTTCCCCGTCCCGACAGGGTACCGGAAAAGAGACTTTTTGTCCCCCGAATCTCTCCTTTGGTGGCAGCGGTGCAACGGAACTTTTCGTGGCTGGAGGCTGGACTATTTAGGGTTTTTGCATCGGGAGGCATCTTATAGGCGAAGAGGCAAGGTCGGTGGGCGGCCAGGGGGCCCACACCATGCCCTGGCGTGGCCAGGGGGACCTGCGCCCCGGGGTGGTTTGGACACCCTATGGCCCCTCTCCGTCTCGTCTTCTGGCTCCGTAAATCTTCTGATAAAATATCGACTTTGGCTTTTGTCCGGTCCAATTCCGAGAATATTCATTTTCTGACTTTCCTGGAACCAAAAACAGCAGAAAACAGGCAACTTGCACTATGGCATCTTGTTAATAGGTTAGTCCAACAAAGTGTATGAAAAGTACTCCAAAGTTGGAACAAAACTTAAGAAGGTAGATATAAACCAAGCATGGAACATCTAAAATTATAGATACGTTAGCAACGTATCAGATCCATGTGTGGTTTGTGGAAAGAACACATATGCAATGACTCTGGTTGATGCATGTGGTTTGTGGAAAGAACACACATGCAGAGACACTGGTGGATCCATAGGTGGATTGTGAAAAGAGATTTGCCCTCTCTCTCAGTCACAAACCTCACAAAAGCCCAAACGTGTGGAGATCCCAAACGTGTGCTCACTCTAGGTGCTACGCCCTGATTGGCTTACACAGATGTCACGCAGATCGTCTCCACCAACCATTGATCCTATGTGATCCAACGGGCAGGATAACCCCTCTCTTCTCCACTTTTTTTATCCCTGGTCAATCCGTGTCACCTCTCTATCCGTGCCACCAATACTTTACCTCCATAAACAAGTGAAAATCCATCTATCTAAATAAAAAATATGATCATATTTTGAAGAAGCTATCGTCTTCGTCTTCCGGTTCATCGTCGTCTTCGTCAACGCCATGGTCCCTGCCATCACCGCTGTCGGTGTCCTCCTCTAACGACTCGACACCGCCCCTTCCTCGAATAAGCGCGCTATCTCCTCGTCGGAGTCCTCCTCCTCCTCCCCCTCTTCATAGTCCCACGGGTCCACATCACTCTCCTCCGCTTCTGCCTCCAACTGATCGATGAACACCTCCTCGTTGTCCGAGTCGGACTCGTCCGAATAGTTATCTCCTCTCTTCTTCATTGTCTTCTCATTCCTCTTCTTGTCCGTACTCTCCAGTGCAACACATGCCCCCGTCCTAGCTGCTGCTTTGCGCTCGTCCGACGTTGCCGGTACCCCACGCTCCTCCTGCACGGCCGGTACGAGCTTCGACGTCGCGGCGTCCTCGAGTGCTGATGTCGATGGATCCTGGCGCGGTCGGACACAACATGCTGCCTCAGCGGGCGACTCGTGAGCACGAACGATGCAGCGAAGAGCCGGGGACGCAGGACGGTCAGTGGACGGCTTGGTCTTGCCATTGCCATGGCGAGGGGGCATCGTGCTCGAGGTAGTTGCTCCGAATGGTCAATGGTGGGTACACAGAGTGGGGTGCCGATCTGATCAAGGATGAGCAGCGGTTTCGTGCGTCGTGTCCACGTGTCGATTATCAAAAAAAAGTAATATCTCGCGTACTGAACATAATTTGATCACAACAAAAGTGGCACAACATATTCTAGACTCGTAAATATCCCGTGTGTGCCTGTCGATGTGGAGTTCGATGGAGTTTGACGTGTCGACGTGATCATGCAATAGTTGCGTGCATCATTGCCCCATCAACACGTGACACACGCATGCGGGACGTGCGCGCCGATGCCCGTGATGACCACCCGGCTCGCACTCCCCTTATTGTATACTGGATTTTGGGCGGCACCGAAGACCATTGAACTATCCATCGCAATAAAGACAAGTCCCATCGATTCCCTACCCCTGCCTCCCCTTGGCTTCTTTGAGAAGGTAGACTATACACGGTAGTCTTGTATTATAGTACTAGTACTATTGGACCACGACATGTACTATTTGACTCTTCTCCCGCACTATCACTATCTTCTTCCTCCTGCCGCCGCCACCCTCACCCTGCAAGCCATGGCCCCCCTGAGGAGGGGGAGAGGCTAGTCGACGATCCTCACAGAGAAAAGGGAGAGAAATCGCCATGAGGCACTTCTTGCTCTACTAGCCGCTCAAGCCCCCCTCTCATCGAGGCCTAATCTCCCCCGACAATGGCGCCGAATGTTCTAGCAGGCGAGGGCTCTTCCCCGTACGGTCTTATTGTTCTACTTCTTCTCCATCTCCCTCTCCATCATGACCTTGTTCAGCTTCTTCTTGTTTTTCTTCTTCTTCTTGCTCTTCCTCTTCTACGTATTACAGGCTGGCCGTGGAGCCAGAATCCACCACGACGGAGGCGTTGCAGGACCCGTTCGGCCCCGTTCCACGTCTCAACGAGGTAGCAAATCTCCACACTATTATTTCTCCGAGTTGTGATGTGGATATCTTAGATTGTGTCCGCCTCGCATTGGGTTTTCTTCTTCTTTTGCGAGTTGAATTAGTTTTCATGAATATGACTAGATCTCTTGGTCTTTCCTTAATACCTCTATTCATAGATTCACTATGGATTTTTTGTGATTAGGGTTAGTTTATCGTGGTCATGAATAGATCTATAGGTCTATTTTTTTAGCACTATGGTCAATAGATTCAACGGGGATTTTTTGATCTGTATCAGTATTCACCTGGAACCTGGAGTGTAATTATAGAATTCCTATTTCAATTAACATGAACGATGCAGCGATCGAAGGCCGAGTACCGTGACAAGGTGGCCGCGATCAGTGCCAAGATTGACAACGAACATGGGCTTGCACGCTCCCTCACCCAAGCTAATGAGAGCTTACGCAAGCAATTATATGTGTAGAAGGAGATCTCGCTAGATTTTGCACGTGACGTCGTGAGGCTGCAGAAAGTGCTCGACCGTAACTTGAAAAGGCAAGAACAGGCCATCAAGATAATCAACGAGCTCATGGAGGAGAAGAAGAATCTCGTGGAAAGGTGCACTCTCCTGTAGGACGAAGTCACCGAGGCACTCAGAGGACACGTCGAGGAAACCAAGGCTACCATCCGAGCCTACCATGACAGGAACCGTTGCCTGGATGCAGTGAAGAAGATGAAGCAGGACATGAGCAGAGGGATCACCATACTCGAGGGTGTTCGGAAAGAGAACGAGGAGCTAAGGGCTTGTCTAGAGGCGTATCGGAGCAATGCCCAAGTATGATTCCCGTTAGCGGGGACACAAATATCAGTTCGTCCTCCACTCCTTTTGTAATGTTTAGGGTTCAGGGAGAAATGCCCAAGTCTACTTCCCATTATAGGGTGCAATAAGAATCCTAGGGCAACTCCTTATCTATCTGGACATGTGTTAGTGTTCATGTTCATAAATGGACACCATGTGCTCTTTCCATTATGTATCTGGACATGGGTTTCTGCATTATGAGTTTGCCACTCTCCCACTACTATTTGGTGATATTGGGAAAATCCCACAACACACTAAACTGTAGATAAATCTTATTTGTCTTTGAAATTGAAATTATGACAGTGCCACTAGTCGATTCATAAAATGTTGATTAGTCCTAGATTGCTTCTTCCTTGAAATTATGATAGTGCCACTAGTCGATTGAGTCAATTATGGAAACTAACCAGCTTGTCTTGGTGAACTGAACAAACCATACTATGTATTTTTGTTGCAGGGAAAGAGGCGAAAGATCGACCAGGACCCGGCGACCTGGATAAATTAAAAGATAACAATCCAAAGGGAGAAGCAAAATTCCCAGAAACTAGCCTTTGACCACCTGCACGCTGAAGTCATGGTCCTTTTTGACAAGTGCCAGAAACCGAAGGAGTTAAACACCGGCTAGGCTAAGCTACACAGTGAAGGTCGCACCTCGGCTAGGAAGCAGACGGAGATCATGAAAGGGATCTTGAAGGAAAATCGTATGGCTACGGACCAACTTCTCCAATCCGTGATGGAGCACTGGAACCTACAGCTAAAGCACAACAAAGTACTGAAGGAGCTGGCCGATCTTAGGGAGGAAAACAAGCAGCTCTAGGCCAGGCTCGCTTGAACACAACATATGTATATTTAGTACTGAACTTCCTGGTTTATCCTCTACAGTGGTGATTTTGTAAGCGTGAACTTATCTCTATACACGATATGTGTGTTCGTCTAAAATTAGTTTGCTTGACGATTGAGTTTGGCTTAGTTAAGAAAGCGCAACTGCAAGTCTTATAGTTAACTAGTTTCAGGCATTGGCACAACATAAATTATTCATCTCGAATTTCCTTTATCCTCTATAGTCTATCCTTGTTCACCCTCGTGCGCCTTCTTCAGCTCCTTCAACAGATCCGCAATGCAGTACTCTAGCTTCTTCTTGTCTTCCCTGAGCTGATCCCTCACCTTTTCTGCATTATGAATCAGCAACCTGTGACTATCTTGAAGCTTCTTTGCAGTTCCAACAACCAAGCTCCCATTGATTCCGCCAGTTAGCTCTCACTGCAAATTCTCGATTTCTTGTTCCAGCTCCTTATTTTGTACTGACAGCTTGTAATTTTTTTAGCTGCATCACTTACATCAGTAAATCTCCCCGACCTTTCCAACTCATACATCTCCCATAACTGTGCCAAACATTTCTTAAGTGCATCTGGCCACTCAAAATCCACCCACTCTACTGCTTTACACACCAGGTCAACCTAAAAACACACACACTATAGTGTTATGAACATGCACGATACATTTTACTTCATGTCAGAGTTACACATAATGTAAACAAACCTGATTTGTACAGCCCAAAAATCTTCTCCCAGTGTTACTGCCTTCGAATGCAACATATCTCCTCAGTTTTAGCCCATGGTCACATGGCACTTCTCCATCGATATCTAGGCCCTCCCATTCGGAGTCGTAGATCGTCTGTGGTAACTATAGGTAAACGCAAAGCTGAAATCGAACATGATTGCATGCACATATGGAGCTCAGATCGAGAGATTTACCATTGCCTAACCCTAGCCCGAGAAAACAGAGGAACTCACATCATGGAAGGAATACTTGATGTCGGAGAGAAGGCTGTCGCTGCTCGACTGGTCGTCCTCGCCGTTCAAGGACAACATGGCGAATGCGTCGTCACAGGCGATGGCGTCGGTGTCGGCGTCGACGTCGGTGAGAGAGATAGAGATAGAGAGATAGAGAGAGAGAGTAGCCCTTCTACCGCTGCAACAATGACTAAATTGGTATGTTACAATAGTTTAATGGATACCATGCCCTTTCCCTAGATTACTGTCTCCTACCTAATATGGATTCTCTTCATACATTCTTATTTCAAATATTAAACCTGTACTCCCTCCATCCCAATTTCATTGCCTAACGAAAACATACCAGTATATTACATCATCTAAAGAAACAAAATCATGTCAACTACAAGGTACTTATGCATCACTTCTTCAGTGATGGTTTCACAAAACATTACATTTCAATCTCTCAACAAACATAATCACATCATGGTTTCACAAAACATCACATTACAAGCTCTCAACAAACATAATCAGAGAACCAAGTATATTACATCAACTCAAGAAACAAAATCATGTCAACTACAAGGTACTTACGCATCACTTGTCCTGTCATGGTTTTGCAAAACATTACATTACAATCTCTCAACAAACAAAATAACAGAAACAAGTACAGTACATCATCTCAAGAAACATAATCATGTCAACTACAATGTATTTATGCATCACTTGTCCAGTCATGGTTTCACAAAACATTACATTACAATGTCCCAACAAACATAATAACAGAAACAAGTACGGTATGTCATCTTAAGAAACATAATCATGTCAACTACAATGTACTTTTGTCTTATTACAACAACGATGGTTTCAGTGAGTGACATGTCCGAAAATCTCAACAGCTCGGACAACATTATATCGCAATCTCTCAACAAACATAATCACAAAAACACGCTCTAAATGTAACAACAGTCAATATTACAAATACAGGCAGGAGAATCCCGCGGTCCATATGACAAGCCTAGGATAGCAGCTCTCATCAGATCTCATCAACATCGACCACCTCATTTTGTTCAGCCACTACAGGGGCATCTACATCCACTATAACCTGTTCAACAACATCAGAAATGGTACCAAGGAAGAACACCTTCCTGATTCGCTTCTTTCGTCGCATAATCTGCATAAGATCTTAAGTATCCAAAACATCTATGAATTGCTGCTTCTTATGATGCCACCACCGGATTTTTGCCATCTGCTTAGGACCAATATTGATTTCCTTACCGATCATCTCTCTCATTTCATCAAGAGTTATGTTTTTGGAATCGACAGTGATCTCCACAGTACATGACGAAACTGGCTTATTAACTCCCTCATCAAGTTTTGCCATGTATGAATCCACCTCAATGTGTATACTGAACTTATCTAGATTAGCATCTATTGGTCTGTATTCTCTAGGAGTAGAAGCTCTAGCAGCAAGATCCCCACTATCTACATACATATCATCAATCATCGCTTCAACTTTCACCTTACGATCAGCTGCACAACACTCCCAAACCATCTGAAGCTCATGGGAGTGCTCAATTTGCTGATAAGTTTCATTCATGTTGCGCCACACCAATTTTGTCCTCTGTCTAGAACCCAGGGAATTCTAGCGGCAAGCATATCTACCAGCTACGAAACAGACACAACCTCTTTGCAATTCACAAGCAGATGCACATCTTGCCCGAACACAACCCTCTCGCAACCAAAATCAAGTTTTGCAGTGTACTGGCGAACATGAACTGTGAACTCATATAGGTCCCTTGTATCAAAGTTGTGCCTAATTTGATTAAAAAGGGGAACTTTTTAGTTCATTCGATTCTATTATGCCGTAACTAATCTACTTGCAAGATAAGGCACAGATAAGAAAAATTCACCTCTTGCTCTTCTCCCGGGTTTTTTCTTCGAGATCTGGGTGCCGCATCCGCCCACCGGAGCCGAACAATCTGCCGCCGGCCTTGCTTTTCTCTTCAACCGCTGCTCGTAGGTACCTTGGGAGCAGAATCCTTGCTAACCTCCTCGCTAACCGGGGCTGAAGACCTCGTCGCTGCTTCGCATTGAACCCCAGACTTGGGCCCCGACGGACCCGAATCAGTCGGCGACGTAGCTACAACCTTCGCATTGCAAGACATGTTGGGCCACCGCCGTCGGATTCAGTGTCGGGGGAGGGAGAAAAAAGGTCCTCCGCCGTTGGCAGATTTAGGGTTGGGGAAGGGAAGAAAAGGGACCGCCGCCGCAGCAGCAAGATTCAGTGTCGAGAATTAGGAAAGTACAGTAATGGATTTGCCCCTATGACACGTGCAGGGTGGCTAAGAAGAGTGACCGGCGAAGAAGGGGTACAGCAGGAACTAGTTTAACAGAATATTCTGACTTAACGAACGCGATTTGAAAATATTGGGTTTGGCCATCATTCACTCGAAACACCCCTCTCAGCAATTGGCGCTCCAACTTTTTGAATCGCGGTGATTAAAATCAACTTGGGTACCATGTTGTCTGGGCGACCCAACTTTCGGGCCGCAAAATAATATTCTCCTGTGGTCGGGCGACCCCCTCTACTGTTCGTGCTAATTCGGTCTCTGTCAGTATTTTGGCTCTCAATTTTTCATACTAACTTAGATCAAGATGATTCAAAAACAAAAGTTGTTTGTTTCAACAATGAGCACAACTTTCATTTTCGACACTTTTTCATTTGAGGTCATATTAAAGGACTCATAGTTAAAGGCTCCATATATTTGTCTCCGAGTCTTCTCTGAACACTAGCATAATCGGCTATTAAACCTGATAATTCCTTAACTTGATACAGTGCCTTTTTGATGATGATTAATAATCCTCCAAGTGGACTTTTCCAAGTGTCTCTCCCTATTTGTCTTGATTAGTTACGAGCCTAAAACGAGTGCCAACAACGTTAATGAGATCTCTACTTTAATTGAATTGGTTTTGTTTGGCCATCCACAAAAAATCCTAGCAATTAGGATCTTTTTATGACAAAATGTTAATTAGGATCTTTATTAGCCATCAATGAAAAACTTATACAGTAACTAGGATATGTTTTGAAGAATCCAAAGCACAACATCACACAACCTGGTGCAAATCCTGATCGAGAAATTCGAATATTTATTACTAAGTTGCCCGCACTTTGATAATATATACAAAGTTGATCTGTCTTTTACCAAATCAATGGGAGGTACTGGTTGGTGAAATATTTTTGGAACTGGATCCGTTGGGTAAATGTGCACGCACGATCCTCACGAACCAGTATATACGGGATACGTCTAGATACATCCTGCGATCGTCTCCTAGTCTAGTCCCCCGCCTCTCTCGTACACGCCGCCGCCTCTCTATCTCGTGGAGACCTCCTCTCTCGTAGGCGATGCAGGGCGAGTTCAGCGCAAGGAGCACGACGAAGCGCCAGGTTACCCCATCTCCTTGTCTCGTTTTCAGTTTTTTGTTCTCTATCTTTAACCCAAATCGATCTGTACTGAATAAATATGTTCAACCCTAGGACCGTGACATGAAAATTTTCTGAAATTGAGAGGCGTTGAGGATGAGGAGAGTGAGTATGGGATCAATTGATAGGTAACATCATAGTTTTGCCTTTTCTGTACAATTTCGTGTTAACACTATTGGTTCTACACGTGAAAGCCATCCGTTGTGAGATTGATTTTTTTACTTACCGTGTAGGGATAACAATGATGTAGGGATTGGTAGTTCTTCCGATGCATCAGTCTCAGCAACCGGGGGAAACCTTAGGCCAGTGTCTGGTCTGAGCAGCAACGGTCGCTTTTTCTCTTGAGGATGCTTCTTGGTGCTTGGCGAGTCGGGGCTAGGAGCGTGATGGACATTCTTCAGAGGCGCACCGGTGGCGGTCTTCCTCGTCTAGTCGATCTGTCTCCGTCTCCATTCCTTTCCTTTGTGTTTTTTCTTTTTTTAGTTCGGGCATGTGTGTGCTCCTGCCCTAGCATTGTGTATCGTGTTGTGTCTTTTTCTTTGGGTGTTGTGCTGTCTGGTCCAGCAGCGATCTCACCTGTGTGCTTTCTTTATAAAGCGGGACGAAAGCATGATTTGAGGAGAATCAGCCTCAGCAACCTTTGGTGGGTGGACTGGTCAACTCTCTTGTTTGAACAAGAACAAACAGACGATTACACTGTTCACGTCCAGGAAGATAAACTCTATAATTTGCTTGGTCTGAAGGAGGAGGATGAGGCAGCTGTGGTATTGCGCCAGGCTGCTGCTGATGCTAATGCTGCTCTTGTTGATGCTAATATCTCGGTTATTGGTGCCAATGACATCGAGGGTGCAGCCTTGCCTGTTGATGATCATGCACCCTGTGGAGCAATTCACTTTCTTTGATATAGATAATTCATTTTTATGAAGAGAGAACTGAGACAGAGAGAAAGGATAAGTAAAGATAGTTGCATGAAAGTTGGATTGCTGGAGTTCTATGAGCAGATACATGACACTATCTAGGCCAAGCGATTCAAATGAGTGATATTTTTTTAAATAGTATATACTAATATCGCGAAGATACCAATTACACCCAGCCTCTGCAACAATGAATGCCCTAGCGGTCTTACGGATGCACACAACCCAGAAATAAGAAAGAAGAATTACAAAAAAGAAAAGTCCCGCTACAGAGAACTATTCCTCAAAGCAGCGACACTAACACCATCAGAACAACACCAGTAGTCCAATCACTCTAATATCAAAGCCTTCAATAAGGAAACAATGCACAAGCGCCGTCGTTGCCCAATCAAAGATCATAGGTTTTCATCCTGGAGAAAGTCTTCGCTCACAAAACAATGCCTTCAACAAGGTCATTGCCAGGCACAACCAATTAAGGTCAGACCTTGGATTTTCAACCTGCAAGGTAAGACTAGGAACTCCTCTCGTGTTGTCGCCCCCACAAATAGTCGCTGCCTCGAGTCACATATCACACAGCTAGTTCCTCATCGCCTCAAAGACTCAAATCACCATTGCTGTCCTCATGTTCCTGCTTTCCTAACATTCTCCGCATCTGACTTCACCATGGGTCGTCGAAGACATGAACATGATGGTAACAAACAGCGGAGCTTCGCAACGCTCCCGCAGAAACCAAACGGCCAGAAAAACATGGGTACGCATGGCCGAATACATTCCGATCCAGCAATCTCTAGGCATAATGCGCCCATGGGAGTTCACCGACGGAGCCTTCCGAAACCCGCCTCTCTAGGCTAGATCAACGAGAGCAAGCAACACGCAGATCTTTATCTTCACGCTGAAGGAACCCTAGGACCGCCCACCATTATTGGACAGAGCAACAGGACCCCACACCGCTGTTCGCCGCCGGCCCCTCTAGCGGAAGAGGAGAGAAGCCTGCAATAACCACGTGCCCCTGCCAGTCTGTCGGCCCGAGCAAGAAGCATCGTGTCGCCTCCCCCAAGCACCTTCAGGCAACCAAAAGGCCACGCCGATGGCGGATCTAGGTGGAAGCCTAGACCTACGACCACAACCGCCACAGCTTATGCCGAAACCCGATGGAAAGCCGCCGCCGCAACAAGATCCGAGCATCGGCCTAGCCGCCGCAATCAGCCGATCTCCACGATCGGATTTCGCGTTTGGGGGCAGACACCACTGCCACACGACCAGGGGCATCGACCCCAGCCGCCACCGTGATCTACTCTCCCTGGCCCCTTCGACGCCGGGCCCATCGCCACCGCTGTCGGCGCCGACAGCAGCGGTGGAGGGGTGTTAGACCAAGGAGGGGGAGGGGTTGGCGACGGGTAGGGAGCCCCGGCGGTGCCCTGGGGTGCACCGCGGGAGGGGAGAGGGCGCGTGGGTAGGATCACAAATGAGCGACATGTACCAGAGAGGAGGCGGCGTGACTATCATTGTGGATCATGTGTGGGTATACACATATATACGTATATAGTGGTTCATGTGTGGGTATACAACATCGGAATCCACTTACAATTATATTTTTGCAAACCAGTCCTAGCTAGAGATTTAGTGAAAGCCAGATCAACTTCGTATATATTATCAAAGTCTGACCAACTTAGTAACAAATAGTCAAATTTCTCTCCCTGATCCTGAATATGAAAAACATGAGAAAGGAAGAGCACATCAGACCGGACCAAAAATAAAACAAGAGCATGCCTCTAGGCCTGGAATGCTATCTACGTAAACACCTTGTGAACCAGACACTCACAGCCAAAAGCTGCAGCCATGGCCGCTGTAGATCTTGTAGATGGATGCTTCGTCGCCGCACCTTCTCCCTCCGCCGCAACACCTTCCGTCGTCGTGCCTGAGTGATACATTGCAAACTTATCTATAATTTTTGATGTTTCATGCTTGTTTTATATCTACTTTCTTATATTTTGTCCACACTTTGGAGTACTTTTACACATTTTTTGGAAGTAACATATTAACAAGATGTCACAGTGCCAGTTGCCTGTTTTTTCTGTTTTTAGTTCTAGAAAAGCCAGAAAATGAATATTCACGGAATTGCACTGGACAAAAGCCAAAGTCGATATTTTACATGAAGACTCATGGAGCCAGAAGACGAGACGGAGAGGGGCCAGGGGCTGGCCACACCACCTGGTGGCGCGGGCCAAGCCAGGCCGCTCCAAGGGGTGGTGTGGGCCCCTCCGGCCTCCATCGACCTTGCCCTTTCGCCTATAAGAAGCCTCTAATGAGAAAACCCTAAATCAGGGAGCCTCCAGCCATGAAAAGTTCCCCAACGCCGTTGCCACCGAAGGGGAGATTTGGCGGACAGAAAGTCTCTGTTCCGGCACCCTACCGGGATAGGGAAGTGCCCCCGGAGCCATCTTCATCGATCTTCACCACCATCTCCATCGTTGTTGCTGATTCCCATGATGATGAGGGAGTAGTTCTCTCTCGAGGAAAAGGGCTCTACCGATAGCTATGTGTTCATCTCTCTCTCTATGCATGATCATATTGTGATCATGAGCTTTGTAATCAAGTAGATCTACCTTGCTACTCAAGTGCTTTAATAGATCTCTGATCTCCCCATGTGTGTGAAAGTGACAGCGTGCACACCATGGTGGCACTTAGGCTAGAGATTACAAATACTTGTTATGAGTTATATTTGAAGTTAGATGTCTCTATAAACTGTGGTGTTTGTTGGAACCATCTAGAGCTCAAAGTGACAGTGTGGGGTTATCTAGATGGAGAAAGCGAACTTTGACGAGTGCTGTTATAGCCCTACCACGGATTAGAGTGTTCAACCGGAGAGTAGTTCGGAGTAGTATCACGAAGAGAAGATATTTATATGAGAGTGTTCACTAGTGAAAGTATGTTCCCTAGGCCTTGTTTCTAAGCATTGAAACACCGTTTGCAACTAGATCTATTACATGTTTTCTTACTGCCATCTTTATTTTAGTTTGCTTTTAGTATCTTCCACGCCATCAAGCTATTTTCTGGCACCATTGTCTTATATCCATGCCACTTGTATTTCACTATCTTTTCGCCGAACTAGTGCACCTATACACTTGACAAGTGTATTGGGTGTGTTGGGGACACAGGAGACTTCTTGTATCTTGATTGCAGGGTTGCTTAAGAGGGATACCTTTGACCACTTCCTCACTGAGTTCGATTAACCTTGGGTAATCCACTTAAGGGAAACTTGCTACTGTTCTATAAACCTCTACACTTGGAGGCCCAACAACTGTCTACAAGAATAAAAGCGCGTAGACATCAAGCTATTTTCTAGCATCATTGCCGGGGAGGTAAGGTAAAAGGTACTCACATCCTCTGGCTACTAAGCTATCTTCTAGTACTGTTGCTAGTGTGTGAGTGCTCGAAGTTATTTCCTTTAGATTCTACAATTATATCTTTTTGTTTCTTGTTTTAATTTTTACTAGTTAGGCTTAATGGAAAACAACAACAAAATTAGAGGGCTTTATAGTATTTATCTTGAGTTAGGACATGAAGTGTTTGAAGAGAAAATTAAAAAACCCATGGAACTTTATTTGCATGCTAATAGCAATGTTATTAGTATGAATTCTTTGAACACTATTATTGCTAATGCTATGGAAAAGTCTAAGCTTGGGGAAGCTGGTTTTGATGAGTATGATATTTTTAGTCCCCCAAGCATGGAGGAGAAAAATTACTTTCATGATACTATACCTCCAATATATGATGATTACAATGATGAATATGATATTTTCAGTCCACCTACTATTGAGGAGCAAATTAATTATGATTACAATATGCCTCCTATATTTGATAATTATGGTGATAAGAATAATATGATAGATATTTTGTTGAATTTGCTCCCACTACAATTAATAAGAATGACTTTGTTCAGGTGGAGAGTATTAATTCTTTTATGCATGTGGCTCATGATAAGAATATTTTATGTGATAGTTATATTGTTAATTTTATTCATGATGCTACTGAAAGCTATTATGAGAGAGGCAAACATGGTTTTATGCATCTCAATAATATTAAGTTTCCCCTCTTTATGTTGAAAGTCTTGAAGTTGCACTTGTTTTGCTTTCCTATGCTTGTTTCTTTGTGCTTTCATGACTTGTTTCTTTCCAAGATTCCTATGCATAGGAAGTGGGTTAGACTCAAATGTGTTTTATATTTGCTTCTTCATGCTCTCTTTTACTATAAATTCATATTTCTTATGTGAGCATCATTGAAATTATCATGCCTAACTTAAAGGCGTTAAAGAAAAGTACTTATTGGGAGATAAC
Source organism: Avena eriantha (assembly GCA_910589775.1). Classification (NCBI taxonomy): domain Eukaryota; kingdom Viridiplantae; phylum Streptophyta; class Magnoliopsida; order Poales; family Poaceae; genus Avena; species Avena eriantha. Next base: position 350,406,588 of record OU342741.1, read on the forward strand.
CCAAAAGTTTTAGTTGAATCTTGGAAGTTATTACCTCTGTAATAACCTCTCCTTATCCTTTTCGTGTGATTTTTGTGCCAAGAGTAACCTCTAATGAGAGAGAAGTAAGACTTGGGAAAGTTGTTGTCCCGAAACAGATTTTTGTGCTTCGCTGTAAAACTTCTTGAAAAATCCCTGTACGTCGGTTTGAGCTGTGAGCTTTTGTGCTTCTGCCCCAGGTTGTTATCCAACTTTCGTTAGTTCAATACTTTTTTATTTGAGCAACATAAGGTCTTCGAAAAAATTAGGTTTTACCTGCTAGTCTGTTTTGACAAATTTTTGCCCTTATTTGCATTTGCCTCTTAATCTCTTTCTCTTTGAGTTCTCTTTGATCATTTGAACTTTTTAAAGGAAGTGCTAAAGTAACTTGTGTCTTAATGGAAGTTTTACTTGTGCTGAAACTGAACCAAAAGACTTATTATCTTGAGTGCACTAATGTTGCTAATGAAGATTGTGTGAAGTTTTGTATGAAGGAAATTTTCAGGTGTAGGGAAAGAATGATGTAATGAGATGAAGAATGGACAAAAGCTCAAGCTTGGGGATGCCACCCCGTGTCACCCCAAGAAATATTTAAGAAGTACAAGCATCAAATATTGGGGATGCCCAAGGCATCCCCTTCTTCATCAATAAAAATCTCAGCTCTTTCTAGACAATTCGTTTTTATTGTTTCATGCACTGTTGTGTTGTTCTTGGAGCGTCTTTGTTTTTGTTTTGTTTTTGTTTTTAGTTTTCTTTTGTTTGGTTTGCTTAAATAAGTTGGTTGGATCCCAACACGCTTCTTTTGGAGAGAGACGCACCATGTTATTCATTGCCTGGAACACTCTAGTTTTCATTCTTATTGTTTTGTGAGTGTTCTCTTTTGCTAGCATCGTGTTTAGCCTTAGTTTTCCTGTGCTTTCAGCTTAGAACTTTTTATTTCTTCTTTTTGGATTTGTGAGACAAGCTCACTGATCTTTATTTATTATTATCTTTGTAAGTTCTTTCAAATAAGTTGGTTTGGATTGGAAAAGAGTAGGAAAGTTCATGCTTTGTCATGTCATTCTTGATATTGTTTTGGCTTTATGCTTAGTGATTATTGCTGTAGCATGACATGTTATAAACAATTGATATTTCTTAATGTGCCTTGAAAGAATCATGCGTTGTTTTAACATATTAAAGCATAGTATTGTGGTATTCTCCTTTGATGCTTTATTTGGGTTGACTTGCCGCATGCTCACACCATGTTATGACTATACCAAGTCACCATAGCCTCCATGATCATTTAGTTTTCGACTTCTAATATCACTTTATGCTTTAATTAATGATGTTTTTTCGTTTTGCATGATTATGACCATTATTGCTCTCTTAGTTGGTCGCTCCCAGTCTCTTGCTAGCCTCCATACCAAGTATGAGTTCCACTCATGCATCCAACTCCAAATAAAACCAAGTTATTCCAAAGAGTCCACCATACCTACATATTAGGATTTGCTATTCCAAGTATTATTCATGTTTTTATCTACCTTCCGAATTAAACTTGTTATGTGAAAATTAGTGATTAAAGCTCTCACGAACTTGATGGCACACTTTACTTTTCTTGCCCCTAATAAACTTGAACCATTGTGTCGTCTATGTTGTATATGCTTGTACTTATATGTTGGGGATTAGCAGAACCATGCTATCATGGGGAACGCTTTCAACATTGCACTTGTAAATTGTACCCAGTTGATATCATGCTCTTTTGTTTATGGATGCCGTCGTTGTGAAATGAAAGGGGAGATTATAAGTCCGTGGAGTTATGTATATGTGTTAGAGAAATTCCTGGGCAGCTGGTCTAATCCATGCCTAATCATGGTGGAAACCTGCAGCGTAACCATAATGAGCAATCTATGAAGCATTCTTCTTATAAAAAAGAGATAGATATTGAGAAAAAAAAGAAAAAAAAGAGATGAGAAAAGAGGAAAGAGAGGAAAAAGCACCATTTTCCCATGGTAAATAAGAAGATTACTGAGATGCTTATTGTCTGCTTGCCTTATCATTTTGATATGGGGATTCTTCCGTATCATCGGGCAAGGGGTACCCCGTTGGCGGTTCTCTATGATACACATGTACTTACTATGACAAGAACTTACCGATAACTAAACTTGAGTAGCATGAGGAGCGGCCCTCATATTCAAGGGACATGAGATTGCCAACTTATACTTTGTCAAGCATATACTCCATAGTTTGTTAACTTTAACCTTAATCACTTCAAGATGCTTATGATAGGGGCAATGAGAGCTGAAAGCTAATAAGTACCATAATTTTTGGAAGCTCTTTATGAGACGAATCCCTGCTTCCTTCTATGAAGGCATTTCGTTTACTTTTATGTTGAGTCTCCATCTTCTATCTTTATGCACCTATTGAGAGAGCATATTTGCCATTCTTAGTTTAATGTGCATTGTCCCAAAACATGTTGATTGTCCCAAGACGGAGAGGGGCCAGGGGCTGGCCACACCACCTGGTGGCCCGGGCCAGGCCAGGCCGCGCTAGGGGGTGGTGTGGGCCCCTCCGGCCTCCACCGACCTTGCCCTTTCGCCTATAAGAAGCCTCCGATGACAAAACCCTAAATCAGGGAGCCTCCAGCCATGAAAAGTTCTGCAACGCCACCGGCACCAAAGGGGAGATTCGAGAGACAGAAAGTATCTGTTCTGGCACCCTGCCGGGATGGGGAAGTGCCCCAAAAGCCATCTCCATCGATCTCCACCACCATCTCCATCGCTGTTGCTAATTCCCATGATGATGAGGGAGTAGTTCTCTCTCGAGGCTAAGGGATCTACCGGTACCTATGTGTTCATCTCTCTCTCTCTATGCATGATCATATTGTAATCATGAGCTTTGTAATCAAGTAGATCTACCTTGCTACTCAAGTGCTTTAATAGATCTCTGCTCTTCCCATGTGTGTGAAAGTGACAGCGTGCACACCATGGTGGCACTTAGGCTAGAGATTACAAATACTTGTTATGAGTTATATTTGGAGTTGGATGTCTCTATGAAATTGTGGTGTTTGTTGGAACCATCCAGAGCTCAAGGTGTCAGTGTGGGGTTATCTAGATGGGGAAAGCGAACTTTGAGGAGTGCTGTTATAGCCCTACCATGGATTAGAGTGTTCAACCAGAGAGTAGTTCAGAGTAGTATCACGAAGAGAAGATATTTATATGAGAGTGTTCACTACTGAAAGTATGATCCGTAGGCCTTGTTTATAAGCATTGAAACACTGTTTGCAACTAGATATGTTACATGTTTGCTTGCTGCCATCTTTATTTCAGTTTGCCTTTAGTCTCTTCCACACCATCAAGCTATTTTCTGCCACCGTTGTCTTATATCCATACCACTTGTATTTCACTATCTCTTCGCCGAACTAGTGCACCTATACACTTGACAAGTGTATTGGGTTTGTTGGGGACACACGAGACTTCTTGTACCTTGATTGTAGGGTTGCTTGAGAGGGATACCTTTGACCACTTCCTCCCTAAGTTCGACAAACCTTGGGTAATCCACTTAAGGGAAACTTGCTGCTCTTCTACAAACCTCTGCACTCGGAGGCCCAACAACTGTCTACAAGAATAGAAGTGCGTAGACATCACCGAGTCGCCCCGGATCCTCTGCCTCACCGCCCTCTACTCACATTGATATGCTCCCGTCGTGCTTGCCACTAGGATTAGCCGTCGCTGCGTCGTTAGGGTTAGTCGACGCCGCTGTTGCTGCTAGGGTTAGCTACCGCCGCCAGGTCTCAGAGAGAGGAGGGCGGGATCGGGACAGAGAGCTGTTGCTGCCGCCATATCTCAGAGAGAGGAGGGATGGGTCAGGACAAAGAGGAGCTATTGTTTTTTTCCTTTTTTCGAGGCAATGTCTATCGGAGGAGCTCACGGAATATACGGTAGGGACAAATAAGGCGGAAATGCAATCCCGCCCATAGGAGGGCCCCCGAAACCATCTCTGAGCTTAGTTTGTTGGAGATTCGTTCTACGCCTTTTACAAAATAACCCTCCCACCTCACTTTTTTGTCTATTGTAGTTTTTCTTTTTAGCCCCTAGCGTTTTCAGGTTGCTTTTTCACATGTATGAACTCACCGAAACTAAAATAAATCGGCACTAGATCTTTTTTTTAAACCACTAACCACAATCAAATTTGATTATTATTTTTTGGAACAAATTCTAGTCTACATATTTTTCTGTTTGAATCAAGCTAATACATCAGATCCATTTTACATAAATGTCTTCATATCTTTCTGTAGAGAATCATACATGATTCATATAATTTTCTGCAGAGAATCATACATGATCCACACAATATTCACATAAGGTTAGTGTTTCATACATGTTTCTGCAAGGAAACATACATAATGCAGCAAGAAACTAATGAACAAGATCTAGAAAAGAAGAAATAAATCTTGACACAAACAAGGTTCACACAAGATTCGTGTTTCACACAAGATTAAAACCTCAATCCTAGAAATTTATCTTGATTTCAAAAAAAAATCAAAACAACCATCTAGATCAACAGGAAAACCGGATCTGAAACAAGGAAACCAAATCCTATATGTTTCCTCAAAGCTAGGCCTCCAATCCTCTAGATTTGGCACGGTGAGCTTCGTCGGGATGGCGGTGCCGCGTCAGAGGAGGCGCGTCGGGGGAGGAGGGAGCCTCGTCAGAGGAGGCACCGTCGGGACGGCGTACGGCGGTGGGCGCGGCTCGGGGGCAGCGCGGGGTGATACATTGCAAATGTATCTATAATTTTTGATGTTCCATGCTTGGTTTTATCTACTTTCTTGTGTTTTGTCCACACTTTGGAGTACTTTTCATATGATTTCTTGGACTAACCTATTAACAAGAGACACAATGCCAGCTGCCTGTTTTCTGCTGTTTTTGGTTCTAGGAAGTCAGAAAATGAATATTCTCAGAATTGGACGGGACAAAAGCCAAAGTCACTGTTTTACCGGGGGACACCTGGAGCCAGAATACGAGACGGAGAGGGGCTGGGGCCTGGCCACACCACCTGGCCACGCGGCCAGGCCTGGCCCGCGCCAGGGGGTGGTCTGGCCGACCCTAGCACCCCCTCGGCCTCTCCTTCCGCCTATATATTGCCTCTGATACGAAAACCCTAAGTATCCGATCAAAAATCCACGAAAGATTCTATAGCCGCGTCATCTCCATCCCTAGACCAGGAGGGATCTGAAGCTCTTCCCGGCACCCTGCCTGAGAGGGAAATTCACCCTGGAGACCTTCTTCATCATCATGCAATCCTCCGGTGTGATGCGTGAGTAGTTCATCTCTGGACTACAGGTTCATGTAGTAGCTAGATGGCTGGTACTCCTCCTTTGTGCTTTCATTTCTAGATCTTGTGAGCTCCGTTCATGATCAAGATCATCTATTTGTAATTATGCATGTTGTGTTTGCGGGAATCCGATGGATATTGAGATGCTATTTCAGATTGATTATTGATTCTATCATGTCTTTGTTATTTGTGATCTTGCATGCTTTCCATTGTTAGTAGCTATCTTGGCCAAGTAGATGCTAGCAACTCTAAGAGTTAGTATTTATGCTTGATAGTGGGTTCATGCCTCTGTTAATCTGGGGAAGTGATAGAAATCTCTAAGGTACTAGATGTGTTATTGCTAGTATGGAGAAAACAACAATCCTTTGTTCATAGAACAATCGTATTGTTTACTTTACACGCAATTCATAAAGCAATAATCTGTTGCTTGCAACTTAATACTGGAGGCGGTTCGGATAATAACCTAAAGGTGGATTATTAGTCATAGATGCAGTTGGATGGCGGTATATGTATAATGTTGTAATGTCCAATCGAATCTCAAAGGAGTCAAACGATTAGTATATGCTTGTATGCTTTCTCGATGTTTGTCAATTGCCCCGCTATAATTTATTCACCCAGCATGTTATCTATCTTAAGGAGAGCCACCTCTAGTGAACTATGGACCTCAGTCCTTTCTTTTACATACAATCTACAAACTGTTTACTGCTTTGTGTTTACTTTCTGCAAACTATTATTACCTTCCATTTGATACGTTTAATCCTTTATTTTTAGCAAAACCGGTGAGATTGACAACCTCATTGCAAGTTGGGGACAGAGTTCTATGGTTGTGTTGTGCAGGTCTCCACGTTGCTGCTGGCACCGGTAGTGCGTCCTGCCAACGTTCAGCTAGCTACACCTTTGGGGTGTTTTTTTGCTCCTACTGGATTGATAACCTTAGTTTCGTACTGAGGGAAAATTTACTGCTGTACTCATCATACCTTCCTCTTGGGGTTCCCCAACGAGCTCGTTAATACACGATTCAGCACAGGGGCGCACAGCTAGCAGCAGTGGCGCGCGGCGAGCGGCACTAGCACGTGGGCGTGCGGCGGGCGCGGCTCGAGGGCAGCGCGGGGGCGCACGGCTAGCAGCAGTGGTGCTGGGGAGGTGGGGTTAGGGTTAGGTAGGGGTGGGGATTGGTGGTTTTTGCCAAGAATTGAAGGTTTAAAATGAAAAAAGTTAGACCCTTTGACTAGTAGATCTTTGCACGAATCTTGAAACAATGGACGGTTACGATGGTGCCGGGGCCCAACCTAAGAGGGGTAAATCCACGTTGCAAATAAGGAACCAAGTGAAAATTTGATGTCAGGAAGGAAAAGAAAATTTGTCTAAGGCCAAAAAAGCCAAATTTCAACTAAGGTCAAGTAAGAAATTCTCTCTATTTATATTCCATCAATCACCCGCTACCAAGGCACGGAGCTGCTCGCTAGGCCCTGCTCCACTGCCGTTTAGCTAGCTTGCATTAACTTTACGCAGTGTAGTCCGGAGTGAAGGACAACAAATACGATGGAGCCCCCGTACGTGGTTGAGGACTGCCGGGGCATACTCCAGCTGATGAGCGACGGCACGGTGCGGCGTAGCGCGGAGCTCCCAGCGGTGTTCCTGAGGAACATCCCCGACGGCGACCTTGGCGTGGAGTGGAGGGACGTCACATACGACCAGGAGCACGACCTCAACGCCCGCCTCTACCAGCCACGGCACCTGGGCGCGGCCAACGACGCGCGGCTCCCCGTCGTGGTCTACTTCCACGGCGGCGGCTTCTGCATCGGCTCCGGCCGCTGGCCCTGCTTCCACGTCTGGTGCCTCCGCCTCGCCTCGGAGCTCCCAGCCGTCGTGCTCTCCTTCGACTACCGCCTCGCCCCGGAGCACCGCCTTCCCGCGGCGCAGGAGGACGGCGCCACAGCCATGTCCTGGATCCGTTCGACCGCCGCCTCAGACCCCTGGCTCGCCAGCGCCGCCGACTTCTCCCGCGTATTCGTCGCCGGTGACTCGGCCGGCGGAAACATCGCCCACCACGTCGCGGCAAGGTTCGGCAAGACGGGCCTCAGCCCGGCCGTCCGCCTCCGCGGGAGCGTGCTCCTCGTGCCATACATGGCCGGCGAGACCCGCACGCGTGCTGAGCTGGAGTGCCTGCCCGACGCCTTCCTAACCACCAACATGAGCGACATGTACATCCGGCTCAGCCTTCCGGACGGCGCGACGAGAGACCACCCGGTGATAAACCTCACCGGGCCGGAGGCTCCAGGGCTGGAGACCGTGGCGATGGGACCCATTCTCGTCGTCTCGGCGGAGCACGACATCCTCCGGGACCGGAACGCGCACTACGCGAGGCGGATGAAGGAGGAGTGGAGGAAGGAAGTGGAGCTCGTGGAGTTCGCCGGCGCCCAGCACGTGTTCTTCGTGGTGGACCCGTGGTCGGAGCGCGCCGACGAGCTCGTACGGCTCGTAAGGAAGTTCGTAGTCGACCACATGGACACGGAGTAGCCGAGCAGAGTGATTCGGTTTGGTGTCTGACTAGTCTTGTCTTAATGCCTTATTAGTCCAAGAAAGATCAATAATGGCTTCTACTTCCGTAATAAGGTTGGTTGCTGGTCAGACTTTCTTTTCTGGATGTAATATTTTTCTTTTTACTTATGTAAAGGCAAGCGCTTTCAGTCAATAAACGTGTTATTTTTATTTTTATCCATTATTATGTCCATGCTTGGCTAATTGTTTTGTACTACTTTGTGTTGAAGAGTCAGTTATTTGAGGGTTGATAGAATTCTTCTTCTTTGAATTTATGAATTATGTTGTTCGGTCGACAGGAGGATAGACGGTGAGATCTAAGTAAACTCGATATTGTGCTTTCTTCATCATTAATCGCATTGATAACTTCATTTTATAAACCAAGTGTCAAGCAACACAGGCAAGAGCCTTTTTCCCCATGAAATGTAATATTTATCGCTATGACAAAAAACAGTACAATAGTCTTTTTTTGGGACGGAAAACGAGATAAGATCAAGCATCTAGTCTCATGCGTGTTCTACTCAAACATCCATCAGTATCGGGGAATAATTTAGCACATGCTCAGCCCTATTTGTATGATCCTCGTTGTCATTGATGAGCTCACTTTGAAATTATTGACCGTGATGTTTTTGGCCTCTAATAAAATTGTCATAATTCATGTATACAGCCACTACGGGAAAGAATGTCGTTGCCGTGTACACAAGGTTCTGCCCGTGTGCCTGTGTGCCTACTGGCCAAGAACACGGTAAAGGCAAACACCGATGTATGGGCCTCGGTAAGCACACGGCAAATAGCATGAAGATGGCGAAATTCTTGAAAGCACAAGACAAAGAAACCAACACGGCAAAGGCCCAAGAACGAAACACGGCAAAGAAAGACGACACAACAAAGTTCACAGGGGCACACGGCATAGGTTTCACCACCGTAACGAGGTGGGACCCGCGAGCCCACATGTACACTTGACGGGAGGAGCTAGCGGCTGCAGACGGTGTCCTCTTTGTCGTGTGCCCTCGGCGTCAGCCACACGGCAATGACGGCTTTGCCGTGTGTATTATGAAGTATACACGGTAAAGCCTTGTTTTACATTTTTGGATGTTGTCTTCGCATTTGCGGGCGTCACTATTGTTCATTAGTAGAAAACCGGCCTTTGGTTCGAGAGTATTATCCCGGTTTTACTACAAACCGGGGCTAATGCCCTGGTCCCAACGACTAGAACTGGCCGTAGGAGGCGGCAGACACTAGTCCCAGTTCGAACGTACCCTTTAGTCCTGGTTCGTATAACAAACCAGGATTAAAGGGTTTCAGGCATGCTGGGGCTGGCGCCAGACCCTTTAGTCTCAGTTTGTTACACGAACCGGGACTAAAGATGGACCTTTAGTCCCGGTTCTAGACACCAACCGGGACTATTGTCCAAGCTATATCATCTTCTCCCTGCCCGAGCCATACTTCATTTCAAGCTAGTGGCTCCTCTCACTTCTTCCTTCGAGCTCGAGTTTATGCCCTTTTTTCTCAAGATTTGTCAAGATTTTGCGGCGCCCCATCTATCCAAAGGTTCTAAAAGGTGAGAAACTTCATCCTTTCAACTCTCATTGCTATATTAGCTCATTTCATACTCTACAAGTAGATGGATTTGTGGATTTAGTTTGTTAGTAATTTTTGCAATAATAACATGAGATCGATGAAACTGTGTTAATTTGGATTCAATCTATCTTGTATTAATATAATGAAATCCAAGGTAAATATCATTTTCAATATGCGAATTCTATTTATATCTTGTTTTTGCACATAGTCTCGAAATTCATTTGATTCATAGAAGCACAGAGATACATGCATGAGTTCATCCTAGCTAGCTGGGCAAAATGCCCTTCTTCTTCTACCTGCCTTCAGCAAACTGAAAAAAAGTGTAACAAAAATATGGTTAATTCACAAAAGCTTGATAAGAAGACATCACAGTATATCTTCGAGAAGCTCCTCTATGGCGAGCTCCTTGAAGATGTCTGAGGATAGGATCCTAAGACATCTTCGAGAAGCTCCACTATAGTGGTACCCCTCTCGCACCATCTTGGAGTTTATAACTTCTCTAGCTATAGATTAATACGCCGAGTAGTTAACAAATTTCACATATTAGGGAGTGCCTCTATGGCGAGCTCCTCGAAGTTTTCTGAGGACAGGATCATAAGACATCTTTGAGAAGCGTCGCCATAGTGGTGTTCCTGCCCTTGCACACCATCTTGCAGTTTATAACTTCACAAGGATGCATCTTGCCTATTTATAGATTAAGTGACACAACATAGTGTCGACACTCACGACATAATGTTGACACTCACCCCTGTCATAGTGTCGCCACCCACCCAAATAGTGTCGGCACTCACTAGCATAGTGCTGCTCACTCACGACATAGTGTCGACACTCGCCCATGATGTAGTGTTGCACACCACATCCACATTTAGTCCCGGTTGGTGCCTCCAACCGGGACTAAAGATTCATCATATCTTTAGTCCCGGTTGTGTGCTTTAATTTTGTTTTTAGGCCCGTGCTAATTTTAGAATCATGATTCCGTTTGATGTACTTAATTATATAATTCACATGAGCCAACAATGGATGTACGCTGACCGACTCTCTGGCGAGTTCATTAAAGGCGTGAATTATTTTCTCCTTGTGGACGAGGCTAACAAGCGGAATGGTTTGATGTGTTGTCCATGTGGTGTATGTCGGAATCATAAGGAATACTCTTCCACAAGAGTCCTTCATGGCCAATTGTTTCGGTCCAGTTTCATGACCGGCTATAATTGTTGGACCAAGCACGAAGAAAGATGGGTTATGATGGAAGACAACGAAGAAGAAGAGAATGATAACCACTACCCTACTATGTCCCCACAATACGATGGTACTACAATGGAAGACAATGATGGAGAATAAGCTAAAGAACGGGTATCAGATGAGCCCAATGATGTTCTTTGTCAGGCCATTGGTGATGCAAAAGGAGAATGCGAAAGTGAAAGGGAGAGGTTGAAGTTCGAGTAGATGTTAGAGGACCACAACAAATTGTTGTACCCAAATTGCGAAGATAGCCACAAAAAACTGGGTATCACACTGGAATTGCTGCAATGGAAGGCAGAGACCGATGTGACTGACAAGGGATTTGGAAAGTTGCTGAAAATAATGAAGAAATTGCTTCCAAAGGATAATGAATTGCCAGCCAGTATATACGAAGCAAAGAAGGTTGTCTGCCCTCTAGGATTAGAGGTGTAGAAGATACATGCATGCATTAATGACTGCATCCTCTACCATGGTGAGGAGTACGAGAATTTGGATGCATGCTCGGTATGCACTGCATTGCGGTATAAGATCAGACGAGATGACCCTGGTGATGTTGAGAGCGAGCATCCCAGGAAGAGGGTTCCTACCAAGGTGATGTGACATGCTCATATAATACCACAGTTGAAATGTTTCTTCAGAAACAAAGAGTATGCCAAGTTGTTGCAATGGCACATGGAAGATCGTAAAAAAGACGAGATGTTGAGACACCCCGCTGATGGGTCGCAGTGGAGAAAAATCGAGAGAGCATTCCCGGACTTTGCAGGACGTGAGGAACTTATGGTTTGGTCTAAGTACATATGACATGAATCCTTTTAGGGAGCAGAGCTGCAGTCGTAGCACCTGGCCTATGACTCTATGTATCTATAACCTTCCTCCTTGGTTGTGCATGAAGCGGACGTTCATTATGATGTCAGTGCTCATCCAAGACCCAAAGCAACCCGACAAAGAAATTGATGTGTACCTAAGGCCATTAGTTTAAGAACTCTAACAATTGTAGCACGGACAAGGTGTACGTGTGTGGGATGAACACAAACATGAGGAATTTGACTTATGAGCGTTGCTGTTCATAACAATCAATAATTGGTCTCCTCTTAGTAACATTTTAGGATAGACAAACAAGGGATACAATGCATGCACGCACTATTTAGGTGAGACTAAAAGTATATATTTGGATAAATATAAGAAGAATGTATATCCGGGGAATCGTCGTTTTCTTCCGCCCACGCACTCCCTAAGAAAGAAAGGAAGCATTTCAATGGTGAGGCAGATCACCGGAGTAAGCCTATCTGTCGTACTGGTGATGATGTATTTGATATGGTGAAGGATTTAAAAGTAATCTTTGGAAAGGGTCCTGGTAGACAATCTGTTCCGAAGGACGATGGCGGACACGCACCCATGTGGAAGAAGAAATCTATATTTTGGGAGCTATCCTATTGGAAAGTTCTAGAGGTCTGCTCTGCAATTGACGTGATGCACCTGACGAAGAATATTTGTGTGATGCTTCTTGGCTTCTTGGGCGTGTATGGGAAGAATAAAGATACACCAGAAGCACGGCAGGACCAACAACGTATGAAAGACCGAGACGACATGCATCTAGAGTTGTTTCGAGGTACTACCAGCTACGCTCTTACCAAAGAACAGAAGGAAATATTTTTTTGAAGTCCTTTACAATATCAAGGTCCCGTCTGGCTTCTCGTCGAATATAAAAGGAATAATAAATATGGCAGAGACAAAATTTCAAAACCTAAAGTCTCATGACTGCCACGTGCTTATGACATAGCTGCTTGCGGTTGCATTGAGGGGGCTTTTGCTGGAAAATGTTCCAGTACCCATTGTGAAGCTATGTGCGTTCCTCAATGCAATTTCTCAGAAGGTACTCAATCGAGATAGTCTACCAAGGTTACAGAAAGATGTGGTCCAATGTCTTATCACACTAGTAGGAAAAGGGCTATTAGTGGCATACCAAAAAAGAAGTCAGTGGCGCACGGGGCGTGTGCCACTGGTAGCAGGGTAGTAAGTGGCGCACATCCTGGTGCGCCACGGATAACAGTGTAGTTAGTGGCGCATGCCCATATCGTGCACCACGGATATTACCAGCAGTGCACGCTCCCGCACACCACGGATAGTAGGGTAGTCAGTGGCGCACGACCATTCCGTGCGCCACGGATATTATCAGCAGCGCACATGTATATGGTGCGCCACTGACTACTCGAGTATATTTTTTATACGGGAGTTATATAACAGATATATGGCAGTTATATACAGAAGTTATACAGCAATACACCGAATCTAAGATGATAGTGATCCAAAGTGCTGAAATACATCAAATATGAATTCAAGTGTTAGATTATTACACAAAGTGGTACTACAAATTCGGTCGATCACATTACAAATTCGATCATCACATTACACATAGAGCTATCACCCTAGACTATGATCGAATAGAGGATAGCGGCGACAACGGGGAGCAACACCGAGACCATGATCAAGATCTTCATCCGGTTCTTCTTCCACGTGTGTCTCCTCCACTTGGCTACCGCCAGCTCTCTTGTCTTGTACCCTTTGTAGCTGCCGCTGAAGTTGTTCACTTGTGACTAGCAGTCCTCCCACTCGTCGTAGACCCCTAGAACCCGACCCTTGTATACCATGTACCACTTCTCCATCTCTGTAGACAAGGCATACATAGACAAGACATGCATGTAGTATATGTTACACAATGAAAATGATGGCAAACTACAAACATGTTTGCATGATCAGAAAAATGAGGAAAGATTCATAAACTTAAAATAAAATATAGCACCGATGACGATCATATAAGCAAGTCCAACATCGATCGTCAAGGGTTTTACTAGCCCGAGGTAGTTAATAATGTTTACGACACACACATGAAATGATAGTTCAGAAACACATCATGAGGATTGTCAAGTATATGACATGACACACACAACCAACACTGCTAGCTAGGCACACACACATCATGTAGACCTCGCCAGGAATGGGGTCACGCCCTCTCTTGTCATGAACGTCCTGGTGTCGTGCTGCATGTCGAGGAGTTCTTCGATCTCGTGGTTACGTGATGGGCACATACATGACCCCCCCTTTGGTTTCAACATCGTCATGGATGATTTAGCAGAGCTAAGTCTAGATGCGCCAGAAGTCCTTCATAAGGTCTGCATCATCGATAGCCGCCAACTGTGCGGCCTAGTGTCAAAGATTAGCTAGCAACACCTCAACCTGTGAATCCTGCATGAACCCCTTGATGTGATGGAGGACATAGAAGGCCTCCTTCACACTGTGGTTTGACTTCTTGGTGCAGGGGAATCGTGTGGTGCATGAACACAAAATTTCCATCCTTGGTTCTTGCCCCCCTTGGAGAATTTGCCTCCCATTTCGACATAGACTTGTAGAGCATCATCTAGAACTCTCTTGAAACTGCCGTAGTCCTTTGTCTTTGTGTCACTTGATGAGTCGAAGTATGTTACTTGCGAGAACCTCGGACAAATGGAGATGAGTGTGCAGTATATGCCTCTGCACAACACAATTGAAATAGAACTAATTCTTGTTGGAAGAGGGCAACAAAAATCTAAGAAAGAATTTGTCACGACGGCAACCTAATGTGTGTTTACTGACTCGGGAAAGTAAGGCAGAAGAATGGAATCAATGGTCTGGTTCTCATGGAATATATTACCTAGGTACTCTGCCACCATTGCCCGATCCCCATCGTTCGCCAAGACAACCTCACGCATGTAGTAGGGGTCCACTATCATAACGCCCCGGGTTTTCTCACTCTTGGATTTCAACGCCATATTGAGCGAGTACAGACGGACCAACTTATAGTCCAGCCGCTTCGAGTGCAGGAGATTGTAGATGTCCTCGTACCTCATGAAGAATATGCCCGTGGGTTCTTGGTCGACAAAGCCATGGTCCGATGGCACCTTGCATGTGAAGACTGGGTACCCGAGCTTCTTCTCTTTAAGAAGGGTGGTATCGAGATGCAGAATTGAGTAATTCATATTCGCTATGGGTCCACCCACGACTTTGAGCATATCCTTAGTCAGAATCGGCTTACCCGCTATGTGTGCCCTAAAATCATTGGGCTCTTGTCTCACGTCATCCTGAGCCCGGAGTATCTTCTTCAAAAGCAGCTGGCTCGAAGCCTTCTTGCTCTGGCTATGCTTCTGGCCCTTCTTTAGCTTCTCAGCCACCTCGACAGGATCATTGGATCGTCCTAACTGCTTCTTGGCCGCCTTGTGGAGTGTGGTAGGGCTGATGATCACCGACGGGTTGGGTTGTGGACCAACGGCGTCACCCGGAGGCGTCTCTTGATCATAAACGCCTCCGAAGTGCAGACGCTGCATGCATGACATGGGACGACCGGGTTGTTGACCGCGGGAGGCTAGATCTCCAATAAGAGGCATGTAGTGCCCATGGTGTTGAGGTAGCCATCAACGTCATCCTCATCGTTGGTGATGTCAGGTGCATCCTGATGCACGTCCTCTGGCTGTGGCAATGGCGTGTGTATGATTAACTGCTGATGCCTCTTGGTGGTGGGGACGAACGCCAGTGGCCGTGTCTTATTAGTTGGGGCGGCGGCATGCTGCCCTTCCTTGGCCATAGAAAGGCGAATCTGCAACTTGGGCCAAAGAAAGGGTCAGCTAGAGCAACCTCCAAGGGTCTTATGCTCATCGGCTCCTTCAGGTTGGTTGGGGAGGTCAACACCGTCGCAATCTTTCAACGTCTTTGCCAAGGTGACCCTGAACATGCTAGCAGTGATCGGCTTGTTGTGCATCATGAGCATCTTCGATTGAACGATACTACCCTCGGCTACATCCTTCAGCACGCCGTCCACATACTGAAGTAGTGTGCAATTAGTGTCCTGCGGGAAAACATGTTAGGGATCATGATCAGATGGAAGTCGATCAAAGACCAACAATGGTGTATAAAGTCGGGCCTACGATGAAGCATAATTAGTTACCTTGGTGAGGGCGTCGAGCTCGGCTAATGTGGACACACAGGGCTACGTCACATCCTATTCGGGTGCATCACGAAGCAACGTCGGCTGCGTGTTGGTGTTGGGCGCTGCCGGCTGCGCATTGGTGTGGGGTGCCAACGGGCTCACCATTGCGATCGGCTGCGCCAAGGTGTTGGAGGGCGGAGTCACCAAGTTCGGCGACACGTGTTGGGCCGAGTTGCTGCCGGACACGCTGGGCATCGGTATCGGCCCAACTCCAGCAGCAACATTCCACTAGGCTAGACCCTCCCACAGCTGAGGAGGAATGATCTGGCGCAACCTTGCTTCCAACTTTGCTTCCAACTTTTCTTCCATTTGCGCCTCCATTTGCGCCGGCAACTGGGCTACTTGGGCCTTGAGATCTGCGATCTCCTGTCTCTGCTCAGCCTCCACCTTGGCCTTTCTCTCCTTTCTGATCTTTGAGTCCTCTTGGAAGTGGACACCGACTTTCCTAGTTAGCCCATAGCCGAGAACACATCCACCGGACGTCATCTTCATGTTCTTGGGCCTCTTCTTGACAATGTTCACCGTCCTGTTGAAAGGAGTGTCCCACGGCTCCGAGAACCCTGTTGTGGGGGAACCTGCCTCAGCCGCTATTTCATCTGCTTGCAAAAGGAAGGTGAACCCAATTTTAGTTTTTGGCTTCATTATTGATTGCCAATCGACTTGAGATCCACGTGGTTAGTTACTTACCAGGTGTTTCTCGAAATTCAGCACATCCGGATTTGTGGTTTTGAATTCCTTTATTATGGGGCACAGGAAGTAGCGGGCCTGCACAAAGTTCCTCACCTGCTCGTCCTTGAATTTTTCAAACATGTTTGGTTTACCAAGACGCCTAAGCTCGATGTCCTCCTTGTCCCAAATATGCTTTATTCCTCTGTAACCACCGCTCCCAAGCCTATGGTTACCTATGTTCTGGTCATGTAGTCTCTTCCCCCATGCCGTCCAAGATTTTGCATTATCGGTCTCCAACTCCTCCTTGAAGAGGAGATAGTCGTCGTATTCGATAAATGGCTCGTGCTTCTTTATCTCCTCCCAGCTTTCATTTTATTCTATCCACTTCTTCACCTGGGTTCTCCAGTTGCTCAAGAGGGTGCTCATCATCATGAGGGCCCCTCGTTCACTGCATTGTTCTTAACCTCAAGGTTGTCATAATCATGGGGGAACTTGTAGCGTTTGTGAAGCTTCTGCATGAGGTGCTGGACGAAATGCGCATTGTCAGGATCTCGGAGGTTCCTCGTGTTGACCATAAAGGTCTCCCGTACAATGCACCCGAGTTGTATCCCATACCCAGCGGAAAGGGATGTAGGCGCCACGGGTGCACCGCTCTCTGTCACTTTGTTGAACTCATCGTGCTCTGTGCCGAGCGTTGGTGGGTCCTGATTCTTCCTCACGTCCTTCTTCTTAGCTGCCGGGGCGGCACCACCATCCGTCTATTCGCCGATGTCGGTGTGTTCGCCGACATCGGTGGTCTCATCCTTGACGCCATCGGTGCGTTCGCCGCTAGCATCAGTGGTGTCATCCTCGTGGACATCACTTGGTCTAGCCTCGTCGTCACCCTCCATGTCTTCTTTGTCATCGGCCATGGGAGCTATTTCCTGCTCCTCCTCCGCCCTCTGGGCAAATCGCCAAAACGGCATGTTAGCCTCCCGAGCTTCTTCTTTGACAGTCATTTGCTTCGAAGGGCCGGCCCCATCGTTTACTTGTCTGGTCAACATCTTTGCACTAAACAAGTATATGCAACTAATTAGTACAAGAGAAATCGATCGGAAAATTCGACAGCATCTACCCTAAAAGGGCTACCTAGGAGTGCCCATTTCTCACCGAAACAGAAATGAATCAGCAATTCGAGAGTAACGAGCACTCAGTTTGGAATCCCTGCAACAATTGACAAAAAAGGCAGCAACACCATACGCAAAATGTCCACCACCACTACTGATTCATACAAGCATATACAGAAAATGGCCACCACCACCATTATAAGCTTCTCAAAATACCACTTATCTAATTCATAACACCATTTCATACACAACACCATTATAGCAGAATATAAACAAGCATATTTATAAACAAGGATAGCAAGTTTCCACTCTTGGTATAGCAGAATATAGCAGCAATATATTATGTTAATATAGCAGAATATAACAACTAAAATGCAGAATATATCAACCACATGACAAGATGACAACATCATAGAGATATGCGGCACAACAATTTTCACACTAATTTCCATAGTTTATTTTTTATTATGTTTATGTGGCTGGAACAGAATGCTATGTTCAAAAGGGAGCTCCAGTACAGATTTGCTTCCCTCTGCTGTATATAGGAAGAAATCCAGGAAGCTATGGAGATGGATGCAGAAACCGAGGAAGGGATCTAGTTCACTTCATACCATGCTGCCAAATTCCAAGGGGAAATCCTGAACATGAAGCAGGAGAATAACAAGGTTGCAGATGAACTGCAGGATGGTTTGGATCATGTCTATTCTATTCTATGCATGAACCTAAATGGAATAGGTACTCATGTCTGTCTATTCTACGCATGAACTTCAGCTAATGTTTCTCCCTGTGACTACATGGATTAACATGTTGCAATGGTAAACATGCCTTCGCGAATGAACCAAGTTCATCATGCATGGAGCTAAATGAACTATCAAGCAGACATGACTTGAAATATCATGTCAGGTTGTGTCTTCCCAATGACAGTTCCTCTTAGCCAACTTCAAGGCTATGGCAGCACATTTACTGGGATTAGCTAGAGTTCACAAAGTAGTTGTTTATGTTTAGATAATATACTAGTACTACACATACTTATCCTTGATACAATTTCATGACACTGAATGCCTTATTAGCTACTCCCTCTTTCCCAAATTAGGATGCCTGTTAGGTTTAGTCAAAGTCAATCTTTATAAAGTTTGACCAACTATATGTAAAAACATACTAACTTTTCTAATATCAAATACATATAATATGAAAATATAGTTCATGGTGATTCTAATAACATTGAGTAGATGTTGTAAATATTCATACAATTTTCTAGATAATTAGTCAAAGTTTATTAAGTTTGACTTTGACCAAAACTAATAGGCATCCTAATTTGGGAAGGAGGGAGTACAAATGGCATGCTTTCTTTCTCATCTGTATGAAGCTATGGAGATGGATGCTAAGATTAGTTACATCCTGGTTTTATCTTGTTTCTATCAAGGCTAACACCTCAGATCTTGCATCATTGGAAGCCAGGTTTTTTTAAAAAGAAATCTCTATAGCAGTTCTTGCCACTTTTAAGGAGTATCTCTGTGCACACTCCAAAAGGGGAGGCATCACAACAGAAACCCTAAGACTAGCAAAAGCTACTATATCACTGATTAAATTACCCAAGTGCACAAGCCACAGGTAAATAATCAATGATCCTAGCATAGCTAAGAGATGGGCATTTTATTTGTTCAGAATTGCAACCATGTTCTATACATCAGAATTGGCCATACACATGTCAAAACTTCTATACATAAAAATTTGGCATCTTTTGTTACCAGTTCTCTACTTAAAAAACTCTATCCTAAGTTTCCTAACAACTAGAGATTCCTAGGCATTTTCATGTGGCAACTGGCCTAGGAATGAAACATAACCCTAGTAGGAACGAACCCTAACCCTAACTGGCCTAGGAACGAACCCTAACCCTAGCAGTAATGAGCATTTTCATGTGTTTTTCATGTGGCCTAGCACGGAAAAACCCTAACCCTAGAAGGAATAAACCCTAACCTAGAGAGGGGAGAGGGGAGGGAGAGCGAGGTTCAAACCTGGACGGTGGCAGGTGGGCGTCTTCTTCTCTCCAGTGGCGGACGGTGGTGGCAGGGGCATCTTCTTCTCTTTGATCGTGGGGGCATTTTCTTTTCTCCGGTGGCGGGGGCGTCCTTCTCTCCGTTGTCTTCTCTCTAGACGGCAGCACGTGGTGGTGGGGATCGAACAGAGCAAGGGAGAAACGGTGGCGGACGGTGGCAGTGGAGGAACGAGAGAAAGTAATCGAAGGGGAACGAACAGAGCAAGGGGAGAAGAGGCACGCGTTATTTCTCAGCTAAGTGTGGAAACTCAGTGGCGCATCCCTAATCGGTGCGTCACACCGATTAGGGATGCGCCACTGAGTTTCCACGGCTAGCTTAAAACGATGCACGGTGCAGTATTGACAACAACACTCGCATGCCCTACTCGTTACTACGATGGGTTGGTTGGTTTGAACTCCTAGGTACTGGGTTAAAATCCTAGCACCCCCCAGTTTTTCTTTAATTTAAAATATATCCGTGGCGCACCTCTACGTCGTGCGCCAGAGGTAATCTGTCACCCATTCAGATGCTTGGGCCCACCAACACCCATGGCGCACGGGAAGACCGTGTGCCACTGATAACCCTTCTATGCGTGACGCACGTCGGTTCCATGCACCACATATATGCTAGCGATGGACAGGGTCGGCCGCCAGTGCTGGGGCCCACGTAATAGTGGCGCACCGTTTAGCCCGTGCGCCACAGGTAAGGGAAGGTCAGTGGCACATGGTTAATCATGTGTGCCATAGATAACTATCTGTGGGGCACACATTACATGTGCGACACTAATAAGGACCCTGTGGATAAGCATTTTCCTACTAGTGTTAGCTTCGAGTTGGTGTTCCCACCATCCTTCTTCAATATTATGATGCACCTCCTAGTTCACCTAGTCGAAGAGATTAACATTCTTGGTCATGTATTTCTACACAATATGTTCCCCTTAGAGAGGTTCATGGGAGTCTTAAATAAATATGTTCATAATCATGCTAAGCCATAAGGAAGCATCTCCATGGGATATGGAACAGAGGAGGTCATTGAGTTTTGTGTTGACTTTATTCCTGACCTTAAACCCATCAGTGTTCCTGAATCACGATATGAGAGTAGACTAAGTGGAAAAGGCACGCTAGGAAAGAAAACAAGGATATGTATGGATGGGCATTCTCTCACTAAAGCACACTACATAGTTCTGCAAAGTTCCACCTTGGTGCCTCCGTATATCGAGTAACACAAGAATATTGTACGCTCCAATATCCCAGGAAAGCCTGACTCCTAGATTAGAGATGAACACATGAAGACTTTCGGCGGTTGGTTGTAGACACATCTCATGAATGACATCACTATTGGAGATCAGTTGTACTTGTTGGCCAGGTCACCATCTTCGACTATATTGACTTTCCAAGGGTACGAGATAAATGGAAATACATTTTACATGATCGCCCAAGATAAAAGAGCACCAACCAAAACAGTGGTGTCCGATTTGATGCAACATACGAGAATGAGCAAAAGGACACATATTATGGTTACATAGTGTCAACACCCGGATTTTTATGTCCAGATGCCTGTTATGCCATACATCGCAATCCCAGGGTTACCATTTTTGCGAGACATAACAGAATTGGTAGCACAGTACATCATCCATTACAAACCATAATAGTCTTACAAATAATTGATCTCATGATCAAGTCTTAATACACATCAAAGTAGTGGAAATAAACGTAGTAGACTTGATCTTCATTGTCATAGGCAATACTGACGATGGGAGATGATCCTAGTTATCATAGACCTCCCGATGTTCGTCCTCCGGATAGTCCTCTTCATAGCCTGGCCATGGGAATAGCTAGGGACAAACACTACAAGAAAAGTTTCCTTCCGCAACGAATTGGCCCAACGGTCGTCGTAGAAGGCGCGTCTTCCGTCGGCTCGGACGTGGCTGATGGAAAACTTTGTTTTTCCGGTTTCACGGCCCTCTACTATGACCGATCTGCTAAAAACATGGAGGAAGCTCGGCTGGCGCGTGGCAGAAGCAAGATTTTCGTTTCCTCGCGCAATGTTGACTCGTCAAACTATTTTGAGGTGTGTGGGTCCCGGACGTTAGTGTCTCTAGCGGACCATACTTTTCGGTCGCACCTCCCTGATTTGAACTTGATAATGTAGCTCGAGGCGTCTGCTGTTTAGTCAGGCTGCTAGGTCCCACATGTCAGCCTCTCATTAGAAGGATCGTGTGTATGATGGAATTTTTCTCCTTCGCTCGTGCTCCCCTTTTCCGAAGTTGATAGAGCTGCTCGATGCATCTACCGTCTAATCATCCTCCTGGGACCCACATGTCATCCTCTCATTAGAAGAAACGTGTGTATGATGGAATTTTTTCCTTCACTAGCGCTACCCCGTTCTGAGTTGATAATGCTTCTCGACGCATCGACCGTTTAACCAACCTCTCGAGCCCCACATGGCATCCTCTCATTAGAAGAAACATGTGTATGATGATTTTTTTCCTTCACTCGCGCTACCCTATTCCGAACTTGATAGCATTGTTCGATGCATCTACCATTTAATCACGATGATGGGCCTCACATGTCATCCTCTCATTAGAAGAAACATGTGTATGATGGATTTTTTACCCTCTGTAGCACCTTCGTGTTCCGAGCTTGATAGCTTTGCTTGCTGCATCAGCTTTTTATTCAGGCTGGTGGGTTCCTTATGTCAGCCTCACATTAGAAGAATCATGGGTACGATGGAATTTTTTCTTCTCTAACACTACCCTGTTCCGAACTAGATAGTGTTGCTCGACGAATCTACCGTTTGCTCACGCTGCTAGGTCCCCCATTTCAGCCTCTCATTAAAATAAACGTGTACATGCTAAACTTCTTTCTCGCTCGCGCCTTCCTATTTCGAACTAGCTACATTGCTCGATGCAGCATCTGTATAAGGTCACGTTGTTGGGTTCCATATATCGGCCTCTTTGTAAATGAAACGTGCGTATGATGGACTTTTTTTGGCCATGTCCGCTATTTTGACCTTGGCAACTTGCTGGGTCCTAGATGTCAACAACCTCTGTGCAGAGAACGTGTCTATGCTAGGTCCCAGCTGACAACCTCTATTT
Organism: Avena eriantha; assembly: GCA_910589775.1. Lineage (NCBI taxonomy): Eukaryota > Viridiplantae > Streptophyta > Magnoliopsida > Poales > Poaceae > Avena > Avena eriantha. The sequence continues at coordinate 350,429,205 of OU342741.1, forward strand.
AAAAGAAACGTGTGTATGTTGGATGTAACATCCCAAAACTCTAATCCAAGGTTATTAAGATCCAAATCATCAAATTTAGAGTTAACAAAAACTTTTCCATTTAAAAATAATTAAGCATTCATATGTGTGGGCATATAAGGAGTTGTTTTGACTTGCCATGTTTGAGTGATCCATTGGTTGTAAAGTGATTCTAAGGTGAATTAAACATCATCTAGATCATTCCCAAGCAACTCCCAAAGAAAAACAAATCAGAAAGAATAAAATAAGCAAATGGTCATTTGTGCCATTTTAATCACCATTCCTACTTTGGCTATTCCTAGAACTCAAATCTTAACAGAGACAATTGTGGTTCTTTGCACCCCTTGCTAGTACAAGTAGTGATGTACCAAGGCCCACTTTGTTCCATCCCAAAAACTTTCAAACACTAAATTTAAATGACATTTGAAAATTGAATCTAGTGTAGGTATCAAGATCACACTTATTCAAAAACCACTCAAATGAACTCCATTTTCAAATCCCAAGAAAACCTAGATGTTTAAGCATGAGATGAATCACTCCACCAAAAATCAGCCCAAAATTCAAAACTTGTTTTCTTGCGGCCATTTTGTCAAACACTTGGTGGGCACAGATCAGACCAAAACCAAAAACACTACTGTGAGCAGTGTTCTGGCCTAACATGTCGCCCACATTGCAACCAAACTCTCTCCACTGCTTCCCCTACCCCTTTCTAGCCCGACCAAGCACTATGCCCACGACCAAATGGTCATGGACATCAATGCTGAGCCCACTCGAGCAGCTCACCAGCGACAGCGCACCACAGCAGCCATGAGCCTTGCCCACCTTGCCCAACGTGTCGCTTGTGGTCCACCTCCACCTCCTGGCCAGCCCTAGCTCACAGACAGAGCGAGAAGCAGCCAGGATCCACCGTGCCCGGAGCCTGTCTGCCATGCCGATGCCGCCCGTAGAGCGCGCACGGTCCCCGCTCAACCAGACCCCACCTAGCTCTCGCTGCCCACCTACATGATCACCACCTCCCTAGGAAGCTGCCAGACATGCTCTTTTCCCCGACCGTGCCCCGTAGTCACCGGCCACCGCAAAGTTCGCCATCGGCAGAGACATCGTGCGCGCCGCGCCACTCACCTCTCCTGACCGCATTTCACTGCAAGCACACCACCCTGACCACCGCCAGGGAACCGCCCACCATCCTAGTCCACCGCCCAAGCCCTTAGCCCGTTGTACCTTCGTCACCGGCAATCACCGCCCATGCTTCTCTGCCAGCTCGCCGGCCTATATAAGGAGGCCTCCCCAGCACCGTTTCCTCACACCACTCTCATCCACTCCCCTCAGAGCACTCGTAGAGCCCCACCGGAGCAAACTGTAGCCCGTAGCACCGGAATTTTGCCAGAGTCTGACGCGGAAGGAGGAGAAGGGCGCCGTTGATCCAGGCCATCTCCCGAGCCGCCGCCAGTACCAGGAGAACCTCCGTCGCCGTCCAGTTCATTTTCCCGCCTCGCCGCACTAGCTGGAGCCCTGGTACGTCACCAGTAGACCCTCACCGGCCGTTTAGGGTTTGGTCTCGCCGGCAACGAGTCCGTCGTCGACGACGACTGTGAGCCGTGGATCCACGTTATAATTGTGTGGCCCAGATTGGTAGATACCGTTTCGGGTTTTAAGTCTCGCTGACAAGCAGGACCAACCTGTCAGCCGCCCTATGTGCTACTGAGCGCCACTGGGCCGGCCCATTTCCTTTTCCGCGCTAGCCCACGAATTCAAGTAAGTGTTTTTATATTTAAGTTTAAATCCAATTATGTCCCTTAGTTCAAAAATCAATTCAGGAAGATTTACTGAACCAAATTGAGTGATTCCAATTTTGTTGGAAAGCTTATGAAAAGATCTATCCAAGCCCGTTGGATTTAATTAATTTAGAGTTAGAGATCTCTCCTAGTAAAAATAACAAGACAGAAGCATTTGCACATTCAAACATTTTTATAAATTCAACCATAATAGATTTTAAGTTGATTCCAACTCTCAAAAATCACATTTAAACATACCTATCTGAATATGTAATAATATTTAGGTTTGCATGCAGTGACTTTGGACTAGTACCAAAATAGTGCTATATAGGCATTTCTAGTCACTTTAAATCATTAAATATTAAACTTAAACTTATTAAAATGTCATCCAACCTTTAAATCACATTCCCATATGTTATAATATGTGGTGATGACATGTGTGCACATGATCCCATATTTTAATTGGAGAATTTTAAATCTTAGTTTTTTTTTTTTTGAGTAGAAATTACTTTTCTCAAATAAAAAGAATGAAGCTAGTTAATAAAACCTTGTGATGCTTGTGATGATAATCGATCATCAAATGTGTGCCTTAGTATGCTAAGTAGACTAGTTAAGTATTGTTTGGTGATTGTATATCCCGTATGTATTTATAGACAATAGTACCGACCAAGATTTCGAGGAGGAGGAGTTCTACCAAGAGGAGGAGGAAGAAAACTTCAACCACTCCACCAACCAAGGCAAGCTAACCCTTGCAAGTATTATACTAGCAAGCTTAGCACTTCAAGTAAACTGAGCAAGCTATTGTTAGCAAGCTAGAATTAAGCTAGATAACCTAAGAAAGATGCATTAGGCATGCTTTGGTTATGCCACTTTGACTAAGTACCCACTCCAAGTTTTACTTCAAGCTTTTACTTTCTTTACTTTACCCAAGTCCCTTACTTGTTTGAAGGTAGCATAAAAAGTATAAAACTTGAATTATCTAGATAACCTTAGATGTCATTCTATGGCATGATATTGAGATTAGCATCCCACCTTAGTGAACACTCTTAACTTAGTAGCTTAGAGCTAAATCAAAACTTGAGTCACTTTAGATGGGAACAGTTGGTGAAAATGAATTGTGAAAACCTTGGAATGATGAGTCATTCTATTGAGATGTTTTGACATGTGTTGAGAAACACAATGGTTTATGATGATGAAAATGTTGAGGCATGAGCCTTAGCCATTTTACAAAAACTGATGGTTGGATTCAGATGCGATACCATTCCAATTTTACCGTACAACCACAATACCTGAATTGGGTAAGGCTTAGCCAGAAGTTTATATGCATTAGTATTAGTTCCCTCGTGGGAGAGGTTTGAGCTAAGGCTACCTCTCAATGTTGTCCCCCTATGTAGTGCCCAAGATGACAGATTGTCATGGTTGGGAGGCCATGCTCATAGGAGAGGTGCTTATACTAGGGTGTGTAAAGGGAAGGTTATGTTTGATTATCTGCATACTAAGTATGATGATTCAGGGTTATCCCTGACATATGTATCGAATCTTGTGGTGAAAGTGTACCACCTTTGCAGAGTGTCAAACTATTCGAATAGCCGCGTCCGTGGTTATGGACAGTTGAAGTGGCCATACTGTTTCGTTGTCAGATGTTTTCAAAATGACTTAGGAAATGAATGATGGATCTTAACTTGACCACAACAGGGTTGTGACTATGACACTAGCTTCCCAACTTAAGTGATTCTAGAACTTTGTTTTATCTTTCTTTGTTTCTGAACTCAGCTTAGGTTTCAAACTTAACTTTACAAGTAAACTTAGAGCTAGCCATCCCACTAGAACTACCTTACTTATTAGTGATAGTTTGCGAGTACTTAAAGAGTACTCATGGCTTTTGTCCCTGGCTATTCCTATGGCCAGACTATGAAGGAGACTACCAAGATGAAGGATAGCAGGACGGCTATGAGAACTAGGACTATATTCCATCATCAGCATTGCCGGTGCCACTAAAGATGGACCCCACCGCTATGCTCATTATTTATTCCGCTGCTTGTTGTATTAAGAATGGATCATGAGATCCTTTATTCGTGTAAGACCTTATATTGGTTTGTAATGTATGATGTACTGTGATATCCAATCTGTTATGTCTCACAAAAATAGTAATCCTGGGATTGCGATGGATGACATAACAGGCATATGGGATTAAAAATGCGGGTGTTGACATTGGACTAATTTTCAGGTCCCAGATGTCAGCCTCAGAGTACAAAAAATGCTCATAAATGCCGAATTAAAAATATTCTGGGCTAACTCGAGGCAGATGCCCTATTTGTTATGGCTTATATTTCATGGGCTCACTCCTAAGTTGAATGGGCTATGGTCGGTGGCCATGAGACCACAAAAAGGCTGAATTAGAAGGTATTGGGTTATGCTTGGGGCTGATAGGCTAATTTCATGGGCTATGCTTGGGCCTGCTGGGTCTGGCATGTCAACTTCTCTGTAAGTGCAACGTGTGTATGATGGACTTTTTTTGGTCGCGTCCGCTGTTTTCACTGTGGCAGCCATGTATGGAATTACGGCTGGGGCCCTTATGTCAGCCTCCTTGGCATGTTCTGGCTTGTGTGTCTCTGATATAGCCTTGTATGTTCTGTCTGGTGTGTCCCTGACGCGAGCCTCTCTGTACAAGTATTTAAACTTTTGTTTCGAACCCACCCTCAAAATAAACTCCAGGGACGCTGCATGCTGGTGGGTCCGTGATGTCAGCCTCTTCGTAATTCGATATTGCTAGAAGAAAAAAAAATGTAAATCCAAGATACGATTCGAACAAAAAACCTTCAGATCAAATAAATGTAAATTGAGTGTGTGACACTACAACAAAGATATTTATAGAATAAATATCATTAAACTTTTATTAGTACTACAATTTATGTATTAGTCTTCTTAAAAATATTTTGGGTGTCTATATTTATCTCATTTAAAATATAAAAGGGCAACGCTCCTGGCATCTCAATTTATAAAATACCACATAATGGAGTATTTTCTTAAAAACATGGGTAGGCAGAGTTTTATTTTATTTTGAGAGGTGGGGGCAATGACCAAAAGGCCAAATTAAAAAGAGTTTAGCTATTCTACATAGGCTGCTCTATGTGGGTTATACTCCGTAGGGCAGGCTCCATGGGCTTCATTCTCAAATTTTAGTGGGTTGTGCTCAGTAGTCCCCTGAACCCTAAAATGCTGAATTAATATGTTCTCGGCTACGCACCATGGGCTCCTTTCTCAAATTTCACTGGGATATGGTCAGCAGTCCCCTGACCCCGAAAAGACCGAATAAAAATGTTCTGGGCTAAAGAGGGGTCGAATGAGCTACGGAGTACTAGATGTCTTCTCCTGGTTAATAAAAATTCTATTGTGGTGTGCTCGGCCGGATTCGAAACAAAGACCTCGGAGAGGGAGGGGAAAAGCGATAATTCTTTTTGGCAGCTATTCATGTCAAAATTCAGCAATACAGAATAAGGTAGTAAAATTATCAACAGATTCGAAGTTCATATTCAGGAGCACTTGACCAATTCAGCAGCATTTCAAAAGTGACCAATTCAGCAATATAGACAATGAAATACAAATAGCAGTACAAAGAGAACCAATTTTTGTTTTAGCTCTAAAAACCTTGTCGCGCGACCAGTTTGTCTTTTTCACCAATAACACTCGACCATTGGAGCAAGCAAAACTGACGATCAAGTCCGCTTTGAGTACCTTCTTCTCACATCAATGCCTATGTGACCCCCATATGCAACCCAAAATGCCTAAGTCTCATCTAGATTGTGACACGGCCATGTTTCAAAAGAAAAGCAAGACTATCTACTGCGCTTGATTTAAACAAGTACCAGTACATCAGTATTAGTTCCACAAAATGCTTTAGTAATAGTAACGACAGAACATTTGAGAGATTCAGTAGCTTTGCTTCTTGAAATTCAATAGCAGTACAGAGATAATAAGTTCTTGTTCCATCTCAAAAAACCTTGGTGCACGATCAGTTTGCCCTGTTCTTCGAATAGGCTCGATCATAGGAGCAAGCAAAACTGATGATCATGTCTGCTTCTGTGCGAACACGACCTCATTTCGTCAATGCCTGTGTGACCCCCATATGCAAGCCAAAATGAGCAAGACTCATCTAGATAATTGTGACAATGCTAGGTTTCAAATGAAAAGCAAGACAATCTGCTGCACTTGATCTAAACAAGTAATAGTACATCACTATTAGTTCATCAAAATACTTTGGTAATAGCAACGACAGAACAAAGGCAAATCAAGACCATCTCCTGCCCTTGACCTAAACAAGTACTACCAGTACCGGTATATGGTAGTACAAAATAGTCCGAAGTACAAGAACTAGTGCTATACTAGTACTACTCTATACACGTACGTCCGTGGTATGTAGTGAAAGTGGGATAAAAAATCTCAGGTAGTAGAATGGTCAATTTGGAATTCTCCCTCGTGATGGATGCATATTGAGTAATACAGGCCCTGGGTCTGAGAAGTTTGAAGGTACACCACCATAGAATGATTTTCCTTCTGCATGATGCCAGGCACCGTCCTACTCCTAGGAGTGAAGGAATTGCGCACTGCACCCTCCCAAAACCCAGCCTCTGGTGACGGGTGATAGACGGTGAACTGCACATTGTACAAGGGCGACGAGCACCCGTCCGGCCTAACGCACATGATGGATACGATGATGTCGCCCCACTCGAGCATGTCAAATAGCACAGCGAACACCGTACCATCGTCCCCAGATCCAATGTTCTAAAGTCTTGATGAGTGTGGTGCCGACAGCGGCTGAGAGATGAACCTGGGATTTCTAAAGAAAGTAAGAATCGGCGGACTAAATTGCAGCATGCTAAATATACATATAAAAATTTCTCAGGTGCCTGAGATCTAGGCACTCCCAAGAAAAAAATACAGATCCATGTTTCAAAGGAAATGCTAGATCATCTCTAGTGTTTGATCTAAACAAACTTGAACGGCAGATCATCATCAGAATCATGATGGTCATATTTGACATCTCCCACATGATGGATGCAAAATGAGTAATCCAGTGCGAACCTATCATGTTTCTTAATCAGAAAATTAAGGTAATCTTCAGTAATCCTGATGGAGGCCGACGACGCGCTGCTCTTTGGCTCAAAATACAGGCTATCTTCTACGAACTCCTCTAGGTCCTCTCCAATCATTGAAGGTTTATAAAAGTGCAACTCCACCATGTACCATGGAAACAAGCACACCGCCGACCTGACGCACTGGACGGATACAGCGAGGCCATAGTAGAGCATGTCAAATCGCACGGCGAACAATGTACCATCATCCCAGGATAACACGGTCTCTACTCTCCATGAGCCAGGTGCGAGCAAAGGATGAGAGATGTACATGTGTTCCTCGCCGTACTAGAAACTCTGCACTTCAATTGAGTGGGCTTTTTCGAGGTGAGCGAGGAGCACTATGGGCGGGGCGGCAAACTCGCAACAAGGCTCAGTGTAGTTGCACAGGCCGTGCGGGCATACCATCCTATGGTTGAGGATGTCGTGGAAGGCGACCAATGTCCCACAGCTGACATTGGCGCATCTGCTACCTTTTCCGCCGACGACTTGGTGGCGCAACTCCTTGGAGCATGTGGCCAGCGGGATGGCGCTGGTAGTGTCCATACGCATAGCAATTTCTCTGAAGGCGTTGTTGCTGACCTTTGCTCCAGCCACCGTACCAAATATTGTGCATCGAATCCGCCATTGTGTCTAGATGGACTAGGGCGAGGGAGGATTAAAATATTATTGTTGGGGTTTCTTGGAGGAGAGTGATGGAGGCCTGCAAGAACCGATGCAGCGGGCGAGAAATGGCTAGGAAAATTTAGCAAGTGCGGCACTCGAGAGGATCCAAAATGCGGCTAGCCAGCGTTAGTGAATGGGGATCTCTGGAGATGGGGAAGATGGGAGGCTCTTTGAACGAGGGGTGTTAATTTTGCATGTTCCCTCGTCGGTCTTCTGTAGTGGATTTAGGATGCCTGCTGGAGTTATAGCTAGAGTTCTAGACTAGCAAGCTATCACGTCCTGGCTCGGTATTGTACCGTCTCGTCACATAGACTATGTTTTAGGAAAGGACGTGAACCCACATTTCTCCCCTCCCTGCTAGATAGCGTGCACCGTAGAATCGCTTTTCTAGCACATGAAGGATTTGAACCCACATGCCCAACTCTGATAATTAGGACTACTAAAAACTATAATAATAGGTGAAGCTCAAAAAGTAATAATAATTTTGAGCCATGTCCATAGAATATCCATTGTATATTTGGTTCTTATACTTTGTATCATGTAATAGTAATCAACCTATTAGCTACCTAATAGTACTCGTCATGCTTTAGAGAAATGACGAAGAACATTCTAGAATTATTGGGAAGTGTGTTTTGAGGTTTGTGTATATCTTTTAGTATGCTAAAGGCTATAAATAGTATCTTATAGATGCTAGAATGGATAGAATTAAGATCCAACGGTACTTTATGGACGTAGCTTGAAATTATAATTATTTTTGGACTTCACCTATTATAATTTTATATAAACTAGTAAAAGGCACGTGCCACACACATATATACTGTATGAAATGTGATTAACAAACATTAAGTTGTTATAAACCAATAGTCTTGTTTGAGAAAAATGTATACATTAAGTCTATTAATAATAACTATCTACACATATTGAGAGTACAGCCTACTATGCTATGAAATTTGGGGAGGGGGGGTGACATGATGGTTCTAGAACATGGTGGAGTTTCCTCTAGGTAGTACTCAACACGAATTCACCTGCTCTGAACCATTGGATCTAACAGCTCAACAGTCAGGATTGGTATTCTGGACCCAATTCAAAACTGCTCCTTTATAGTAGTAGAAAAAAATGGCATATACTTGTACTATCTGATCTTCACGTGCAAGGTATGTGCAACTTACTAATAAGATATATAACATGAATATCTTTGAGCATCGATCATTGGATATAGATTGATAGATTCCAACATTGCTAATTGTTGGATCTCTTGCAACTTCAAGAAAGAATCTATCGCGCTTACTTGTAGTTCAAATTTGACCTACTTTCTTTAAATCGACATAAAGTTATTTGAGTGCATGGGTGTAGTTAGCTAATATATAGGGAAGCTTGAAACGTCCTAAGACCAGGGAATTGTAACAAAACATGTCCGCGTTTTCTGAAAATCAGGTGGTGGCACTTTATTTTTGACTAGGGTATGTCCCGAAGGAGTGAGATGCTTCAATAATTAACACAGCTAGTGTATGTGTACATGTTACACTAAGGACCTTAAAAAGGTGAAAATTGCATCCAAGTCCATACATTTAACACAAAGGACCCTACAATCAAGCAATTAAAATTAGTAGTCGGGTCCTGCTCGTCCATCACGGAGCTGAGCCATGCTCTTTGTAGTAGTACTAGTAAGTTGCACGTGCCTTGCACGTGAAACTCACATAATATACAGATGCATGACATGGCATTAGTATATAACATTGTAATAGGTAAATCTTGAAATATCTATGAATTTGAGCCATGTTTCTAAAGTATGAGTGTATACTTTGTTCTTGCACTTTATATCATGTAGAAATAAATGTTTATTAGCTACCTAATAATTGAAAATTTTAGAACCATGGTCTAAAGAAACAATCGAGAAGATTGTAGAATGATGGATACGTGTGTTTTGATGTTTTTCTACATATATATCTTATCTTATCTTACCACTATATAGTGTACGAATAACTTTTAATATTGACCATTAGATCAAGACTCGCGAATCCCAACATTTCCAGCCGTTGGATCTTATTTTCCATTCTAGCATCTAGAAGATTTTATTGATAGTCTTCATCACAATGAATGGTATGCACACAACTCAAAACACACTTCTCCATCATTCTAGAATCTTTTCCCTCGTTTCTCTAGAGCATGTTACCAGAATTTTCAAGTTTTAGATAGCTAATAATCGTTGACTTCGAAAGGATATACAAAGTACAAGAATAAAATATACATCCATCTTTATAGATATTGATCAAATTTATATTTTTGTATGCTTTACCAATTAAAATTGTATATAGTGATGATATGTCAGACGTCTATTATCTGAGTCTCACGTGTTGATCAAAAGGACGTGCCACACACGTATATACTGTATGAAATATGATTTAACAAATGTTAAGTTGTTATTAACCAATATTCTTGTTAGATAAAAAATGCATACATTAAGTCTATTAGTAATAACTATCTACCCATATTGAGAATACATCCTACACTGCTATGAAATTTTGGAGGTGGTGAAATGATGGTTCTAGAACATGTTGGAGTTTGCTCTAGGTACTATTCAACACGAATACAGCTGCTCTGAACCAATGGATCTAACAGCCCAATGGTTAGGATTGGTGTTATGGATCCAATTCAAAACTACTCCATTGTAGTAGTAAAGAGAATACAACCTACTATGCTAAGATATTTTGGGGGTGGTGACATGATGGTTCTAGAACATGGTGGAGTTTGCTCTAGGTACTATTCAACACAAATCCAGGTACTCTGAACCATTGGATCTAACAACCCAACTATCAGGATTGGTGCTTGATACGTTGTAAACGTATCTATAATTTTTGATGTTCCATGCTTGTTTAGTATCTACTTTGCTTTGCTTTGCTTTGCTTTGCTTTGTCAACACTTTGAGGCATTTTTATATGTTTTCTGGGACTAACCTATTAATAAGATGCCACAGTGCCAGTTGCCTGTTTTCTTCTGTTTTTGGTTCTAGAAAAGGTAGAAAATCAATATTCTCAGAATTGGATGGGACAAAAGCCAATATGCCTATTTTTGTCGGAGCAACACGGAAACACGAAGCAGAGACGGAGTAGGGCACCAGGGTCGGCACACCATATGGTGTCACGGGCTAGCCTTGGCCGTGCCACCCAGTGGTGTGGGCCCCCTGGCCGCCTACCGACCTTGCCTCTTCGCCTATAAGAAGCCTCCCGATGCAAAAACCCTAAGTCGAACACCCTCTAGCCACGAAAAGCTCCACAGCGCCGCCGCCACCGAAGGGGAGATTCGGGGACAGAAAGTCTCTGTTCCAGCACCCTGCCTGGACGGGGCAGTGCCCCCGGAGCCATCTCCATCGATCTCCACCACCATCTCCATCGTTGTTGCTGATTTCCATGATGATGAGGGAGTAGTTCTTCCTCGAGGCTAAGGGTTCTACCGGTAGCCATGTCTTCATCTCTCTCTCTATGCATGATCATATTGTGATCATGAGCTTTGTAATCAAGTAGATCTACTTTGCTACTCAAGTGCTTTAATAGATCTCTGCTCTCCCCATGTGTGTGAAAGTGACAGCTTGCATACCATGGTGGCACTTAGGCTAGAGATTACAATTACTTGTTATGAGTTATATTTGGAGTTGGATGTGTCTATGAAATTGTGGTGTTTGTTGGAACCATCTAGAGCTCAAGGTGACAGTATGGGGTTATCTAGATGGGAAAGCGAACTTTGAGGTGTGCTGTTATAGCCCTACCGTGGATTAGAGTGTCGAACCGGAGAGTAGTTTAGAGTAGTATCATAAAGAGAAGATATTTATATGAGAGTGTTCACTAGTGAAAGTATGATCCCTAGGCCTTGTTCTTAGCATTGAAACATTGTTTGCAACTAGATCTGTTACATGTTTGCTTGCTTCCATCTTTATTTAAGTTTGCCTTTAGTCTCTTCCCAAGTCAACCACACGCCAACATGTATTTTCTAGCACCGTTACCACTTATAATTATCTATACCACTTGTATTTCACTATCTCTTCGCCGAACTAGTGCACCTCTACACCTGGCAAGTGTATTGGGTGTGTTGGGGACACAAGAGACTTCTTGTATCTTGATTGCAGGATTGGTTGAGAGGGGATACCTTTGACCACTTCCTCCCTGAGTTCGATAAACCTTGGGTGGTCCACTTAAGGGAAAACTTGCTGCTGTTCTACAAACCTCTGCACTTGGAGGCCCAACAACTATCTATAAGAATAGAAGTGCGTAGACATCAGTGCTAAGGATCCAATTGAAAACTACTCCATTTTCTTATCTTACCACTATATAGTGTACGAATAACTTTGAATGTTGACCGTTGAATCAAGATTCGTGAATCCCAGCATTTCTAGCCATTGGATCTTATTTTCCATTCTAGCATCTAGAAGATTCTATTTGTAGTCTTCGGCATAATGAATGGTATGCACAAACCTCAAAACACACTTCTCCATCATACTAGAATCTTCTCCTTTTTCTCTAGACCATGTTATAAAAAATTCATGTTAGGTACACTACTAGGAAATAGCTTATAGGTACACAAGATATTCAGTGGCGCATATGTAAAACCATGCGCCACAGATATGTATCAGTGGCCCACTAGAAAAAATGCGCCACAGAAGTTTGGCACTTCAATGGTGCATGAAACCAATATGCGCCACAGAAGTCCACATTTCTGTGGCGCATATTTTCGTGTGTGCCACAGAAAGTGATGCTTCTGTGGCGCATATAGACGTATGCGCCACAGAAGGTTGATGGTACCAAGCAACAAAAAAGGGGGGAGAAACTTCTGTGGACATATGCGCCATAGAAAGTGATGTTTCTGTGGCGCATATAGGTGTATGCGCCACAGAACAAGCAACAACAGACCCCCCCTGTGGATCGCCTTTTCAGTTTTGTAAAAAATAAACAAAAATGATAGAAACTTCAAAAAATAATTCCTTTGAGTTGTAGTTAGATTTTAGGGTATAGATCTAGACAAAATTGAAAAACATGAATTTCGATGTATTTTGCAAAAATAGGTCATGGCACGGTAAAACGGCTATAACTTTTGCATACGATGTCAGAAAAAAATCTTTAACCTATCAAAATGATCGTCTCGAAATTCGCTACACAAATTAAACCACCCGAGGTTGTTCTGAATTTTACAGAATCCCAAAATTCGAAAAGAGTAAAAAGTTATTTAGGGTAGAAGATTTTTTACTACAAAAAAATTAAAAAGGGGGAGAAACTTCTATGGTGCATTTCACCCATATGCGCCACAGAAGTCTTGGGCGGGATTCAAAATTTGAATCCCACCGGCGCCCTTCTCCCTCCCTTTTTCCTTTTTCTCCCCCTCCCCACTTCTTCTCCCCTTCCCACTTCTCCTCCCCTCCACACTTCTCCCCTTCTCCTCCCTCCTCCTTCTCCACTCTCCGGCTACCTCCTCCTCCTCCACCACCACCAACTCCGGCGACCACCTCCTCCTCCTCCTCCACCACCAACTCTGGCGACATCCGGTGACTTCCTCCTCCACCTCCTCCTCCTCCTCCACCACCAACTCCGGCGACCTCCTCCTCCTCCTCCTCCACCACCAACTCCGGCAACCTCCTCCTCCTCCTCTACCATCAACTTCGGCGACCTCCTTCTCCTCATCTTCCACCACCAACTCCGGCGACCTCCTCCTCCTCCTCCACCAACTCCAGCAACCTCCTCCTAGCCCTCCTCTGAGCCGCCACCACCACCACCACCAACTCCGGCCAGATCTAGATCTGGCCCGGCTTTTTTTTGAAATTCGAAAAAAAAAATTCTGGCGCATATTGGCCATATGCGACACAGAAGTTTGAGATATGGCCCGCCTTTTTTTAATTTTGGAAAAAAACTTTTGTGGCGCATATTGGCCGTATGCGCCACTGAAGTTTCAGACTTCTGTGGCGCATTTTGAAATGCGCCACTGAAGATAGTTATCAGTGGCGACATATCAGTGGAGACTAACATATGCGGCATGAATAGTGAAAAAAGGTACGCCACTGATAAGGGGTTTCCTAGTAGTGGTAGCTAATAATGTTTGACTTCTACATGACATACAAAGCACAAGGATACACCCATACTTTATAGATGTTGATCAAATTTATAATTTATTGTGATTTAACAATTATAATTTTATATAGTGATGATATGTCATACGTCTACTATCTGAGTCTCATGTGCAAGGCATGTGCAACTTTCTAGTAATAGTACAAATAGAGACATGATGTCGATATGGTCATCCTTTGAATAACCTTCATTCCCGATGCTTGGAAAGGAAGAGAAAAATTTGAAAGTTTAAATTCTACTAATTTTTGCCGCTAATGCCTGGTTCCTTCCTATGTACACCAATGCACACACCGGAGACATAGCTGAGCCGTCGTACCAAGACACACATGCGTAGCGCTGTGGACGAGGTAGTACTGAGATGGATGGTGAGGCGGTGACTGAGAGCAAAAAAATAAATTTGTTTTGTTTTGAGTGCACACAAGTCCTAAAATTTACTAGAGTGTGTACGTTGTAAAGGCTATAGTACTTCATGTCAGGAACCCATCATAATTCTGCTCTGACATCGCACCGCCTTGAAGTGCCATGTCATGCTGCCCTCCCGCCCTGCCTCCCTTTTATTCTCCGAGCTCCTCTTGCTCTTCGGTTTTCCCCTCATCTCACTAGTACCTTCGTCCCAAAGCTTAAGGCCCTATTTGGAATGCAGGAATGCAAAACATAGGAATAGAAAAAACATAGGAATTAAGATAGTATCATGTACGCTCAATTCCTACAGGAATCAATAACACAGGAAAAAATTTAGGGTGTCATTTGGATGTCACACAGGAAAACAGCATGAATTGTAGACACAAGGAGATGAAACATGAGGTTAGACCTCATGTTATTTTTCCTAGAAAATTCCTATGAAATACTCTATAGCATAGGAATTTCAAAGGAATCTTAGATTCCTATTCCTTTGTCCCAAACAAACCCATAGGAATTTTTCCTATAGGAATCCTATCCTCCAAAAATCCTATGATTTTCCTTTGTTCCAAACAGGGCCTAAGGCTTTTTTTTTGATAAGTGAAGCTACGAAAAGTTTGACCAAACTTCTAAAAAAAATCAAGAACTACTGTATGATATTAGTAGATACCATGTGAATATATGTTTCATGATGTATCAAAGGGTATGTATTTCATATTGTAAATATTAATCTATTTTTCTGCAAACTTGGTCAAACTTTGCATAGTTTGACTTTTCAAAAAAAATAGGCCTTGAGCCTTGGATGCAGGTACTACTAGTGTTTAGTACTCCGTCCCGGAACTTATGTCTTGATATATAGACATTGTGGGTCCCTTCAGATGGCGTTAGGAAAACTCAAGAAGAATCTACCGTGCTTACTTGTAGTTCAAGTTTGACCTAATTTCTTTAAATCGACATAAAGTTATTTAAGTGGGCACGGTTTGCTAGGGAAACTTGAAATGTGCTAATACTAGGGAATTGTAAGAAAACATGGTCCCCACTTTTTCTAAAAACCGAGTGGTGGTTAGGCCTGGAATTATAACTTGAAACTCGCGAGCTGAATGAGTAACTGGTGAGTCGGCTCGACTCGGCTTGAACTAGGTGTCTAACAAGTCGAGCCGAGTTTTAGATTTGAACTCGTTTGTTCACCCAAGCTAAATGAGCTACTCGTTTAGATCGTTAAACTCGTTCAAATATAGAATTTGAAATTTTCAACTGATGAGTGCCATACTATGAATGTTTCTTGTACATGTAATGGCGTAGAACTACTATATTTTCCATTCGATCTTGCCTTCGTGTTATTATGAAAGTTCTATCCTTATTCTAGTTCTTAATTAGAAGGATAATTAATAGTTTTTCTTATATGTGCTCTTGTTCGTAACTCATAACGTGCTAAACGAGCTACTCGTGAGTTTACCGAGTCGAGCCGAGTTTCAAATATGAACTTATTTTGTAAACGAGCCGAGTCCATACATTTAGGACAAAGGAAACTAAAATCAAATGCTTGAAATTTTTGGTAACATGGTCTATAGAAACAGGGGAAGATTCTAGAATGATGGAGAAGTGTGTTTTGAGGTTTGTGCATAGTATTTCATTGTGATGAAGATTATTAATAGAATCCTCTTGATGCTACAATGGAAAAGAAGATCCAATGGCTGGAAATGTTGGGATTCGTGAGTCTTGATCCAACAATTAATATTCAAAGTTTTTTGTACACCATATAGTGTTAACATAGTGTTAATGGTAAGACTAGTACTTGCTTAACAAAGAAAACAACGCACTTCTCACTTTCAGCATATCTTGCTGAAGAAGATGCACGAATCTACCAGATGCAGGTACTGTATCATAAACTATATATGATGTCAATATGGTCATGACCTTGGCTATTCGTGTTGAGACCAGGAATGTTCATACACCTTAGGCCAATACACATTCTGAAGCAGCGAGAGCATTTTTTGTATTCAAAGGTGTCAAAACACATGTTTCTCTTTTTTTTCTTAGCACTATATAGTGTATGAATAACTTTGAATATTGACCGTTGGATCAAGACGTGAATCCCAACATTGTCAGACATTCGATCTTCATTCTTTCCACTTTAGCATCGAGAAGATACTATTGATAGTCTTTCTTTTCTTATCTTACCACTACTAGTAAAAGGCACGTGCCACACTCGTATATACTGTATGAAATATGATTTGAAAAACATTAAGTTGTTATTAACCAATAGTCTTGTTAGAGAAAAAATAGATACATTGAGTCTATTAATAATATATCTACACATAGTGAGAATACAAACTACCGTGCTATGAAATTTTGGGGGTGGTGACATGATGGTTCTAGAACATGGTGGAGTTTTCTATAGGTACTATTCAACACGAATCGAGCTGCTCTGAACCATTGGATCTAACAACCCAACGATCAGGATTGGTGCTATGGATCCAATTCAAATTAAAACTGCTCCATTATAGTAGTAGAGATATGATGTCAATATGGTCATGACCTTGGCTGTTCGGGTCAAAGCCAGGAATGTACATACACCGTAGGCAAATATACATTGTGAAGAAGCCATAGCATTCTTTTGTATTCAAAGGTGTCAAAACACATGTTTCTCATTTTCTTACTTAGCACTATATAGTGTACAAATAACTTTGAATATTAACCGTTGGATCAAGATGCAAATCCCAACATTGTCAGATGTCGGATCTTCATTTCCATTTTAGCATTGAGAATATACTATTGATAGTCTTTATTTTCTTATCTTACCACTATTATTTATATATAGTGTGCAGACAACTTTGAATATTGACCGCTGATTCATGACCCGCGAATCCCAACATTGCTGCTAGTTATTGGATCCTCTAATCCATTCCATCATCTAGAATATACTATTGATAGTCTTTGTTATCTTACCTTACCACTATATAATGTACGAATAACTTTGAGTATTAACCTATGGATCAAGACTCGTGAATCACAACAATGCTAGCCGTTGGATCTTCTTTTTTCCATTCTACTCGGTGGTGGTACTTTTCTCTACTACTATAATGGAGCAGTTTTGAATTGGATCCATAGAACCAATCCTGACTGTTGGGTTGTTAGATCCAATGGTTAAGAGCAGCTAGATTTGTGTTGAATAGTACCTAGAGCAAACTCCAACATGTTCTAGAACCATCATTTCACCACCCCAAAAATTTCATAGCACACTAGGATGTATTCTCAATATGGGTAGATAGTTATTACTAATAGACTTAATGTATGCATTTTTTCTCTAACAAGAATATTGGCTAAAACAACTTAACGTTTGTTAAATCACATTTCATACTACTTTATCATTATCAATTTGTTTTGACCCATCAACTCAGTCATCCACGTAGGGCTCACAGATTGGGGAGGTTGCGGTCGCTTTGGACGCACCACAAAATTATGACTGGGCCATCGAGTGCAGGAAGTAGATTCAGCATTTCGTCCAATCTCTTACCCTAGTCATCGTCATCGATATTTGCCACACGCATCGTCTTCATCAGCGACATTGATTGTCCCCTCGCTTGGGTAATCTGCCACATTAATCTTGGATCACATCCTTCCTATTTAATCTCTCCCCTTCCCTACACCAAACCATCTCTAATCCCCCACTTCTAGCAACCATCTCCGACCTCATCTGTCATCCATGGCCACCTTTCGGCTTCCGCCCGCCGTATCAGAGCGCAAAGACCCCGACATCGCCACACAGGAGGACAATATCTTGCGCATTTGGGCTTTCTCCCTACAGAGAACAAAGTGGCATCTGGCGTGCGCCTTCCTCGATGCTGGGTACGGTGACCGCAAGTACCAGATGTACGACATCTATGACAATACGGACGGGATGCTGAAGGTCAAGTTTGTCAACTTTAGGGACGCCCATCTCCTCTATAGCCAAGCCTTCCACTGCGGCTGCGAGATGGTGGTCTTCACCGGCTCCAACATTTTCACCAACTACTAGAACAGGTTCCCAAACAATGGCAACTTCATCCACAGTGTTCTCCCGGAGTTGCCGCCTCGTTTTCCAGCGGTGTCGCTAATGGCTGAGGAGGTACCGCCGCCTTCTTCGGAGGTGCCGATGAGTCAGGAGCCGACTCTATCGCTGGAGCTGTCGTTGGTGCCGATGTCACGAGCTGCCGCTGGCGGCACGGACTAGGTGCAAGGAGGCACCAGACCTGCACTAGTTCAGCAGCGAGTCCTATATGAAGTTAATGGTTGTATGAAGTTTCTTCTGGTACTACTTGTCAAAAAAAGTTTCTTTTGGTACTACTCACTGTACCCTGTAGTACTAGTAGTAGTACTGCAAATGACGATCTATTGAATATCCTTCCCTCGGATGTTTGTGAAGGAAGTGAAAATTTCGAAAACGGTATAGTTTGAATTGCTACCCTATTGTAAGGACCAAAATGGTTCCTACCAACACAGCCGACGAACACGCTAGACAAAGACACAGAGCCGTCGACAAAGAAATGGAGCCACCAATGACAGGTTGTCGGTCGTCGCGTGCGCAACACGACGTTGTGGACGAGGGAGAGATCAGCCAGCGTGGGGGTGGTGATGGGGGAGTGAATGAGAGAGAAAACACATTTTGTTTTGCGTGCATATATATTGTGGTCCTGAAATTTACTCTACTCACTGTACCCCGTACCTCGTGTTAGGAACCCATCCCAGCTTTGCTCTGACATGACACCGCCTTCAAATCCTCCTCTTCGCAGCTCTCTCGCTGCCTCCTCTGTGCTCAAAGCCTCTTCTCGCTCATTATTTTTTAACAAAAAAAAGGAAATACATTCTTCTTACTTGCTTTTCAGAAAATAAATTCCTGTCACTTAGAAAATTGAAATTGACTATTTTTTGTTTTAATATCTTTGATTGTTCTCAAAAGATGGCCAAATTTGTCGGCATGTAAATTCTTGGATATGGGATCATGAGCACAAAGTCTGATGTAGATATATGGCCTTGACCTTGTGTTCGTTCGCCTTGAAATCCAAGATTTTTTCATACTCATTGACAACTATGCTTAATTTTTTTGAAATTTCACCACTTACTTTTAGGTTAGCATTTTACACGGTCGGTGGGAGTACATTCTACATCAAGGACCTAAAAAGGGAAAATTACACCGAGGTCCACACATTTAGCACAAAGGACCCTAAAATTGAGCAAAGAAAACAATCGGGTTTGGCTCCTTCTCGAGAGAGTAGCTAATCGAGCCACACTCTTCATACTACTTCATCTTAGATTGTTTTAAAAATATGGCCAAATTTTTCAGCATGCAAATTCTTGGAAATGGGATCATCATCATAAAGTCTGATGTAGAGATATGGCCTTGACCTTGTGGTCGTTCGCCTTGAAATCCAAGATTTTTTCATACTCGTTGACAACTATGCTTAAATTCGTTGAAATTCACAACTTACTTTTAGGTTAGCATTTTACACGGTCGATGGGAGTACATTCTACATCAAGGACCTAAAAAAGGGAAAATTACATCAAGGTCCACACTGACCGTGTAAAATGCTAACCTAAAGGTAAGTGGTGAATTTCAACAAATTTAAGCATAGTTTTCAACGAGTATGAAAAAATCTTGGATTTCAAGGTGAACGACCACAAGGTCAAGGCCATATATCTACATAAGACTTTATGTTGATGATCCCATATCCAAGAATTTGCATGCCGACAAATTTGGCCATATTTTGAAAACAATCGAAGATGAAGTAGTATGAAGAGTGTGGCTCAATCATCTACTTTCTCGAGAAGGAGCCGAACCCGACTGCTTTCTTTCCTCAATTTTAGGGTCCTTTGTGCTAAAGTGGAGTAAATTCTACATCAAGGACCTAAAAAGGGGAAAATTACATCGAGGTCCACACATCTAGCACAAATGACCCTAAAATTGAGCAAAGAAAATAGTTAGGTTCGGCTCCTTCTCAAGAGAGTAGTTGATCGAGCCACACTCTTCATACTACTTCATCTTCGATTGTTGTCAAAATATGGCCAAATTTGTTGGCATGCAAATCCTTGGATATGGGATCATCAACATAAAGTCTGATGTAGAGATACGGCCTTGACCTTCTGGTCATTCGTCTTGAAATCCAAGGATGTTCATACTCGTTGACAACTATAAGCTGAAATTCGTTTAAATTTCACCACTTAGTTTTAGGTTAGAATTTTACACGGTCGGTGGGAGTACATTTTACAACAAGGACCTAAAAAGGGGAAATTTACATCGAGGTCCATACATTTAGCACAAAGAACCCTCAAAACAAGCAAGCAAAACAGTCGGGTTCGGCTCCTTCTCGAGAGAGTAGCTGATCGAGCCACACTCTTCATACTACTTCATCTTTGATTGTTATCAAAATATGGCCAAATTTGTCGGCATGCAAATTCTTGGATATGGGATCATCATCATAAAGTATGGTGTAGATATGCCCTTGAACTTGGTCGTTCGTATTTAAATACAAGAATGGTTCATACTCGTTGACAACTAAGCTTAAATTCGTTTAAATTTCACCACTTACTTTTAGGTTAGAACTTTACACGGTCGATCGGAGTACATTTTACATCAGGGACCTCAAAAAAGCAAAAAATACATCGAGGTCCATACATTTAGCATAAAGGACCCTACAAGGAAAATTTTCTTGTTTGGGTCCTTCTCGCAAGATCAGCTGATCTAAGCCAAACTCTTGATACTACTTAATCTTCGATTGTTTTCAAAACATGGCCAGATCTATTGCCATGCAAATTCTCTGACATGGGATCATCATCATCATATAAAGTATGATGTTGATATGGCCTTGACCTTGGTCGTTCGGCTTGAAATCCAATAATGTTCATACTCGTTGATAAGTAAGCTTAAAATCGTCTAAATTTCACCACTTACACGTTTAGACCTTAAAGGGGGAAATTACATCGAGGTCCATACACTGAGCACAAAGGACCCTAAAATTAAGCAAGGAAAATAGTCGGGTTCGGCTCCTTCTCGAGAGAGTAGCTGCTCAAGCCATACTCTTCTTCATACTACTTCATCTTTGATTGTGTTCAAAATATTGCCAAATTTGTTGGCATGCAAATTCTTGGATATGGGATCATCAACATAAAGTATGGTGTAGATATGGGCTTGACCTTGGTGGTTCATCTTGAAATATAAGAATAATGCTTCATACTCGTTGACAATTAAGCTTAAATTCGTTTAAATTTCACCACAATACTTCCGTAATTCTTCCTCCCGTATCCAATGAGAGAATCCAGTTTATTCGTAGGTTAGAACTTTACACAGTCGACCGAAGTACATTTTGCATCATGAACCTCAAAAAGCAAAAATTACATCGAGGTCCATATACATTTAGCATAAAGGATCCTAAAAGAAAAAAATCTGGTTTGGCTCATTCTCGAGTGATCAGCTGATCTGAGCCAAACTCTTAATACTACTTCCTCTTCGATTGTTTTCAAAACATGGCCAAATCTGTTGCCATGCAAATTCTCTAACATGGGATCATCAGCACAAAGTATAATTTTGATATGGCCTTGACTTTGGTCATTCGGCTTGAAATCTAAGAATGCTCATACTTATTGACAAGTAAGCTTAAAATCATCTAAATTTCACCACTTACACTTTTAGACCTAACAAAAGGGGAAATTACATCGAGGTCCATACATTTAGCACAAAGGACACTAAAATTAAGCAAGGAAAATAGTCAGGTTCAGCTCCTTCTCTAGAGAGTAGCTGATCGAGCCATACTCTTCATACTACTTCATCTTTGATTGTTTTCAAAATATGGCCAAATTTGTCGGCATGCAAATTCATGGATATGGGATCATCAGCATAAAGTATGATGTAGATATGGCCTTGACCTTGGTCGTTCGTATTGAAATACAAGAATGGTTAATACTCGTTGACAACTAAGATTAAATTCGTTTAAATTTCACCAATTACTTTTAGGTTAGAACTTTACACAGTCGATTGGAGTACATTTTACATCAGGGACCTCAAAAAGTAAAAATTACATAGAGGTCCATATACATTTAGCATAAAGGGCCCTAAAAATCTGGTTCGGCTCATTCTCGAGACATCACCTAATCTGAGCCAAACTCTTAATACTACTTCCACTTTGATTATTTTCAAAACATGGCCAGATCTGTTGCCATGCAAATCCTCTAACATGGGATCATTAACATAAAGTATGATGTTGATATGGCCTTACCTTGGTTGTTTGGCTTGAAATCCAAGAATGTTCATACCCATTGACAACTAAGCTTAAATTCGTTTAAATTTCACCATTTACTTTTAGATTAACATTTTACACGGTCGGTGGGAGTACATTTTACATCAAGGACCTAAAAAAGGAAAATTATTACATCAAGGTCCATACATTTAGGACAAAGGACCCTAAAAGGAAAACTTTATAGTTTGGCTCCTTCTCGAGAGATCAGCCATAGGCCAATACACAATGTTGATATGGTCATGACCTTGGATATTCGGGTCAAAACCAGGAATGTTCATACACCGTAGGCCAATACACATTGTGAAGAAGCCAGAGCATTTTTTTTGTATTCAAAGGTATCAAAATACATGTTTCTCATTTTTTTCTTAGCATTGTATATAGTGTACGAATAACTTTGAATATAGATCGTTGGTTCAAGACTCGAATCCCAACATTGTGAGACGTTGGATCTCCATTTCCATTTTAGCATCGAGAAGATACTATTGATAGTCTTTCTTTTCTTTTCTTATCTTACCACTATTACATATGGTGTGTGGACAAAAGTATGAAAATTAATTTATGCAAATTTGTTAAAATTATATGTCTGTATTTTTTAAATAAATATATGCATGTATTTGAACTATTAATGACTGACAAAATGTTTTTATTGTCTAGTGTCTTCAAAATTAAACATAGTTGAAAACTAGGGCGTAAGTGTGAGATGTTTTCTTTTCTACTTTGCTTTGGATCACTTTTCTCCATCATATGAATATAGGGTGGTAGATACATGGGGCATGTTGATCCAAGTCCCCCTAGGAGTGGGCACGTGGAGTAGTAGTTGAACAATTTCAGAAAACACTTAAAATCCAGAATATAAACATTAACAGCAAAGACAATTTACAGCCAAAATACACCCTTCCTAGTTCCAAAAGAGACCCTGCCTCCGACTACTTCTACATTAACTAGTAAACGAGTGGTACTTTTTACAACTAAACTAACTAATAATACATAATTACCATCACATTAGGCTCACTTAGCCGAATATTAAGATCAATTCATCATGTCGATGCAAACGTAGAAAGAAAACACCTTGATCGTCCCGTACTGTCCATCAGCCACGATAATGTACCGCGGTGGCACCGTGAGGAACGTTAGATCTTCGAGGCCAACACTGTCGGGCGACGCGCAGCTCGTCGGCTCAATGAACCCATTAAGGGTGTCCGTCGAGAAGTCCACCGGCGACTACGGGCCAGTCGCGCACAGCTTCACCCTATACCGGGGCCACGAGCACGAGGCCACCCTAACGCACATCGAGGAAACGGCGGCGACCTGGCCGAGCTCGCCGATGATGAGGCTGAACACGGTAGCATCCTCATCATAGACGATGACCATGGATGGCGGAAAGGACGGTAATGACATCATTACTATACACTCCATGGGCTGGCCGTACGATAGCCTATACACTTGTACATTGTGGATGCCGTTGGGGTGCAAAAGGAGCTCGATCAGCGAGGCGGTGAATATGCAACCGACCTCCGTGCAACCACACGGGCTGTACGGGAACACGACCTTGTGGTCATCGAGCTCGTGGTAGGCGACCATGGTGAGGCAGCCGTCGTGGGGGCATAGAATAGTTATCGGCGCTAGCTCGTCTTTGTCCATCGCCGGCTAACTCTTGGTGGAATCCGCCGACGCGCCCAGCGTTGAAGTGGTTCCCTGGAAGCTCGGCTCGCCGATGTAGTGCCCGCAGTTCTGAATTTTTATGCAGCATTGAGTTTTTTTTTGAACGAAGGCTGCAGAAAATTGACAGGTGAGAGTAAATCAGGTACTTAATACCCTATATAGTACTATACCAGACAAAAAGATCCTACCCGCATGAGTGGTAAGAAGGTCTACGCCTTTTTTTTCGGAAATGGAAAAACTACACCAAGAGAGAGACAGATAAACCCGGGGCCTAGCACAAAGTGTACATTGTTGCCGGGGAGAGAACAAGGAATGCATGCATGTCTTCAACACCATCTGCATTTTATTCTATCTGCTTGTCTCTTCTGCCTCTTTCTTTCTCGGCATGGCAGACTCGTTTCTGTTCTCCATTTCTTTCTTGTGGTTAAAGCTTGTCCAGATAAAGAGTACTAGTAGTAGTACGTAGTACATTTGAACTAGTACTCCAGTAATACGGAGTATATGTATTTTCATACTCGAGTTGTACTAACAGTACACCAATAGTAATACGGTACATATCTCTTCTTTTTACTATACTACTACTAGTACTCTAGTAGGTAGGCATCTCCGGGCGGTGGGTGGTGGGCGACAGTGGCTATTTGCATCTTTTTACTACTCCTAGGGCGGCGGGCGGCGGGAAACGATGGCAGTAGGGTTCTAGTAGTACTCGAGTACTCCTGCTCACTAATTCATGAAGTAAGACTTCAGTAGTGTACTGCAGTCCTTTACTACTTAGATGCACCTATCATCATACCATAGTTTCTAGGGAGACGCCGAGACACAGGTACTCAAATGCACGTCCCAGGTGGGCCCTGGTGCCTAGCGATTGGATAAAGCCTTACTGCCTGACCACACAGCCAAGGCAATTCATTTCGCTACTCTCTCCTAGTATACTATTTCTCGGTGTGTTTTGAAATTAAGGTCACACCTTGCGATAATCTATTCAGTGGACGCACTACCAGGAAGTCAATGTATCGAGACGAGTAATAGTTTGGAAAGAATCAACTTCTTGCTAAGAATATGCATAACTAGAAATTTGACCATATTTTGAAAACAACCAAAGAGACTATAGCTCACCAAGTTTTGAAATTTTGCGTGCCTTGCGAAATTAACTTCACACCTTGCAAAAATTAGTTCACTAGACCCACCAGGCAGTCAATGTATCGAGAACGAGTGAGATTTTGGAATGATTCAACTTATTGCTAAGAATATGCATGCCTAGAAATTTGACCGTGTTTTGAAAACAATTAAAGATTCCATGACTCACCGTGTTTTGACATTTTGGTTGTGTTTTGAAATTAACTTCACACCTTGCGAAAATCTGTTCAGTGGACCACCACCAGACAGTTAATGTATGGAGACGAATGAGAGTTTGGAAAGATTCAACTTCTTGCTAAGAATATGCATGCCTAGAAATTTGACCGTATTTTGAAAACAAACAAAGAGACTATGACTCATCGTGTTTTGAAATTTTGGCTATGTTTCGAAATTAACTTCACACCTTCCGATAATATTTTTAGTGGACCCACCAGGCAGTCAATGTACCAAGAACGAGTGAGAGGTGTTTGGCAAGATTCAACTTCTTGCTAAGAATATGCATGCCTTGAAAATTTGACCATGTTTTGAAAACAATCAAAGAGACTATGACTCACCCCGTTTTGAAAGTTTGGCTGTGTTTTGAAATTAACTTCACACGTTACGATAATCTGTTCAGTGGACTGATGAGCCACAAGTATAGGGGGTGTATCGCAATATTTTCGATAAGTAAGAGTGTCGAACCCAACGAGGAGCAGAAGGTGCTGGCTAGTGGTATGGATTAGGAATTCTCTGCAAATACTTAGAAAACGGATTTTTAGGGGTTTTCGATAAAGAAAGTAAACAAAGTACGAGTAAATAAAAGACAGTAGGAATGAATGCAGCAAGTGGCCCAATCCTTTATGCAGCAAAGGACAAGCCGGTTGTATTTCTTAAGATGACCAAACGTTCTCGAGGACACATGGGAAGACTGTCAAGTGCTTTCACTTCATATAGTCGATTAATCTTCTTTGGCTTGCTAAGTGTTGTGTGGGTGAACCTGTGCTAATGTACCGCCCCATCCAAGACTAATACACACTTGTGATTATACCCCTTGCAAACATCCGTAAGTACAAGAAAGTAATTAAGGTAGAAACCTAACCACAGCTTTAAACTCTAAGACCCTTACGTCCCTTGTGCAATGGTTTCCTAACGGGGGTTCATGTTTCTGTCACTCCGGCAACCCCTACGATTAGTAGCCAAATACACAATGCATTCCCCTAGGCCCATATAGGTGAAGTGTCATGTAGTCGATGTTCACATGACACCACTAGAAGAAGTACACCACAACTTAAATAACAATCTATTGAATCTTTCTCAACGCAACTCCACTACTAACAACAAGACTTCTCCCATGTCCTCAAGAACAAAACAAACTACTCACAAGACATCATATGGATCATGATCAGAGATGGAATAATGATGTATAACAATCTGAACATAAACAATAATTCAACGGTGCACTCAATAGCATCAACTACAAAGAGTAATCAACACCGGGAAAGTTTCCCCTATGAACTATAGCAAGATTCAACGCAATTGTTACAGCAATATGGAGATGGTGATGAGGGTGCTGATGGTGATGATGGTGGTGATGATGATGATGGTCCCGATGAAGTCCAGCTTGATGGTGGTGTTGATGGCGACGATCTCCCCTCTCCGGGAAGGAATTCCCCCGGCAGAAATCTGTCTACCGGAGAGATCTTTCTCTCTCGGTGTTTTCCGCCCTGCAGAGGCGGCGGAATCTTACTGTGGTCACTCCCCGAGTCTTATGGTTTCGTAGGGATGATATACGCCAGAGGAGAGAGGCTGGAGTGGGCCAGGGCGCCCACACCACCTCCAGCGCGGCCTAGGCCTGCCCGCGCCATGGGGTGGTGTGGGCCCCCTATGGCCCACCTCCACTCCATCTTCTGGCATCCTTAGTCTTCTGGAAAAATAGGATTTTCCGTATATTTTCCCGGATTTTCTGATCTTCGCGAATTTTGCCTCCAAACATCACCTTTTCTATCAGAATCCTGACTGCAACAGTCCATGCTCCAAAAGTCATCAACCATGCAAAAATAGATGAAATAACATAAGTATCACCTCTCAATACGAAATATATCAATGAATAATAGTGAATTAAGACATAGAATAGTGCTGCAAATTGGACGTATCATGGACCTACCAGGCATTCAATGTATCGAGAACGAGTGGGAGTTTGGAATGATTCAACTTATTGCTATGAATATGCATGCCTAGAAATTTGACCGTGTTTTGAAAACAATCAAAGTGGTTATGGCTCACCGTGTTTTGAAAATTTGCATGCATTTCGAAATTAACTTCACACCTTGCGAAAATATGTTCATTGGACCCACCAGGCCGTAGTCAATGTATCGAGAACGAGTGAGAGTTTGGAATGATTCAAATTATTGCTAAGATTATGCATGCCTAGAAATTTGACCGTGTTTTGAAACAATCAAAGAGGCTATGACTTTGAATTTTGGCTGTGTTTTGAAATTAACTTCACACCTTGCGAAAATCTGTTTAGTGGACCCACCAGGCTGTCAATGTATCAAGAACGAGCGAGAGTTTGGCAAGATTCAACTTCTTGCTAAGAATATGCATGCCTAGAAGTTTGACCATGTTTTGAAAATAATCAAAAATACTATAACTCGCCGTGTTTTGAAATTTTGCCCGTGTTTTGAAATTAACTTCACAGCTTGCAAAAATATGTTCAGTGGACCCACCACCAGGCAGTCAATGTATGGAGATGAGTGAGAGTTTGGAAAGATTCAACTTCTTGCTAAGAAAATGCCTGCCTAGATATTTGACCATGTTTAAAAAAACAAAGAGACTATGACTCACCATGTTTTGAAATTTTGGCTGTGTTTCAAAATTAACTTCACACCTTGCGATAATATTTTCAGTGGACCCAGCAGGCAGTCAATTTATCGAGAACGAGTGAGTGTTGTTTGGCAAGATTCAACTTATTGCTAAGAATATGCATGCCTCGAAAGTTTGACCATGTTTTGAAAACAATCAAAGTGACTATGACTCACCGATTTTTGAAAGTTTGGGTGTGTTTCAACATTAACTTCACACCTTGTGATAATCTGTTCAGTGGACCTACCAGGAAGTCAATGTATCGAGAACCAGTGAGAGTTTGGAATGATTCAACTTATTGCTAAGAATATGCATGCCTAGAAATTTGACCGTGTTTTGAAATCAATCAAAGTGGCTATGGCTCATCGCGCTTTGAAATTTTGCGTGCATTTCAAAATTAACTTCACACCTTGTGAAAATCTGTTCACTGGTCCCACCAGGCAGTCAATGTATCGAGAACGAGTGAGAGTTTGGAATGATCCAACTTATTGCTAAGAATATGCATGCCTAGAAATTTCACTGTGTTTTGAAAACAATCAAAGTGTCTATGGCTCACCGCGTTTTGAAATTTTGCGTGCGTTTAGAAATTAACTTCACACCTTGCAAAAATCTATCCACTGGACCCACCAGGCAGTCAATGTATCAAGAATGAGTGAGAGTTTGGAATGATTCAACTTATTGCTAAGAATATGCATGGCTAGAAATTTGACCGTGTTTTGAAAACAATAAAAGAGGCTATGACTCACCATGTTTCAAAATTTTGGTTGTGTTTCGAAATTAACTTCATACCTTGCGAAAATCTATCCAATAGACCCACTAGGCAGTCAATGTATCAAGAACGAGTGAGAGTTTGGCAAGATTCAACTTCTTGCTAAGAATATGCACGCCTAGAAATTTGACCATGTTTTGAAAACTAACGAAGAGACTATGACTCTCTATGTTTTGAAATTTTGGCGGTGTTTCGAAATTATCTTCACCCCTTGCGATAATCTTTTTAGTGGACCCACCAGGCAGTCAATGTATCGATAACGAGTAAGAGTTGTTTGGGAAGATTCAACTTCTTACTAAGAATATGCATGCCTCAAAAGATTGGCCGTGTTTTGAAAACAATCAAAGAGACTATGACTCACCGTTTTTTGAAAGTTTGGCTGTGTTTCGAAATTAACTTCACACCTTGCAATAATCTGTTTAGTGGACCTACCAGGCAGTCAATGTATCAAGAACGAGTGAGAGTTTGGAATGATTCAACTTATTGCTAAGAATATGCATGCCTAGAAATTTGACCGTGTTTTGAAAACAATCAAAGTGGTTATGGCTCACCACGTTTGGAAATTTTGTGTGCGTTTTGAAATTAACTTCACACCTTGCAAAAATCTGTTCACTGGACCCACTAGGCAGTTAATGTATCGAGAACGAGTGAGAGTTTGGAATGATTCAACTTATTGATAAGAATATGCATGCCTAGAAATTTGACCGTGTTTTCAAAACAATCAAAAAGGCTATGACTCACCGTGTTCCCAAATTTTGGCTGTGTTTGAAATTAACTTCACACCTTGCGAAAATCTGTTCAGTGGACCCACCAGGCAGTCAATGTATCAAGAACGAGTGAAAGTTTGGCAAGATTCAGCTTATTGCTAAGAATATGCATGCCTCGAAATTTGACCGTATTTTGAAAATAATTCTAGAAAGCAAAACGGATTCATAAACAACCTCACAAATTTCAAATTATAAAAATCAACACAAAGAGCCTCACAATTTTCAAAATATAAAATGGAAGAGAGAGGAGAGAGGGGAAATCAATTTTCTATTTCTTGTGGGTAATCCACAAGCTTGAGGTGCACCTTAATGCTGATGTAGTCGCAGGTGCCTTGCTGGTGAGCATCAATGGGGCCGAGGCTAGCTAGGGCTATGATTCCGATGTTTGCGTGTCTACTGGATTCTTCTGGCGTATATAGACTGATGTTTCGTGCTTGCTTGATTTTGCAGGCAACGCAGCCTTTTTGACGTGCTGTGGTGACAGCCAGGGGATAGGGGAGAGCACGTGGGATGTTGGACGCAGTTGAGTTTTCAAATCAATGTGATATTAAATAATTTCAAATCAATGCCCCGGAAATGCCGCGCATGGAGATGATTTACGTGGACTGTACAGGGGCTATTTTTTATCCAAGGACTTTGATATACTACTAATCCGTATTTCACTTATAATGATTGGTATTGGTAATTAAAGAATACATGCGGGTTCCCAGGCTTATTCCTTTCAGTATTAATTACCTAAATTCACGTGAGTAATTAACGTGGGTTTCTCTGTATTGGCACCCTTCTTTCCTCGAACGCATGCAGAAATTAAGGGGAGGCAGTAATTTCACCTTCCTCGGTAATACAAGTAGTTTAATTATATCGCAATGGAAGATGAAATGACAAATGGAATACTTATGCTAGTACTAGATCGCAAACACCATTCCAATTTGCACTTGATAATACTAATATTCAATCTCCGAACATTATTACAGAAAGGAAGTAGAGGTGACTTCTTTGTCTTCTTGGACCTGGATCCGTCCACTGTCACCTTCTTGTTGGCGTCGTCCTTCCGCTTCCCGTGGCATCCCCCAGCTTGTTGGGGATATACTTTCCGGGTATCCTCACAGTTCCTCACTAACCAGGGTGGCCCACTTCGGGTTTGAGCTTTGCTTCACGGGCGGCCCAGTCAGGGAGAAAGACGGAGTCCAATCCGGCTACGGGAAGGCCCAGAAGACTTACCAACATAGGCCCATAATGTTACTTGTAGTTCAAGATGTACTTTGTAACTGACTCTTAGTCGTAGACAGATAGATCTCTCTTGTAAACCCTACGCCGGATATCTATATAAGCCGTCCTAGGGAGAGCCTTTAGGGCAACACCTCAATAGTCTACAATCTCAACTCGCATAGGCGAAACCCTTGTAACCCATATTCCGGCTCTGCCGTATTACTGGATTGCTAGCAGGAGTAGGATCCGTCCAAAGCCGGCGGATTCGAACCTAGGTAAACTTGTGTGCTCACCGTCCTAGAACATCGTACATCTCACACCCCTCTCTTCCGCACGCCTCGAGGACCCCCTCATGGCGTACTTGTCCTCAATCCGACGACAGTTGGAGCCCACCGTGGGGCAAGTGAGCTTCGGATCTGCGTTCCAAGCGGAATCTGCAAGAATCGGAATCGGTGAGACTATCGCCGTCAGTCGCATCCTCTACGCCAGCGACATCCCTCTCATCGTTCTCGACGAGACCTGGATTCCGGCTAGGGAGGCTGTGACTGCCTACACAATCATGTCTTTTGGCGAGATCGATGTTTACATCAGTTTCACTGAACCTGCCCAACCCAACCCAGTGGTGATGATAGAGGCAGAAGAATCTTCTGGGTCCCCTTTGTCCGTGGAGGCGGCAGAGTTTCGGATCTCGGAAAACCCTAATCCCACCCAGCCCGCACCAGTTGCGGAGATAGTGGAGAAATATGAGCCTGAAGAAGACCTAGCGATCCAAGTCGAATCTGGAGTGGATCTCCCTGGAGAAGCCGGATCCCAGATCGAGCCACCCGTGGAAGTCGAAATTCAGGAGGAACATATCAACGACACTATTTCCGGCTCTGATGACGCAGGGACAGACAGGCCTTTCCTGAGGTACACACTAAGACGTATGATACTGCAAGGCGAAAGCGTAGATGCAATCCTCGAGACCATCAAAAGTTTTGACATGGCTGATCGCGAAAGCCGCAGGTACCTCAGGAAGCACGCGTCGCACTTCGTCGGATACGTGGGATCCGGATCCAGCTCTGCCGATGCTGGATAAAACATCGACTCTGTGGTGGAGGCAATTGGAACAAACACCGACGTTCCCACATCCTTGGATGAATCGATGATGTTAGCAGATTTCCGAAAGTTCTCCGCATAATACGAAGAGGAGTATAACTCCAAAGCTGCAGAAGAAGGAGAAGCCATGGATGAAGGATCCAGGGAACATTCTCCCAAAGCGCAGGATAACATGGACGTCGGAGATAATCCCGAAGTCCAGATGTCCGAAAGTACCGATCAGAGCTTGACTCCGGGAAATGGACCCAAAGCCGTCTTTGCTACCGGCGCTGCCAAGAAGGCAAAGAAGAAGAACAAGAAGAACAAAACCCCGACAAAAGACCCTCTGATAGAGGAGGTGATTGCCGAGGAATACGAGGAAGACTCGGATGGAGCACTTATCCTAGAAGAGCCCAAAAAATAAGAATCGGTGGATGGACACGTGATCACCGAAGGTGCACGTAAACTCATCGATGCTGCATTAACCACACCTATCCCTACAGCCGCAGAACTTACTACTGAAGAGCTGGACGAAAGGGCCCAAGCCCTAGAAGCGCGTCGTCAACAACTCCTCGATGAAGCCAAAAACATCGAGGTGGAGAAGAAACGCATGGCAACTAAGGACTACATGTCTCGGTTGCATCAGAAGACACGGAAGCATCACACCGATGACGACCAATTCCCACATGTCCGTGCCATACTTTTTGGAGATGAGATGGGGAAGCCATGGAAAGATAGCAAAGGAGATGGGGTATACCCAACCCCAGTACAGAATACCGTGGCGGCCCGAGAAATTCTATCGGCTAATCCAGGACCGGAGGAGATCCGTTTGGATATCAAACTACTCAACAAGGGACTGGAGCAGCAAAAGGTCGCCCTGTTCAGAAGTCAAAAACTGGTATCGAATTCTGACGAATGTCGCACAAATCCGGCATGGGCTGACGTAAGAGTCCATTACGTCCGGGAGCAGTATCATCGCCCCGAACGCCGGGAAGACAATTATTCAAGAACCGGATCGTCAGGATAGCATTACAAAACTACGCGTAACTGGAGCAACGTCGCTCCAGCGGCCGAGAAAGATGCCATTGCTGCACTGAATCCGAGGAACCCTCCCCGAGGAGAGTCTAACGATCGAAGGGGAGAAGATAAAGAGAAACGTCGGGAGGAGGATCGTCAAAAAATGCCACCTCCTAAACAAGCAAGCCATCCGACTGAGCCTCACCGTGGTGGGAACGACGGACGAAGGAACGACGGAAACCATGCCGGAACAAGCTGGCAGGAGCTCGTCGTAGTCAAGATCCTCCCTGGAACCAGAATAATGACGCTCCGGACGGAGGCCGGCGATCAGCCGGAAACAATTCAGCTGCCCCACCCTCTCCACCAAGCAGTCATCACAATGGCTCCCAAGGAGGGCAAGGAGGACGACGAGGTGGAGGAGGTGGTGGCAGAAGCCGAAGTCCGGCTCCAAGGCACCGCAGTCACAGCCAGCATTCGGGACGATCTCTATCCCCAAACGGCGCAAGGCACAGGATCAATTCCAACATAGAGGCGCAGCGCTATGAAAACGATGACATCTACGTGGGCCCAAAGTGCTTCAGACCATGCATCAGAGCTACAAGATTCCCGGAAGGATTTGCTATCTCAAGGCACATCCAAGCCTACGACGGCATTGCTCGGCCAGATACTTGGCTACAAGATTTTTTCCAAGCTTGCTGCATCGCTAAAGGTGGAAACAGCCTGGTCGCAACCCGATATCTCCCACTTATGTTGCGGAAGACGGTGCGATCATGGCTCAATGAACTTCTGGAGAACACCATCCATAACTGGTATGACATGCAAAGTGCGTTCTTTCGGAATTTCGAAGGCACGTATCGGAGGCCCTGTTCGGTTGGAGACCTGCAGCGTTGCACCCAGAAAGCCGGAGAAACTTGTCGGGATTACCTCAGACGATGGATCGACACCAAGAACTCTTGTGAAGGAGTAAACGATCAAACCGCGATTGAAGCTTTCATCGCAGGGCTCCCAATTGGTCTACTACGTCACCGCTTGAAGTGTGACAAGGTCACTGATTTGGGAGAGATGATAGAAACAGCGAGCAAGTATGCAGATGCTGACGATGATGCAGAGGGATTACTCAACGTCCTAGATGTGCCTCAGTCAGCAAGACAACCAAAGCAACAAGCTCAGAAGGACAAAAATACATCGGAAGAAAAACCCAACGTGTAAACAACGGTTGTTACTACTGTTTCCGGGTCTGGAGGACGAGGAGGACGTGGCGGAGGCTGCGGGCGTGGTCGTGGGACTTCAAGGGTCCAAGGTAGAGGAGAACAGCAACCAGGCAAAACTTACTCTTGGGCCAACATTGCCAATAACCCATGTGTGCATCACCTAGATGCCAATGGGGTTCGTCCCACACCAACGTTGAGTGTCGTTTCAATGACGACATCAAAAGAGATGATACCGCGGGCTACAAAGCTAAGCGGAAGAAGGGAAAGAAAAATCCTGAAAAGGACAAAGAGACCAAGGAAGATTCTGACATGGAG
The DNA here is from genome assembly GCA_910589775.1 of Avena eriantha. Classification (NCBI taxonomy): domain Eukaryota; kingdom Viridiplantae; phylum Streptophyta; class Magnoliopsida; order Poales; family Poaceae; genus Avena; species Avena eriantha. The sequence goes on from OU342741.1 coordinate 350,463,577, forward strand.
GAAGCTGATGCTTCAAATCCCAAGCCGGAGGGGAAGAAGACTTTGCCCACCAAGAAGGACATTTATGTCACTTTCCTCGGATCTCAACCAGCGAAGGTCAAGAAAGCAGTTCTCCACGAGCTCAATGCAACAGTTCCGGCTGTCCCTCAATATCTGGACTAGTCGGAAGTGGCAATCACATTCGACCGTGCTGATCATCCGCCTAAGTTGCACAGACGAGGAAAATACGCCTTAATCGTCAATCCACTTATTTACGGTTATGGTTTCTCCAAGACCCTCATGGACGGTGGTAGCAGCATCAATATTCTCTATGTTGAGATGCTACGCGGGATGAAGATCTCGGAGACCCAGCTGAACCATAGCTCCGTGTTCTTTCACGGAGTTGTCCCAGGAAGACAAGCTAATTCCCTGGGAGAGATTACTTTGGATGTTACCTTTGGAACTCCAAAGAACTATCGGACGGAGGCACTTTCCTTCGAAGTGGTCCCGCTCAAGAGCGCATACCACGCTATATTCGGACGTCCGGCTTACTGGGCCTTTCTGGCTTGTCCGTGTTACATTTACAATATGATGAAAATTTCAGGTCCCAACAGCGTGATCAACATCAGGGGAGACCCGAAGAAAGCGCGGGAGTGCGAGGATGGAAATGCCGCCTTTGCCGAAGCCATGCTGCATGCCCAGGAGTACCAGGAGATCAAGAAGAGCATAGATCCGTCCGAGATGCCCGCAACGAAGAAGGAGGTGACAAAGCCAAACCCGGAGTTCAAGGCATCAGAAGAGACGAAGAAAGCGCCGTTGAAGGATGATGACCCCTCCAAGGTGACCTAGATAGGCGTAGGCCTAGGTAGCGCATAGGAAAGCGCGCTCGTCAAGTTCCTCCAAGCAAATCAAGATATCTTTGCATGGCAGCCATCTGACATGACCGGAGTACCTAGGGAACTTGCCGAGCACTCTCTAAATGTTAACCCGAACGCTAAACTCGTCAAACAGTACTTACGATAGTTTGGCGACGAAAAGCATAAGGCAATAGCTAAGGAACTAGCGCAGCTAAAGTTAGCCGGATTCATAGAAGAGGTCATCCACACTGAGTGGTCGGCCAATCCTGTAATGGTCCCTAAAAAGGACACCACTGATTTAAGGATGTGTGTTGATTATACTGCCTTGAACAAGGCTTGTCCAAAAGATCCGTTCGCTCTGCCTAGAATTGATCAAGTTATCGATTCTACGGCAGGCTCAGAACTCCTCTGTTTTCTCGACGCATATTCCGGTTATCACCAAATCCGGATGAGGAATCTGACAAAGTCAAAACTTCATTCATAACCCCCTTCGAAAACTTCTGTTTTGTTACGATGCCCTTTGGGCTGAAGAACGCAGGAGCTACGTACCAGCGCACGATGCAGCGTTGCCTCCACGACCAACTCGGATGCAATGTACATGCATACGTGGATGATATCGCGGTGATGTCCAAAAAGAAGGAAACACTGATTTCCGACTTGGAGGAGACGTTCGCCAATCTACGAAAATACGACATCATGCTTAACCCGAAGAAATGCTTCTTTGGAATACCAGCCGAGAAATTGTTATGTTTCATCGTGTCTCAAAGAGGCATAGAGGTGAACCGAGACAAAATCAAGGCTATACTCAATATTTCCAGGCCAACTCGCCTGAAGGACGTACAAAGATTAACTGGTTGCATCGCTGCGGTCAGTCGATTTGTAAGCCGGCTTGGTGAAAGAGCCGCACCATTATACAAACTCCTGAAAAAGACCAAGGATTTTGTTTGGACTGACGAAGCTGAAGCTGCACTACAAGATCTAAAGAGAGTACTCTCATCTGCTCCTATCCTTGCAGCGCCAGAACCTAAGGAACCGATGCTGCTCTATCTTGCTGTGACAAATAAGGTCGTTAGTATCATCATGGTGGTGGAGAGACCAGAGAAAAATCAGGAACACCTGGTGCAGCGTCCGACTTACTTTGTCAGTGAGGTCCTGACAGAATCAAAACAGCGGTATCCGCACTATCAAAAGTTGGCTTACGGTGTTTTTCTAGCATCTCGTAAGTTACAACACTACTTTCAGGAGCATCCAATTACCGTGGTGAGCACAGCTGCCATGAGAGATATAATCAACAACAGTGACGCCACAGGACGCGTCGCCAAATGGGGCATAGAGCTTTCAGCTTTCGATATTGAGTATAAACCTCGGACATCAATCAAATCCCAAATCCTTGCTGACTTTGCCGCTGATTGGACAGAGACGAAGGAGAACATGATCCTCCCTGAGTCGGAATATTGGACCCTCTTTTTCGATGGGTCTAAGCCTTGAGGGGGCTCGGGGGCTGGCGTGGTGCTCAAATCACCCCAAGGAGATAAACTTTTATATGTGTTGCAGATCCACTTCACAGCGACAAACAATATTGTCGAGTATGAAGCACTGCTGCATGGAATCCGGATGGCTAAAGATATTGGCATCCGACATTTGATGTGTTACGGAGATTCGGATCTTGTTGCTCAGCAAGTGTCGGATATTTGTAATGCAAATAAACACATGGCAGCATATAAAGCTGTCGTGGATGATCTATCTAAATCGTTCGAAGGGTTTGAAGTTCAACACATCCCTCGAGCAGAAAATGAGGAAGAAGATGCACTATCTCGGATAGGTTCTACGCGGAAAGAGGTCCCGGATGGCGCTTTTTTAGAGCACCTCAAAGTTCCCTCAATAAAAGGAGTAGATGAGGAATATCCGACCAAATCCGACTCACCTTTGATAGCAGTTCTGGCTGTAATTCCTAGCTAGACTCAACCCTACCTCGATTATTTGGTAGATGGCAAATTACCCGAAAACGAGGTGTTGAGCCGGCAGATTATCTGACGAGCAAAAGCCTATACTATTGTTAAAGGTGAGCTCCATAAACGGAGTATTTCTAGGGGTTTTCAGCGTTGTGTATCTCCGGAAGAAGGAGTGGAAATCATAAGGGAAATCCACAAAGGCGAGTGTGGTCACCACGCTGCAGCCAAATCTTTAGTGGCAAAAGCTTTTAGACATGGATTTTTCTGGCTTACAGCTCAGGCAGATGCCAAACGATTAGTCAAGACGTGCAAAGGCTACCAAAAGTACACCAAGCAAGCTCATGTTCCGGCTGATCAGCTACGAAAAATACCTATAACATGGCCCTTTGCGGTCTGGGGGCTTGATATGGTAGGACCATTTAAACGAGCTCCAAGTAGATTTACTCACCTCTTAGTGATGGTGGATAAATTCACCAAATGGATTGAGGCTAAACCTGTCACTAGTTGTGATGGAGCAACAGCCAAAAGATTTGTCGAGGATGTCATAATCCAGTATGGTTATTGATGCACTCGACGATCGACGTAGAGCTCGTTGGGAACCCCAAGAGGAAGGTATGATGAGCACAGCAGAAAGTTTTCCCTCAATTATGAAACCAAGATTTAATCGAACCAGTAGGAGCAAGGAAACACCCCAAAGGTGTTACTAGCTGAGCTTTGGCAGGGCGCACTACCGGTGCTAGTAGCAACGTGGAGACCTGCACAACACAACCACAGAACTTTGTCCCCAACTTGCGATGAGGTTGTCAATCTCACCGTGTTTTGCGGAAAACAAAGGATTAAACGTATCGAATGGAAAGAAGTAAAAGTTTGCAGAAAGTAAACACAAAGCAGTAAACAGTTGTAGATTGTATGTAAATTAAAAGGACCGGGATCCATAGTTCACTAGAGGTGGCTCTCCTTAGAGAGATAACATGTTGGGTGAAGAAATTACAGTGGGGCAATTGACAAACACCGAGAAAGCAATACATGCATATTCTAATCATCTTGACTCCTCTGAGACTTGATTGGGCACTACAACATAATACATAGACCGCCATCCAACTGCATCTATGACTAATAATCCACCTTCAGGTCATCATCCGAACACCCTCTAGTATTAAGTTGCAAGCAACAGATTATTGCTTTACGAACTGCGTGTAAAGTAATCAATACAATTGTTCTATGAACAAAGGATCATTGTTTTCTCCCTAGTAGCAACAGCACATCTAGTACCTTAGAGATTTCCGTCACTTCCCCAGATTACTGGAGGCATGAACCCACTATCGAGCATAAATACTAACTCTTGGAGTTGCTAGCATCTACTTGGCCAAGATAGCTACTAACAACGGAAAGCATGAAAGATCTCAGATAACAAAGACATGATAGAATCAATAATCAATCTAAAATAGCATCTAAATATCCATCGGATCCCCGCAAACACAACATGTATGGATTACAAATAGATGATCTTGATCATGAACGGAGCTCACAAGATCTAAACATGAAAGCACAAAGGAGGAGAAACCAGCCATCTAACTACTACATGGATCTGTAGTCCAAGGATGAACTACTCACGCATCACACCGGAGGCTTGCATGGTGATGAAGAAGGCCTCCAGGGTGAATTCCCCTCTCCGGCAGGGTGCCGGGAAGAGCTTCAGATCCCGCCCGATCGAGGGACAGAGACGACGGCAGCTACATACTCTTTCGTGGATTTTTGATCGGGTCCTTAGGGTTTTCGTCTCGAGGGCAACTTATAGGTGGAAGGAGAGGCCGGGGGGTGCTGGGGTCGGCCAGACCACCCCCTGGCGCGGGCCAAGCCTGGCCGCATGGCCAGGTGGTGTGGCCGGCCCCTGGCCCCTCTCCGTCTCGTATTCTGGCACTTGATCCCTTCCGGAAAAATAGGCACTTTGGCTTTTGTCCCATCCAATTCCGAGAATATTCATTTTCGGACTTTCCTGGAACCAAAAACAGCAGAAAACAGGCAGCTGGCACTGTGGCTCTTGTTAATAGGTTAGTCCTAGAAATCATATGAAAAGTACTCCAAAGTTGGAACAAAACAAAAGAAAGTGGATAAAACTAAGCATGGAACATCAAAAATTATAGATACATTTGCAATGTATCAACATCCCCAAGCTTAACTCCTGCTCGTCCTCGAGTAGGTAAGTGATAAATAGAAAGAATTTTTGAGGTGACATGCACCATCAAAGACTTGATCAAAGTATTTGCAAAACATTCAAAGCTGGGGTCATAGTACTTCAATCATAACATGAAAAACAAAGTTCTAGCAATAAGCAAAGAAACTATGATGCAACATGAAAAGGCACAAACAAAAGAGTCATGAATAACAATGCTTTGCAAGACGTTTGTTTGTTTCACATAAAGAAAACATAACATAATAGTATTCAACTTGTCCCTCAATAGAGTAGCAAATATAAATGCATAAGACACCTTAAAAGTTCATAAGAGTGAGTTGATACAATAGTTTAAAACAAGAAATAACAAGTTATGCATCAATCAACTAGTCTTGGGACAATGCACATAGAACTAAGAATGGCCACTATGCTCTCAAAGTAGTGCGTAAAGATAGAAGGTGGAGACTCAATATAATGGTGGAAGAAAGGCCTTTTGTAAAAGAAAGTAGGGATTCAAGTCTCATAAAGTGCTTCCAAAAATTATGATACTTAAAGCTTTCAGCTCTCATTGCCCCTATCATAAGCATCTTGAAGGTGATTAAGGTTAAAGTGACACAGCTAAGAGGATATGCTTGACAAGTTATAAACCGAAATCTCATGCCCCTTACTTACGAAGACTGATCCTCATGCTACACAACTTTATTCACGAGTAAGCTCTTGTCATTGTAAGTATATGTGTATCATTAAGAACCGCCAACGGGGTACCCCTTGCACATGATACGAGAGCTTACCTATAATCAAAATGACAAGGCAAGCAGACAATGAGGATCTCAGTGATCTTTTTATTTGCTATTGGCATAGGTTTTTATTGAGGATGCTTCATAGAGTGCTCATTATGGTGATGCTGCAAGTTTCCACCATGATTAGGCATGGCTTAGGCTAGCGGCCCAGGCGTTTCTCTAACACACATACAAACTCCATGATCTTACAAGTTCCACTTTTTATTTCACACCGCCGGGATCCGTAAGCAAAAGAACATAATATCAATGAGGTACAAAGTACAAGTGCAATGTTGAAAGAGTTCCCCATGAAACATGGTTCTGCTAATTTCAACTTATAAAGCGCAAGCATATACGCAACAAAGAAGGACCCAATGGTTCAAGTTTATTAGAGGCAATAAAGTAAAGTGTTCCATCAAGTTCGTGAGAGCTTTAATCACTAGTTTTCTCATAACAAGTGGAAGGTAAACAAAAGCATGAATATACTTGGAATAGCATAAGATAGTAGGTAGGTATGGTGGACTCTTTGGAAAAACTTGGTTTAGGGATTTGGATGCATGAGTGGAACTCATACTTTGTTGTGTAGGCTAGCAAAAGACTGGGAGCGACAAACTAAGAGAGCAATAATGGCCATAATCATGCAGAGCGACAAAACATCATTGATCAAAGCATAAAGTGATACTACAAGTTGAAAACTAAAGGATCGTAAAGGCTATGGTGACTTTGGATAGTCATAACATGGTGTGAGCATGCGCCAAGTCAACCCAAATAAAGCATCAAAGGAGAATACCACTATACTATGCTTTAATATGCTAAAACAATGCATGATTCATCCAACGCACATTAAGCAATCTCAATTTTTTATAACAAGTCATGTTACAGCAAAGAATGCTAAGTATAAAGCCAAAACAATATCAAGCATGGCATGACAAAGCATAGGCCACAGTCAAAAACGAGCTATTTTTACCACATAAGCATGAACTTTCCTACTCTTTTCCAAACCAAACCAAACTATTTGCAAACCAAAGTGTGAAAGAGGGGGTCCAACCAATTTATTCAGAAAACTAATCAAACCAAGCAAACTAAAAACCAAAACAAAAACGAAAAAGAAGACGCTCCAAGAACAACACAACTGTGCATGAAACAATAAAAATGAAGCGTTTGGAAGAAACCTGGGATTTTTATTGATGAAAAAGGGGATGCCTTGGGCATCCCCAAGCTTTGACGCTTCTACTTCTTGGATATTTCTTGGGGTGACACGCGTGGCATCCCCAATCTTGAGCTTTAGTCCATCCTTCATCTCATTACTCATTCCTTCCATACACACCTGAAAATTTTCCTTCATACAAAACTTCACACAATCTCATTAGCAACATTAGTGCACTTTAGATAAATAAGTCTCAAGGTTCAGTTCTAACACCAAATAAACTTCCATTAGAACACTATCTACTGTAGCACTTCCCTCAAAAAGCTCAATTCCCCACAAAAACTCAAGAAGGAAACGACAAGAAGCAAATGCAGAAAATGGCAGAAATCTGTCAAAACAGACCAGCAGGTAAAGACGAATTTTTTCGAAGACCTTCTGCTGCTCAAATCAAAAAGTGTTGAACTAACGAAAGTTATATAACAACCTGGGGCAGAAGCACAAACAATTACAGCTCAATCCGACATACATATCTCTCTCACGAATATTTACGGTGAAGCACAGAAATCTGTTTAGGGATAGCAACTTTCCCAATCATTACTTCTCTCTCATTAGGGGTTACTTTTGGCACAAAAAGCAAATAAAAAGGATAAGGAGAGGTTATTACAGAGGTAATAACTTCAAGACTCAACTAAAACTCTTGGGTTATCTCCCAACAAGTACTTTTCTTTAACGCCTTTAAGTTAGGCATAAGAAGCAAAGAAAGAATCAAGTGTTCTCAAATGAAGAAGCATTCAGACCAAATTTTGTTTTCATAGGAGAAGCAAAAGAAAAAAATTCTCTCTTTTTAGGGAAGTGTTCTATACCTTTCTTGAGTGGGATCTGATATTTAATGGTGCCTTCTTTCATATCAATGATGGCACCAACAGTTCTAAGAAAAGGTCTTCCCAAAGTAATAGGACAAGAAGCATTGTATTCAACATCCAAAACATAGAAATCAATGGGGACATAGGAATCATTAACCATAATAAGAACATCATTAAGACTTCCCATGAGTTTATTTTTGGCATTAGCATCAAGTGGGACATTCAAATAACAATCTTCAAGAGGAGGCAAATCAAGCATATCATAAATCCTTCTAGACATAATAGAAACACTACTATCAAGATCACACAAAGCTTTGAAATCAAAGTCATTCACTTTCATATTAATGATGGGTTCCCAACCATCTTCTTGTTTTATAGGAATAGAAGCTTTATGTTTCATCTTTTCTTCTTTAATCTTTATGAGAGCATTAGTAATGTGTTTTGTAAAAGCCATGTTCATAGCACTAGCATTAGGACTTTTAGCAAGCTTTTGTAGGAACTTAATAACTTCAGAGATGTTGCAACCATCAAGATCAAAATCAACTTTATCATCTAAAGTAGTAGAACTATTATTAGCCTCAACACTAGTGGTGGTAATAGTAGAAACACTAATGTTTCTAGCAATTTCATCTTCTCTTTCCCACTTACCATGTAATTCAGCTAATAGTCTAACATTTTCATCAATTCTTACTTGTATAGCATTTGTAGCTGCAAAGGGATTCTCATTAGTTTCAGGTTTAGCAGCCATTTTATTCAAAGAAGATTGAGCTTCAGCCAAAGATGCTATATTTCTTTCAGCATTAGAGAGTTTTTCCTCAATAGTTTTATTGAAAACAGTTTGTTTACTAATAAACCCTTTAAGCATAACTTCAAGTTCAGAGGGAGCACTCTTATTATTGTTGTAAGAATTTCCATAAGCATTACCATTGTTTGGAGGATATGGCTTATAATTGTTGTTACCAAAATTGTTCCTATAAGCATTATTACCATAAGCATTGTTACCAAAGTTGTTATTTCTTATGAAGTTCACATATACCTTGCTCTTCTTGAGCAACCAAAGAGGCTAAAGGAACATTATTTGGATCAATATGGGCTTTCCCATTAACAAGCATAGACATAATAATATCAATCTTATCACTCAAGGAGGAGGTTTCTTCAACAAAATTTACCTTCTTACCTTGTGGAGCTCTCTCAGTATGCCATTCAGAATAATTAACCATCATATTATCCAAAAGTTTTGTTACAGCACCCAAAGTGATGGTCATAAAGGTACCTCCAGCAGCAGAATCCAATAGGTTCCCTGAAGAATAGTTCTATCCTGCATAAAAAGTTTGGATGATCATCCAAGCAGTTAGTCCATGAGTGGGACAATTCTTAACCAAAGATTTCATTCTTTCCCAAGCTTGAGCAACATGCTCATTATCAAGTTGTTTAAACTTCATTATTTCACTTCTCATGGATATAATCTTAGCGGGAGGATAGTATTTTCCAATAAAAGCATCTTTATACTTAGTCTAAGAATCAATACTATTCCTAGTTAAGGAATTGAACCATTCTTTAGCTTTTCCTCTCAAAGAGAAAGGAAACAATTTCAGTTTAATAATATCACCATCTATATCCCTATGCTTTTGCATCTCACAAAGTTCAACAAAGTTATTTAGATGGGAAGCAGCATCTTCATTACCAATACCAGAAAATTGCTCTCTCATAACAAGATTGAGCAAAGCAGGTTTTATCTCAAAGAAAGTATTTTCAGCCACAGGTGGAGCAATAGGTGTGGTCATAAAATCATTGTTGTTGCTGCTAGTGAAGTCACACAACTTAGTGTTTTCAAGAGTAGTCATTTTTTTGGGTTTTCAAATAAGAAAGAAAAACAAGTTAAACTAATTTTTTTGTGTTTTTGAAGAACAAAACAAGCAAACAAAGCAAAAAAGAAAACTAAGCAAAACAAAAACAACAAAGTAAAGAGATTGGTTGTGAGGGACTCCCCTTATGAAGATGTCCTTGACTCCCCGGCAACGGCGCCAGAAAAGATCTTGATGCACTCGACGATCTACGTAGAGCTCGTTGGGAACCCCAAGAGGAAGGTATGGTGAGCACAGCAGAAAGTTTTCCCTCAATTATGAAACCAAGGTTTAATCGAACCAGTAGGAGCAAGCAAAAACCCCAGAGGTGTTACTAGCTGAGCTTTGGCAGGGCGCACTACCGGTGCTAGTAGCAACGTGGAGACCTGCACAACACAACCACAGAACTTTGACCCCAACTTGCGATGAGGTTGTCAATCTCACCATGTTTTGCGGAAAACAAAGGATTAAACGTATCGAATGGAAAGAAGTAAAAGTTTGCAGAAAGTAAACACAAAGCAGTAAACAGTTGTAGATTGTATGTAAATTAAAAGGACCGGGATCCATAGTTCACTAGAGGTGGCTCTCCTTAGAGATATAACATGTTTGGTGAAAAAATTACAGCGGGGTAATTGACAAACACCGAGAAAGCAATACATGCATATACTAATCATCTTGACTCCTTTGAGACTTGATTGGGCATTACAACATAATACATAGACCCCCATCCAACTGCATCTATGACTAATAATCCAACTTCAGGTTATCATCCGAACCCCCTCCAGTATTAAGTTGCAAGCAACAGATTATTGCTTTACGAACTGCGTGTAAAGTAAACAATACAATTGTTCTATGAACAAAGGATCGTTGTTTTCTCCCTAGTAGCAACAGCACATCTAGTACCTTAGAGATTTCTGTCACTTCCCCAGATTACCAGAGGCATGAACCCACTATCGAGCATAAATACTAACTCTTGGAGTTGCTAGCATCTACTTGGCCAAGATAGCTACTAACAACAGAAAGCATGCAAGATCTCAAATAACAAAGACATGATAGAATCAATAATCAATCTGAAATAGCATCTCAATATCCATCGGATCCCCGCAAACACAACTTGTATGGATTACAAATAGATGATCTTGATCATGAACGGAGCTCACAAGATCTAAACATGAAAGCACAAAGGAGGAGAAACCAGCCATCTAGCTACTACATGGATCCGTAGTCCAAGTTTGAACTACTCATGCATCACACCGGAGGCTTGCATGGTGATGAAGAAGGCCTCCAGGGTGAATTCCCCTCTCCGGCAGGGTGCCGGGAAGAGCTTCAGATCCCCCCGATCTAGGGACAGAGACGACGGCGGCTACATACTCTTTTGTGGATTTTTGATCGGGTCCTTAGGGTTTTCATCCCGAGGGCAACTTATAGGCGGAAGGAGAGGCCGAGGGGGTCCTGGGGTCGGCCAGACCTTCCCCTGGCATAGGCAAGCCTGGCCGCGTGGCTAGGTGGTGTGGCCGGCCCCTGGCTCCTCTCCGTCTCATATTCTGGCACTTGATCCCTTCCTGAAAAATAGGCACTTTGGCTTTTGTCCCGTCCAATTCCGAGAATATTCATTTTCTGACTTTCCTGGAACCAAAAACAGCAGAAAATAGGCAGCTGGCACTGTGGCTCTTGTTAATAGGTTAGTCCAAGAAATCATATGAAAAGTACTCCAAAGTTGGAACAAAACACAAGAAAGTGGATAAAACTAAGCATGGAACATCAAAAATTATAGATACATTTGCAATGTATCGGTTATCCGCATAGCATTATCACAGACAACAGGAGTAACTTCTCTATGGGATAATTGGCTGAATTCTGCAACAAGCAAAATATCTGGCTTGACATTGTGTTAGTCACACATCCACAGGCTAACGGACAAGTCGAAAGAGCAAATGGTTTAATCCTACAAGGCCTAAAACCGAGACTCGAAGCACCACTACGACGTGCTGCGGGGGCTTGAGCAGAGGAACTACCCTCTGTAATTTGGAGTTTACGAACAACTCCAAACAGGTCAACAGGATACACACCTTTCTTCTTGGTCTATGGCGCAAAAGAAGTTCTTCCTAGTGATTTGATTCATACTTCTCCTAGAGTGGCCGCGTATATCGAAGAAGATGCCGAGATTTCTCGACAAAATGATCTCGACTTAGTCGAAAAAGTTCGCGTCGTTGCTGAAATGAGATCTACAGCCTATCAGCAGAAGTTACGCAAGTATCATAGCCAGAGAGTCCGAGATAGATCTTTCAATAAAGGTGATTTGGTTCTCCGGCTTGTGCAACAAAGAAAGCACAAACTTTCCCCAGTATGGGAAGAGCCCTTTTTAGTTAGTCGAGTATTGCACAATGGATCGTACTACTTAACTGACATGAGGCCAGTGAAAGAAACACCTGCTACTAAGAAGAGAAAGAGAGCTGGAGGCAGTACAAATCTGGATGAGTTAGACAGACCGTGGAATATTGCTTAGCTACGTACCTTTTATTCTTAGTTTATCCTTCTTTGTAATCATATATATGTACATGTTCTGTGAGAAATAAAAGTTTTGGTTGCCTCAAGTTTTTCTGAGAAGTTTTTACCATCTTATTTCCAAATGATCATGTCATAGTCGAAAATCCCAGAATGCTTGAAAGTACTTTATGCTCATGTTCGTTCTGGTCTAGATTTCCGATTCTAAAATTGCTACCTTCGGGTATAACTCTAAAATTTCTAGTCTTTACTTTGGTTATTTGTCTGATTGCTGGATGCAGGTATTTTCCGAGTAGTGAATTGTTGGTACTAGAAGCCGGCTTTGTTTCCGAGTTTAAACTGGTTTAGCAATTGAGCTCCGTTGCTCGGCAAAGTTTCCGGCGGAATGTTTAGCCGGCTCACGAAAGGGACGAGGCGGAAAGCCAGATAAACGATAAGTGTAGACGAAAAAGTACAAGTGCTTATGTAAACATTTCAAGCACACAAAAAAAGTGCTGAATAGATCAAAAGCTTAGCACTAAAAAAGTTAAAGTACTGCATATTTACAAACGCATCATGTTCTTCCGGAATAATACAAAAAATTCTGATCTATGATGCAGGAGGAGATGAAGGAGCTGCCGGCTCGCTGGTTACGCTACCTTGGTATCGTTCCGAGATGTCCGCATCCGAGGTGGTGCGTTCACCGTCGGAAACTTCTGCGGATTCTTCTGGAGGAGGAGGCGGAGTATCCACGCGGGTGAAGAACGGGGTCTCATAGCTGGTCAGGTCAGCCACGTGACACCCATATCCGGCACAGGAGTCCATAATGGCCTTGATGTCCTGCTCCTGGCCATCTTCATCCACTGTAGAGTACCCTCTGGTCACTTGCCATATCTCCATGTTTCCATGGTGGCTCATGAGCATGGTGAGAGTGTTCTGCGCTGCTGATCGCGCGTAGGACATGTTCCAATCCTGGACGAGATGCGGCATCTCCTTTGCCTTGTCCCGCACCTGAAAATCCGACATGCTGTGCTTGTCCGGAATCTTGAGAGCTTCGCCGATGTTCTCAAGGGATTGGCGGAAGTCATGAAGCAGGTCACCGACTTGGGTAAGCCGGTGGGTGTGGGGCTCGGTGGAAAAAGAGTTTGTCAAGTTCAAAGGACCTATATACAAAACATGTTAAGAAATATCTGACATTGAAGAAAGTCGAAGAAAAAGATAAATCAGACAGATGGAACGTACCGAAAGTGACGTCGTCAATTTTGGTCTTCTCCTCCCAGAGACTTTGGAGTTCAGCCCGGAGCACCTGGGAAAGGTCCCTCTCTCTGTTAAGCTCATTCTTGAGGTCCGAGATTGTTTTATCTTGAGCAGAGATCTTGCGATCACGCTCATCAGTGGCCATGGAGGAGGATTCAAGGATTTGAGCAATGCTCCTTTCATGATCCGCCTTGAGCTTACCCAGCTCTTGATGAAGTTCCTTGTTCTCCACCACTAGGGTCTTGAGGTTCTCGGCCTCTTCGATCATGGCGCAGGATTGTTTCACTAGCGTTGTAAGTCAAAAAGAACAACAGTTCAGAAAAATTCGACATTGAAAAAAACAAAGACAAGGTTTGAGTCTCGGAATGTTTACCTTCGGCCTCATCCTTGGCAACTTTAAGTTCAGCATTTTTAAGCCGGAGAGCTTTGATCTCTCTCTGCTTATCATAGACATTTCTCAGTAAATCCTGGTTATAGGAACATACTTTCTGTAAGTCAGAATACCCAAAGTCAGAAAGCTACTTAAGACTCGGGCTAATATTTTTGCTAATATCAGCACGAGCCTTGGGGGCTACACTAGTTCGTTCTTTGGCATCCTAATGAAGCATAAACCCGGATTAAATATCCTACTTCATGCTTGGGGGCTAGAGGATATGATATAAAATAATGGAAAAACTAGGAGTTGGAATTCCGACTTACATATTGTTCGCGATTGAGTTTATCCAAACCCGCGTTCACTTTAGCGGCCACCTTTTCGGCTAGAGTCAGAGGAATCACTGGGGCTGTTGGGAGCTCACTAGTCCTAATCCTCTCGTCGCGAAGGCGCACTTGGGCGAGAAGGTTAGAGAACTTGACGTCCTCTGCTTCTTGCGCTTCTTCTTCGGCAGATAAAGTACTTTTCTCCAGGCATTGCCTGGCGAGCCGCTGGATTTCTTCAGCAGATTTCCGAGACAGGCCAAACTTGGCCAGTCCCGGATTGCTGATAAGGTTTTCGGCGAAGGTTTCTGCCGAGGGGTCATTACCCAAAGAGGGTTCACCCTTATCTAGACCCGACTCACCCATGGTGACGTCAGTCTGCGATTCAAGGATCGCGGGCTCTATTGAATGAGCCGGATCTTCTGCAACGACTGGGGAAGGAATGGTCACTGGCGTTGCAGAAGGTTGAGGGGCAGGAGTCGGAGGAGCCACGGCGGGGGAAGCTATGGTGAGATTCGTCTGTCGCAAGGGCTTCGAAGAAGTTCCCTTCCCCTTGCCCTTGATGAGCGGTTTTGCTCTAAGAATGTAGTAAAGTCAGAAACATTACATCTCGGAAAGAAATTTGAGTAAAGTACAAAGGCGGAAGTTGTGACTGAAAGTTACCTCTTCATGACATGCACCTCCTTTGTGCCAATAGCCACTGTCGGAGCTTTGCGCTTCTTGAGCGCAAGGCCCGGTAATGGGAACACCTCTGTCTCCTGAGAAAACTTAGGAGGATATCCTTCGAGCGGAGCAAGTTCCGACTCGGGGAGGTCAGCAAGCTGAAAATAAGAAAACATATTAGTATTGCAGTATAACTCGAAGATTGAAACACATAAAAAGTGTACTGATGGAAGCTTACCAGCACTCCGGGGTTTTCCGCCGTGTGCATATCCAGAGAAACCTCCGGGATTCTCCTCTCGATCTGCTCCCGGATCAGCCACTTGATCTGGCTTATGTAGCCTTGAGTGGTGTAGGATTTGGGGCTGATGCGGAGGGAGTCTTTCTTGGATGATGTGATGGAGTGCATCAGTCGATCCCCATGGTACTGAAGGGGCTGGATCCGGCATGAGACCCAACATTGGACCAAGTCGGATCCCTTCAGACCTTTGTGTTTGATCAAGTATTCGATCCGCCTCTTAGCGAGGATCAGATCGTCGGTGAGAGCCGGAGCAGCCTCGTCCCAAGAAGGTTGGGCCGTGGCAGCTCCGTCAACAAAAGCCGGCAAAGCAGTGGCTTTGCCGGGAGCCAGAATATCCCTATGATAGAAAAACGTGGCTGGCCATTGTTTGACCGAGTCACTAGCTAGAATTTTGGGATACGTGCGCTCACGTCTAAGCGAAAAGCTAATAGTGCCGGTGATGTAAGGAACACCGGCGGTAATGGAGTGTCTCCGGACATGAAAATAGTACCGGAAAAGAATCAAACTCGGCCTAATGCCGAGAAAGCCCTCACACAACGAAGCGTGCGCGCTCATCTCTAAGAGAGAGTTGGGAGTAAGATGATGGAGTTGAACTCCGTAATGATCTATCACCTCGGAGAAGAACTCCGAGGGAGGAAACGACAAACCTCTGTCGAGGTGGGTGCTGAAGTGGACCCGCTCGCCGTCGCGCGGGTTGGGGACGGTTTCCTCGAAACCGCTCCGCCAGTTGCCGGCGGCAAGAAGCCCCTCCTTCTCCACGTTCTTGAGGCCCTCCTCGTTGAGCGCGCATGGAATCCAGATCCCGCGAAAGCTCTCTTTCTCTGCCACCGCTTCCGCCGTTGTCGGGGCCGCCGCTGCCGCCAAGCCGGAGGAAGAAGATGAAGCCATTTCTCCGACGAGCAGTTGACCTAAAAGGGGCGGTGCTAGGAGTTCTGTGGGGAAGGAACGGGGGAGCTCTGTGCGTGCAGGAAGATTGGGAGGAGAGGAAAAGGCAAAGGGCTGGTGGAAGGAGA
This sequence comes from Avena eriantha, assembly GCA_910589775.1. Taxonomy (NCBI): domain Eukaryota; kingdom Viridiplantae; phylum Streptophyta; class Magnoliopsida; order Poales; family Poaceae; genus Avena; species Avena eriantha. The sequence continues at coordinate 350,479,582 of OU342741.1, forward strand.
ACGAGAAAATCCTAACCCCTTATATCCACCTAACTGCGCCAAGATTCGTGCAAATGCTGCAGTGTAACCGCCACACGCCGCGGAAGGAACTCGGAAGAACCCACGCGATGATTACGTCGCCTCGATCTCCATGCACGCATTGAAACGGCGCCTCGGTTCTGCGAACCGCGGACCCACCATCGGTCGTGCTGATGGAATGCCTGTCAGATGACGTAACTTGACCATGACTTGTGTTAGGTGGCGTTAGGAACCAAGTTCCGGCTTAGTTTGAAATCAAGCTAGAAAATCCGAGTAACCTGTTGATAGGCCCGACTTATTTTTAAGACCTAGATCATATTTTTTGTTGTGAAGTTTCAGGAACCCTTCAAGATTCTGCAAGCCGAAGATCAAGCTAGACGGTGATAAATCCGACTTTGGATCTTGGAGGCCTCCGGGGGCTGCTGTTGGGGATATACTTTCTGGGTATCCTCACAGTTCCTCACTGACCAGGGTGGCCCACTTCGGGTTAGACCTTTGCTTCACCGGCGGCCCAGTCAGGGAGAAAGACGGAGTCCAATCCGGCTACGGGAAGGCCCAGAAGACTTACCGACTTAGGCCCATAATGTTACTTGTAGTTCAAGATGTACTCTGTAACCGACTCTTAGTCGTAGCCGGAGAGATCTCTCTTGTAAACCCTAGGCCGGATATCTATATAAGCCGTCATAGGGAGAGCCTTTAGGGCAACACCTCAATAGTCTACAATCTCGACTCGCACAGGCGAAACCCTTGTAACCCATATTCCAGCTCTGCCGTATTACTGGATTGCTAGCAGGAGTAGGATCTGTCCAAAGCTGGCGGATTCAAACCTAGGTAAACTTGTGTGCTCGCCGTCCCGGAACATTGTACGTCTCACACCCCTCTCTTCCGTACGCCTCGAGGACCCCCTCATGGCGTACTTGTCCTCAATCCAACGACATAGCTCTCGCCGCTTCTTCTTCTTCAAGACTCCCACCTGCTTCTCCTTCCTCTTCTCATTGCGGATGAAGGCGGGATCGAGTGCACTCTTCTTGGAGATGAAGTCGAGAAATGGCCATAAATCTTTCGACCCCTAATCCTCCTGCTAATGCTCCCTCTTCTTCTTGACGATGTAGGATGGATCAAGAGAACTCTTCTTGAAGACGACATCTCCTTCATAGATGAAAGACCAATGATCCTCCTCCTCCTCCTCTTTACTCTCTACCGGCGGCGTCTCCACCATCAAATGATGGTAAGCAGGGTCCTCGTCATAAAAATTACCTTCCGGTGTGTCGGAATAGTACGGCTCGTCAACGGACTCCCCGCCATCACCATGATAGGGACTAATATCCCCGTTCGCCTGTGCGTTAGACTCGTCAATGGAGGTGCACTGATCGGAGCAGCTGCGTGGCATTTTTGTGTGTGTGGTGGCTTGGCCGGCCTAAAGGGACAGGGAGAGACAGAGAGAGTTCTTCACTATGTACATCGTGCCCGGATGGGAGAGGTGGTCGTTGTTGATGGCCCCTTAAAAAGGCTTGCTCGGGACATCCAGGAGTTGCCACGTGCTGTAGGAGCAGCCTTGCAGTTTCCTTCCATCGTTTTTTATACTCACTTAAATCATTTTTTACAAAAGTTCCCTTCCATCATTGAAACATGATTGAACGGTTGGTACTCCTTCGCCCCGAGAGCATCAGCAGCGAGGATATTGCAAGTACCACCACATGTTGGGGAGGTTTTTGCACATAACAACAACCATAGACCTTTTTGTGCAAAATACAGACATTTTCTGTAATCGTTGTACATAATATATAACCAATCATTGAATGTTTCTTATTTTTTTGGGAAATGTTTCATAGTTAATTATATAATATAGTACTAAAATATAATTTTTATCTTAATAATAGGTAAAGCTCAAAAAATTATTATAATTTTGAGCCACATCCATAAAGTATCTGGTGTATTTTTGGTTCTTGTAAGTTGTATCATTTAGAAATCAACCTATTAGTAGGTACATAATTCCCAACATGATCTAGAGAAATGATATATATATATTCTATAATGATGGAAAGTGTGTTTTCAGGTTTATGCATAACATTCATTATGCTAAAGACTATATCAATAGAATCTTCTAAATGCTAGAGTGGAAGGAAAATCCATTGGTAAGCAATGTTGGGATTTCCAATCTTCATCCAACGGTTAAAGTTCAAAGTTATTTGTACACTATATACTGGGTATGATAAGATAATTAAATGTATAACATGTCATTAGAATCTCTGTGGTTTTTTGCATAGCGTTCATTTTGCTAAGGACTATCGATAGAATCTTCTGCGTGCTAGAATGGAAAAAAAGATTCAAGAGTTAACATTGTTGGGATTTTCCAGTCTTGATTCAATTTGCATTGTTAAAAGTTACTCGTACATTATATAGTGGCAAGATTTGCAAGAAGTCACACGCTACTTCCTACTAGTAAAAGGCACTTGCCACACTCGTATATACTGTATGAAATATAACTTAATGAATATTAAGTTGTTATTAACCAATAGTCTTGTTAGAGAAAAAAGGCATACATTAAGTATATTAATAATAACTATCTACACATATTGAGAATACAATCTACTGTGCTATTAATTTTTTTTGCGGGGAAGGGGGGTGGCATGATGGTTTTAGAACATGGTAGAGTTTGCTCTAGGTACTACTCCTTCAAGACGAATCTAGCTGCTCTGAACCATTGGATCTAACAGACCAATATTCAGGATTGGTGCTATGGCTCTAATTCAAAACTGCTCCATTATAGTACTAGAGATAATTTGAAAACATTGGCAATGATGCTATATGTGCATGACCGAAAAACTTTTGGATAATCTCAAGGAAAAACAAGGACGCATGTATCAATGAGCGTGAATGGACAATAAGAGTTGTGAGGACACAATACTTGTGGGGCCTGGTAACCCCACATTTCTTCTTGTTTTTTAATGAGCTTACCTCATGGGTGGCTTTGATGTTGTTGCTCAGGCACACTATATTATTCATGTTAGCAGAATAGTGGGTTCCCAAAATTTTCTTTTAAACATAAGGTTGAACACTCCCAGCCATAGTGATTCAAAATTTATCAATAAAGGGGGTTTATTTATTGGGTGGCCCAGTGGTTGACACCACACATCATTGTCATGTACTACCTCCATTCAGAAATATAAGACGTTTTAGCTTTGTGAATCAAATGTATCTAGACGTCATTTAGTGTATAGGTTCGTAGATGTTCGGAGTGAACCTTTACATTAAAAGGCGTTTAGATACATTTATTTCACAAAGCTAAAGCGTCTTATATTTCGGAACGGAGAGAGTAGACATGATTTTTGCTAGGAAGGGTAAACACTAATGAATGCTTATAGGAAGGCAAGGAAATTGGAAATTGTGTTCCATTGATAAACCTTCATGCTCCTCTTCCTAGAGTCAAATTTTAGCAATTCAATACAAAAAGGTTGTTGGACATGCTCCAAAGCCTAATAATTTTTGTTTTTAAATAAGAACAATAGTCATTAGCTCAAATAATTAATTGCGGTCTACGTATGTTTTACTACTGTACTTCATAGAATATTCTATGTGTGCATGACCGAACAACTTTCGAAAAACCTGAAGGAAAACGTGGCCGCATTAATGAATGAGCGTGAAGTAAGGCTGGCAATGGGTAGGGTATGAGTAGGGTAGAACAATATCATATCCACTCCCGTTTAGTCAATGGGTAGAAAATTTTACCCATACTCGTACTCGCGGGTATAAAACTTTATCCATGCTCGTACCCATGAAAAATATCGAAGTTTAGAAGCCACAGTATCATACTCTTCCCTAGGTTGCTCGGCCCTATAGGTTGTAACTCTACAGGTAAGTTTTACTACTATGTCAGTTTAAATGGGTAGGGTATGGGTCTATCTACTCGTGCCCAAACCCATGACTTAACGGGTTAGGGTATGGGTATTACCCATGGGTATAAAATTGTGCCCATATCCTACCAACATGGGTACAATACCTGCATGAACTCGTGGGTAAAATTGTCATCCTTAGCGTGAAGGGACAATAAGAATTGTGAGAACAAAGTACTTGTGGGGCCTAGCAACTTCCATATTTTTTCGATGAGAACACCATCGCTGCTTACCTTATGAATGGTTTGATGTCGTCCCTCAGGTGCTAGATTATTCACGTTAGCGAAATAGTGGTTTCCCATATTTTTATTTAGAATAGAATTATGAACACTGCTAACCATAGTGATTGAAAAGTTATCGATAAAGGGCGCTTTATTTTTATAAAGCTCAGGGCGCTTTATTATTACACTCGATTCCCCATACCACCGGCCTACCATTCTGCTATTATTAGTTGGACTATGGATAAATAAATTCACTCGATTTGGTTGGGGCTTTAATCATAATTTGCGTCCTCACTGCCTTTCTTGGTGACAACATCTTCATACACATCATCGTTCATTAATAGATATAATATGGAAATATATCAATGCCATAGTATTTAGTACCTACCAAAGTAATACTTCAGTTTTCTCTCTTCTCGGTTTCTTCAAAAAGGGGTTTGACCTCTTTCTCAATTATTTTAAAAAACATAGTTTTGGAGAATACTTCAGTTTAAACCCCTATTATTTGTTGGAAGAAAACACTAAAAGGTATTCAATAGTTCAGTTTATTCAGAAATCAAAATATTTTCTAAATAATTTAAAAATACTTTGGTGCCAAACTCGTCCTTAATATCTGAACCGAGCCAATCTGGGCCATGATGACCAATATTTGATGCCAAATGGCCAAATGGGCCCTTAATTTCTGAACTGAGGCAGTATGGGCCATGGATGATCACCGATGTGCCTGTCAGCCTTTGATTCTAGGGAGTACGGCTTACCAATTTACTACTACTTGGACTATACATAAATCTGAATTTAGTCGAGCGGGAAAACCTCCCACTATCCAATGTTTCAAACATCTTGGAATCCCCCTTCTAACCCTAGTGAAGTCGGTTCGTTGGGGCTTCAATCGTAATTTCCCCGTTCAGTACCTCTATACCCTGCCCCTACCACCGACCCCCCTCACCCGCACACAATCTTCGCCCCCAGCTGTGTTAGCCCTGCGGAAAACCCTAGATCTATAATTTCTCTCTGGCTTGGCGTAGGCTATGGCACTAATTGCTATTCCTTGCTTGATGCTTTTGTCCTATGTATGTAGTACACGTTTACATTCGTTATACTGCTTCCACTAAGATGTCTGTTTCATTTGCTTCTGCTTACCCCACTATTCCTAACCGTTTGATGTTGTTACGCAATGAATAGGTGCAGTTTACACTAGAAATCATATAATGAATGGCTCCTATAATCTCGTAAGTATCTACTGCTTTTGTATCACTTCATGCTAACATCTGTGAGACTGGAACCTTTTTGTGTTCACTATTCGCTGCACCATTATGCAGAGGACCCACACTGAATTATGGAGACCACCTGTCCAATTACTTGATGCAGCGGACATCGTCGACGAACATACCTGTAACTAGATCAGCAACCCTAAGACTCTACATAGAGCTACTGTAAGGACGCCCCCCTTTTTTAAGGTTTAAGTCCCTTGGTGTCATGCCATTGACTCTAGTTGAGTTTTTATTTTTGTTGGAGGCACTAGGGTGATTATAACAAGGCCAGAAATGGAACGGAATCCAATATAAAAAACTACCTACTTCAAATCTCACTCTGGTATCTACACGTGTATGGCTATTTTAATACGAGACAGATGATAGTACACTTTGTCTTTGGGCATACAATCAAAAAAATTAAACATTCTAACAGTTCGATATATTGTTTAACCATTTCTCTAAAATGATTTGGCTATTTTATTAGAGGCACCCGTCTGCATGAGGTCCTTGTGTTGAGTGCTTACATCGCTATAACATACCAAATAATATTTTGAAAATCTTTGAGAATGAACATGGTAGTTTTATTTCTTTGTATGATCTTGTAACTTCTTTTATCTTAGTTTCAACCTTCATCAAGTAGAGCAATCATTTCATAGGGCAGAAGTGACAGTTTCACACTATCTCATCCCTCTATGAAGTCAACTGTTCCAATTATTCCAGAAGAAAGAGATGTATGATGCCCTGCCGTTACTAATTGCTTTCTTCTTTTAGCAAAAGGACTGATTTGAAATTCGTTGGTTTTTGTTTTCCTTGGTAATTATGTTATATGACGTTTCTTTTTGTTTTAGGTTGCAAATATAAATATGAAGGCAGAATAGAAAACGACTACCTCAAGTGTAGATCTCTTTGGACAGAGAAGCAGTGACAGTGCGTATTGCTCACGTAGGTACACAATCTCGACCGCTCCATACATTCCAGCAGAAAGAGTTTTTGGTCCTGCACTCCAAGATGCACTTGATGTAGTTGGACAGGAAGCCAATAGAATAGATGCAGTAGTCTCCATAGCAAGGAAGGAGTTATCGGAGTTAAAAATAGGCAAGCTTTGACGGAGAATCTACTTAATAATATCCTCAACAAGTCTCGTGGTAATGCCGCTGTTACATGTGAGGCAACGCGAGATCCCTAAAGGGAACATTTTTGAAACTGAGATTATATTGTTTATCAGCTGTGTTGTACTCCGAGGATGCTTTACGAGCTACGGAATTTTTCAGGACTGTAATAATTTACTAATTTTCCAGTTATAGGTTTTTTTCCCCACAGTTCCAGAATTTATTTAGCATTTTAGAGAACTTGTATTCTTTGTTTATCCATGTTTATGTCCTGGCAATGGATCTAAGTTAGATAGGTTTAAACAGTAGGAGGCCCACAATGTTTTATTAGTCCTTGATGGGCCACAAATCAACAGTGACGGGCCTACACTGAGGCCATTATATGTAGAATCTGACCCAAAAGAACAGAACAGTGAAAGGCCAAAACAGTGAAAGGCCGGAACTGTTAAAGGATGGAACAATGAAAGGCCAGAACAGTGAAATGCCAGAACGGTAATAGACCGGAAATAGTAACAAGGCCAAAACTTTAGCAGGCCAGAATCTTCAGCCCGTTTATGGGACTGAATAGTAGAAGGCTGGAATAGTGAATGTCTAGAACCGTAAAGGCTGTAACTGTAGAGGGCCGTAACGGCCCATGATGTGTGCGAGAAAAGTGATAGGCCGACAGAAAGCCTTAACAGTAATGGACAGACTTGGCCCAGGCTGAAAATGGGCCGCATAATATTGGACCAAGGTGGGCCTTCTGTAGGCTGAAACAGTGTCGGGCCTGAAAGTTCACGGGCCGCGGGTGTCTGCACTAGTGGGCCCATTTTGGACAGTGCTGGATGAAACAGTAATGAGCCTTCTTATTGGGATTTCCTCATGGGCCGCCCCACTTAATATTTAGCAGGCCTTTTCTAGGCCTGGCCTCTGCCACAGTTTTTCTGACCGTTAATGGCGGTAACTGGGCGTTAACGGAATTCTCCACGTGGCATCTTGCATGACATCAGCAGTCAATGGGGCTAGCGAACAGATCTACGACGGAAGGAGTTTTCGTGGCTTAAGGGTGCGATCCGCCATGGTTAGAAAAAAACCGTGGTAGATTCTTTTGTGACGGGGATTTTACCATGATGGGCATCCATCGTAGAATACTTTTTAGCCACGAAAAACAGGCCTTCAACCACACAAAATCGTCCGTTGTAAAAGCCAACTTTTCTTGTAGTGAAAGCCATGCGTACTTTTAAAGTACTCGCAAACTATCACTAATGTAAGTAAGACAATGCTAGTAGGAATCCTAAGCTCTAGTCTTGTTTGCAACAATCCAATTTTATTTCAGGAGTACTTAGTTGTAAAGACCTATTTTAGTTCTCTAGATTACTCAAGTGGGAACCTAGTTTTCATTTCCACAACCCTATGGTGTTCAAATCAAAGTCATATTTCAAGTCACAAGTCATTTTGAAAACATCTGACAATGGAACAGTATGGCCACTCCAACTGTCCATAACCACGGACGCGACTATTCGAATAGTTTGACACTCTACAGAGGTGGTACACTTTAACCACAAAATTCAATACATCCATCAGGGATAACCCTGAATCATCATACTTGGTATGCAGATAATCAATCCTAACCTTTCAATTACAGACCCTAGTATAGGCACCTCCCCTATGAGTTTGGCCTCCTAGCCATGGCCATCCGCCATCCCGGGAACTGCATAGGTGGACAGTCATATTCACGAGGCAGCCTCAGCTTAACCTCTTTCTAGGAGGGAACTCATACTAGGACATATAAACTTCTAGTTAAGCCCTACCCAACTCAGGTATTGTGGTTGTACGGTAAAGTTGAAATCATATCGCATTTGAACCCAACCATCAGTTTTTACCAAAGTCAAGGCACATGCCTCATTCCGTATCATCTCCAAATCATTGTGTTGAAATACCCATGTCAAAACATTTCAATAAAATGACTCATCATTCCAAGGTTTTCATAATCATTTGCTCCAAGTGTTCCCATCTAAAGTGATGAGTATTAGTTTAGCACTAGCAACTATCCATGAGGGCATCACTGTTGAGGGGTGCTAATCAAGTGTAACTCCCCAAGACTAGTTATATGCTCTTGATGGCATCAATCTTATTTTTCCACTAATCACAATTAACTAACTATTTAAGAAACTTTAGTAAAGGTAAAAGAATAAAGCTTGCAAGTAAAACTTGGGATTGGTATAATCAAGGTTGCATAACCAAGCACGCATAGTGCATCTTGCATAGGTTAGCTTGCATAGTGGGCTTGCATGGATAGCTTGCCTTGGTTGGTGCAGTTGTTGAAGTTATCTTCTTCTTCATAGTACTCCTCCTCCTCGTAGCTCGGGTCGGTACTAGCATCTATAAATAAATACGAGGTACACAATCACCAAACAATACTTAGCTACTTCTATTTAGCACACAAGGGCTCACACTAGATGATCTAGCATCATCTCAATCATCACATGAAATATTGGCATATTCTTATTTATCTTATTTTGGGAAATGCAATTTCTACTCATTGAAAAATACTTAAGATGTAATATTCTCCAATTAAAATATGGGATCATGTTGACACATGTCATCACCACATATTCCAATACTTGGGAATGTGATTTAAAGGGGTTGGCATATATTAAAAAGTTGAATATTGCTTTTTAATAGAATTAATATGACTAGAAATGACTATATAGCATTGTTTTATTTCTAGCCCATGACTACTGCATGTAAAACTAAATATTTTTTATATATTCAGATAGATCATAGCAAATGTGATTTTTGAGAGTTGGAATCAACTCAAAAGCATTTATGGTTGATATTAGGAAAATGTTTGCAGTTGGAAAAGTCTCTCTCTTGTTATTTTTATTATGGGTGATCTATAATTCCAAAGTGTTTTAATCCAACGGGAGTGTGTAGAGATGTTCAATTCATTTCTAAGAAAATTTGAATCATACAATTTGGTTAAGTAAATCTTTCTAAATTCAATTTTGAAATCACTGACAAAATAGGGTTTTGAATAAAAAGGAAAATCTATATTTGAATCATTGGGCAACACGCGGGAACAATAATGGGTCGGCCAACTACATGGCGCGCACGCAGTGGCCTGCACTAACGCTGGTCCCACATGTCAGCGGCTATTTGTCAACACCCGCATTTTTAATCCCGGATGCCTGTTATGCCATACCTCGCAATCCCAGGATTACCATTTTTGCGAGACATAACAGATTGGATATCACAGTACATCATCCATTACAAACCATAATAAGGTTTACACAAATAAATGATCTCATGATCCAGTCTTAATACAAACAAGCCGCAGAATAAATAACGTAGCGGTGGGCTCCTTCTTCAGTGTCACAGGCAATGCTGACGATAGGAGATAGTCCTAGTTGTCGTAGCCATCCTGATGTCCTTCCTCTTGGTAGTCTTCTTCATGGTCTGGCCATAGGAATAGCCAGGGACAAAGCCACGAGTACTCTTTAAATACTCGCAAACTATCACTAACAAGTAAGGTAGATCTAGTAGGAATGCTAAGCTCTCAGTTTATTTGCAAAGGCTAATTTTAAACCTAAGCTCAGTTCAGAAGTAAAGAAAACTAAATTAATGTTCTAAATCACCTAGTTGGGAACTTAGTTTTCATAGTCACAACCCTGTTGTGGTCAAGTCAAAGTCACCAATCATTTCATGAGTCATTTTGAAAACATCTAACGATGGAACAGTATGGCCACTCCAACTGTCCATGACCGCGGACGTGGCTATTCGAATAGTTTGACACTCTGCAGAGGTGGTATACTTTCACCACAAAATTCGATACATCCGTCAGGGATAACCCTGAATCATCATACTTAGTATGTGGATAATCAATCATAACCTTTCAATTACACACCCTAGTACGAGCACCTCTCCTATGAGCTTGGCCTCCCAACCATGGCCATCTGCCATCCTGGGCACTGCATAGGTGGACAACATCGAGAAGTAGCCTCATCTCAAACCTCTCCCGCGAGGGAACCCATACTAATGCATATAAACTTCCGGCTAAGCCTTATCCAATTCAGGTATTGTGGTTGTACGGTAAAATTGGAATGGTATCGCATCCGAACCCAACCATCAGTTTTTATAAAGGGCTAGGGCTCATGCCTCAACATTTCTATCATCATAAACCATTTGTGTTTCTCAACACATGTCAAAACATCTCAATAGAATGACTCATCATTCCAAAGTTTTCATAATCATTTTCACCAAGTATTCCCATCTAAAGTGATCAAGTTTTATGTTTAGCACTAGCCACTAAGATTAAGAGTGTTCACTAATGAGGGATGCTAATATAAATCTCATGCCATAGAATGACATCTAAGTCTAACTAGATAGGTCAAGTTTTATACTCTTTATGCTATCCATAATAAAAGTAACGAACTTTAGTAAAGCAAAAGAGAGTAAAGCTTGCAAGTAAAACTTGGGATGGGTATAACTCAAAATGTATAACCAAGCATGCCTAAAGCATTGTGCTTAGGTTATCAAACTCACAAGTGTTAGCTTGCATTGTTAATGATGGCTTGCCTTGGTTGGTGCAGTGGTTGAAATTCTCGTCTTCTTCGGGGTAGAACTCCTCCTCCTCATAGACTTGGTCGGTACTATCGTCTATAAATACATACGGGGTACACAATCACCAAACAATACTTAACTAGTCTATTTAGCACACTAAGGCACAAACTTGATGATCTAGCATCATCACAACCATCACAAGATTTAATGAACCAGTTTCATTTATTTTATTTGAGAAAAGTAATTTCTACTCATTAAAATTAATTAAGATTTAATATTCTCCAATTACAATATGGGATCATGTGGACACATGTCATCACCACATATTCTAATACATGGGAACGTGATTTAAAAGGGTTGGTGTAACATCCCAAAACTTCAATCCAAGCTTATCAAGATCAAATCAATCAAAAATGGGGTTAACAAAAACTTTTCCAAATTTAAAATAAAAGCATTCATATATGTGTGCATTTAAAATAGGAGTTGTTTTGAATTGCCAGGATTGTGTGATCCTTTGCTTGTAAAATGTTTTTTAGGTGATTTAAACATCATCTACATCATTCCCAAACTTTTCCTAAAGAAAATCAAATCAAAAAGAATTAAAAAGGAGGAATGGTCATTTTGGCCATTTTAATCCACTACACTACTTTGAGTGTTCCTAGCACTCATTTCTTAACAGAAACAATTCTTGATCTTTGTACCCATTGCTAGTACACATAATGAGGTACCAAGGCCCACCTTTGGATCTGCTAAAAACATTATGTTACTTATTTTAAATTGCATTTAAAAATTGAATCTAATGCATATGCATAGATCACCCCTATTTCAAAACCCATCTATTTGAGCTCCACTTTCAAAACCCTTGCAACCAGAGACTGCCTAGCACTAGTGGAGATCACTCAAAAATTTTGAAACCAAAATTCAAAACTTTCTTTCTTGCGGCCATTTAAACAAACACTTGGCATGCATAATCTCTACTCTAATCCTAGCTCACTGTTTACTACAGGGTTTTGCCCCCAAATGATCTTCATTTATCTCCTCTGTCCCCTCTTGATCTAACCAAACCCCTCACACCCCTCTCCCTTGTCCCTAGTCCCCATGCCATGCCATGTCGAGCCATGCCTCGCCGGACAACCCTTGCCCTGCTGCACCAGACCATTCCCTCTTTCCTCGCCATGTCTAGGAGGTAGCCAGGAGATCACCGCCACCCCCTGTCCCTTGCCCAAGCCCAGGAGTGCAGTGGACCACCGAGCACAAACCGCGCCCAGTGCCACCGCACCATGCCAGTGCTGCGCCCAGAGCGCGCTCGGTCCCCGCTCGCACAGACCGCCCCTTGGCCGCAGCCCGCGCCCGCTGCTCCGCCACGACCTCGGAAACACACCAGACACCCCCGCTGGCCGCCCAACGCCTCACAACCACCGCTCGCCATGGACACCGCCGCCTCTGCCGTGCAGAGTGCCACCTCGCCCAGACTGTGTGCCACCGCCTCTACGGCTGCATTCAATACCTAGAGCACCGCCAGGGAACCGCACGTCGATCGCCACCCGCATCCATGCCTCTACCCCGTCGTAGCCATGTCGCCACCGTCGCCTGCCCATCCCGCTCGGTCTCACCGTTGGGCCTATAAAAGGAGCCCTCCCCAACCTCTTCTCTCCACACCATTCCACTCCACTCACCTCTCTGAACCTCACCCACCCCTCGCTGGAGCAAGGCGAGCTCTGCCTCGCCGGAATTGGAGCCGGAGCAGCCGCAGTAGGAGGAGAAGGGCGCCACCGATTGTGACCACCCCAAGCTCCGCCACAACCGCGCCTCGCCTCGTCGTCGTCTTCCACTTCGTTTGCCCGCCTCGCCGACCCTGCTGGAGCCCTGGTACGTCCCCAGCAGACCCCCACCGAGCCGCTAGGGTTCGAGCTCGCCGGCGACCTGTTCGTCGTCGACGACGACCCTCAGCCGTAGATCTGCCTTCTAATCCTACGGTCCACAGCCCGCGTACCGGTTCGCGTGTTAAGTGACGCTGACAAGTGGGACCCCCCTGTCAGCTGAGCCCCGCGCCGCGGAGCGGCACTGGGCTGGCCCAAGTCGTTTCCCGCGCTAGCCCACACATTCAAATCTGGATTTTTCTTTTTAGTTAAGCCTAGTTTCTGTCCCCTATTTCAAAAATTCAATTCTGAGAGTTTGACAAATCCAAATTGCATGAAACTAATTTTTCCTGAAAGGTATTAAGATGATCTATCCAAGCCTGTTGGATTTAATTCAATTAGAGTTATAGATCTCTCCTAATAAAAATAAGAAGACAGAAGAAATTGCAATTTGCAACATTTTTATAAAATCATCCAAGTGAGATTTTGAGTTGATTCCAACTCTCAAAAATCACATTTCATCATATCTATCTAACCATGTAATAATATTAAGGTTTACATGCAGTGACTTTGGACTAGTACCAAAATAATGCTATATAGGCATTCCCAGTCACTTTAAATCATTAAATAATGAACTTAAACCAAAGTAATATTGATCCAACCTTTAAATCTCATTCCCACATGTTAGAATATGTGGTGAGGACATGTGTCCACATGATCCCATATTTAGGTGGTGAATATTAAATCTTAGTAAAAATTTCAATGAGTAGAAATTGCTTTTCTAAAATAAAAAGAATGAAACTATGGAATTAAACTTGTGATGCTTGTGATGGTAATAGATCATCAAATGTGTGTCTTAGAATGCTACTTAGCTTAGTTAAGTATTGTTTGGTGATTGTGCACTCCCTATGTATTTATAGACGATAGTATCGACCAAGCTTTCGAGGAGGAGGAGTTCTACTAAGAAGAAGAAGAAGAAGAAAACTTCAACCACTGCACCAACCAAGGCAAGCTACTATTAGCAAGCTAGCACTATTTAAGTGCAAGCCACCATTAACAATGCAAGTTAACACTTGCAAGTTTAGTGTTTAACAGGCTAGGATCAACTAGATGGTTTAGCTAAGATGCCTTAGGCATGCCTTGATCACACCCCTTTGACTATTGATACTCCAAGTCTTAGTTACAAGTTTTATCCCTCTTAGTTATACAAAGTTCTTTACTTGTTTAGAAGGTAGCATAAAAAGTATAAAACTAGACCTATTTAGAACCCTTTAGATGTCATTCTATGGCATGAGATTGAACCCATCTTTACCACCTTAGTGAACACTCTTAACTTAGTAGTTTAGATTAGCTCAAAAACTTGAGTCACTTTAGCTGGGAATACTTGGTGAAAATGAATTATGAAAACCTTAGAATGATGAGTCATTCTATTGAGATGTTTTGACATGTGTTGAGAAACACAAAGGGTTGATGATGATGAAAATGTTGAGGCATGAGCCTTAACCCTTTTATAAAACTGATGGTTGGATTCGGATGCGATACCATTCCAAATTTACCGTACAACCACATTACCTGAATTGGGTAAGGCTTAGCTGGAAATTTATATGCATTAGTATTAGTTCCCTCACGAGAGAGGTCTGAGTTGAGGCTACCTCTCATGATGTCCACCTATGCAGTGCCCAAGATGACTGGTGGTCATGGTTGGGAGGCCAGGCTCATAGGAGAGGTGCTTATACTAGGGTGTGTAAAGGGAAGCTTATGTTTGATTATCTGCATACTAGTATGATGATTCAGGGTTATCCCTGACAGTTGTATCGAATCTTGTGGTGAAAGTGTACCACCTCTACAGAGTGTCAAACTATTCGAATAGCCGTGTCCACGGTTATGGACAGTTGGAATGGCCATACTGTTTCGTTGTGAGATGTTTTCTAAACATTTTAAAATGAATGATGAATCTTGACTTGACCACAACAGGGTTGTGTTTATGACATTAGTTTCCCCAACTTAAGTGATTCTAGAGTTTTACCTTATCTTTCTTTGCTTTAGAACTCAGCTTAGGTTTCAAACTTAACTTCATAGTTAAGCATAGATTTAGCACTTTAACTTAGATTCATAATACTTGTTAATAGTAGTTTGCGAGTACTTAAAGAGTACTCATGGCTTTTGTCCCTGGCTATTATCATGGCCAGACTATGAAGGAGACTATCAAGATGATGGCCAACAGGACGGCTATGATAACTAGGACCATCTGCCTACGTCAGCATTGCCTGTGCCCCTGAAGATGGACCCCACCGCTATGCTTATCTTTTATTTCTGCTGCTTGTTGTATTAAGACTGGATCATGAGATCCTTATTTGTGTAAGACCTTATGTATGGTTTGTAATGGATGATGTACTATGATATCCAATCCGTTATGTCTCGCAAAAATGGTAATCCTAGGATTGCGAGGTATGGCATAACGGGCATCTGGGATTAAAAATCCGAGTGTTGACAGTTCGTCACATTTTATAACATTAAAGATTATTATTTAATCAATTTAAAGTGACCAGAAATGCCCTAATAGCCTTCTTTTGGTACTAGTCCAAAGTTACTGCATGCAAACCTAAATATTTTTACATCTTCAGATAGATATGGTCAAATGTGAATTTTGAGAGTTGGAATCAACTCAAAAGCTATTATGGTTGATTTTTGAAAAATGTTTGAAGTTGCAAAAGTCTCTGTCTTGTTATTTTTGCTAGGTGTGATCTCTAACTCCAATTTGATTTAAATCCAACGGGCTTGGATAGATAATTTAATTTCCTATCTAGCAAATTTGAGTCATGCATTTTGGTTAAATGGATCTCTCTAAAATGAATTTTAAACAAGTGGACAGAATCTAGTTTAAACCTAAATAGAAAAACCTCTATTTGAATCTGTGGGCTAGCGCGGGAAACTAAACGGGCTGGCCCAGTGGCACCCCGCGGCGCAGAGGGCGACTGACAAGCTGGTCCCGCATGTCAGTGGCACATCAAACACGAAGCGGTACGGGGCACTCTGGGCGCTATGATTAGAACTACGATCGACGGTTGTGGTTCGTCATCTCCGGCGAACAGCTCCAGCAAGAACGAACCCTAACGCGACACGGTGGGGGTACATGGGGGCTTACCAGGGCTCTAGCTAACGTCGCAATGGGGGCGATTGAACTGGTGGACGATGGCGGTCCTAGGCATGGTCGCGGCAGCTCCTAGGGCAGTCGCAATCAACGACACCTCTTCTCCTCTGCTACGGCCAGCTCCGATGGAATTCCAGCGACCGAGGGCTCAAATGTCCCTAGGGAGAAGTGGGGAAGGCTTAGTGGTGAGAGGGGAGTTGAGTGGTGTGAGAAATGAGGCTGGGGGAGGCCTCCTTTTATAGGCTCGACGATGGGATAGTGCGGCGTGGTCAGGCGACGGTGGCAACATGGCTATGGGCTGCTAGAGGCGTGGCCGCGAGCGGCGGTCGATGCGCGGTCTCCTGGTGATCCTCTACAGCATAAAGGCATGACTAGGGGCGGTGGCATTTGGTCGGGCACGGCTCGTGCTCTGCACGGTGATACGTTGCTAACGTATCCATAATTTTTGATGTTCCTTGCTTGGTTTTATATCTACTTTCTTATGTTTTGTCCACACTTTGGAGTACTTTTATACATTTTCTGGAACTAACCTATTAACAAGATGCCACAGTGACAGTTGCCTGTTTTCTGCTGTTTTTGGTTCCAGGAAAGTCTGAAAATGAATATTCTCGGAATTGGACGAGACAAAATCCAAAGTTAATATTTTACCGGAAGACTCACGGAGCCAGAAGACGAGACGGAGAGGGGCCACAGGGAGGCCACACCACCCCTAGGCGTGGGTCCCCCTGGCCAAGCCAGGGCATGGTGTTGGCCCCCTGGCCTCCCACCGACCTTGCCTCTTCGCCTATAAGATGCCTCCCGATGCAAAAACCCTAGATAGTCAATCAGAAAGCCATGAAAAGTTCTGCAGCGCTGCTGCCACCGAAGGGGAGATTCGAAGGATAGAAAGTCTCTGTTCTGGCACCCTACCAGGACGGGGAAGTGTCCCCGGAGCCATCTCCATCGATCTCCACCACCATCTCCATCACTGTTGTTGATTCCCATGATGATGAGGGAGCAGTTCTTCCTCGAGGCTAAGGGTTTCGGTATCTATGTGTTCATGTCTCTCTCTATGCATGATCATATTGTGATCATGATCTTTGTAATCAAGTGGATCTACCTTGCTACTCAAGTGCTTTAATAGATCTCTGCTCTCCCCATGTATGTGAAAGTGACAGCGTGCACAACATGGTGGCACTTAGGCTAGAGATTACAAATACTTGTTATGAGTTATATTTGGAGTTGGTTGTCTTTATGAAATTGTGGTGTTTGTTGGAACCATCTAGTGCTCAAGGTGACAGTGTGGGGTTATCTAGATGGGAAAGGCTTACTTTGAGGTGTGTTGTTATAGCCCTACCATGGATTAGAGTGTCCAACCGGAGAGTAGTTCGGAGTAGTATCATGAAGATAATATATTTATATGAGAGTGTTCACTAGTGAAAGTATGATCCCTAGGCCTTGTTTCTAAGTATTGAAACACCATTTGCAACTAGATTTGTTACATGTTTGCTTGTTGTCATCTTTATTTCAGTTTGCCTTTAGTCTCTTCCATGCCATCAAGCTATTTTCTAGCATCGTTGTCTTATATCCATACCACTTGTATTTTATTTTCTCTTCACCGAACTAGTGCACCTATACACCTGACAAGTGTATGGGTGTGTTGGGGACACAAGAGACTTCTTGTATCTTAATTGCAGGGTTGCTTGAGAGGGATACCTTTGACCACTTCCTCCCTGAGTTCGATAAACCTTGGGTAATCCACTTAAGGGAAACTTGCTGCTGTTCTACAAACATATGCACTTGGAGGCCCAACAACTGTCTACAAGAATAGAAGTGCGTAGACATCAAGCTATTTTCTGGCGCCATTGCCAGGGAGGTAAGGTAAAAGGTACTCACATCCTTCGGTGTGAGTGCTCGAAGTTATTTCCTTTAGATTCTACAATTTTGTCTTTTTGTTTCTTGTTTTTATTTTCACTAGTTAGGCTTAATGGAAAACAACAAGAAAATTAGAGAGATTTATAGTATTTATCTTGAATTAGGACATGAAGTGTTTGAAGTGAAAATTAAAAAACCTATGGAACTTTATTTGGATGCTAATAGCAATGTTGTTAGTATGAATTCTTTGGACAGCATTATTGCTAATGCTATGGAAAAGTCTAATCTCGGGGAAGCTAGTTTTTATGAAAATGATCTTTTTAATTCCCCAGCTTTGGAAGATAGCTATTCTGTTGCTTATGATGATACCAAACCTCCAATATATGATGATTACAATGATGAATATGATATTTTCAGTCCACCTACTATTGATGAGGCAATTAATTATGACTACAATATGCCTCCTATATTTGATGATTATGGTCATGAGAACAATAATGATAGATATTTTGTTGAATTTGCTCCCACTACAATTAATAAGAATGACTATGCTTATGTGGAGAGTATTAATTCTTTTATGCATGTGGCTCATGATAAGAGTATTAATTCTTTTACGCCTCTTCTCCTATGCTTATGTGGAGAGTATTAATTCCTATATTAATTCTTGTGATAGTTATATTGTTAATTTTATTCATGATGGTACTGAAAGTTATTATGAGCAAGGGAAACATGGTTTTATGTGTCTCCACAATATTAAGTTTCCCCTCTTTATGTTGAAATTTTTGAAGTTGCAGTTATTTTGCTTTCCTGTGCTCGTTGCTTTGTGCTTTCATGACTTGTTTCTTTACAAGATTCCTATGCATAGGAAGTGGGTTAGACTTAAATGTGCTTTGAATTTTCTTCTTGATGCTCTCTTTTACTTCAATGCATATTTCTTATGTGAGCATCTTCTCAAACTATCATGCCTAACTTAAAGGCGTTAAAGAAAAGTACTTATTGAGAGATAACCCAAAAGTTTTAGACGAGTCTTGGAAGTTATTACTTATGTAATAACCGCTCCTTATCCTTTTTATTTGCTTTTTGTGTCAAGAGTAACCTCTAATGATAGAGAAGTACTGTTTGGGAAAGTTGCTGTCCCGAAACAGATTTTTGTGCTTCACTGAAAAAATTCATGTAAAATCTCTGTACGTCTTTTTGAGGCGTGAAATTTTGTGCTTCTTTTCCAGGTTGTTATCTAACTTTCTTTAGTTCAACACTTTTCGATTTGAGCAACAGAAGCTCTTCGAAAAAATTGGTTTTTACCTGCTAGTCTGTTTTGATAGATTTCTGTCATTATTTGCATTTGCTTCTTGTTGATTCCTTTTGAGTTTTTTTGGGGAATTGAACTTTTTGAGGAAAGTGCTACAGTAGCTTGTGTTTTAATGGATGTTTTATTGGTGTTGGAACTGAACCCAAACACTTATTATCTTGAGTACACTAATGTTGCTAATAAAGATTGTGTGAAGTTTTGTATGAAGGAAAATTTTCAGGTGTATGGAAAGAATGATGTAATGAGATGAAGAATGGACAAAAGCTCAAGCTTGGGGATGACACCCCGTGTCACCCCAAGAAATATTCAAGAGGTACAAGCGCAAATCTTGGGGATGCCCAAGGCATCCCCTTCTTCATCAATAAAAATCTCAGGTCTTTCTAGACACTTCGTTTTTATTGTTTCATGCATAGTTGTGTTGTTATTGGAGTGTCTTTGCTTTCGTTTTGGTTTTCGTTTGCTTGGTTTTCTTAGTTTGCTGAATAAATTGGTTGGACCCCCTCTTTCATACATTGGTTTTCAAATAGTTTTGTTTGGATTGAAAAAAAGTAGGAAAGTGCATGCATAAGTGGTAAAGAGAGCTTGTTTTTTACTGTGGCTTATGCTTTGTCATGCCATGCTTGATATTGTTTTGGCTTTATGCTTAGTGATCTTTGTTGTAGCATGACTTGTTATAAACGATTGAGATTTCTTAATGTGCCTTGGAAGAATCATGCGTTGTTTCAGCATATTAAAGCATAGTATTGTGGTATTCTCCTTTGATGCTTTATTTGGGTTGACTTGGCGCATGCTCACACCATGTTATGACTATCCCAAGTCACCATAGCCTTTATGATCCTTTATTTTTCAACTTGTAATATCACTTTATGCTTTAATTAATGATGTTTTGTCGCTTTGCATGATTATGAACAATATTGCTCTCTTAGTTGGTCGCTCCCAGTCTTTTGCTAGCCTCCATAACCAAGTATGAGTTCCACTCATGCATCCAACTCCAAATAAAACAAAATATTCCAAAGAGTCCACCATACCTACCTATTAGCGTTTGCTATTCCAAGTATATTCATGTTTTTATCTACCTTCCGAATTAAACTTGTTATGGGAAAACTAGTGATTAAATCTCTCACGAACTTGATGGCACACTTTACTTTTCTTGCCCTTAATAAACTTGAACCATTGTGTCATCTATGTTTTATATGCTTGCACTTATATGTTGGGGATTAGCAGAACCATGTTGTCATGGGGAACGCTTTCAACATTGCACTTGTACTTTGTACCTAGTTGATATCATGCTCTTTTGTCTATGGATGTCGTCGGTGTGAAATGAAAGGGGAGCTTGTAAGTCCATGGAGTTATGTATGTGTGTTAGAGAAACGCCTGGGTCGCCGGTCTAATCCATGTTGTCATGGTGGAAACCTGCAGCGTAACCATAATGAGCTGTCTATGAAGCATTCTTCTTATAAAAAGTGTCAGATATTGAGAAAAGGAGAAAAGAGAAAAAAAGAGATATGAGAAAAGAGGAAAGAGAGAAAAAGCACCATTTTACCATGGTAAATAAGAAGATTGCTGAGATGCTCGTTGTCTGCTTGCCTTGTCATTTTGATATGGGTATTCTTCCGTATCATCGGGCAAGGGGTACCCCGTTGGCGGTTCTCTATGATACACATGTACTTACTATGACAAGAACTTACCGGTAACTAAACTTGAGTAGCATGAGGAGCGACCCTCGTATTCAAGGGACATGAGATTTCCAACTTATACTTTGTCAAGCATATACTCCATAGTTTGTTCACTTTAACCTTAATCACTTCAAGATGCTTATGATAGGGGCAATGAGAGTTGAAAGCTAATAAGTACCATAATTTTTGGAAGCTCTTTATGAAACTTGAATCTCTACTTCCTTCTATGAAGGCCTTTCTTTTACTTTTATGTTGAGTCTCCACCTTCTACCTTTATGCACCTACTTTGAGAGCATAGTGGCCATTCTTAGTTCTATGTGCATTGTCCCAAGACTTGTTGATTAATGCATAACTTTGATATTGCTTGTTTTAAACTGCTTGTATCTAGTCTCTCTTATGAACTTTGAAGGTGTCCTATGCATTTATGTTTTGATACTCTATGAGGGACAAGCTGAATGCCACTATGCTATGTTTTCTTTATGTGAAACAAACAAACGTCTTGCAAAGCATTGTTATTCATGAATCTTTTGTTTGTACATTTTCATGTTGCAACATAGTTGCTTTGTCTTATTGCTAGAACTTTGTCTTTCATGTTATGATAGAAGTACTATGATCCCAGCTATCCATGTTTTACAAATACTTTGATCAATTTTATGATGGTGCATGTCACCTCAAAAATTATTCTTTCTTTTTATCACTTACCTACTCGAGGACGAGCAGGAGTTAAGCTTGGGAATGTTGATACGTTGCTAACGTATCCATAATTTTTGATGTTCCATGCTTGGTTTTATATCTACTTTCTTATGTTTTGTCCACACTTTGGAGTACTTTTACACATCTTCCATGCCAGTTGCATGTTTTCTGCTGTTTTTGGTTCCAGGAAAGTCAGAAAATGAATATTCTCGGAATTGGACGGGACAAAAGCCAAAGTTAATATTTTACTAGAAGACTCATGGAGCTAGAAGACGAGACGTAGAGGGGCCATAGGGTGGCCACACCACCCCTAGGCACGGGTCCCCCTAGCCGCGCCAGGGCATGGTGTGGGCCCCCTGGCTGCCCACCGACCTTGCCTCTTCGCCTATAAGATGCCTCCCGATGCAAAAACCCTATATAGTCAATCAGAAAGCCACAAAAAGTTCTACAACGCCGCTGCCACCGAAGGGGAGATTCGGGGGACAGAAAGTCTCTGTTCCGGCACCCTGCCGGGACGGGGAAGTGCCCCTGGAGCCATCTCCATCGATCTCCACCACCATCTCCATCGCCGTTGCTGATTCCCATGATGATGAGTGAGTAGTTCTTCCTCGAGGCTAAGGGTTCTACCGGTAGCTATGTGTTCATCTCTCTCTCTCTATGCATGATCATATTGTGATCATGAGCTTTGTAATCAAGTAGATCTACCTTGCTACTCAAGTGCTTTAATAGATCTCTACTGTCCCCATGTGTGTGAAAGTGATAGCATGCACACCATGGTGGCACTTAGGCTAGAGATTACAAATAGTTGTTATGAGTTATATTTGGAGTTGGATGTCAATATGATCATGAGGTTTGTGATCAAGTAAATCTACCTTGCTACTCAAGTGCTTTAATAGATCTCTACTCTCCCCATGTGTGTGAAAGTGACAGCATGCACACCATGGTGGCACTTAGGCTAGAGATTACAAATACTTGTTATGACTTATATTTGGAGTTGGATGTCTTTATGAAATTGTGGTGTTTGTTGGAACCATCTAGTGCTCAAGGTGATAGTGTGGGGTTATCTAGATGGGAAAGGCTTACTTTGAGGTGTGTTGTTATAGCCCTACCATGGATTAGAGTGTCCAACCGGAGAGTAGTTCAGAGCAGTATCATGAAGATAATATATTTATATGAGAGTGTTCACTAGTGAAAGTATGATCCCTAGGCCTTGTTTCTAAGCATTGAAACACCGTTTGCAACTAGATCTGTTATATGTTTGGTTGTTGCCATCTTTATTTCAGTTTGCCTTTAGTCTCTTCCATGCCATCAAGCTATTTTCTAGCATCGTTTTCTTATATCCATACAACTTGTATTTTACTATCTCTTTGCTGAACTAGTGCAGCTATACACCTGACAAGTGTATTGGGTGTGTTGGGGACACAAGAGACTTCTTGTATCTTAATTGTAGGGTTGCTTGAGAGGGATACTGATGACCCACAAGTATAGGGGGTGTATCACAGTATTTTCGATAAGTAAGAGTGTCGAACCCAACGAGGAGCAGAAGGTGTTGGATAGTGGTATGGATCAGGAATTATCTGCAAATACTTAGCAAACATATTTTTAGGGGTTTTTGATATAGCAAGTAAACAAAGTACGAGTAAATAAAAGACAGTAGGAATAAATGCAGCAAGTGGCCCAATCCTTTATGCAACAAAGGACAAGCCGGTTGTATTACTTAAGATGACCAAACGTTCTCGAGGACACATGGGAAGACTATCAAGTGCTTTCGCTTCATATAGTTGATCAATCTTCTTTAGCTTGCTAAGTGTTGTGTGGGTGAACCTGTGCTAATGTACCGACCTTCCTAGGACTAATACATACTTGTGATTATACCCCTTGCAAACATCCGTAAGTACAAGAAAGTAATTAAGGTAAAAACCTAACCACAGCTTTAAACTCTAAGACCCTTACGTCCCTTGTGCAATGGTTTCCTAACGGGGGTTCAGGTTTCTGTCACTCCGGCAAGGATTAGTAGCCAAATACACAATGCATTCCCCTAGGCCCATATAGGTGAAGTGTCATGTAGTCGACGTTCACATGACACCACTAGAAGAAGTACACCGCAACTTAAATATCAAACCATTGAATCTTTCTCAACACAATTCAACTACTAACAACATGACTTCTCCCATGTCCTCAAGAACAAAACGAACTACTCACAAGACATCATATGGATCATGATCAGAGATGGAATAATGATGTATAACAATCTGAACATAAACAATAATTCAATGGTTCACTCAATAGCATCAACTACAAAGAGTAATCAACACCGGGAAAGTTTCCCCTATGAACTATGCAAGATTCAACCCAATTGTTACAGCAATATGGAGATGATGATGAGGGTGCTGATGGTGATGATGGTGGTGATGATCATGATGATGATCCCGATGAAGTCCAGCTTGATGATGGTGTTGATGGCGACGATCTCCCCTCTCCGGGAAGGAATTCCCCTGGTAGAATTCTGTCTGCCGGAGAGATCTTTCTCTCTCGGTGTTTTCCACCCCACAGAGGTGGTCGAATCTTTCTGTGGTCGCTCCCCGAGTCTTAGGGTTTCGGGAGGATAATATATGCCAGAGGGGAGTGCCAGGGGTGGACTAGGGCGGCCACACCACCTGGTGGCGCGGCTTAGGCTGGCCCGCGCCAGGGGGTGGTGTGGGCCCCCTGTGGCCCATCTCCAGCCCCCCTTCTGTCTTCCTTCGTCTTCTGGAAAAATAGGATTTTCCATATATTTTCCTGGATTTTCTGATCTTCACGAATTTTGCCTCCAAACAGCACCTTTTCCATCAGAATCCTGACTGCAGCGGTCCATGCTCCAAAAGTCATCAACCATGCAAAAACAGATGAAATAACATAAGTATCACCTCTCAATATGAAATATATCAATGAATAACAATGAATTATAATATAGAATAGTGATACAAAATGGACGTATCAGATACCTTTGACCACTTCCTCCCTGAGTTCGATAAACCTTGGGTAATCCACTTAAGGGAAACTTATTGCTGTTATACAAACCTCTGCACTTGGAGGCCTAACAACTGTCTACAAGAATAAAAGTGCGTAGACATCACATGACAGAGGCGGCGTTCAACACGGCGCACGGTGGCTGCGGGTCAAGCGGCGGTGAGCGGGGATGTCTGGGGGCATGCTGGTGTTAAGGCGAGTGTGCGCGTGCGAGCTGAGGGCAAGGCGGGGCCTGTGCGAGGGTGGTGGGTGCGGCAGACTAGCGCGGTCTGTGCATGGCACAGAGGCGTAGAGCGTGGAGCTCGGTGGGTGGTCCAGGGCTTGGTGGGGCTTGGGGCAGGGACAGGGGCGGCGGTGTGATCTCGCCTACCTCCTAGGCACGGCGGAAGAGGGCGGGGTGGTCTCCTACGACTTGGGCATGGTCGACCGGCAACGAACATTTTTGGGTGGCGCGGTACTAGCGCAGCGGTGAAGGGGAGTGTTGTCTGGGGCTGGGTTAGGATAAGATGGGACAGAGGAGAGATGAGAGGGTCAAATGGGGGACAAGGCTTTGATCAACAACAGTAATAGTTAGGCAGTTTATTTTGTGCTCACCAACTGTTCGACACAATGCCCACATGAAGTTTAAATTTGAATTTTGGAAAGATTTTTGGTGGGTGTGTTAGTCATAAGCTTGATCATCTGTGGTTGCTGGGGATTGTCAAGTGGAGTTCAATTGAGTGGTTTTTGAAAAAGTGGGATCTATGCCTATGTAATGGATTCAATTTTCAAATGTCATTTAAAATTTGTGGTTAAATGTTTTTGTAAGATTGCAAAGTGGGCCTTGGTAGATCTTTACTTGTACTAGCAAGGGGTGAAAAGAGTTGAGAATGTTTATGTTTGAAAATGACTTCTAGGAACACCTAAAGCGACCTAGTGGATTAAAATGGTCAAAATGACCATTTGGTCTTTTTATTCTTATTTGATTTCTTTTTCTTTGGATTTTGTTTTTAAATGGTCTAGATGATGTGTCATTCACCTTTAAACCATTTCACAACATATAGATCAATCAAACATAGCATTTCCACACAATTCTATATTAATGCAAACACACATATGCATTCCTAATTATTTTAATGATAAAAAGTTTTTCTTAACCCTAAATTGGATGATTTGGATCTTGATAACCTTGATTAAAGTTTTGGGATGTTACACTATTCTAACTCGAAGAGGTATGCGCGAATATCAGCCGCATGATTAGAGTGCGATCAACGGCTCAACATCGCCGTCTCCGTCGCACGGCGCGCGTGGGATTCCAACCCTAGTTCTATGGCGGGGTTCGTCGGGGGCTTACGAGGGATCCAGCTAGGTCCGGCGATGGGGGAGAACGAGCTGGTAGACGATGGCGGTTCGAAGGGTGGTCGTGGCAGCTCGTGGGGTGGCTCCAATCGATGGCTCCGTTCCACCACAGCAGCGGTGGGCTCCGGTGAAATTCCGGTGATGCAGTACTTGCCTTGCTCTGGGGAAGGGCCAGAGGGGTTCCTGGGGAGAGGTGACTCGAGTGATGTGCATTTGGAGGCAGGGGAGGGGTCTATTTATACCCCCGGCGAGGGAGCATTGGGGCATAGCTCGGGCTCATCGGCGACGTTTCTACAGGGGGCTATCGGCATGGCAGAAGGTGTAGGTCGACACGGTGCTCTACGGTGATTGTCATGTGCATAGTGGCACGGCGAGGTGCGTTCTTAATCGGACGGGAGACGTCCATGCTCTGCTCAGGTACTGCGGTGTTCGTCATGGCGTACGGTGGTCACGGGGCGCGCGGCGTCAAATGGTCGTGTCTGGGAGGTTGCTGGCGACGCGGCGAGTGCATTTATGCAAGGAGAGAGCGAGGTGCGGCATGGGTGTGCGGGGCGGCTCGGTGCTCTGGCGTGCACTCGGCATGGCAGAGAGATAAATGGGCGCGGCTGTGCTGGCATCTCCACTGGTTGTCATTGGCCAAGGCGTGGACTGCGGGTGCGGTGAGGTCACGCCTAGCTGCTAGTGGTCGTGGACGAGGGTGGCGAGGCTTGTTGCGTCGTGTCCATGTCTGGCCGGCATGGCATGCTCAGGTACGGGCTGGCACTAGTCATTTGGCCGAGTGAGCAGTGCTAGCTGCACGGGCTGGTACTGGGGGTGATCGTGGGTGAGTGAGAGAGGCTCAATCGAGTACAATGGTGATCACTAGATTGATTCAAACAGTAAATAGTTGGTAGTGTTGTACTGTGCTCACTAAGTGCTCGATCAAATGGCTGCATGAACTAAACATTTGAATTTTCAAATTATTTTTGGTGGGTGTGTTGGTCATATGCTTGAGTGTCTCTGGTTGCTAGGATTTGTCAAGTGGAGAAGGTTTGGTTGGTTTTTGAAAAATGGCTATCTAGATGCATACACTAGATTCAATTTTGAAATGTCCCTCAAATGGATTTGAATAGGTTCTGGTGAGTCTAGAAAGGTGAGAAAATAAATAGAATTGTTTCTGTTGGAAATCATTTAATAGAGATTCCCAAAGTGGGATAGGTGTTAACTTTGGCAAAAATAACCATTAGGTCATATGCCTTATTATTTGATTTTCTTTTGATTTGATTTTGTTTGGATTTGACCTAGATGATGTTGTTTTGATTTTTAATCTAATTCTCAACACATATAACAATCAAACATGGCATAACATGCATTCATACATCATTATCAAACACACATGCATTCATATATTGTTTAATATTAAAAACTTTTGTTAACCCTAATTTTGGATGATTGGAAATTGATATTTCCCTTTTATTATTTTTGAGATGTTACACATCGAGGAGATATGGGATGTTGAATATGACCCTTATTTTAAGGTTCCTTTATTTCGGTGCAAATGGGTCAAGCTTACAAGAGGCGGGGTTGAGGTAGACAAGAAATACAGAATGACAACAATGGATCTCAACAATCTTACGCATAGGGATGAACCATTCATCCTAGCCAATGATGTGTCACATGTTTTCTATGTGAAGGACATGTCTACCAAACCGAGAAAAAGGAAAGATAAGCAAAAGAATACAGCATACGATGAGCCAAAGCGCCACATAGCTCTTTCAGGAAAAAGAAACATCGTGGGAGTGGAGGATAAGACAGACATGTCAGAAGATTATGATAAGTTTCATGAAATTCCGCCCTTCACAGTGAAGGATGGCCCAAGCATACCATTAAGTAAGGAAGATGCTCCATAGTTACGGACTATAAGAAAACCCCAACACTAGATGTGTGGATGTCGGTGATGTATATTGTTAAACCTTTATTTTAGTGATCTGTATGGATATGAACTGCCTCGATCTCAATAGGTAGTATTTCAACTTGATGTGGCCAACACCAAAGACATTTATTAATATTAAAACGTAAAAATTAGTCATAATCATGTCTAGCCCTATAGTACACATCTTCAGGGCCATCTTAGGAATCATCATCGTCGTCACTAGTAGCACGCGGCTGGATCCTCGGCCCTTCCCCACTCCGGCCTCGGATTCACAATGCGTGGGGGAGGGGGCTCCCGGATGATGATGTCGTTACGCCCTCGCCTACACCACTGCCACCATTATTCTTGTGGCTCTGCAGCCGGTGAAAGTGCAGGTATCGCAGGCGAGGACGATCTCCCATGGCGATGTCGCGCATCACATTGGAGATTGTCCGATTTGCCCACCACAGGCAGCGACCGACTTCATTGTGGTTCACTAGGGGCGGGTCGTCACCCTCGTACCTGGGAAGCTCCCTTTCCCGTCGGGTAGCAAAGAAGGCATTCCAGTTGTAGTAGTTGTTGGGATCCCAATGGGGATCGATCCACTGCTCCAGTGTGAGATCAAGGTAGACATGGTTCGTAATGGCCGCCTAGCGGGTGGAACCTTGAGGCACAGGAGGGACAGGAACCCCTCCAGTGCTCAGCATCCAGCCAACGGTTAGCCAGTTGATGAGTGCATAATTGCATCATGTTTTATATTATTATTTTGCACTATAGTTGTAGGATCTTGGTATTTTACGGTGTTCGCGCACACATTTTATGTCTATTTTCACCAGGATCGAGATAGATGATGGATACAGTGGACACAATTCTTTGAGCAGTTGTATTGGGGAGAAAAGGAGTCAAAAACAACGTAAATCGCTTATTTATACAAGTACTATTTATCTATGATAGATTCCATTGTTATTGCATGATGTAGATTGCCTCCATGTCTAAGTAGATCCCTAGTTCTTGGGGAGATGGAGAAACCCTAGTATGAGATTGAAATAAGATAAAGTCTATTATGATATTCTTCGATGTGACCATGTGTTAGATTTTCTACATCTTGATGATTGAGAGAAGTCGACATCTCAATATTTGCCTCTCATGGGGACTTGATGGGGGGAATTACTAGTTGGTAGACGGAGGCGTGCTAGCACTTACAGTGACTATAAAGCTGTTGGCACCCCTTACGTATCAACTTGGGAAACCGAGGAAACTCATGGAACACTATCCATGCCATGGGATACGTCCTACGGGATTACGTCCCTTAATAGCGCAGTAATTCGATTGATGTCGATTGCTGACTGATGTGGTTATGAGGATGATGTGAGCAGTGGTTGCTGCCTAATTGTCCAAATACGGAGTTCCTCCCACACATACATAGTTGAGAATGTTCATGATTATAATCTTTATCTTAGATCCTTCTAATACTAGTGGTGTATCTGCTACTCCCTGAGAATGCTTTTGTCCCTATTGCAGTTCCAATCTCTCTTACATACGTAATACTTACTTCCTATATTGCTCTTATACCTAAAACCCAAAAACACCTTTTTATACAATACTCGCATTTTATCCTGCACTTAATCTAGCATTTCTATCGTAATATTTATTTCAAGAGTTATTAGACTTCAGACTCATGCTCCCTATGGGATCAATATCTTTATTTCGAAACTAGCTACAAATGATCTGTGCACTTGCAGTCATCATGGAGACGACGGTGAAGACCATGCTGGAGACGATGGTGGAGACACCTTAATAACAAAGTCTGGTGAGGTATATAAAGCCTATGCCGATCACTAGTAGATGCATTAATTGATTTGTATATATATACTTATGAATGTTTCTTCTCTTAGACCTCCGCATCGGGCTAATCTTCTACAAATAAATGAGGCCCGACCAAAAAGTTGGCCACTGATGTCCGTTTCACAATTGACCTAGTCTCTAAGCTAGGTCAACCGTTGGAGCCCATAGAGAGCATAATACATTTGTACATCAATGTAGAGTGATTGTTAGGGACACCATCCCGATCACCACTCGGGAGTGGAATAAGTTAGGAAAGAAAAGGGATCTAGCTAGAGCTAGTTTTGTCGATGACATAGCCAAACATTGTCTTTAGAATTCTCTGATGACACATTTCACCCTACTAGCCTTGCCGACATATGAACTCACACAGAAAATGAGTTTGAAAGTCAAGGAGTGGGATCTTAAGAAGATGGGCACACAATTCAAGGATTGGAAGAAAAGATTATACCAAAACTATTTGAAGGAGAAAAAAGCTCCTGAATTCACTAGCGCATTAGAGAAGCAGTAGGGTAACTAGGCTGCATTTGTGGAATACAAGAAATCGGAACCAGCTAAGGTAAGGTTAGCAAAGAATAAGCTAAATGATTCCAAAAATAAATATCACCATTGTATGGGGCATGTGGCTACAGGAGTGCCATGCCTAAGTGGGATAAAATTGAGGCCCACCTGGCAGCTAAAGGGGTCACTCCATCTACAAGTGGTTGGCCTTTGAGGTCAAGAAATTGGATACTTTGGCATGGGGGTCGTATGAACCAGAAACAGGGGAGATTGTTGCGAACAAAGAAATTGTTGAACCCAAGAATGCACTTATTAAAGTGATAAAAGAGGTTCAAGAGGTAAAGTTTGTTCTCGACAGAGAGAACGATGAGGTGACAAAGGCCCTAGGGAATCCTAAAAAGGTTGGACGAACACGAGGCTTTGGACCTTCTTATCCATGGGCTATTGGGTTTCTCGAGGACATTGACACTTACAGAAGCCGAGCGAGAAAAATGAAGCGGCAGCAGGCATAGGAGGCAGAGCGGCTGGCAAAGGTTGAAGCCCTGTTGCAGCAGCAGAAGCAGATTAATGAACTTAGAGGTCTAGCCCAGCAGCAGGATCCTGCACTCGACAGTATGGCTAGCCCATCTCAACAGAAAAGCAGCATGGCTTCCACGGAGGTCCAGGCTAATAATGCAACAATGGATGTCTACCCCGTGGATGCAATCAAGGATAAGACTAGTTGTGAGCTGCATGTTGAACTGAAGAACATATCCATGAAGGTGGCGACCGGCTTTGCTTTACCTTTTGCACCAGGAGCGACCTACCATTGCAATCTGATTCCAACTGGCTAAGATCCTGTCGATGTGGATGAAGTTCAACTGGTATTTCAGTCACTACAACTTGACATCCCTAGAGGTGAAGGGGAGACGACACTAAGAGAAGTCACGAGTGGCTTCATTCTTTGGAAAAAGGAATACATCAAGTTTCCAAGGTCGGCGCCAAGGCCACCGTCTCCACAGAGAAGCATGCTGGAAATATACCCTAGAGACAAATAGTAATAAGGATTATTATCATATTTCATAAAGTTTATGATTAAAGTTTTATATTATGCTATAACTGTATTGAAAGGAAATTTCAATACACATGTGATATATAAACAACTAGGGGTTCCCGGTGAAACTCTAGTCACTAGTTCATTGGTCAATAGATGATCAAGGTTTCATGATCAAGTGACATTTATGCCAGTTGGAAATTGATTCACCTCATTCCGAGAATGAGATGATGACTAATACCCAACCTAAACATCATGACTTGATCATGTTACGAAGTTCAAGTTACGATGATTAGAATAGACCTAGTGCATTATTTCTTAGACCATGAGGCTATATCAATCACTATCTCCCGAGGGTACTTTGATAGCATCAAACATCACATGGTTAAACGGTGATCATAAAGGTGTGTTCGGGTATTCAGAGGAACAGTAGAGGCATTATATGTCAACAACGGGATTTGTCCATTCGCGTGACGGAAAGATACTCAAGGGCCCACTCGGAGAAGTTATATCCAATAGCTGTGTAGCGTGTTATTTGATCACAGGGATATCACTTGTCGGAACGAGTCAAGTAGCATTTGTTGGTAACTAGATTGAACCCGACATAGTGATGTCATTGATCAGCTCTCGGACAATGCAAGTATCGAGAGACAAAAGTAATAAGACACGACATTCATGGTTCAAACGATGAAAGATTTTCTGGAATGCACAGGGGTCACATGGCCATCCAGGTCCCTCTGTTGATCATTGGTCCGAAAGTATCCCGACCATGTCTGGAGTGTTCCTGAACCATGGGGTATCACGCTTAAGGGCTTGGTGATGCTTAGAGAGTGTTTATAGGATCGGTAGAATCACCGAAGAAAGAGATGAGAGAATACTGAAAGGGTTTTGGTAAGTCTAGAGGATATCCGGAGTGGAGGTGGAAGGTGTTCCAAAACCACGGAGATTGAATAATATGTTAATGAATGTTAAATATTTATTTAATCATTTATTCACAATTATTTAATAAAGAGAAAATCAATTAAATGGTCGAAAGCCTTAATGGGCCAAATTCCGGAGGGAGAAGGGCTCGTGAGGGAAAGGCAAAGGGAGGAAGGAGGAGGAGATGTCCGGCTGAGCCTTGCCCCCCCTCCCCCGCATGGGGCACACTAGGGCCCCTAGTGTCCGGCGGCCACCACCTCTCCCCCTCTCCCTTCATTTAGTCCCACATGGCTAAGCTAGTTAGCCATGGGGTGGGATTTCCCCTATATATAGTGGGGTATTTTGACCAAATAATACACACAATATTCAATAAAGGTTTCCTCACTTTTGGGGAGACCTCCAAATCGATATTCTCTCTCTCTATCTCTCTCTCTCCCGTGACCATGGTCCCAAGTTCGGACTGCGCGAACGAGAGACATGTTCACCGTGGAGCATCATTGTGCTGCGGGATTCGGATCTAGGAGCTCTACTTCCACAACTGATGCTGGATCAGGGAAGCGGGAGTCATCGACGGGCACCGGATGCATGTAACTCCCTGCAAGGTGAAACATTTGAGGCACTAGAAGTCGTTGGAGCCAAAGGAGCGCGAGGACTTCATCATGACCTTGAGGTCAGCTTCGGCTCATCTACATCAACCACGGTCTCCCGAGCGTTGACCATGCTTTTCGGTCTTCAAGGGTAAGTTCGCGAAAATCCCTTCATGTTACTGCATTACTAATATATAGGTCCTGGCAATAAAGGTGTTCAGGGGCGTAGGGTAAAAATTTATTGTTTTCATATGCGAACCCCTACAGTGGTATCAGAGCTAGATCTATGCATAGTATTGCTAGTACGGGTAGAACACACGAGATGTAGCATGTGGGTGTTGATATTTTAGTTGTTACCCTCCCACGTGTACTTGTGTATACCGCAGAAATGCTTGATGAAGCGGCCCCAACCGACTTTACGCGTTCATTCGCGAGACTGGTCCATGCTTGACATACGACATGTGCCGTATAAAGTGGCTTTGGGGGTGTCTGTCTCTCTCGCATTAGTTGGTATGCCATTTGCAATGGAGGGCCTCGAAAGGGGTGTAGTAGAGACAACTACTCGATCAGCATTATGGTGAAAGTTTGTTGGTAAGAATGGTTCTTACGCGAAAGCCCATTCAGCCATGCAAACATGCAAAGATAAAGTAGAGGTGTCTAACTTTGTTTTGCAGGGGGCGTTGTGATGTGATATGGTTGTGGCAAAGGTAAAATAAATTACCTTATGTTGCTAAGTAGTAGTAGACGGTCACGGAGGTGACGGACTACCACGCCGGAAGGCACCACCCTGGTGCCTTCCGGCGTGGTAGTCCGTCACCTCCGTGCCGGAATCCTGGCGTCGGAATTCGAAGGCGCGGGATGGAGATCACAACGAGAAGGACCATATCGCATCACTCTTACATTCAATGTTTATTGTTTGTATTTCTTATTGTGTGCTAGTATTAGATACTCGACGGTAGCCTAATAAGATGATCCCTAATAAAATACCAATGAAAGTGTTCTCCCTTAGTGTGCACCACCAAGAAATTTCTTCGGTATGAGGCAGCACCATGATGATCGGGTGTCAGACATATCTACATTCGCATACAGTGGGTGTAAGCCATGTTGCACAGCGAATACACTCAGGTTAAGTTGGCAAGCCTATCATGTGTAGACATGGCCTCGGAACACAAGGATGATCAAGAACGAGTCACATGAATGATGTGATCGACCAGTAATTCCACCCTGACACCCACAATGATGGCCATGACGATCAGGGGAGATGTGGGGGAAAGGGATCGTGTAATCACTAGAACCCTTCTAGGTATAGGTGTTTTAGTGGAGTTATTATTTAACTCATTTAATTATAAACTTAGTCTAAAATTCCTTTTGCAATTATAAATGTAGAAAATGGTTCACCCTGATGCTACCTTTCCCTGTTGACGATTGGTTAGATCGAGAGAAGCTCAGGCTAAATGGATCCAACTTCTCTATGTGGGTTGCACGTCTCCATGTTCTCCTTAGCTAGAATGACGTGGTCGACTATATACTCAACGAGATGGATTTAGAGCAGCCCAGTATCTTAGAGACCCCAGAGCAGCGGGAAGACCGCTATTGTCATCGTGTGATGGCCACATTCATATCAATGACGATGCGCTTCGAAATGGTTGATGAGCTATGACCGATTGTGGGAAGCCTTAATCCTTGAATGGTTATGGCACAGCTTAGATCACATTTCGTGGAACAAGTGCGCATATGGGAGCATGAGCTCATGGGAGATTTCCTCTCCATAAAGATGGAGGAGAACTCTTCACTTGATGATCACTTGGTACGCATACATGATGCATACATGAGTCTTGCATACTTCTTGGACAACTGGTTCGTAAGCTCTTTTGCAATAGGCGTGATGCTGCGGTCACTGCCACCAAGCTACCAAGCACATGCTAGGATTTGTATCATGAGAGGCGATGCGGAAACATAGGATTTCCACAGGTTCATATCACATCTCAGGAATGTGAAGGTTGAACCCATTGCTAGTGAGGTCATTGATGACAAAGGTATATATTATATATGTTATAATCTTGCAAACACATATTGCAGTGTTAAGTATATCTAATACTTGTTATGTTTTGCTGAAAACAGGTCCTTATGCATGAGAGTTGCTTGCTGGAGAGGAGGTGACATCACGTGTTGATGGCGAGCATGATGATGATGGCCAACGACACTCTCCGTCGACATTTATCACTTAGTTTATCGTTTTAGGATGATTATTGCAATCAATAGATTATGAACTTCTTTAGTGTGTCTCACACTTTGTGAGACGGTTATTCATATGAGTTTGTAACAAAAAGTTGTTCCACTTTTATGAATGATTTCTATTCGTGTTCATATCTTGTTCGATTATGTGTGAATTATCCTGGTTATGAATCTAATTGATAATACATGAACATTTGTAAAATATTGAAAATGCATTGAAAATACCCAACTTGGTGATATATTCATTTTGAATGAAACGATTGTTTAAATTCAAAGTTATGTGGATAATATGTGAAAGTCATTCGATTTCTTGTCACATATGAATCATGCCTAAGTTTGGCAAGATAACTTAAACATAGTGTATTGCAAGAATATGAAGTGCTTTGATGAATTGTTGAAAGTGAATGCATATTTGATGTATTGTACTTCAACAAAAATGGTAATTATCATTATATGATTGTTTGAATTTTGTAAAGAGGTATACCAAAAGAAACATGAGTATGAAACTATTTGATATGATCAAAGTATTTCATAAATAGAGGGTATTAAAGATAAAAGAGAATCTAATTACTACGATTTGATAAATAGTAATGAAATTCGAAGTTATAAGAATGGCATAAGAGATTGTGAAATGCAATGTGTTTGAAACATCAAAATGCAAAGCATCACATTGTGTTATTAGATATCAAGTGGGTAAACATATGGCGCCAAATAAATAACTGTAGTGTAAGTGTAAAGACCATTAGTTAGAAATAGTTAGCACTCAATTAGAATATAGTGAACCATATGAATTCGTGAGATCGATGCCATATCTAGTATGGATCATCGTGAAAGTTTTGGGGTTATTAGATATAACCAAAAAAATAGAAAATAAGTCCTTGTAGAGTATTCATTGGAAAAATGAATGCGAAATCCATGGCTAGAACCAAAAGAAAGGCAAAACTAGTGTTTCTTGCATTTTGGTGCTTTTTGAGAAAGTTTATATTCTCGAATGGGAAGCTTATGGAAGATAGTGAAAAACACGATGTGGATTCAAAACCCTGCATCAGAGTGTTGAGAAGCGCAATGGAAAGTGTTCCTGAATTATTCTCTTCATCAAGGAAAGAATCAATGACAATGATCATTGTGTTTTCTCCACTAGTGTTTTCACTACATGAAGTAGGATTCAAAATGTGCCCCATATTTGGTATGGATACATTTGAGAATCATTTGACATATTACTGGAATATGACATACCTACGAACTACTAAGGAAATAATGGTAAACTATAATTATGAGAAATCCTAGAGGCATAATTCACTTAAGATTAGAAAGTAATTTATTGTTGAATCTTAACAAGTAAATGGGTTACTTGAATATTCCAAACGACTGCAAAGTTATGAAGGAAAAGGTGAATGACAAAGGAATGATTTGTCACGAATAATGTATTGGACAAATTCAAATGAATTTGATTCAAGTGTGCTGAAAGTCTAGTGGATTTAAAACTAGTAAGGTACTAGTATCTCATAGTAAATCTCTCAGTTTGATAATTTATCAAAGGTTTTTGAAGTTGTTCAAAATAGTGAGTGGATATGCAATTTTCATGAAATTGAGTGGGAGATATGAAAGTCTTCCTAAAACAATATGTGATTGACATATTTTTGAGTGGGAGCAATATAAGTCTCGAACTCAAATATGTTGGGAATATATTTTGAGTGGGAGCTTAAGGATTGATTCTTAAGTGTGTATACGACACATTAAGAATGAAAGCGCAAGTACAAATAAATAAATATTTATGGGGATTAGAAGTTTATAATAAGTATATTATGATATTATGTAGTATTCCTAAGAGTGATTCTGAAAAGAGTTTCGGAATAGGAATTGATTCAGGACTAGTCCTTGGTCAATTCAAATTAGGAATAACATTAAGTTAAACATCGATGGTTGAAAGAAAGAAAAGGATGATCATCATCCACTATGTTGAAGACATACGTTCTATCTGGGAAAACCATGATGGTAGCTTAACATATTATATGATCCAAGAAGGAACGTTTGAAAAGTGATTAAACATGAATCACGGAACGTTGAGCTAAGTTTGTCCACAGTGTCCAACTGAGAACTATAGACATGTTTCCAAATCCATGAAGGATGACATACCTTAAAAGTATAAAAGGTTATGTTGTAAGAATATTGGAAACTCCTATATCGATAATACCGACTAAAGTCAAGTAGGAATCAAGGTGAACAAAACATCGAAAGTTGCATAGGGTGCACTAGTGTTTCAATGGATACATTTATAATAAAAGATAAGGGTACCATCTAAAGTATGTATACTATTATGGCGGGACTAGCTCGTCTTTAACATAGATGTAGGGTACCATATAAAGTCATTGTAGGCTCCTAGAAACAGGCCTCATTCTGCTACCATGACTACAGTGCATACACAAAGATGTTATCATGTGATGATAAAGTATTAATGTCAATCAAGGTGACATTAGTAAGTTGCACAGGATTTGGGACTGTAATGTATAGGCCCAAGACTCAACCTCTTCCATGAGCAAGCATGTTCAAGGTACCGGAATACATGGTGCTGATGATTAAGAACAAATGCAACTAGTTTATTTGTACTCTAGTGCAAGTGGGGGACTCTTGGAAATATGCCCTAGAGACAAATAGTAATAAGGATTATTATCATATTTTGTAAATTTTATGATTAAGTTTTATATCATGCTATAATAGTATTGAAAGGAAACGTCAATACATGTGTGATATATAAACAACAAGGCGTTCCCGGTGAAACTCTAGTCACTGGTTCATTGGTCAACAGATGATCAAGGTTTCCTGATCATGTGGCATTTATGCCAGTTGGAAATGGAGTCACCTCATTTTGAGAATGAGATGATGAACTAATACCCAACCTAAACATCGTGACCCGATCATGTTATGAAGTTCAAGTTACAATAATTAGAATAGACCTAGCGGATTATTCCTTAGACCGTGAGGCTATATCAATCACTATCTCTCGAGGGTACTTTGATTGCATCAAACGTCACATGATTAAACGATGATCATAAAGGTTTGTTAAGGTATTCGGAGGAACAATAGAGGCATTATACTTCAAGAGCGGGATGTGTCCATCCGCGTGACGGAAAGATACTCGAGGGCCCACTGGGAGAAGTTATATCCAATAGTTGTGCAGCGTGTGATTTGATCATAGGGATATCACTTGTCAGAACGAGTCAAGTAGCATTTGTCGGTAACCAGATTGAACCCGACATAGTGATGTCATTGATCAGATCTTGGACAATGCAAGTATCAAGAGACAAAAGGAATAATACACGACATTCATGGTTCAAACGACTAAAGATTTCGTGGAATGCATAGGGGTCACATGGCCATCCAGGTCCCTCTATTGATCATTGGTCCGAGAGTGTCCCGACCATGTCTAGAGTGTTTCCAAACCATGGGGTATCACGCTTAAGGGCTTGGTGGTGCTTAAAGAGTGTTTATAGGATCAGTAGAATCACCGAAGAAAGAGAAGAGAGAAAGCCGGAAGGGTTTTCATAAGTCCATAGGATGTCTGGAGTGGAGGTGGAAGGTGTTCCATAACCATAGAGATTTAATAATATTTGAATGAATGTTAAATATTGATTTAATCATTTATTCATAATTATTTAATAAAGATAAAATCAATTAAACGGTCGAAAGTCTTAATGGGCTAAATTCCGGAGGGAGAATGGCCCATGAGGGAAACGTAAAGGGAAGATAGAGGAGATGATCGACTGGGCCTCCCCCCTCGCGTGGGGCCCACTAGGGCGCCTAGGGGGCGGTGGCCACCCCCTCTCCCTTCGTTTAGTCCCACATGGCTAAGCTAGTTAGCCATGGGGTGGGATTTCCCCTATATATAGTGGGGTATTTTGACCAAATAATACACACAATATTCAATAAAGGTTTCCTCACTTTTGGGGAGACCTCCAATTGATATTCTCTCTCTCCCGTGATCATGGTCCCAAGTTCGGACTGCATGAACAAGAGACATCTTCACCGCGGAGCGCCGTCGCGCTGCGTGATTCAGATCTAGGATCTCTACTTCCACAACTTCTGCTGGATCGGGGAAATGGGAGTCATCGCCAAGCACCGGATACATGTAACTCCCTACGAGGTGCAACATTTGAGGCACTAGAAGTCATTAGACCCGAAGGAGCGCGAGGACTTCATCACGACCTTGAGGTCGGCTTCGGCTCATCTACGTCAACCATGCTCCCCCAAGCATTGACAACGCTTTTCGGTCTTCAAGGGTAAGTTCCCAAAAATCCCCTCCCGTTACTGCACTACTAATAGATAGGTCCTGGCAACAAAGGGGTTCAGGGGCGTAGGGTAAAAATTTACTGATTTCATACGCAAACCCCCTACAAAGAAATCCATCACCTCCAAGGCCACTGTCTCCTCCGAGTCCACCATCTCCTCCTAGTAGAAGTCTACCACCTCCAAGTCCATCCCTCCTCGAGAAGGACCGCAGCGCGAGTCCATCTTGATCTACGACGCCTTAGCCGCCTCCACCCACTAAGGGCCAAAAGCGGAATATAACCACCACTTCGTCGAGGGATAACCAACGTGGGAAGCCGCAGTTGTTGCCCCTCCCAAGAGTACCACCGGCTCCTCCGAAGAGGGCTTACGGCCAGACTAATGAGGAGACCAAGGAGGTCGTAGACGCCGAAGTGGATTCCTTTTTTAAAAAGAAACAACCGAGCCAAAGGTCCTAGTAGATCTGTTAATCAAGGAGCACTTTAAGAAATTTTTGAAGCATCCATCCCAAGATCATATAAATGCGCCAGATCACTATACATGATGTCTTTTGAATATAGTGAAACAGAAGAGAATAAGTGGCAGAGGAAGCATTAAAAAAGACGTCCCCTAGCTCGGAGAACGAGAAAAACAATCAATCCCTCCGCTCAAGGTGTTACCAGAACATCAACTATATGAGGGAGAACCTTTGGATATGCAAACAGCTACTACATTGGCTGAGCAATGTAATATGTCTCTTGATGACATACTTGGCAGTGTTGGTCCCCCCACGGCTCCTGTAGAATGATAATATGTCCACGGGTAGCCTTTGGTCAATTCTAAGACGCTCTAGGATCTTCCAACAAAAATGCGACAATTGCATGCATGGTATATTAAAGCTGCAAAAGAAGGGCGAGAATGGATCATAGCGAAAGTTAGAGAGGAGCATTACTTCATTAAATACGAGGTCCATGTTGAACTTTCGGAAATCTTTAGTTATTCAATCAAAGGGATCTCGACAAATCTATTCTTAGTAGCTATTGTCTATAAGTGATTAATTGATTTATGTAATTAGTAAGTATCTAGCTCAGCTCGTTCCATTTATTGTCGGTAATTATTCTCACTATATTCTTTTGTATGCTATGATGTAGAATGAAGATTCTCGAATGTAAAAAAGGGAGAATCCATGGATTTGGGTTCG
Source organism: Avena eriantha (assembly GCA_910589775.1). Taxonomy (NCBI): domain Eukaryota; kingdom Viridiplantae; phylum Streptophyta; class Magnoliopsida; order Poales; family Poaceae; genus Avena; species Avena eriantha. Next base: position 350,519,981 of record OU342741.1, read on the forward strand.
TTGACCCAAATCGAGCTAATGAAGCTATTGAAGGAGTTATGCCCTAGAGGCAAATAATAAACTGTATTATTTGATATATCTCCTATATTTTCATAATAAGTTTCATACTATGCTATAACTGTGTTAATATGAAATGTTAATACACGTGTGGTATGTAAACAAAATCGTGTCTCTATTTACCTCCAGCAAACTAGTTCATTGGTCATGAGGATGATCTAGGTTTCAAGGTCATGGGCATTTATGCCAATTAACAATAAGGTCATGTCATTAGTTGAATGACATGATAGACATACATCTGACCGTTATATCTTAATGAGATCTAGTTACAAAGTTCACCATTGATGATAAAACACAGAGAACCTCGCAACATGATCCTTTGACTGTGAGGTAATGCAAATCACCATTCTAGAGGAAGCTTAGATGGTTATCAAGTATCATCTCGTAACAGGGTGATCAAGAAGGTGCCACTCAGGTTTTCCAACGGGATGCGTAGATGTGTACATATCAAGACCAGGATTCGTCTAATCCATGTAACGGATGGATACATGTGGCCATCTCGATGACGTTGCATTAATGAAGCTTGCAAGCATGTGATTTGGTCACGGAATGCAACGACATGAGAACGAGTAAACAAGTTCCTTGGTAACGAGACCGAACTAAGGTCTGGGGATACTGAAGATCATGTCTCGAATGAATTAGGTATCATATGACAAAGGGAACGGGAAACGACTATCTCACGGTTCAAGAGATTATATTCGTGAAACGCACGGGGGTCACATGGCCATCTAGGTCCCTCTGTTGATCATTGATGTGAGAGTAGTCTCGATCATGTCCAGAGTGTTTCCGAACCGAAGGATGTCACGCTTAAGGGTAGGGACGCTTAGGGTAGATGAGGTATCGTAGGAGAAATAGAGAAAGAGAAACCGGAATAGGTCCGGGTAACATCCGATGGATATCGGAAGGGGTCCGGAAGGTGTTCCGGAGTGAAGAAATAATATAATATGTGTATTTGAATGTTAATTGGAGAATTAATATTAAATATATTTTTTATTTTATTTCATTGTTAAAGGCATCCCAATGCTAATGGGCCTCACCCGAAGGGGAGGCCCAAGAGGCAAGGCACCTAGGGAGAGGGGGCCAGCCGGCCTAGGCTTGGTGGGCCGCCCCAGTGGGGCCTACCTAGGGCAAGCGGCTGCCCCTAGGTGGCCGGCGGGTGTGGGGATTACTCCCACACCGCCTGGCCTCTAGGTGGTGCACCCCCTCCCACTATATATAGGGGTCTCCCCTCCCCCTTTGGAATCATCCCATTCCCTCTCATTCCCTCTCTCTCTCATCCATTGAGGACTTCCCCGGAATATTGGGGAGGACTTCGTGGGTGAGTTCTCCACCTTCACACCATTGTCGTGTGATCAACGATCCAGCATCTACTTCTTCTACTGCTCGGCTGGATCAGAGTCCGGTTGACGTCTCCTACATCGGACGTGTGAAGAACTTCGGAGGCACCACACTTGAGGTGTTGCTCGTCTTCATCAATATACGCCTTCCTGCGTAAGGCGTGCCTCGGTCTTCGAAGGTATGAATACCATCATTCTCTTCCGTTGCTTATGTCTACATAGTATAGATCCACATATTAGTGTTCGAGTAGATAGAATTTTTTTATTTTCTGCTACGGAACCCCTTCAGTGGTATCAGAGTGGGTCTATGGGTAGACATGTCATACAGATAGAACACATAGCAATATGTGGGCATTTATTCTCTAGTTGCTACCCTCTTTTAATGTTCTTGTTCATATCACGACACTGTTTGATAAAGCGGCCCCAACCGACCTCACGTGGTGATTCACGAGACTGGTCCATGAAATAAAGTGGCTTAGGGGGTGTCTGTCTCTCTGTAGTAGTTCATATGGCATCGACATTGGAGGGCCCTGAAAAGGGAAGAAGAATGGCAATCATTGAATCCATGTTGTGGCTCCACGTTCATAGGTGGGAAGGGGTTCTACGGCGAAAGCAATAAAACCGCGTAAAACTTTCAATAGATAATATAGAAACGTCTATTTTTATTATTGCATAGGGGCATGTGTTGAGACATGGTAATGACGAGTTTATGAAACTTTCATTGAAGCTATTGATGATGATCAAGATGCTTTAACCACGTCGAAACACTTTACTTTATTTAGTATTACTTATTATGCTAGTGTAATTATATATACATTCGACGGTAGCCTAATAAGATAATACCTCACAGTATTCCAGTTATCGTATTCCCCTTGTGTGTGCACCACCAAGAAAGTTCTTCGGTATGAGGCAGGTCGTGATGATCGGGTGTCAGACATATCTACGTTCGCATACAGTGGGTGTAAGCCATGTTGCACTACGAATACACACAAGTTAGAACTAGCGAGCCTAGCATGTGACAGACATGGCCTCGGAATATAGGATACCGAAACGTTGAGCATGAATCACATGGTTGATGTGATCGATATTAGCGAATGTCCATCTTTGATACTACACTGATGGCCGTGATGATCGGGGGAGGTGTAGGGGATTGGGATCATGTGATCACTAAATGAGTGGAGGGATGTTTGTTTGAGTGGGAGTTCTTTTCTTTTAAGTATGTTAGTATAATTAAAACTTGAACTCATTATTATGAACATGGTTTAAACACTTTGCAAATCCATTGTAGATGTCTCGCCCACCCACCTTCAACTTGAGCACTTCCCTTGAGAAGGACAAGCTGAAAACTGATGGAACCAACTTCACCGCATGGTTCCGCAATCTTAGGATCCTCCTAGTCCCCTACAAGTTGAATTATGTCATCGAGGCCAAATTTCCGGCTAAGCCTACAGATTCTGCCTCCAAGGACGAAAAGAATGGCTGGCAGTCCAAGGCGGACGATTTCTCCCTCATCCAGAGTGGAATGATCTATGCCATGGAGCCGGAGATTCAAAAGCGTTTTGAGAAGATGAATACTTTTGAGATCATTGAGGATCTCAAGGCTGTCTTTGCTCCACAGGCTCATGCACAGAGGTATGATGCTTCTGAGCTCTTCTTCTCTGCTAAAATGGAAGAGCACAATAGTATCAGTGAGCATGTAGTCAAAATGTCTAGCTATGTTAAGCGTCTGAATGCCCTGGATTGCAAAATCCTGGAGGAGCTCGTAATTGATAGGGTGCTGCACTCGCTGCCCCTAGATATAAGAGCTTTGTGATGAACTACAACATGCAAGGGATGACTAAGACCCTTGCTGAGGTGTTCGCCATGCTCAAAACTACTGAGGTTGAAATCAAGAAGGAGCACACCGTGTTGATGGTCAATAAGACCACAAATTTTAAGAAGCCGGGGAAAAAGGGAAAAGGCAAGGACAAGAAGTCCAAAAAGGATGGAAAGTTTGTTGCCAGTACCTCAAAGACTCCCAGCCTGGCCCTAAGTCCGACACTACGTGCTACTACTACAAAGGGGATGGGCACTGGAAACGCAACTGCCCCAAGTACCTTGAAGACAAGAAAGCCGGCAAGATAGCCGCCAAGGACAAAGGTATATGTGATATACATGTTATTGATGTGTTCCTTACAAGCGCCAAGAGTAACACCTAGGTATTTGATACCATTTATGTTGCTCACATTTGTAACTCTTAGCAAGATCTGCGGAGTAGGAGGCGACTAAGGAAGGACGAGGTGACGATGCGTGTCGGCAATGGTTCGAGAGTCGAACTGATGGTCGTCGGCACCCCTGCATCTTCGTCTATCGTCAGGATTATTTTTGGTTTTGAATAATGCTACTATGTACCCGCATTGAGTATGAATATTGTGAGTGGGTCTTGCTTGTTGCAAGATCATTATTCGTTTAAATCAGGAACAAATGGTTGTTCAATTTATATGAATGATATTTTCTATGTTCATTCCCCTATGTGTGATGGTTTGTTCTTACTTGATCTTGATTGTGATACACACATCCATAGTGTTGATGTTAAACATTGTAAGAAAAATGATGATAATTCCATGTTTATGTGGCATTGACGTCTTGGTCACATTGGCATAAAACACATAAAGAAGCTTCATTCGGAAGGGCTTATTGGATCATTGGATTTTGAATCCCTTGATACATGTGAGCCATGCCTCATGGGCAAGATGCCTAGGACACCATTCTCCGGGACAATGGAGAGAGTTGTACACCTACTGGTAATCATACATACGGATGTATGTGGACCAATGAGCGTCTCAACACGCAATGGTTATCGTTACTTTGTTACCTTTACTGACGACATAAGTAGATATGGATATATCTACTTAATGAAGCACAAGTATGAAACCTTTGAAAAGTTCAAGGAATTTCAGAAAGAGGCAGAGAATCAACTTAACAAGAGAATCAAGCATCTCCGATCGGATCAGGGAGGCGAGTATTTGAGTTATGAGTTTAACATGCACTTGAAGGACTGTGGGATTATCCCACAGCTTACGCCAGCCGGAACAACACAGCGTAATGGTGTGTCGGAACGACGAAATCGAACCCCGCTGTATAGCGTGCGGTCCATGATGTCTTTAACTGATTTGTTTGTCTTTTTGGGGATACCCGTTGGAAACCGCTGCTTTTATTTTAAACCGAGCACCATCCAAATCCATGGAGACAACTCCATATAAGATATGGTATGGCCAGAAGCCAAAGTTGTCATTTCTAAAAGTTTGGGGTTGTGAGGCTTACGTCAAGAAACTACAGCCTGACAAACTCGAACCCAAGTCGGAAAAATGTATCTTTGTAGGATACCCAAGGGAAACGGTTGGTATACTTTCTACAACCAGGCTGAAGGCAAAATGTTTGTCGTGAAAGCCGGCACCTTTCTCGAGAAATAGTTTCTTGCTAAAGGAGTTAGTGGAAGGAAAATTGAGTTAGATGAAGTTGTTGACCCTTCTCTCCAAATTCCGAGTAGCGCAACGGAAGCTGTTCCAAAACTGCTCTCCAACATGGAGGAAGAGCCCAATGATGATGAGCAAAACAACAACATCGAGACTCCCGAGGTTCGTAGGTCTATAAGAGTTCGTGCCACTCCTGATTGGTACAGTAGCCTTGTCATGAACAGGAAGAACCTACAAACTACAAAGAAGCTATGGATAGTGTTGACTCCAAGAAATGGCTAGAAGCCATGAAATCCGAAAGGCCGCAAGGCTGTGAAGAATAAATAGATCTTTAAGAAAAAGACAGATGTGAATAGTGATGTGACCATTCACAAAGCTCGACTTGTTGCAAAGGGGTTTCGACAAATTCAATGAGTTGATTACGATGAGACTTATTCTCCCGTAGTAATGCTTAAGGCTGTCTGGATTTTACTAGCAGTTGCTGCTCATTTCGACTATGAAATTTGGCAGATGGATGTCAAGACCGCAATCCTCAATGGTCACATTGATGAAGAGTTGTATATGATGCAACCAGAAGGTTTTATTGATTCTAAGGATGCTGGAAAGGTGTGCAAGCTTCAGCGGTCCATTTATGGATTGAAGCAGGCATCTCGGAGCTAGAACCAACGATTTGATCAAGTGTTCAAGAGTTTTGGATTTGTCTAAAATTAACAAGAGTTCTGTGTTTACAAGAAATAAAGTGGGAGCTCGGTTGTTTTCCTAATAGTATATGTGGATGACATACTACTCATGGGAAACGATGTGGATCTTATGAGAAGCGTGAAAGCATATTTGAGTGGTCAATTTTCCATGAAGGGTCTAGGTGAGGCTGCATACATATTAGGAATCAAGATCTATAGAGATAGATCAAGGCGCCTAATTGCATTAAGTCAGAGTACTTACATCGAAAAGATTTTTAAGAGGTTCAAAATGGACAATTCCAAAAGGGGCTTTGTACCAATGATGAAGAATTGCAAAATGAGTATGACTCAATGTCTGGTAACGGATGATGATAGAGAAAATATGTCTCACATCCCCTATGCATCAGCCATAGGATCTATCATGTATTCAATGTTAAGTATGCGACCTGATGTGGAATTGGCTCTTTGTTTGACGAGCCGATACCAAAGTAATCCAGGACCTGATCACTGGACAGTTGTGAAGCATATCCTAAAGTATCTGAAAAGAACAAAGGATATGTTCCTAATCTATGGAGGAAGTGATGTAGCTCTAAACGTAATAGGTTACATGGATGCAAGCTGGAACTCAGATCATGATGACACGAAGTCTCAAACAGGATTTGTGTTCCTAGTGAATGGTGGGGCGGTAAGCTGGAAGAGTAAGAAGCATCCGGTGGTGGCGTAGTCTTCAATGGAGTCTGAATACATTGTTGCGGCTGATGCAGCAAATGAAGCTGTTTGGCTAAGGAATTTCGGCATCGAACTAGGAGTTTTTCCAAATGCGCAAGACCCCGTGATGATCTATTGTGATAACACAGGAGCTATTGCAAACGCAAAGGAACCAAGGACTCATTCCGCATCCAAATGCATCAAGCTTAGATTTCACGTCATCCGGCAAAATGTTGACGAAGGTGAAGTCAAGATTTGCAAAGTAGATATGGAACTGAATATGGTAGATCCTTGGACCAAAGCTCCCCAACAAGACAAGCACGAATAACACCGAGATTCCATTGGTGTTAGGTTCCTGCCTATTGTAAACTAGTTTTATTTGTACTCTAGTGCAAGTGGGAGATTGAAGGAGTTATGCCCTAGAGGCAAATAATAAAGTGTATTATTTGGTCATGAGGATGATATGGGTTTCAAGATCATGGGCATTTATGCCAATTGACAATGAGGTCATGTCATTAGTTGAATGACATGATAGACATACATCCGACCATTATATCTTAATGAGATCTAGTTACAAAGTTCACCATTGATGATAAAACACAGAGAACCTCGCAACCTGATCCTTTGACTGTAAGGTAATGCAAATCACCATTCTTGAGAAAGCCTAGATGGTTATCAAGTATCATCTCGTAACAGGGTGATCAAAAAGGTGCCACTCGGGTTTTCCAAAGGGATGCGTAGAGGAGTACATATCAAGACCAGGATTTGTCTAATCCATGTAACGGATAGATACATGTGGCCATCTCGGTGATGTTGCATTAATGAAGCTTGCAAGCATGTGACTTAGACACGAAATGCAATGACATGAGAACGAGTAAACAAGTTCATTGGTAACGAGACCGAACTAAGGTATGGGGATACCGAAGATCAAGTTGATGGCTCAATGCACGGCGCCCAGAAAAATGCTTGATGACGGTGTTGATGTAGAGCTCGTTGGGAACCCCAAGAGGAAGGTATGATGAGCACAGCATCAAGTTTCCCTCAGTTATGAAACCAAGGTTTAATCGAACCAGTAGGAGCAAGGAAACACCCCAAAGGTGTTACTAGCTGAGCTTTGGCAGGCCGCACTACCGGTGCTAGTAGCAACGTGGAGACATGCACAACACAACCACAGAACTTTGTCCCCAACTTGCGATGAGGTTGTCAATCTCACCGTGTTTTGCGGAAAACAAAGGATTAAACGTATCGAATGGAAAGAAGTAAAAGTTTGCACAAAGTAAACACAAAGAAGTAAACAGCTTGTAGATTGTATGTAAAGAAAGAGGATCGGGATCCATAGTTCACTAGAGGTGGCTCTCCTTAAGATACATAACATGATGGGTGAACAAATTACAGCGGGGCAATTAACAAACACCGAGAAAGCAATACATGCATATACTAATCATCTTGACTCCTTTGAGACTTGATTGGGCATTACAACATTATACATAGACCGCCATCCAACTGCATCTATGACTAATAATCCACCTTCAGGTTATCATTCGAACCCCATCCAGTATTAAGTTGCAAGCAAAAGATTATTGCTTTACAAACTGCGTGTAAAGTAAACAATACGATTGTTCTATGAACAAAGGATTGTTGTTTTCTCCCTAGTAGCAACAGCACATCTAGTACCTTAGAGATTTCTGTCACTTCCCCAGATTACTAGAGGCATGAACCCACTATCGAGCATAAATACTAACTCTTGGAGTTGCTAGCATCTACTTGGCCAAGATAGCTACTAACAACGGAAAGTATGCAAGATCACAAATAACAAAGACATGATAAAATCAATAATCAATCTGAAATAGCATCTCAATATCCATCGGATCCCCGCAAACACAACATGCAGAATTACAAATAGATGATCTTGATCATGAACGAAGCTCACAAGATCTAAACATGAAAGCACAAAGGAGGAGAACCAGCCATCTAGCTACTACATGGATCCGAAGTCCAAGGATGAACTACTCACGCATCACACCGGAGGCTTGCATGGTGATGAAGAAGGCCTCTAGGGTGAATTCCCCTCTCCGGCAGGGTGCCGGGAAGAGCTTCAGATCCCTCCCGATCTAGGGATGGAGATGACAGCGGCTATAGACTCTTTCATGAATTTTTGATCGGGACCTTAGGGATTTCGTCCCGAGGAAATATATAGGCGGAAGGAGAGGCCGAGGGGGTGCCGGGAGCGGTAGGGATGCAGGAGTGGGACAAGTGGGAGAAGTGGGATGCCATTTCTAAACCACTAGGCCAACTCTAAATTAAGTGGGACACATGGGATAAGTCAGATTTATCAAATTCCACTTATCCCACTTGTCCCACTTAGTTTAGAGTTAGACTAGGGGTTTAATCCCACCTATCCCACCTATCCCACTTGTCCCACCTTACTTACAAAGACCGATCCTCATGCTACTCAACTTCAGTCACGAGTAAGCTCATGCCCCTTACTTACAAAGACCGATCCTCATGCTACTCACTTCAGTTACGAGTAAGCTCTTGTCATTGTAAGTACATGTGTATCATAAAGAACCGCCAACGGGGTACCCCTTGCACATGATACGGGAGCTTTCCCATAATCAAAATGACAAGGCAAGCAGAGAATGCGCATCTCAGCGAACTTTTTATTTGCTATTTGCATAGGTTTTTATTGAGGATGCTTCATAGAGTGCTCATTATGGTGATGCTGCAAGTTTCCACCATGATTAGGCATGGCTTAGGCTAGCGACCCAGGCGTTTCTCTAACACATACAAACTCCATGATCTTACAAGTTCCACTTTTATTTCACACCGCCGGGATCCGTAAGCAAAAGAACATGATATCAACAGGGTACAAAGTACAAGTGCAATGTTGAAAGCGTTCCCCATGAAACATGGTTCTGCTAATTTCAACTTATAAAGCGCAAGCATATACGCAACAAAGAAGGACCCAATGGTTCAAGTTTATTAGAGGCAAGTAAAGTAAACTGTGCAATCAAGTTCGTGAGATCTTTAATCAATAGTTTTCTCATAACAAGTTTAATTTGGAAGGTAAACAAAAGCATGAATATACTTGGAATAGCATAAGCTAGTAGGTAGGTATGGTGGACTCTTTGGAATAACTTGGTTTAGGGAGTTGGATGCATGAGTGGAACTCATACTTGGTTGTGGAGGCTAGCAAAAGACTGAGAGCGACAAACTAAGATAGCAATAATGGCCATAATCATGCAGAGCGACAATACATCATTGATCAAAGAATAATGTGATACTACAAGTTGAAAACTAAAGGATCATAAAGTCTATGGTGACTTGGGATAGTCATAACGTGGTGTGAGCATGCGCCAAGTCAACCCAAATAAATCATCAAAGGAGAATACCACTATACTATGCTTTCATATACTAAAACAACGTATGATTCATCCAAGGCACATTAAGCAATCTCAATTGTTTATAACAAGTCATGCTACAGCAAAGAATACTAAGCATAAAGCCAAAACAATATCAAGCATGGCATGACAAAGCATAGGCCACAGTCAAAAACGAGCTCTTTTTACCACATAAGCACGAACTTTCCTACTCTTTTCCAAACCAAACCAAACTATTTGCAAACCAATGTAAGAAAGAGGGGGTACAACCAATTTATTCAGCAAACTAAGCAAACCAAGCAAACGAAAAACCAAAACAAAAACGAAAAAGAAGACACTCCAAGAACAACACAACTATGCATGAAACAATAAAAATGAAGCGTTTGGAAGAAACCTGGGATTTTTATTGATGAAGAAGGGGATTCCTTGGGCATCCCCAAGCTTTGACGCTTGTACTTCTTGGATATTTCTTGGGGTGACACGCGTGTCATCCCCAAGCTTGAGCTTTAGTCCATCCTTCATCTCATTACTCATTCCTTCCATACACCTGAAATTTTTTCCTCCATACAAAACTTTACACGATCTTTATTAGCAACATTAGTGCACTTAAGATAAATAAGTATTAAGGTTCAGTTCTAACACCAAATAAACTTTCATTAGAACACTAGATACTATAGCACTTCCCTCAAAAAGCTCAATTCCCCAAAAGAACTCAAGAAGGAACCAACAAGAAGCAAATGCAGAAAATGGCAGAAATCTGTCAAAACAGATCAGCAGGTAAAGACGAATTTTTTCGAAGACCTTCTGTTGCTCAAATCAAAAAATGTTGAACTAACTAAAGTTAGATAACAACCTGGGGCAGAATCACAAAAATTCACGCCTCAAAACGACCTACAGATCTCTCTCACGAATTTTTACGGTGAAGTACAGAAATCTGTTTCGGGACATCAATTTTCCCAATCATTACTTCACTCTTATTAGAGGTTACTCTTGGCACAAAAAGCAAATAAAAAGGATAAGGAGGGGTTATTACAGAGGTAATAACTTCCAAGACTCATCTAAAACTTTTGGGTTATCTCCCAATAAGTACTTTTCGTTAACGCCTTTAAGTTAGGCATAAGAAGCAAAGAAAAAGAATCAAGTATTCTCAAATGAAGAAGCATTAAGACCAAATTTCTTGCCCTTACATCTCTTACTTTTATTCTTAACCTTGGGGAAAATATGATTGTTTGGTGGATAAGAAAGGTGCATGGTCCCCTTTCCCACATCTATTATTGCTCCAAGAAGTTCTAATAGGGACCTTCCAAGTGTAATTTGTCCTTTTCCTGCACATTCAATAACAAGATAATCAATAGAAATCGTTTTCCCAAGGATCTTTATAAACACTCCTTCAGCTATTCCAAGAGGTAATATAGTAGTATTATTAGAAAGAGATATTTCTTTTCCTCCTTCAGTGAGCCCCCAAGTATTCAGATATTAATAAATATCTTTGGGCATAAGACAAAATTCAGACATGATATCACAGCGAGCTTGAAAAATTTCGGTGTTCATCTCAATCTTTACTTTAGGGAGCCACTTTGATGGTTCAGAGTTTATTGGAAAATAATTGTGATTCTCCCTAAGCGTGTTATAGCAATTTTCTAAGCTAGTAGTGCTAGCCTCAAGAGTGTTCAACCTAGCAAATATTTTTGCGAAAGAAATATCAGTTTGGCTAGGCATGTTGTAAGTGAGGATCAATTTCTTTATAGCATTAATAGCATCATCCTCATTACATTGGAGGAAATCTCCTCCCACAACAGCATCTAAAGCATATCTATAGCAAAGAGCAATCCCAAGGTAAAAACTGCGAAGGAACAAGCTTTGAGTCATTTTAGGCTCAGTTTTTTCATGTAGATCGGAGATTCTAGACCAAGCTTCCTTAAAACTTTCCTCAATTCCTTGTTTAAAAGTGAAAATCATTTCCTCGGGTGACATAGTGATTGGAGCAAGGCTAGACATAGTGGCACTCAAGATAGGAACTAATTTTTTTGTGTTTTTCAAATAAGAAAGCAAACTAGTAAAACTAATTTTTTTGTGTTTTTGAAGAACAAAACAAGCAAACAAAGCAAAAAGAAAACTAAGCAAAACAAAAACAACAGAGTAAAGAGATTGGTTATAAGGGACTCCCCTTATGAATATGTCCTTGACTCCCCGGCAACGGCGCCAGAAAATCGCTTGATGGCTCAATGCACGGCGCCCAGAAAAATGCTTGATGGCAGTATTGATGTAGAGCTCGTTGGGAACCCCAAAAGGAAGGCATGATGAGCAAAGCACCAAGTTTCCCTCAGTTATGAAACCAAGGTTTAATCGAACCAGTAGGAGCAAGGAAACACCCCAAAGGTGTTACTAGCTGAGCTTTGGCAGGGCGCACTACCGGTGCTAGTAACAACGTGGAGACCTGCACAACACAATCACAGAACTTTGTCCCCAACTTGCGATGAGGTTGTCAATCTCACTGTGTTTTGCGGAAAACAAAGGATTAAACGTATCGAATGGAAAGAAGTAAAAGTTTTCACAAAGTAAACACAAAGAAGTAAACACCTTGTAGATTGTATATAAAGAAAGAGGACCAGGATCCATAGTTCACTAGAGGTGGCTCTCCTTAAGATAGATAACATGCTGGGTGAACAAATTACAGCGGGGCAATTGACAAACACCGAGAAAGCAATACATGCATATACTAATCATCTTGACTCCTTTGAGACTTGATTGGGCATTACAACATTATACATAGACCGCCATCCAACTGCATCTATGACTAATAATCCACCTTCAGGTTATAATCCAAACCCCCTTCAGTATTAAGTTGCAAGCAACATATTATTGCTTTACGAACTGCGTGTAAAGTAAACAATACGATTGTTCTATGAACAAAGGATTGTTGTTTTCTCCCTAGTAGCAATAACACATCTAGTACCTTAGAGATTTCTGTCACTTCCCCAAATTACCAGAGGCATGAACCCACTATCGAGCATAAATACTAACTCTTGGAGTTTCTAGCATCTACTTGGCCAAGATACCTACTAACAACGGAAAGCATACAAGATCACAAATAACAAAGACATAATAGAATCAATAATCAATCTGAAATAGCATCTCAATATCCATCAGATCCCCGCAAACACAACATGCAGAATTACAAATAGATGATCTTGATCATGAACGGAGCTCACAAGATCTAAACATGAAAGCACAAAGGAGGAGAACCAGCCATCTAGCTACTACATGGATCCGTAGTCCAAGGATGAAATACTCACGCATCACACCGGAGGCTTGCATGGTGATGAAGAAGGCCTCCACGGTGAATTCGCCTCTCCGGCAGGGTGCCGGGAAGAGCTTCAGATCCCTCCCGATCTAGAGATGGAGATGACGGCGGCTACAGACTCTTTCGTGGATTTTTGATCGGGCCCTTAGGGTTTTCGTCCCGAGGGAAATATATAGGCGGAAGGAGAGGCCGAGGGGGTGTCGGGAGCGGCCACACCACCCCCTAGCGCGGGCCAGGCCTGGCCGCGTGGCCAAGTGATGTGGTGGCCCCTGGCCCCTCTCCGTCTCGTATTCTGGCACTTGATGACATCCGGAAAAATAGGCACTTTGGCTTTTGTCCCATCCAATTCCGAGAATATTCATTTTCTGACTTTCCTGGAACCAAAAACAGCAGAAAACAGGCAGCTGGCACTGTGGCTCTTGTTAATAGGTTAGTCCAAGAAATCATATGAAAAGTACTCCAAAGTTGGAACAAAACACAAGAAAGTGGATAAAACCAAGCATGGAGCATCAAAAATTATAGATACCTTTGCAATGTATCACAAGTCTCGAATGAATTAGGTATCATATGACAAAGGGATGGGAAACGACTATCTCACGGTTCAAGCGATTATATTCGTGAAACGCACGGCGATCACATGGCCATCCATGTCCCTTTTTTGATCATTGATGTGAGAGTAGTCTCGATCATGTCTGGAGTGTTTCTGAACCGAAGGATGTCACGCTTAAGGGTAGGGACGCTTAGGTTAGATGAGATATCGTAGGAGAAATAGAGAAAGAGAAACCGGAATAGTTCCGGGTAACATCTGATGGAGATCGGAAGGGGTCCGGAAGATGTTCTGAAGTGAAGGAATAATATAATATGTGTATTTGAATGTTAATTGGAGAATTAATATTAAATATATATTTTATTTTATTGTTAAAGTCAGCCCAATGCTAATGGGCCTTACCTGAAGGGGAGGCCCAAGAGGCAAGGCACCTAGGGAGAGGGGGCCAGCCGGCCTGGGCTTGGTGGGCCGCCCCAGTGGGGCCCACCTAGGGCCGGCGGCTGCCCCTAGGTGGCCGGCGGGTGTGCGGATTAGTCCTACACAGCCTGGCCTCTAGGTGGTGCGCCCCCCTCCCACTATATATAGGGGTCTCTCCTCCCCTTTGGAATCATCCCATTCCCTCTCATTGTCTCTCTCTCATCCATTGAGGACTTCCCCGGAATATTGGGGAGGACTTCGTGGGTGAGTTCTCACCTTCACACCACCGTCGTGTGATCAACGATCTGACATCTACTTCTTCCGCTGCTCGGCTGGATCGGAGTCCAGTCGACCTCTCCTACACCGGACGTGTGACGAACTTCGGAGGCACCACACTTGAGGTGCTGCTCGTCTTCATCAATATACGCCTTCCTGCGAAAGCCGTGCCTCAGTCTTCAAAGGTATGAATACCATCTTTCTCTTTCCGTTGCTTATGTCTACATAGTATAGATCCTGGTATTAGTGTTCGAGTAGATAGAATGTTTTTTGTTTTCTGCTACGGAACCCCTTCAGCTATGCTAAAGAAGAAGCCCGTGGATACGGAGCGTAACTTGCTCCAGTTTCTCAAGAAGCAACATTTCTATAAGGAAATACTATTTCCTTATCACTTCAGGTGAGAGTGTTTCTGTCTTGTACACATTAACTTTTACTTACTCGATGTTAAGTGTAAATGATAAGTTACTGACGTATATAAACCTTGTGCAACTTTTACTGGATTCTTCTAAGCATTTTCCTTAACTTGAGAAGAGTTCATATCATGGACTCATTACAAAAGGACATGGAAGAGTACCGCAACATGATCGAAATGCTTAATAAGTAATTTCAATCATTATCGCGCTATACGATCTCTTTCGTTCAATTTCTGAGATATCAAGTAATTATTAACGCATTCATTCATTTTCTTTGTCGGGACAGTGTTTGGACACGGTTCAAGACTGCGATTCGCGGTCAATGGCGTGAGGAGCTGACTTATAAACCGATCCCGGTAAGTAGTACGAGCTAGGTCCGCGCATCTCTTTATTCTAGTTTTAATATAATTATCATGCATGCTTGATTATTATTTGATTAAATTCTATTTTTTGTAAAGTACGCGAGGCCGTCACATGGGACTAATCTATGTGGATACTATGTTTGCGAGTTCATTCGCACTTGCACTAGTGAGCAGAAGTTGATATTTCTTCAAGTACGTAAACAATATATTCGTAATTTATTTTTATTATCATAATTTGTGTTGAGTTCCATTCATATTTTTTATGATGATTGATATATCCATATTGATTTTCTTCTTTTTAGTTGGAAGCGATGCGGGAAAAGCTTGTACCATAGGACCGCTTACTAGCAATTTAAGAGGAATTAGTGGGATTTTTGGTTGACGAGGTCATAGACCCATGCAGAGAATACAATATAAAAAGACCCTAAAGCATTTGTGTAATGATCTACATGTGTAATCAAATAGACGGGCTCTGGACCTGGTTGAGACTCGTATATCAAATTGTATATATATATATACTCGTAAGAGAAATTATATTATATATGCATCAACATGTACAAGTAGTACGTAGTAGCGTCGTGTGTGTATACGAAAACTTATTTGAAATGAAAACACAGAATGAAAAATAATTAAACATAAACACAAAATAAAAAGAAAAACACAAAACCCTAAAACCCCATCTCCTACCGCAGTAGCAAAATAGCTCAAAACACTACCGTGGCAGTAGAGCCCAGCGCACGACGCGGGGTCTCGTGGTAGACCTCTAGTCCTTGTTCGTAACAGAAACGGGACTAAAGGTCGTACCTCTAATACCGATTTTGCAGTCCCGGTTTGGCATTCATCACTAAAAGGCACTTACAAACTGAGACTAGGGATATGTTTTCTACTAGTGGTTAATGAAAAAAGAATAACCAACAATATCGATTACTGTCTAACACAAAAACCAAGTGAATTTTTTTCCTTTCTTTTTAAAAAACAGGCAATGCACGCACACGCATCCGGAAATGACTTGAAAATTGTGGCACCGAATTTTTTTAACGGATAATGCCGCGAAGGGCCCAGGAGTTTAATTCCAGCGGTGGTGAACAAATACAAGGAGATCTATAAAGAAAAGGGAAATTACAACTCGACCCCAGCATATTGCATAAAACACCCTAACAGAGATTGCAAAAACGCAATCGAGTCCAAGCAAACCGCCGGCGACGAACAGCGGCGAGGTAGCGCCACCTCTGCACCGGCCGGAGACGAAACCACTTGGCTGGGCGAGGGACTTCAGTGCTACACCGCCGTTGAAGAAGATCCTCCCGAAGAGGATAGAAGAGCTCGCGCAAACAACGCCGAGCACGGCGCGGACACCCATCTGGCCTTGGATAGCGGCGGCAGCCCGTTGTCGTCGCTTGGAGAACACCGCGGGGAGAAGAAACTCCGGAAGCTCCCCAGATCCCCGCACAACAGTAGCAGTAGACCGCACACTCGCGCCCACCTCCTCGCCACCACGTCAGGCCAGGTGTTCCCGAGCGGCAGTAGGACCGCAAACCGCTGCGCGGCAGCCGCGCGAGATGCAGAGGGAGTTGGTCGTCCACCTTCGCCCTTCCTTCTTGATCTCCTCGCCGCCACGGCCGGCCGGAAGAAGAAGAGAAGCAGCAGCTGGCCAGAACAACCTCGTGCTGGCGTCGCGCGCATACGCCAGCACGGAGTAACTCCCGCCATGTCCCGAACCGCATCCCGTTATGCTCTCTACCTCCATCCCCCCGTCCCCAAGGCCGGTCAGAGGAAGATAGTGGAGCACCCCGACGACGAGGTAGAGGAAATAACCCACATCGGCTTTATTGAATGATGTGGTGGTCTTCATAGTCATCCCTAGCTCCGGCCAGAGGAGCATCAGGACCTCGAGGACAAACCCTATTCTCCAGATCTAGCCGCACCCGCCTGGAGTACCCACATCGCCGGGCATCGAACCCACAACTAGTAATAAGCCGCTACTTCTAGACCTACCTACTCCGGCGCCACCTCCTGCCCATCTCCGACCGACTATTCCGGCGGAGAGGCCCAGGAGTTGGTGGGGGACGGTCAGAAGACAGGGGACGGGAGAGGGAGCAGAGGATTTAGAGATTGCATTTACACCTAATTGTGGCACCGATGGTGTCACTTTTGACGTATCCATAAAAATGGAGAATGATGGACGGGTCGAAATACAGGCAGCATTCATGCAAGACAGCGACACGTTTTAATTCCCTCTTGTCGTGCACATGAAACCAACGGCCAAATTGCATGTCCGCTAGCTTGTGTAATCTCAGTGCTGCTACGTGGCACAGCACACTTGTCACGTACGCCAAGCTGGTTCCAAGGCTCCGTCCGGCCGCCTCTCGTTCCATCCCACCACTCGCAGTCTCACACCATCGCCATAGCCGGCGGACGCCAGAGCTAGCTGCGCCCACATACGCGCCGACGGATCTCATGGCAACCACCTCCTCGACCTCCACGTCGTCCGCGTGGCGCCGCTCGGTGAGGCGCCGCACGCCGGTGAGCGAGCGTGAGGAGGACGAGCAGGAACTCGGGCGGAGGGCGGAGGAGCTGGAGGAGGCCGTGGAGGAGCTTCGCGGGGAGAAGGACGCGGCGGAGGCGGAGGAGGCCGCCCTTTTCGCGGAGCTGGACGCGGAGCGCGGCGCGGCCGAGACGACGGCGAGTGAGACCATGCTCATGATCGAGCGCCTGCAGCGGGAGAAGGCAGCGGCGCTCCTGGAGGCCCGCCAGTTCCGCCGCCTCGCCGAGGGGCGCGCCGAGCGCCATCGCGTGCTCCTGGACGAGCTCGCCTCGCTCTCCGCCCTCACAGCCGGCTACCTATCCATCCTCCGAGCCCACGCCATCGACCCCGACGAGGACGGGCAGGAGGAGGCAGACGGCGAGAGCAGCACGGGTGTGAAGGGCGCGATTGTCCAAAACTCGCCGCCGCCTCCTCCTGCCGAGAAGGAGTTGGATTACACGACATATGTGATCTGTGAGGCCGCGACGAAGGCCATGGCGGCGGTGGTGAAAGAGCAGCGGGTCGTCGTCGATGGTGCGGTGGACCTGTACGCGAGGGTGAAGGCGCTGGAAGCTGACAGGGCAGCGACCCGGAGGGAGGTGGCTTCGCTGCGGGCTGAGCCAGCGCGCGCGGTGCTAGCAAGGGAGATGGCGCGGAGGCTGTGCCGGGATGCGGTGGCCGACGAGAGGCCGGGAGCCGTCACGAAGGCGCATAAGTCACGCTTCTCCGTTCTCGCCATTGGCAAGGTATAGTCTACAATTTTTACGCCACTTAATTCCTTGAACGACGTTAATGGAAGCCGCGGTTTACTTTTACTCAAAGCCGCAGAACACTCCTTGAAAAATGATTATTCTGCTGATGGTAAAATGTGGCGCAATAGCAATTGCTATATCCTCACTTGCAATTGCACTTCGCTTGAAACTGAAAATTACAATTGAAGCGTTTACCCTGTTCCACAACTCCATCTTTCTATGAAGATAATTATACTTCTCCGATTTACCTTGGTTGCATACTAACTTTTGTTTTCGACAAAATGTGCTTTAGAGGTGTTTTGTGGTACCCCTAAATAAATAATAGCCCTTTATTTTCGTCCATCCAAAGGACTATACATACTGTTGGCAAAAACATGACAAGTACTATTCACACTGGTGCCAAAATTTGGCACCGCACCGAAAGAGACCGTAGACAGGCCACCTGCCAGTTGTCCCACCGAATCGGCCCAAGAGTCTCCACAGCGTCGGCCCCTCTTCCTAGCCCCAACTTCCAGGACCCGGTGCAGAATCCCCAACCCCCCTCCTACCTCGATGAAGGAACCGATGGCGCCGCCCTCCTCCGTCACACCCGCAGCGTCCTTGGCTAGAGTCCGACAGGTAGTGGCTCTCCGACTGCGCTGCCCTCCTCCTCAATCCCGCTCCTTGGCTCCGAGCTACGTAGCGGACCACGGCCTGACGAGCCTCATCGGCCCGTCCGTTGAGTTGTGGCTCAGGGTGATCTCCGTTGAGCTGGGAGTTGAGGAGGCGAATCGCGTTGGCCTCGGCGCGCGGGCTCGAGTATATCCACGGGACGGGCCCCAAGGTGACGCATGGCAACATCGAGTCGTCTCGGCCTGTCGGTGGATGGCTGCGCACGGCCTGGCGAGCCACGCTGGCCCGGCCGGCGCACCGTCGATGCTCGCGGCGTGCTACCGCTCCCCGGAGGTCGTGGCCAACCCATGGCGGTTGTAGCAGAAGGCCGACGCGTACAGATTCGGTGTTCTGCTCCTGGATATGTTGAGTTGCTGACGGAGAAGGCTGAAGGCGGCATGAACTCCGTGCTCCAGGAAGAGGGCGTGTGCCTGCTGCGGTGGGCGTGCTCTGTGGTGCGCGAGGAATGGAATTCCTAGGTGTTCCACAGGGAGGTCCTGAGGCAGTCTTCAGCGGAGATGGTGGACGCGCGCATGCCACACCACGGGTGCTCCTATGCGTGCTCCCCGTCGCGGTTCTGGAGCAGATGGCCGCCATCCCTACCTCTTGTGTTGGCTTCGCGTTGGCGGTTGGTGGTCTCGGAGCGGTCAAATTCGTAACAACGGCGACCTTCCTGGCCAAATCGCCAGGGCCAATACTTCAGCGGCTGGCTGGTGGCCACCAGGAGGTCGCTCGGCGAGTCCCAGCTCTATGAGCAGTATACCCAGTGGTTTCATTGTAAGCTTTTGCTACGACATTCTCAAATGAATACTGAATGTTAGTAGCTCACCGAGTGGTGCTGTGGTAGTCTATAGAACTTCCTATTGTGGAAGTGGAAAGTAGTAGAATGTTAAATTTTATGGCTAGCATCTTTTTTAGGCATCTCATGGTACTTTATAGAACTGGCTTTTGTGTTTTCATGTGACATTTAGCCTTATGTATTGAGAGTTTTGAGTTTTGCTCATACTTCCAATGAGAAAGGAACTTCATATGCTCGTAGGATCTCAAGATATGTAGACATCCCCAAGTGTCAATCAACATGTAACAAGGTATCAAGATTGTAACAAGGATCGTGTTCTCTTGAATACAACCAAACATGTTATGTTTCGAACTATGAGGTGTAATACAATATGTACAAAATTCAGAACTGCTTCTTAAAAATATGAAGAGTGAAGGGCCCTGAGAGCTTGCATATATCGGGCAAAGTGCTCCGGCTTGTCTGCTCTCACTGCTCACTGAAGCTTCTTGTGTTTGTCAACAGAGGCAGCCTTCTCTTCCTCAACTGGAAAGTACTTGATTTCCACTGGATCACCAACTTTGCTGATAACCTGAATTATTTGGATCGATTTTAATACATGATCAGGGATATATTGAATATACATCAGTGCATCACAGAATCAATATTGTTCATCTATTCGGCATCTGTTTAGTGTGAACCTCTTGCACCAAACCACCTCCACAAATCAATGGAGCGTGGACTTAACCTGTTAGAAGCATAAGCATGGATAGCTTGAAAGTGTCTTACAAATTTAATAAAGCGGACAATATATATTTATTTCAAATCCAATTCATTGTGCTGGGCAGTACGGAAACTCATATTTTGCCTTAGGCACTCCCTTGAGAATGCAAGCATTCTTTTTAAGCTGTAAAGCATAATTGGCATGACAGGAGCCTGGCACCTCAAAACCCATTTTCTGAAGCTCTGAAGGGAAAAAGTTGTTGTTGTCCTGAATATTAGGAAATTTCTTGCTCCCTATTTAGAGGAATGGCTAGATCAGCAAACAAGAGACACAAGGAAAACAATAAAATCTTCCAACCTTCATCGTGATATACCTCCGCTAGATCCATCTTACCCAAGGACAACCTTTATCGCGGATATGACCTGCTGAACTGCTAGAGGTAACATGTATGTTGCATATATATGTGCTGGTCATGCATGCTTGAGATGGTCAATGATCACCTAAAAAATAGAATAGCTTACTGATAAGATTTATCAAATCTATCAAATCTGTACATGTTCAGTCAAGAATTGCTAAGAATCTTCTTCATACTTTCGATGCTTGCAATGTAACCTCTACACAATCAAAATGATTTTTTAAATTTTCACATCATGATATCAACATCAGCTGGATTCACTCCCAGTAGTTCACATACACCTCTCCCTGTCTTTCCAACTGCTCCAATACTGTGTTGCCTTGTCTAAATATGCGTACACTTATTAAGATTTTTAAGAAGTTCAGTAAATAATCCAATTCATCACTACCAATTTGATGGTGAACACGAGTATTTTATATTGTCCAAGTAATAAGCTCAGTATGCAAGGAGCTATATTTTTCATCACAATATGATGGATGTGATGTGTTCCTAAAAGAACAAAATAATCACAACTCTCAACATTGTATTTCTTAACAAAGTAATATGCTCAGTATGCAAGGAGACATGTAGGTATCTAGGTGTCTCGAGCATCTGCCGGTGTAGGTATCAACCATCGACACAAACCAGCCACACCCTCAAAGATAATTTCAATAGAATGAAAGAGAAAGAATTATTCGAAAAAAATGTAACTTAACAAAGCCATGAACTGAACCCTGTTTGCTGAAGCACAATTGGTGTCTGTACCAGGAGGATTTCTCTTTAGCAAAGCAGAGAATATAACAGAGAGGATTTAACAAGTAGCAGCACAAGTGCACATGATGTTAGTGGATGGTGGAATCCTGGCGCACTAGCTAGGTGACAAGGACGACTACCTACAGTTGCAACCGCGTCGCGAGCTAGGGATCGGTGTAGATCGAACTAGGAACTGCGATGGAGTATGTGTTGCATATGCCTAACGTACCTTCCAGCGATCTATATGCAGAGGGCGTCGAGTGGGTGGCGTCGGCGGCGGTTCCCCTGCAGGCAGGCCGCGTGGGAGGTGGACGAGGCGGCGGCGGACCTGCCCCTACTCCTGTGGGCGAGTGGAAGCTGCGGGAGGAGGCGGCGGCGGCCCTCCTCCTGTGGGGACGTGGGAGCTGGACGAGGCGGCGGCAGCATCGGGTTGAGGAGGCAGGCCGAGTGGGGGTGGAGGAGGCGGCGGAAGCATCCCTCCTCTTGTGGGCATGTGGGAGGTGGAGGAGGCAGGCCGGGTGGAGGTGAAGGAGGCGCCGGCGGCTCCGTGCACGCAGGCCGCCTGGCAGGTGGAGGCGGCGGCATGTGTGTGGAAGTGGACGAAGCGGTGTAATTTTTTTCCCCTGGATATTACGGCTATTGGGCTTGCTGGGCCTAATCTAAATGGAATAAATTGAGCCATCAGATCAATTCATACTAGTCACACTCTTGCGACAAGTAAAACGTACTGTAAAACTTGCCGTGCTTTATTACTCAGATATAACGTCATGAGAACGTAATTCATGAGAATTCAGTTCAAGTCACTGCATCCTAAGATGCACACAATGGACAAAAAATATATACTCGGTTTCTCAAGATACACTATGTGGCAGATACAAGTTATAAACTACATGAACGACTGATCATACAGAACGAGCAAACTTACAAAGGAAAAGGAAGTGATTAATTGTTTTGTCATGATGGTAGAAGACATTTTGTACTCATGCCAATTGTGTTTTACTCCCGCTAAAACATCTTATATTTTGAAACGGATGAAATACAAGATAAACTTGGTAAGTATTACTCCTTTATGAGGGTACCACACATTTTTTTTGTTTTTAGTGGTACTTTATTTTTCATATTTTCTTATTATTATTGACTAGCACAACTCGATTAACAATTGCACTGTACATGGAATCAACTGAGAATTTCCCGATCACATGTAGATTCCAGCAAATTCATCCACCACCCCTTACGATAGTTGGAGCAATGCCAACATCCCTAACATCACATTTGCTGGAGATGTTTCCAAGACCATAGTGACAGACAATTATAGAGAGGTAGGTATTGTTCTCAAAGTGTGGTATTACCTAACCATTTATTCTCGCATAATCTAATCTCCGAGTCGCCCTTAATAGAAAATGTCTATCTTCGTCATTAGACCAGTCCAAACATATGAGTCACCTGATTCCCGGTAAACGTAGGAAAAAGCTTTTGAGCCTATATAGTTCTTTTTATAAGAGTCTGCCAAACCTAATCTTCGATAAGAATCTTGCAAAATTCCCAAAAATGGTTGTGGTTTTTATCTAAAGCTCATTTTATCTTTAAGCTAGGATACCATGTCCTATCTAGCAAATCGGTATTTCTTTTTGTTCACTGTCCCCTTGATAAAAGAATCTTGAAACTTTTCGAGACTCCTTTTTTTTAGAATGTGGGAAAATTTCACTTTACAACACCTTTCCGGCCTCTACACCAACTAAAGATGCATAGAACAATTAAATAAGGGTATCAAGATTTTAATCTTGAATAAACACCTAGACCGGTTCTCAAGACAACATACGATACTCAAGTACATACGATACTCAAGTATAAATAGGAACCTGGATTCGTCATAGACTTGAAACCAGATGTTGAGTTTATTGCATCTACTCCCCCATCCAGTCGAGCAATGCCAATACTAATTACAACGTGTTAATTTGGGCAGTGGCTCTTCTCCTTGATCTTAAGGGAAAAGAGATGTTCTACGGCCAGGTACGCACAAAAGGCTCTTGTATGTTTCGGTTGCAGTTTTATGAAGATCAATTCCGAGCATACGCGAAGGATGTTTTCTGAATCTCAGGTTAACGTTGGGCTTGTCGACGGCCCTCCTCGGCATGCTTCTGCTACTGGAGAGATCCTCGGCTGCGCTGCATCGCCGCCAGCGTCCGCCGCGGCTGCCACAGATGTGACTATCGGATTCATCGCATCCTCTACGTACGTCCTGCAACCAAACGCCTGCAGGCTGCAGCTGCCTGTGGAGTGGCACTGCGTTGGTGTCTTTGCTGTCCTTCAAACGAGTATACTGTCTATGTTAGAAACGGTTTAGAATTAGGTAACCATACGACTTGTGTACGTGTATATATCATATATTATATCCTGCTAAGTCTATATAAACTGATCACTGTGGAGGCTAGACCCCACGCAACCCCAAACATCTATTCTAACTTGGTATCAGAGCCGCCCCTCTAACCCTAGCCGACCGCCGCCCCAAAATCCTAGGAGCCGCCGCCGCCCTAGGAGTCGTTGCCGCCGCCCGGAGATCGCTGGCCGCTGCCGCTGCAGATCCTCGCAGCCGCACCCGCCGAGATGTCTTCCTCGTCGTCCTCGGCCCTCCAGCTCTCCACGGTCCTCGGACCGACCGTCACTTCGTTGACCACCATCACCGCCGCGCCCATACCCGCGCCTCAAGTCCACATCGACCGGAGCAACTTCATGCTCTGGCGCTCCCTCACCTTGCCGAACTTCGCCGGTGCAGGGCTCCACGGCCACCTCGACGGCACGTCATCGCCGCCTGAGAAGACCATCACCCAGGGCACGGGTGATACTGCCACCTCCGTCCCCAACCCCGAGTACGCCACGTGGTGGACGCATGATCAACACATGCTCGAGCTGCTTCTCGGCTCCATGGGGCCGGACATCGCCCAGCAGATGATCGGGAAGACCACGACCGCCTCGGTGTGGAAGGCCATCCACACCATGTTTGGCGCCTAGACTCGTGCCAATGTTCGGCACATCTGGCGACAGTTCCAGTCGCCGAGGAAGCTCGATGCGTCGGCCGGCGCGTACATGGACCAGGTGAAGGTCCTCGCAGATCAGATGGCCGCCGCTGGATCACCTCTCCTCGACGAAGAGATCATCGACCAGATCCTCACGGGGCTCGGCCCCGAGTTCAACCCCTTCGCCGCCTCCATGCTCTACAGCACCAACGAGGTCTCTCTCAACGAGTTCTACTCCCATGTCCTCAGCTACGAGGCCCTGCGTGCATAGCAGGCTCAGGCCCCCCGACGAGTGGGTTTCCTCGGCGAACGCCGCTTCACGGCCTGGCTCCTTCAGTACCTCGGGCCAGGCACACCCCTACTACACACTGGCTAACTAGGGCACCGGCGGGCGCCCCCTGCTGCCTATCCTCAGCAGGGCTAGGGCAGTGCACCGTGCCCCACCTCGGGCGGCGGTGATCGCCGTCACAACAACGGCCGCAACAACAACTACAACCGCAACAACAACGGTGGTTGCAACGGCCACAGGAAGGAGCGTCCTCCCTGCCAGATCTGCCACTACTGGGGGCATGAAGCGGGCGACTACTACAACCGTTACAACCCCGAGTTCCAGCCGAACACGCATCGCTCAGGCAACGCCGCGTCGACAAGCTCCAGTGACATCCCCCCCCCCCTTGCTGATGGACACAGGAGCGACCGATCACCTCACGAGCCATCTTGAACGCCTCCATGTTCATGATCGCTAGGACGGGAAGGATCAAGTGCAAGTGTCCAATGATGCAGGTTTGTCAATTTCGCATATTGGTCATTCTCTTATAGTCGTTTCTTCCCTTCTCTTGAACAATATTCTTCATGTTCCTCATCTTCGACAATATTTTTTGTTAGTTTATCGCCTTGTTTATGATAATAACGTGTTTGTTGAGTTTCACCGTCGTTTTTCTGTGTCAAGGACAAGGTCACGAAGAGAATACTTCTTTAAGGTAGAAGCTACGGAGGTCTCTACCTAATTCCTTTTAGCCGAGCCACATCATCTCGCCATGCTCTTTCCACTGGCAAAGCCAACCAGACGCAGTGGCACCAACGTCTAGGTCATCCTACGAATAAAGTAGTTCAGTCCATTGTTAGCCAAAATAATTTTCGTGATCTTCTAAGTCAGACAGTCATGTTTCAGTTTGTGATGCTTGTCAATGTGGCAAAAGTCGCCAGTTGTCGTATACTGCTTCAAATCGTGTGTCTACTATGCCTCTTGAATTAATTCACTCCGATGTTTGGGGTCCTGCTATTGTCTCCTATGGAGGTTTCAAATATTATGTCAGGTTTATCGATGATTACACACGTTTCTGTTGGATTTATCTTCTTAAACACAAGTCTGATGTTGAGCATGTGTTTATGCCTTCTAGGACTATGTTGAGCACCTTTTGAGTTCAAAGATCAAGACAGTTCGGTCAGATTGGGGTGGTGAATATCACAAACTCCATCACTATTTTCAGCGCACGGGCATTGTTCACCGTGTGTCCTGCCCTCATACGTCGCAACAAAACGGTGTTGTAGAAGGTAAACATCGGCACCTTGTCGAAACATGTCTGGCCCTCCTCGCGCATGCCTCCCTTCCACTTTGGTATTGGGATGAGGCCTTCCTGACCACCTACTACCTCATAAATCGCATGCCTACCCCTGTTCTTCAACAGGAAGCACCTATCACCCGCCTATTCAAAGTTTCTCCCAATTACTCCTTCCTTCGAAATTTTGGTTGTGCTTGTTGGCCTAGTCTCCATAAGTACAACACACATAAGCTAGCTTTCCGCTCCAAGATGTGTGTCTTCTTAGGCTACAGTCCAATGCATAAGGGGTACAAGTGTCTGGATAGGTCCACAGGGAGCATCTATATTTCTCGGGACGTTGTTTTCGATGAATCAGTTTTTCCCTTTGCGACCCGGGGTGTCACGATGTATGTCTCCACTCTCGAACATGTCATCACTTTTCCGTCCTCTGAACCGGCTACGAGTGATCATGTGCGAAATTACGATATGTCCTATTTGTCTGTTGATAATTCCTCTCTAGTTGTTGTTTCTCCGGTCTTGCAGGTTCCGGAGCAAGTGACATCACCAATGGACGTGCATGGGTATGGCGCTGCTCCCGAGGACGTGGCTAGCGCACCGCCTTCACCCGCGCATCCCGCGGATGTGGACTCTGTCGTCGATCCTGTCGGCAGCCACGACAGAGAATCTGCCCGCCACGGGCACACGGCAGCCTTCCGCGCCCTGATTCCCTATCGCGGTAGTGCATGCTGCCTCCTCTGCCGTCGATCCTGCCGCGGCAGCGTTTCTGCCTGCCATCAGTGTGCGGCAGCCCGCCCCGGTCGTCTCCCCTACCGCGGGCGTGCAGCGGCCTGCTGTAGCTACGTCTTCTGTCGCGGCACCCCACGGTCACGGCATGACCACTCGTCTCCAGGATGACACTCGTCGCGAGAGGAAGTACACCGATGGCACCATCCGCTATGATATTCGACGACGTGCCTTCTTCGCTGCTCCTCTCTCTCACCGAGAGGCTCTCCGGGAACCTGCGTGGCGTGACGCTATGTCTGCTGAGTTCTCTGCGCTCCGTCAGACCGGCACTTGGACCTTGGTGCCTCGGCCTCGTGATGCAAACCTGGTCAGCTGCAAGTGGATCTTCAAGACCAAACATCGTCCTAATGGCTCCATCGACAAGCATAAAGCCCGTCTTGTTGCTCGTGGCTTCTCCCAGCAACAAGGCATTGACTATGGGGATTCCTTCAGCCCCATGGTGAAACCATCGACAGTTCGCCTAGTACTCTCCTTAGCTGTTTCTCAAGGATGGAGTCTTCGTCAAGTTGATGTGAGCAATGCTTTCCTTCATGGCTTTTTGACGGAGGAGGTATATATGCAGCAACCCCTAGGGTTCGAAGATTCCCAGTTCCCCACTCATGTCTACAAATTGCAGCGTGCCATCTATGGACTAAAGCAGTCCCCACGAGCTTGGTATGCTCGTCTCAGTGAGCGTCTCCTATAGCTTGGTTTCACGGCCTCCAAGGCCAACACCTCCTTGTTCATGTTCTCCCAAGGCGGTGTTCAGCTCTATATGCTTGTGTATGTTGAAGACATTGTCATCGCTGGCTCTACTCCTGCTGCAGTGGATCGGCTTGTGGCCTCCCTCTCGGACAGCTTCCCCATCAAGGACCTTGGTGCTTTGGACTACTTTCTCGGTCTAGAAGCGTCCTGCAATTCTGGAGGCATGGGTATCACCCAACGCAAGTATGCGCTAGATCTCCTACACTGGGTTAATATGGAGAATTACAACTCGGCTTCTACCCCACTGGCCACCGGCGAGAAGCTTGCACATGACAGTGGACACATATTGGGTACCGATGATGCTTTCCGGTATCGCAGTACAGTTGGGGGACTCCAGTACTTGACTCTCAGTCGGCCAGATATTTTGTTTGCAGTCAATAAGG
This sequence comes from Avena eriantha, assembly GCA_910589775.1. Lineage (NCBI taxonomy): Eukaryota > Viridiplantae > Streptophyta > Magnoliopsida > Poales > Poaceae > Avena > Avena eriantha. The sequence goes on from OU342741.1 coordinate 350,547,976, forward strand.
TGTGTCAGTTTCTCTCACAACCAACGGAGGTACACTGGGAAGCTGTGAAGCGCATCTTGCGATATGTGAAGGGCACTATCAACACCGGGCTGCACATTCGGAAGTCTCCGTCTACCGGCATCAGTATTTTCACGGATGCAGATTGGGCTGGTTGCATTGATGATCGACGATCCACTGGAGGTTTTGCCATCTTTGTAGGTTTGAACTTGATCTCTTTGAGTTCGAAGAAGCAGCCTACTGTCTCAAGATTCAGTACCGAGGCAGAATACAAAGCATTGGGAAACGACGCTGCTGAGGCCATATGGGTAGAGTCTTTGCTCAAGGAACTTTTTTTTTGAATTTCTTTGCTCAAGGAACTTTTTTTGAATATGGGTAGAGTCTTTGCTCAAGGAACTTGGTGTTGAATAACAGCGTACTCCTATTTTATGGTGCGATAACCTTGGGGCCTGACAGCAAACTCAGTGTTTCATGCTCGTACGAAGCACATAGAGATTGATTTCCATTTTGTGCGTGAGCGAGTAGCGGCTGGAGATCTTCAAGTCAGGTTTATTTTTTTCGATGATAGTTAGCTGATCTATTTACTAAGCCAGCTACCCAACAGATGTTAAACCGTTTAGAACCAATCTGAATTTAGTTTGTAATAAAAGTTCAGATTGAGGGGTGTGTTAGAAACAGTTTAGAGTTAGATAACCGTACGACTTGTGTACATGTACATACCATGTATTGTATTCTGCTAAGTCTATATAAACTGATCATCGTGGACCCCACGCAGCCCTAAACACCTATTCTAACTGTCTAGTGTCTAGACGTACGTACATGGAATTCTGGTTTTGACACACTGTATTAGGAACTGAACATGTCTTTTGTATGTTAGCCAAGAGAGATCACACGCTAACACTGTGTACGTGATGTAGACGGACTCTCTTTTCTAACTGACGTAACAGCTCTTTGCACACTGTAAAGCCTTCCATCTTTGCACACTGTAAAGCTTTCCTGGTTTAGGTATCTCCGCGTGTGCGGTGATGTGTCGCACGCATCATCGATAATTCCATAGGCTCCCCTGGCGCCACGTCTCGTCGGCAACCCAGGATAAACCAACACGCGAGAGAGATGCGAAACTCAAGGATCCATCCCAATCTCTTCCGCCGTTCCACGGACTACCATCGACAGAGAGATGTGGCCGTCGGCGCTGCTGCCCGCGGCAGCGGTGCTGTACCCGCCGCCGGCGTCGGTGTTCGTGACCGCGATGTCGGTGGTGTCCTTCGCGTCGCTGGCGTCCGCGGGCCTCTCGGAGCTCCGCGGCGAGCACATGGCCTACTCCAAGTTCTGGCACGTCGTGTCCGGCCAGCAGAAGCCCAGCGCCGGGGCCGGCGGCCCGCTACTGTCCAGCCGCGACAGGATGCTGCTGGCCTACGTGCCGGCGCTCCTCGCCGCGGCGGCGTCCTTCGCCTTGCCTGGCGCCGTCCAAGGGCTGCGCGCGCAGATCCTAGCTTCCGCGCTCGCCGTCCACTTCCTCAAGCGGGTCCTCGAGGTAATGATTCGGGTGCCACAAAATCTACTTGTGTAGGAACCACTGAAAATTTAGAAATTTCAGTCCTTCAGTTTTACCAATAAATTTGTGTTTAGGTCGATTTTTTGTGTGTGTGGCGCATGAATTTGAGCCATACTTAAAGTTTTGACCAAAAACAAACTTATATTTCGTCAATCTATGGTTGTATTTGAACCCAACATTTTTCAGTCCTTTAATTGAACCAACAACCAAATCAACCAAGATATTTCTGTGATTTCAGTGCCCAAATCTGTTCCTCCAAACCATATTTCACAATAATTTGATATTCAGCTCTCATAGGTTTCTGGAGACATAAAATCATTTTCCAGTAGAGGCAAATCCTTCCATCACACCATTGTAACTTGGTTATCTATACTTATTTTGCTCCTGTAGGTACTGTTCATCCACCGGTACAGCGGAAACATGCCACTCAACACGGCGCTCCCGATCTCTTCCAGCTACCTACTTAGCACCATCACCATGATCTACGCACAGCACCTCACCGCCGGCCTCCCTGACCCTTCGACCGACCTACTCTACCCGGGCGTGCTCCTCTTCGTCGTGGGCATCGCCGGCAACTTCTACCACCACTACCTCCTCTCTCAACTCAGGAAGGGAGGCGACGGCGACAAGGAGTACAAGATCCCCAGGGGTGGCCTCTTTGAGCTCGTCACGTGCCCGCACTACCTCTTCGAGATCACCGGCTTCTTCGGGTTCGCGCTGATCTCACAGACAGTCTACGCGCTCGCCATGGCCTCGGGCACCGCAGGCTACCTCGTCGGCCGAAGCTTCGCCACCAGGAGATGGTACAAATCCAAGTTCGAAGAGTTTCCCGCGAGGATTAAGGCTTTGGTGCCCTATATCTTGTAGAGAGTTAGAAGATTAATTATTGAAGGATAGTCTATCCATATGTAGTCTGAGATTTGACCAAAGGGATGAATTAGTTGCTTGGTGTAAGACTTGTGACCGGATGATTGAAGTTGCACCAATGATATCGCTGATGTTTTGATCTTGTAATGGTTATATGGTGTCACCAGACGATCACTGCAGTTACCTAAAAAATGATTTTAAACTTGTACTTCCTCCGTTCCAAATTAGTAGTCCCAACTTTATATAGATATACATGTATCTAGACGTATTTCAGTGTATAGATATATGGGAATCTAGATAAAGTTGGAAAAACTAATATGAATGAAAGATAATACTCCCTCTGATCCAAATTAATTGACTTGGATTTATCTAGATTCAGATGTATCTAGCACTAAAACATATTTAGATACATCCGAATTTAGAAAATCCGAGTCAATTAATTTGGATCGAAGGGAGTATTAAAATTGATTAATCTTGTTGGAGGTCGTTCTGAACTTGTTTGGTCTGTAGATAGCTTGGATCTTGTTGTATTTGTTCCGAGACTTGGTGACTGTGGCTACCCTTCATCCACTTCCCTTTGTGTGTCGGGGAAACCCTAGGGCCAGTATCTGGTCCGGGCAGCAGCAGCAGTCGCTTTCCCTCTTGAGGGTGCTGCTTGGTGCTTGACGATTCGAGGCTAGGAACATGGTAGGCATTCTTCGGTGGGCACATCGGTTGTGGTCTTCCTCGTTTAGTAGAGCCGACTCCATCTCCATTTTGTTTTCTTTGTTTTTCTTTAGGGCATGGGTGTGCTGCTGCCCCAACATCTTGTATCATCTTTAGTCTTTCTTTTGTCGTTGTATTGTCTGGCCCAGCAGCGATCTCACCTATGATTGTTATATTTATATAGCTGTGCGTACGCATGTTTCGAGAGAGAGTGTGAGCCACACTTGCTCCGGTAAACCCTTAGCTAAACATTCTAATTCGTGCGCAACACAATTTGCTCCATGATAGGAATGCTCAAATACAATCTTTGGAAATCACTATGGGAAAAATTCTCGCTGTCGTCGCCTCGTCCTTTGCCATGTGCCAACATGCCGGGAACACGGCACAGAAGCTCTCTACAGTGTGTGCTCCCAGAAGCACACGACAAAGAAACGACACACGGTAGATTTCTGTAAAAACACACGGCAAAGATACGGACACGACAATGGACAAACAGGGGCACACGACAAAGAAAAATGACACGGCAAAATCCCTAACTGGCACATGGCAAAGGTCAGTTCACGGCAATGACATGGGACCCGTGGTCCCACAGATGCACCCGCTGGGAGGAGCGAACGACGGCGTATGGCATAAACTTTGCCGTGTACCCTCGCTGTTAGGTACGCGGCAAAGAACTGTCTTTGCCGTGTGTATTCACCTGTATACAGGGCAAATAACTTTTTTCCAGTGATGTTTTGTGAAGCAACATCAAACGTTAAATAAAAAAAATGCTACCACCCTATTTTTCAAAAATACTAGACCACCTTCACGCACATGCCATGTGTACACAAGTGTGGTAGTCCATAGATGCAATGTCTAGGTCCTGGGTGTCACCGTCTTCACACCCATGCGATAACACTTAGCTGATTCCTGGAACTATAGGTCTTATCACATGCACCGTAGACGGTCACACCTGGGAGCTAGGTTTTCCATGTAGGAGCATTCCACCACACTTGTGCATGTATAGTAGGGCCACATGCATATTCTCGTGGCATCCGGCACTCGGGCGGTGCTTTTCCGGCGAAACTCTAATTCGAGGCCCCGCGGGTCTACCCCCGTAGCATTCTCCGTATGTGGGCTGACCAATATACTTTCATGGTGGTTTAGGTTTTCTTAGGTCATAACTACATGTAAAATCAGGGCTAGGCCCAAGGTTCCACCGGTTTCACTCTGTTTAACCCGTAGCGGTAGTTTCCTCCTGCAGGTCCAGCACACTTCTCTAAGTGTTATCGCATGTACCGTAGATGGTCACAACCGGGAGCTAGGTTTTCCATGTAGGAGCAATCCACCTAGGATACATGTGAAAGTCCCATAGATACAATAGATAGCTCCCCGGTGTGACCTTCTTCACATTCGGGCGATAACACTTAGCAGATTGCTGGAACTCTAGGTGGAAATGTCCCGCCGCGGGTATACCGGGGGGCTAGAATGTCCCACAAGGTCCTAATCTTGGTTTTCCTTGTATATATGGCCTAAACATACCTTAACAAACCAAAAAGTACATTGGTGGAACCTCGTGCGGATAGGGCCTGTAGACGGGTGTTTTCGGTGCTTTCGACCATAGTTTGAAACGGGCATAAGAAATTCAAAATGGTCCGAACAACGTAAATCCTTCGCGTGGTGTCATATTATGTGACATGTTTGCAAGGAAAAATATCAAACTTGGTATATTGATTGCATCTCAAAAAAACCTTCACATAAATGACCTATCATTTTCGAGGTTTCATGGCTTTCAAGCCAAACGACCAATGTTATGGCCAGAATCGTGACATAGTTTGTAATAATATGCCCATATTGTGCACGCATGTGCATATTGGGATGGCAAACAATGTTGCAGGAGGAAGTTTTATTTTTCGTCGCATGGAAAAGCCATTTTTTATTTTCCGAGTGCCAAAATCAAGGCGTTTTGTGAAGCAACACCAAACATTAAATAAAAAATGCTACCACCCTATTTTTCAAAAATACTAGACCACCTTATATGAACAATGTCCCAACCAGGGATTTTAAAACCTTTTTGTCCACCCCTGGAGAAAAAGACAAATGTCCGCCGAATCGGTAGGAAGTGGGTCCTTTTTGAACTACGGGTACATGATCTAATGCTCATGATTTTTTGAAAAAAAATTATATTTAGACTCACAATGTGATGTTTCTTCAGAGATCCAATGCAAGTTTAGAGATGCTCATCCTATAGCTCCCGGGTTTCACCGTATTCACGCGCATGCGATAACACACTTAGAGAAGTGTTGGATGTGTTCCCAGGAAACTCCCGCGACGGGTCCAACCGGGGGAAACTGGTGGAATATTGGGCCCAACCTTGGTTTTCTATGTAGATATGGACTAAACATGCCTAAAAAATAAAAAAGTACATTGCGAGAACCTCGTACAGAGAGAGATAGGGGTAGATCCCCTGGGCCCACCGAGACTAGGGTTTCGATGGGACACGGCCGCCGGAGCGCCGAAATCCCACCAAAACTTGCATGTGGCCATTCCATATGTATACAAGTGTGTTAGATTGTCCATAGATGCAATGTCTAGATCCTGGGTGTCACCGTCTTCACGCGCATGCGATAACACTTAGCAGATTCCTGGAACTCTAGGTGTTATCACATGCACCATAGACGGTTACACCTGGGAGCTAGGTTTTCCATGTAGGAGAATTCCACCACACTTGTGCATGTATGCTAGGGCCACATGCATGTTCTCGTGGCATCCCGGTGCTCGGGCGGTGCTTTTCCAGCGAAACCCTAATCTGAGGACCCCGCGGGTCCACCCCCATAGCATTCTCCGTACGAGGGCTGACCAATATACTTTTATGGTGTTTTAGGTTTTATTAGGTCATAAATACATGTAAAACCAAGGGTAGGCCCAAGGTTCCACTGGTTACACTCTGTTTGACCCGCAGCGGTAGTTTCCTCCTATAGGTCCACCACACTTCTCTAAGTGTTATCGCATGCACCGTAGATGGTCACACACGGGGACTAGATTTTGTATGTTTCAACATAAAACCACACTTTCATGCATGTACTAGGGCCACATGCAAGTTCTTGAGCTGTTCCGATGCCTCGGAGCGTGATTTCCTGCGGAACCCTGACATAAGAGTCTAGAACCTTCACTCCGAAACCCTGATACGTGTGGGGCATGAAGATATAGACTATATGTCATATTGCAAAAAGTATGTGTATACACATTGTCAAAGCTAATACTAACAAATAGTCAACAAAAAGTACACTAAAAACTTAAAATAAATACAATTGAAAAAAATGGAAAGAAAATATGAAATTAGCAAAAAGCACACGACAAAGGTGGAAGACACGGCAAAGGGTCCTTTACCGTGTGGTTTCTAGAGGCACGCGACAAAGAGTCCTTTGCCGTGCGTATTTTTTTGGCACACGGTAAAGGGATGGCAGCCCTATCCACTCGCGCGAGCTGATATCTGCACACTTCTATTCTTGTAGACAGTTGTTGGGTCTCCAATTGCGGAGGTTTGTAGAACAGCAGCAAGTTTCCCTTAAGTGGATCACCCAAGGTTTATCGAACTCATGGAGAAAGTGGTCAAAGGTATTCCCTCTCAAGCAACCCTGCAATCAAGATACAAGAAGTCTCTTTTGTCCCCAACACACCCAATACACTTGTCAGGTGTATAGGTGCACTAGTTCGGCGAAGAGATAGTGAAATACAAGTGGTATGGATATAAGACAATTGTGCTAGAAAATAGCTTGGTGGCATGGAAGATACAAAAAGCAAACTGAAATAAAGATGGAAGCAAGCAAACATGTAACATATCTAATTGCAAACGATGTTTCAATGCTTAGAAATGAGGCCTAGGGATCATACTTTCACTAGTGAACACTCTCATATAAATATATTCTCTTTATGATACTACTTTAAACTACTCTCCAGCTGGACACTCTAATCCATGGTAGGGCTATAACAGCACACCTCAAAGTTCATCTTTCCCATCTAGGTAACCACACACTGTCACCTTGAGCGCTAGATGGTTCCAACAAACACCAAAATTTCATAAAGACATCCAACTTCAAATATAACTCGTAACAAGTATTTGTAATCTCTAGCCTAAGTGCCACCATGGTGTGCACGCTGTCACTTTCACACACATGGGGAGAGCAGAGATCTATTAAAGCACTTGAGTAACAAAGTATATCTACTTGATTACAAAGCTGATGATCACAATATGATCATGCATAGAGAGAGAGATGGACACATAGCTACCGGTAGAACCCTTAGCCTCGAGAAAGAACTATTCCCTCATCATCATTGGAATCAGCAACGACGATGGAGATGGTGGTGGAGATCGATGGAGATGGCTCCGGGGGCACTTCCCCGTCCCGGCAGGGTGCCGGAACAGAGACTTTCTGTCCCCCGAATCTCCCCTTCAGTGGCGGCGACACTGCGGAACTTTTCATGGCTAGAGGCTCGATGATTTAGGGTTTTTGCATCAGAGGAAATATATATGCGAAAGAGGCAAGGTCGGTGGGCGCCTGAGGGACCCACACCACCCCCTAGCGTGGCCTGGGCTGGCCTGCGCCACCAGGTGGTGTGGCCACCTCGTGGCCCCTCTCCGTCTTGTCTTTTGGCTCCGTGAGTCTTCCGGTAGAATATTGACTTTGGCTTTTGTCCCGTCCAATTCCGAGAATATTCATTTTCGGACTTTCCTGGAACCAAAAACAGCAGAAAACAGGCAACTGGCACTGTGGCATCTTGTTAATAGGTTAGTCCAAGAAAGTGTATAAAAATACTCCAAAGTGTGGACAAAACATAAGAAAGTAGATATAAAATAAGCATGGAACATCAAAAATTATGGATACGTTAGCAATGTATCAACATCCCCAAGCTTAACTCCAGCTCATCCTCGAGTAGGTAACTGATAAAAAGAAAGAATAATTTTTTGAGGTGACATGCACCATCATAAACTCGATCAAAGTATTTGTAAAACATTGATAGCTAGGATCATAGTACTTCAATCAAAACATGAAAGACAAAGTTCTAGCAATAAGACAAAGCAACTAAGTTGCAACATGAAAAGGCACAAACAAAAGATTAATGAATAACAATGCTTTGCAAGATGTTTGTTTGTTTCACATAAAGAAAACATAACATAGTGGCATTTAGCTTGTCCCTCATAGAGTAGCAAACATAAATGCATAGGATACCTTCAAAGTTCGTAAGAATGACTAGATACAAATTGTTTAAAACAAGAAATATCAAAGTTATGCATAAATCAACAAGTCTTGGGACAATGCACATAGAACTAAGAATGGCCACTATGCTCTCAAAGTGGATGCATAAAGATATAAGGTGGAGACTCAACATAAAAGTAAAAAAAGACATTCATAGAAAGAAGTAGGGATTCACGTTTCATAAAGAGCTTCCAGAAATTATGGTACTTATTAGCTTTCAGCTCTCATTGCCCCTATCATAAGCATCTTGAAGTGATTAAGGTTAAAGTGGACAAACTATGGTGTATATGCTTGAAGAAGTATAAGTTGGAAATCTCATGTCCCTTGAATACGAGGGCCGCTCCTCATGCTACTCAAGTTTAGTTACCAGTAAGTTCTTGTCATAGTAAGTACATGTGTATCATAGAGAACCGCCAACGGGGTACCCCTTGGCTGATGATACGGAAGAATCCCCATATCAAAATGGCAAGGCAAGCAGACAACGAGCATCTCAGCAATCTTCTTATTTACCATGGGAATGTGGTGCTTTTTTTCTCTCTTTCCTCTTTTCTCATATTTTTTCTTTTTTTTATCTTTTTTCTCAATATATGACTCTTTTTTTATAAGAAGAATGCTTCATAGACAGCTCATTATGGTTACGCCGCAGGTTTCCACCATGACATCATGGATTAGACCAGCGGCCCAGGCGTTTCTCTAAAAGACATACATAACTCCATGGACTTACAAGCTCCCCTTTCATTTCACACCGACGACATCCATAGACAAAAGAGCATGATATCAACTAGGTATAAAGTACAAGTGCAATGTTGAAAGTGTTCCCCATGACAACATGGTTCTGCTAATCCCCAACATATAAGTGCAAGCATATACAACATAGACGACACAATGGTTCAAGTTTATTAAGAGCAAGAAAAGTAAAGTGTGCCATCAAGTTCGTGAGAGCTTTAATCACTAGTTTTCTCATAACAAGTTTAATTCAGAAGGTAGATAAAAACATGAATATACTTGGAATAGCAAATGCTAATAGGTATGTATGGTGGACTCTTTGGAATAACTTGGTTTTAGGAATTGGATGCGTGAATGGAACTCATACTTGGTTATGGAGGCTAGCAAAAGGCTAGGAGCGACCAACTAAGAGAGCAATAATGGCCATAATCATGCAAAGCGACAAAACATCATTAATCAAAGTATAAAGTGATACTACAAGTCGAAAAATAAAGGATCATAAAGGCTTATGGTGACTTGGGATAGTCATAACATGGTGTGAGCATGCGCCAAGTCAACCCAAACAAAGCATCAAAGGAGAATACCACAATACTATGCTTTTATATGCTAAAACAACGCATGATTCTTTCAAGGCACATTAAGCAATCTCAATTGTTTATAACATGTAATGCTACAACAAATATCACTAAGAATAAAGCCAAAACAATATTGAGCATGGCATGACAAAGCATAGGCCACAGTCAAAAATAAGTTCTCTTTACCACTTAAGCATGAACTTTCCTACTCTTTTCCAATCCAAACCAACTTATTTGAAAACTAATGTATGAATGAGGGGATCCAACCAATTTATTCAATAAAACCAATCAAACCAAGAAAACTAAAACCAAAACAAAGACGCTCCAAGAACAACACAATTATGCATGAAACAATAAAAATGAAGTGTTTGGAAGAAACCTGAAATTTTTATTGATGAAGGGGATGCCCAGGATGCCTTGGGCATCCCCAAGCTTTGACGCTTGTACTTCTTGGATATTTCTTGGGGTGACATGGGTGGCATCCCCAAGCTTGAGTTTTAGTCCATTCTTCATCTCATTACATCATTCTCTCCATACACCTGAAATTTTTCCTTCATACAAAACTTCACACAATCTTTATTAGCAACATTAGTGTATTCAAGATAATAGGTCTCTGGGTTCAGTTTCAACACCAATAAAACTTCCATTAAAACACAAGTTATTGTAGCACTTCCCTCAAAAAGCGCAATTCCCCAAAAAGAACTCAAAAAGGAACCAACAAGAAGCAAAAGCAAATAATGGCAAAAATCTGTCAAAACAGACCAGAAGGTAAAACCAATTTTTTCGAAGATCTTATGTTGCCCAAATCAAAAAGTGTCAAACTAACGAAAGTTATATAAGAACCTGGGGCAGAATCACAAAAATTCACGCCTCAAAATGACGTATAGAGATTTTACACGAATTTTTAAAGTGAAGCACAAAAATCTGTTTCGGGACAACAACTTTCCCAAGCATTACTTCTCTCTCATTAGGTGTTACTCTTGGCACAAAAAGCAAATAAAAAGGATAAGGAGCGGTTATTAAAGAGGTAATAACTTTCAAGACTCATCTAAAACTTTTGGGTTATCTCCCAATAAGTACTTTTCTTTAATGCCTTTAAGTTAGGCTTGATAGTTTGAGAAGATGCTCACAGAAGAAATATGAATTCAAGTAAAAGAGAGCATCAAGAAGCAAATTCAAAACACATTTAAGTCTAATCCAATTCCTATGCATAGTAATGTTGTAAATAAACAAGTCATGAAAGCACAAAGCAACAAGCATAGTAAAGCAAAACAAGTGCAACTTCAAGACTGTCAACATAAAGAGGGGAAACTTAATATTGTTGAGATACATAAAACCATGTTTCCCTCTCTCATAATAACTTTCAGTAGCATCATGAATGAAATTAACAATATAACTATCAGATAAAACATTCTTATCATGAGCCACATGCATAAAAGAATTAATACTCCCCACATAGACATAGTCATTCTTATTAATTGTGTTGGGAGCAAATTCAACAAAATAGCTATCATTCTCATCACCATAATCATCAAATATAGGAGGCATATTGTAATCATAATTAATTTCCTCCTTAATAGTAGGTGGACTGAAAATATCATAATCATCATTGCAATCATCATATATTGGAGGTATAGAATCATCATAAGAAATAGAATAGTTATCTTCCCAAGTGCATTCATTTGTAAACATATCATCATTGGAAGGATAATGGATAGCATTAATAGTATAGCAATTATTAATATCATCATTTTCAGAATTGCTACCGAAGAGATTTTCAATATCAAAGGTAGTGTGCTTTTCCCAATCATGATCACTACTATAGGTAATAGGCATAGGAACATCATCGAGTTCAGAATCATCAAAAACTAGGTGGTGTGGCCGCCCTGGTCCACTCTAGCCTCTCCCCTCTGGCGTATATTATCCTCCCGAAACCCTAAGACTCGGGGAGCGACGACAGAAAGGTTCCGCTGCCTCTGTGGGGCGGAAAACAGCGAGAGATAAAGATCTCTCCGGTAGACAGAATTTTACTGGGGAAATTCCTTCCCGGAGAGGGGAGATCGTCGCCATCAACACCACCATCAAGCTTTACTTCATCGGGATCATCATCACCACCATCATCATCAGCAGCACCATCATCATCATCTCCATACCACTGTAACAATTGGGTTGAATCTTGCATAGTTCTTAGGGGAAACTTTCCCGGTGTTGATTACTCTTTGTAGTTGATGCTATTGAGTGGAACCACTGAATTATTGTTTATGTTCAGATTGTTATACATCCTTATTTCATCTCTGATCATGATCCATATGATGTCTTGTGAGTAGTTCGTCTTGTTCTTGAGGACATGGGAGAAGTCATGTTATTAGTAGTGGAATTGTGTTGAGAAAGATTCAATGGTTTGATATTTAAGTTGTGGTGTACTTCTTCTAGTGGTGTCATGTGAACGTCGACTACATGACACTTCACCTATATGGTCCTAGGGGAATGCATTGTGTATTTGGCTACTAATCGTTGGGGTTGCCGGAGTGACAGAAACCTGAACCCCCGTTAGGAAACCATTGCACACGGGACGTCAGTGTCTTAGAGTTTAAAGCTGTGGTTAGGTTTCTACCTTAATTACTTTCTTGTCCTTGCGGATGCTTGCAAGGGGTATAATCACAAGTATGTATTAGTCCTAGGAAGGTCGGTACATTAGCACAGGTTTACCCACACAACACTTAGCAAACGAAAGAAGATTAATCAACTATATGAAGCGAAAGCACTTGACGATATTCCCGTGTGTCCTTGAAAACGTTTGGTCATCTTAAGTAATACAACCGGCTTGTCCTTTGCTAAACAAAGGATTGGGCTACTTGCTGCATTTATTCTTATTGTCTTTTATTTATTCGTACTTTATTTACCTACATTATCAAAAACCCCTAAAAATTCGTTTGCTAAGTATTTACAGAGAATTCCTGCTCCAAGCCACTAGCCAGCACCTTCTGCTTCTCGTTGGGTTCGACACTCTTACTTATCAAAAATACTGCGATACACCCCCTATACTTGTGGGTCATCAAGACTATTTTCTGGCGCCGTTGCCGGGGAGTGAAGCGCTATTGGAGAGTGGAACTGGTAACAGAAACTTCTACTGTGAGTATTGATTACTTATGTTAGTTGCTTTATCTTCATTATGGATAATTCGCTGATTTTCTTATTTCGTAATGCTACTACCACTGCTAAGGTAGTAGATGAACCATCGCCTGCTGAAAATGATACTTTTAAAATACCTACAAGAATTATTGATCGTGTTATGGATATCTATTATGTCGAATATGGAACTGTCCATCCTGGTGATCATTTTCTCTTTATACACGAATTATGCGAGTTGTTCAAGTGCGCAGGTATTACTACAGATCAAGTTAAGAAGAAGCTATTCTCATTATCACTGAAAGGAAGAGCTAAGGACTGGTATAAGCTACTGAAGAATGGTCAAGCTCTTGAATGGGAGGAAATAGTGCCTCTCTTTTATTCAAAGTTTTATCCTCCTAGTGAGATTCATAAAGATTGGAATCAAATATACAACTTTTGGCCTCTTGATGGAGAGAGTACAGCTCAAGCTTGGGGGAGATTGAAGCTACTAATGCTCAATGAGCTCCCCAACAATATTATTATCAATAACTTTTATGCAAGGCTTTCTCATCATGATAAGGATTTACTGGATGCTTCTTGTGCTAGATCATTCACTCGCATGGAAGAAGAAGCTAAATGGGATCTTCTAGACTGTATTCAAGACAATGTTGAAGCATGGGAGAAAGGAAGAAAGTCAGGTATAAATTATGATTATGAATGCATTGAATCTTTTATGGGAACTGATGATTTTCAAAATATTAAAGATGATTATGGTCTAGACTCTCAAGCTATTGCAACTTATTTTAAGGCTTTTGCTTCCTATATTGAAGTTCCTAAAAAGAAGTGGAATAAGTATCATGAACCATATAAAGATGTTGCTAAGTGTGTTCGTGTAAGAAATACTGAAGTTTATACTACTAATCATGCTTTACCTGAACCTTACATTGAGAAAATCCCTTTCCCAGTTAAGATAAAGGAATATTCTATGATAGCTAGTATGGTTAATGAAAGTGCAAATAAAGTTGTTGAACCTGATAAACAAATTGATGATGAACCTATAATAGCAAATGTGAAAGATTTTGTCACTAAATATGTGGAAGATGGACACACTATCCTTTGTAAGGATATCCCTAATATTGTTTTGCAAAGTAGTGTTATGAGAGCTAGTGTCCCTATGTTTTCTGTTAGGATAAGTGATCATTGCTACCATGGTTCTTGTGATAGTTATATCATTAAGTTTACATATGATAATGAAAGTTATTATGAGAGAGGGAAAATTGTTCTTATGCATCTCAATAATATCAAGTTTCCTCGTTTTATGTCGAAAGTTTTTATGTTGCACTTCTTTTGCCTTCCTATGCTAGTAGCTTCTGGTTTCAACAACTTGTTTGTTTACAAAACTCCCTTGTATAGGAAGTGGGCTAGACTTAAACATGCGTATTTTTGCTTCTTAATGCTCTCTTTCACTTTAATTCATATTCTTATGTGTGAGCATCATTGAAACTATCATGCCCATCTTAATGGCTATAAAGAAAGAGCCTTTTGGGAGACAACCCAATTTATTTTTGCTTTCAGTTTGTTTTTGTTTATTTGAGTCTTGGAAGTTATTACTTCGGTAATGACCTCTCCTTATCCTTTTTGTTTGATTTTTTTGTCAAGATCAACCTCTAATGAGAGAGAAGTAAGATTTGGGAAGTGGCTGTCCCGAAACAGATTTTTGTGCTTCACCGTAAAAATTCGTGAGAGATTTCTACATGTCGGATTGAGCTATATTTTTTGTGCTTCTGCCCCAGGTTATTGTTTAACTTTCGTTAGCTTTGAAATTTTTGATTTGAGCAACAGAAGATGTTCGAAAAAACTGATCTTTACCTGCTGCTCTGTTTTGATAGATTTTGCCACTCTTGCATTTGCTTCTTAAGTCGATTTCCTTTTTGAATTCTTTTTGGGTTTTTGGAAGGAGTTGCTACAGTAGCTTATAATTTGATGGATTTCAGTTGAAATTGAACTTAAAAGGTTTATTACCTCGCTTACACTAATGTTGCTAATGAAAATTGTGTGAAGTTTTGTGTGAAAGAAATTCAGGGTAGTGGAGAAAATGGTGTAATAAGATAGGGAAAGGTTTCATGACTCGAGAAATATGAGTATAAAGATGAAGATATTGATGTTATTCAAGTGGTGAATCCGGAAAAATTTATCAAAGACCAAATTCAGAGACCTGCAGAGTCCGTTTTCGAATAGGTAATAGATCTGGTAAGAAAAGTTCCGCGAAAATTCTATCCAATTATATTTTTGCAGTTTTTATCCAACAAGGAAAGCTATGAAGCAAAGGAGGGACGGAAATGGAGCCAGGGTGGCTCACACCACCCCCTGGCGCGGGCACCCCTGGCCGCGCCAGCAGGTGGTGCGGCCGCCCCGGACTCCGTCTCCGACCCGTTTTCTCCCAGTACCTTCCTTTTGTTGTAAAACTTCGTAATATATAATCCCCTGGATCCCCCGAGGTTCATATATCGTGTGCTCGTCGTGTTTTTGTTTCGATCTTTTTCTGCCAGGAACTATTCTTGAAAGCTTAGAAGCACAATGGTGTCCACCAAGGATAAGGGAAAGGAGCCTATGGAGGAAGATCTCCAAAACCCCGGGCAAAAGAAGGAGATCAAGTGAAGATGAAGAGGAGGCAAAGCACACCGGCACTACCATTGCAAGTATTGGAGTGGTGGCAAACCCTGCTAGGATTATGTCAACTAGAGGGAAGCCTCCTCATCACTGTTTGGCACCATGGTCACTTCCTCCACGCACCAAGAATCCTTTCCATACCCTTATCCATGAACATCAATACCAGAATATGCCCAAGGAGAAACTACCCTCCAATTGGATTTGCCTCGTTCTAGCCATGCAGGAAAAGAAGACTTCAAGGAGGTAGAGTGGGGAAAGAATCGCAAAATCTGGGATCTGCAACCCGATACGATCATGAGTCGCATCAAGCACAACTCGGAGTTGATTCGTACTCTCACCTTCGAGATTGAGGACTTGGGGAAACTAATCAAAGAGCTAATCGAGAGAATACCACCACCACCGAAGGAGTAATTCGTCATCAGGTTTTGGCATCCCCTTGGTTTGTTCCAAGCTTGGGGGAGTGACGCGGTATCACATCACTATCTTCTATCTTTTTACCTTTTTAATTGAGTCATATCATGAATAGAGAAGTTATCGTGTAGGATGGTTTGCATTATGGAAGTGTCCCCCCTCTTGTTAGATATCTATGTATCCCTTGGTGTGAGTTGCCGTTATGGTATATTAATGAGAAGTTCTATCACTTACTCTTTTGCATATCTTATATTAGTTTTCAATTCATGGTTATATGATTGATCTTGTTGTTAGTATTGGTATCACTTTGGGATCATGGAGTTAATTTAGTTGGTTTTGGCAAACCTGGCTTGGTCAGTAGCAACACTATTTTGAGAATTGAATGAAAAAAGATAAAAGTACTCTAAAGAAATATGATTTCATCATCTTTCCTTCTTGATTTGCTCATAAGTTTAGTATTCTCTAGTTTAGATCTTTTGTGCTTCCAAGGAAGATTGCATGTTTTGTTTTTGTCACTTGTATGTTTGTTTGTTTCCTTCAATTCTTATGCTTGCTACCCAGCCTTGCTAGCCAAAAACCTGTACTGAGAGGGAATACTTCTCGTGCATCCAATCCTTAAACCAAAACCTATGCCATTTGTGTCCACCATACCTACCTACTAGTATTATTGCTATTCCAAGTAAATTCTTGTTTTTATCTACCTTCCAAATTAAACTTGTTATGTGAAAATTAGTGATTAAAGCTCTCACGAACTTGATGGCACACTTTACTTTTCTTGCCCTTAATAAACTTGAACCATTGTGCCCATCTATGTTGTGTATATGCTTGCGCTTTGTAAGTTGTGAATTAGCAGAACCATGTTGTCATGGGGAACGCTTTCAACATTGCACTTGTACTTTCTACCTAGTTGATATCATGTTCTTTTGTCTATGGATGTCGTCAGTGTGAAATGAAAGGGGAGCTTGTAAGTCCATGGAGTTATGTATGTGTGTTAGAGAAACGCCTGGGCCGCCGGTCTAATCCATGCTGTCATCGTGGAAACCTGCAGCGTAACCATAACGAGCATCTATGAAGCATTCTTCTTATAAAAAAGAGATAGAGATTGAGAAAAAGAGAAAAAGAAAAAAAGAGATGAGAAAAGAGGAAAGAGAGAAAAAGCACCATATTCCCATGGTAAATAAGAAGATTGCTGAGATTCTTGTTGTCTGCTTGCCTTGTCATTTTGATATGGGGATTCTTCCGTATCATCGGGCAAGGGGTACCCCGTTGGCGGTTCTCCATGATACACATGTACTTACTATGACAAGAACTTACCAGTAACTAAACTTGAGTAGCATGAGGAGCGACCCTCGTATTCAAGGGACATGAGATTCTCAACTTACAACTTGTCAAGCATATCCTCATATTTGATCACTTTAACCTTAATCACCTAAAGATGCCTATGATAGGGGCAATGAGAGCTGAAAGCTAATAAGTACCATAATTTCTGGAAGCTCTTTATGAAACTTGAAATCCCTGCTTCCCTCTACGAAGGGCCCTTCTTTTACTTCTTAGTTGAGTTAGTAAACCTATTCCCTTCTACCTCAACAAGTATTTTGAGCTGTTGTGTTTCATTCATTCATATGATGATTTATTCAATCATGTTTCTTATTTTCCTTGTTTTGCACATTGCTCTTATCTTAATGTCTACTACTTTGAAAGTTATCATTGAAAATCAGTTATTTGTGAACTCCAGCAAATTGTCAACTATTCTTCGACCAAGAGCTAAGTTTGCCATTGCCAATTGTGATTTACTTTATGTATCTTTATTGTGTTTCCTTTACTTATTGCAAGTTAAGTTATATAATAGTGAGTTGTCTTCTATTATGACTTATGTATTGATGAATGTGATGCTTCTTGTCCGTATTCTTTTATCGACTCTTCACTCCATAAACTTGAGGTCATGTTTAGTGAGCTCAGTTTTCGCTTGGGGACAAGCGAAGTCTAAGCTTGGGGGGAGTTGATACGTCCATTTTGCATCACTATTCTATATCATAATTTACTGTTATTCATTGATATATTTCATATTAAGAGATGATACTTATGTTATTTCATCTGTTTTTGCATGGTTGATGACTTTTGGAGCATGGACCGCTGCAGTCAGGATTCTGATGGAAAAGGTGCTATTTGGAGGCAAAATTCGCGAAGATCAGAAAATCCAGGAAAATATATGGAAAATCCTATTTTTCCAGAAGATGAAGACCGCCAGAAGGAGAAGTGGAGATGGGCCACAGGGGGCCCACACCACCCCCTGACACATTGCCACCCCAGGCTATGCCACTAGGTGGTGTGGCTGCCCTGGTCCACTCCAGCCTCTCCCCTATGGCATATATTATCCTCCCGAAACCCTAAGACTCGGGGAGTAACCACAAAAAGATTCTGCCACCTCTGCGGGGCAGAAAACACCGAGAGAGAAAGATCTCTCTAGTAGACAGAATTCTGTCGGGGAAATTCCTTCCCGGAGAGGGGAGATCGTCGCCATCAACACCACCATCAAGCTGCACTTCATCGGGATCATCATCATCACCACCACCACCATCATCATCATCATCATCAGCACCATCATCATCATCTCCATACCGATGTAACAATTGGGTTGAATCTTGCATAGTTCTTAGGGGAAACTTTCCCGGTGTTGATTACTCTTTGTAGTTGATGCTATTGAGTGGAACCATTGAATTATTGTTTATGTTCAGATTGTTATACATCCTTATTTCATCTCTGATCATGATCCATATGATGTATTGTGAGTAGTTTGTCTTGTTCTTGAGGACATGGGAGAAGTCATGTTGTTAGTAGTGGAATTGTGTTGAGAAAGATTCAATAATTTGATATTTAAGTTGTGGTGTACTTCTTCTAGTGGTGTCGTGTGAACGTCGACTACATGACACTTCACCTATATGGGCCTAGGGGAATGCATTGTGTATTTGGCTACTAATCGTTGGGGTTGCCGAAGTGACAGAAACCTAAACCCCCATTAGGAAACCATTGCACAAGGGACGTCAGGGTCTTAGAGTTTAAAGTTGTGGTTAGGTTTCTACCTTAATTACTTTCTTATACTTGTGGATGCTTGCAAGGGGTATAATCACAAGTATGTATTAGTCCTAGGAAGGTCGGTACATTAGCACAGGTTCACCCACACAACACTTAGCAAACTAAAGAATATTAATCAACTATATGAAGCGAAAGGACTTGATGATATTCCCATGTGTCCTTGAGAACGTTTGGTCATCTTAAGTAATACAACTGGCTTGTCCTTTTCTAAAGAAAGGATTGGGCCACTTGCTGCATTTATTCTTATTGTCTTTTATTTATTCGTACTTTATTTACCTGCATTATCAAAAACCCCTAAAAATCTGTTTGCTAAGTATTTACAGAGAATTCCTACTCCAAGCCACTAGTCAGCACCTTCTGCTCCTCATTGGGTTCGACACTCTTACTTATCGAAAATACTGCGATACACCCCCTATACTTGTGGGTCATCAATGTCATATGAGTCGATACATGCTTGTCCGAAGGGATGCATGCTAAGACAAATTATTTTATCCACTAGAAATCTTCTAGGTACTTTGAGGTCGATCCTAGTGGTGATGGTCAGAAGAGGCAGACCAGGGTTGCCCAAAACATCCTCCGAATTCTTCCAGTGCTACCGAGGATCCAACAGCTCTTCATGACCGAGGATACTACCCAGAAGATGCAGTCGGTAGTAGAAGGGAACATATACCTCGACAAGATGATACATCCATCGGATGGTAGTGCATGAAAGAACTTTGTCAAGAAATATCATGAGAAATCCAGTGACAAGAGGAGCGTAGCAGTTGCCATATCAACCGATGGGTTCAATCCATATGGCATGTCGGCTGCAGTATACAGCTGTTGGCCAGTGTTTGTTATTCCCCTGAATAACACCCCCTAGCATCTGCATGAGATTAGAGAACATGTTTGTGTCAATGATACCCGGGTAAGAACATGAATGTGTATCTAGAACCGCTAGTGGATGACTTGTTTCATGGCTGGGAAGGTCACGGGATCTGAACATATGACGCTGCATGTATATGTCTGGTACCACACCTCCCTGCATGACCTACCAACATGTGCGTTGTTCTGCAGCTAGTGTACACATGGGAAGTGGCCTTGCCCAATGTGCATGTAGGATCTGACTTTCTTCTAGCTGTCAAGGGAGGCAAGTATTCATGCTTTGATGACCATCAAATGTCCCTTGAGCCGAATCATCCATACAGGAGTGACAAAAGGAGGTTCAAGAAAGGTCGTGTTGTCCATGATCCAAAGCCACGTCCGAAGACGGGAAAGGAAATCAAGGTTGAGTTAGAAGCTCTCCAGCCTAACCCCGATGGGAATGGTTTCGTGGGATATGGGGAGACGCACCAGTGGACCCACATTCCATGCTTATGGAAGCTCCCTTACTTTGAGGATCTCGAGCTCCCGCATAACATTGATGTAATGCACACCGAAAAGAATATCGGCGAGGCCCTTTGGAGCACCATAATGCAAACTGAGAAGTCGAAGGATAACATCAAGGCTCGAATTGATCAAAAACAATGGTGCGATAGGCCAAAGTTGAAAATGCAGCCACTCGAAACCAACGGCAGAAAGGGTGGTCTAAGCCAGAGGCTCCTTTTTGCCCAACAAAGCCCCGAAAAAGGGAGATCTTCTAGTGGATCGCACAAAGTTTGTTTTTCCCTGATGGGTACATAGCCAACTAGATGAGGGGTGTGAACATGCAAACATTGCGAGTGCAAGGGCTCAAGAGTCATGACTACCACGTATGGCTTGAGCGGATAATGCCGGTGATGATTCGAGGCTATGTCGATGAGGAGACTTGGCGAGTGCTGTCGAGGTTGAGCTTTTTCTTCCGCCAGATTTGTTCTAGGGAGTTAGACCGTAAAGTGGTTACCTGAGTTGCTTTGCGATCTAGAGATGCTCCTTACGCTAGGGTTTTTCAATCCGATGCAACATATGATCTTGCATCTCGCGGACGAGGCTTTGAAAGGGGACATGTGTGGGCCCGTTGGCAGTATCCACCCGAGAGAGAAACACAGAGGCTTCCTACAAAAATAGGCAATAAATGCAAGATCTAGGCATCCATAGCCAAGTCAGTCCTTAATGAGGAGGTTGCAAACTTCACCGCAAAGCACTATGATGCCAACATTCCCACAAAGCACAACCCAGTCTCCCATTACAATGCCGCCAACCCTGAAGATGTACCCAAGCTTAGCATCTTCAGAGGGCTTGGTGGCAAATCAAGTGGCACAAAGAAGTTCATAATGAAAAAACCTGAGCGGGAGTTGATCCAGTCGTATGTCTTGAACACCATGGAGGAAGTGAATCCATACATCGAGTAAGTGCTCACCATTTATATTTTTGCAAACATTTGCTCCTATGCTCGTGCCTAACTCTTGTTCTTTGAATTGGTACAGACGGTTCAAGCGTGCATATTGGAACAATCCACTCAGGGGTCCTAACCCGAAAGAGGAGCAGGATCTATTTGATAAGGGTGGTGGTTTCGGTTTCATCAGCTGGTTCTATCGTTTGGTACTATTCTATCCAACTTCTTGTGCTAAACTTCTCGTGCTAAACTTCTCGTTCTAACTTGTAGGAAAATATTAACAAAGAGATGCAACCCGAGCTAAGAAATATTTCCAGGGGCTTTAACCATTCAGTTGACATGTTCAATGCTTATGACATGAATGGCTATCTCTTCCATACCCATGAATACACAACTATCCGGCCCAACCGGAAGACAACAAATAGCGGGGTCTTTTGTGAAGGCTCAGATGGCCTCCAGTCCTATGGAAGAGTCGAGGGTATATATGAGTTGAATTACGGTTTTGTTAAAGGGCTAAATCCCATTGTATTCAAATGCCATTGGTTTGACCCACATCAGGTGAAATAGGATCCTGAAATTCGACTGGTCAAAGTTAAGTGAAGCTCTGTTTATGCGGGATATGATGTCTATATTTTGGCTACTCATGCCTTCCAAGTATTCTATCTTCCGTACCCATGCCAAAACCCTACAAAATGTCTAAAGGACTGGGATGTTGTGATGATGGTACCAACACGCAACAGGCCGCCCTTGCCAAATAAGGATGATTACTACCGCCTAGACCCTTCAACAAATGATGGCAAGTTTTATCAAGAAGAAGGGCTCCCCGGGAAATTCAATATCAACTTGTCCGCCGATAGTGACATGGTTGTAGGCGATGAGCAAGAAGCCGAGGAGGAAGACACTGTGCAAAATGAAGTTGAGGAGGTTCACAACCAACAAGATGTGAGTTTGCTCGAGGCATTCTGTGTAGGCCTTGACGTCAACGCTCCACAGGGACCACCTCTAGGTTTCGTGGATGATTATTGGTGGCCCGAGAATGATAGTGATGATGAAACCTGTGTTTCAATTTGTAATCCCGACACATGCTTCTGATATATGTAGTACTAATAATATGAGACTAATCTATGTAGTAGTGTTTGTCGGGCTGTTGTATTTGTAAGAACTCTATTCTATGTAATAAAATTTGTTGCTATGACACGAGGTGCTTCACGAGGATGGTAGCATGGTGGACACACGCCGAGTACCTCAAGAGACACGAGGCTGCAAAGAAGCGGCGGGAGGAGATGAAGGGTGGATCACACGCCAAGGCAACACCCCCTCGCCCTTGTCAGGAAAAAAGAGGTGAGAAAATGCTTTCTTTATTCTTGCTTCTCATGTTATTCTTTACTCCGCAAGGGAGTCCCCTTTCTCTTATCTTCGTCCTCTCATTTGCAGAAAGTAAAGACAGTGTGGAGCCATCCATGTCTTCCATTTGGAAGAAGATGCGCACCTTGGACGAGCCTGTGGATGGCTCCTCGTGGATCAATGAGGGAGCCAAGCTCCGGGGTATGAAGTACCCCAAGAAGTTCAAGCAGGTGCATGGCGAAGATTCCAACCCTAACACCGCCCCCTTCGATCTTGAGGTTGTTGTGCTGGCGGGACAAGTCTAGAGGAATGGCCGCCTATGGATTGCTGACGGGTCCGTCGACCCTAGGACCGTTCCATCTATGCGCCAGATCCGACGTGGAAGGACGAGCTCCATGCCTGCCATAGAGACCCATCCACGGCCTTTGATTATAGTTGTCGACCAGTTACAGGTATGTTCTTCTTCCTCAGTCATCTTTGTTTTACTACATGTTTTACATTGCAATGTTCATGACATCGCGGCGACACGATGTAGGAGGAGATGGCCACTGATAGGGCACACAGAGAGGTGGCCGAGCAGCAACAGCTACAACTGGAGCAGCAGCTTAGCCAGCAGCAGGCGATGCTGGAGCAGCAACAGTAGAAGACACAGTGGATGGCACACCAAATGCTCATGACTGCTCCACCAGGGTCTCTTCCTACTCCTCCTTTTGCCTTCCCATGAGTAAGTGATCACATATCTTTATTGTCTAATGCTCGTAATTTTCAATATTTGCTTATTTTCTAATTCTCACAATTTCCCATGGTGTAGTTGGCCAATTTGATACCGCCTGGTGGGTTGAACAACCAGGCGCCGCCTAGTGGGTTCGAGGGTGGATCGAACAACTAGTCTCCTTTCATCGTCAACCGTCGGTCATCCAGAGGCTAGATCAGAATCCTCCAGGTTAGTTCTCCTACACTTGACCTTGTGCATAACTCGATGTTGGTACTTGGTACACTTGGAAATCAATTGTGAGAGTCTCATGATTGTGCTTTTGACCTTGTAGGAGGGCTTTGCGGTTGTGGCCATCATGTGTGCATCACGGTTAGTTCTCCTACACCTGTCAAATTAGGCCATGCATCGAACTTCTAGAAAATTTAGGCATGCCATGAGACTTGTAGGAAATTTAGCCTTGCCATGACACTTGTAGATAATTATATGCCATTGTCAAATTTTACTTGTCATTTTCATCACCTTGCCATGAGACTTGTCAAAATCACATGTAATTGCCATCTTCATCAACTAGCCATGAGACTTGTAGATATTCATGATTTTACTTGTCATAGTGATGTACTTGGCCATGAGACTTGTTAAAATTACATGTAATTGCCATTTCCATCAACTTGCGTAGAAACTTGTACATATTCATGATTTTACGTGTCACATTGACGTACTTATCTTGAACTTGTAGGATCTCACGGTGGATTCGGAGCATGAGCTTGTGGAACACTTGGCGGTGATGGTCTTGTGGGTGGGAAGAATAAACTTGTAATATTTGTGAAGTTTATGTCTTGTGCACTTGTTCGTTATGCACTTGAATTGTTATACTTGTGAAGTTTGTTTCTTGTGTGGTGATGATATGATATTTGGTAGTGCTTGTGATGATATTATGATTATATTATTGTTGTTCATTATGTATTTTGGTGTTGGTGATGATCTTTATGATTATATACATATATTATATGTTGGTGATGATCTATATGATCATATATATATTATGTGTTTTGAATTGCAGGAAATGAAAGAAAAACAAAAAAAATGAAAAAACCTAGGCCCTTTGCTGTGCGTATACACAAGACAAAGGATGCACGTGGTGTGCTGCTGGGTTGGGGCACAGGGGCTTTGCCGTGTTCATTTTAGCAGAGGCACACGACAAAGGGTTAGTCGCTGCCGTGTGATGTTCAGCAGAGGTAGTGTGGTACATCCAGGAGGACAAATGGCAAAGGGAGCTGACACGGCAAAGCAGGGGCACACGACAAAGAAAGGGCCACACGGAAAAGACGAAAAACACACAGCAAAGGTTACACACGGCAAAGACCCGCTGTCTCCGCTAAACGGACGAAAACGTCAAGTCGCTTTACTTTGCCGTGTCTACATGTAATACACACGACAAAGGCTTTGCCGTGTTTTATTTGGGATACACACGACAAAGAACCTTTGCCGTCACGAACGCTGCCGTGTGTATACACACAGCAAAACCTTTGCCGTGTTCCTGGTGGCCTTTGCGTGTGTGATTGCCCACATGGCAAAGAACATTTCTCCCGTAGTGAATTCTATGACGAGATGAAAATAGTCATCGAAAATAGCACTTGCTGGACCATAATAGTCGCCTTCCACCATCGCATTGACAGCCTCCAAGCAATCTGAAGAAATAACCAGTCTGTTACATCTGATGGTTTGAGCAAGAGATATACCGTCCTTGATTGCACGTAACTCCGTGGATAATGCACCAAGGACCGCATCAATCTTTTTTTTCAGAAACACAGTACAAACGCAGACGCTCACAATGCGTACATACAATCATCCCTATGAACACATGCACACAGTGGCAGAGGACGAATAAAATTCGAGGTAGGGCAAATTCTAAAACATAAGGAGGATGAAAAAGTTTAAAATCACTAATTCACAACTAGATGGTTTAGAAAAAAATTCTGACCTATCCCTTGTCTCCATCTTCGTTGACCGCGGTCTGCTGCTTGCACTGCTTGCCCCTTCATGGTCTGGGACCTACAGAACTGTTGGCCGCACGCCGCTGCTGCCCCATTAGCCGCCGGTGTGGCTGTTCGCGTGTCCGCCGAGGCGATCTGCTAATGTTGCCGTCTTGCCGCCGCCTATCATTTTCGATTGTTTCGATTCGTCGCTAGAGCTCTAGTATTTTTTTAGTTCCTGGAACTGCCTGGCTCGGTGGCTTCATGTCATGTCCTGGCCTCCCACAGGTCGAGCCACATGTCCGCTCAAGCATGTAGGCACGGTCCACAGGTCCTTAAGCTCGGTGAAATAAAGCCCAGTAGCCAGGCCATTGAACCCAACCGACTAGAACAACTCCATAGGCTGGCCCATGCTCGTTCTTCCTTCCCTTTCTTCTCCAAACGTCCTTGACGCAGACGAACAAATCGCCCATTGAACTCCAATCAACCTGATGCATACCTATACAACTTTGTCGGCAGAATTCAAGGTAGGGCGGCCGCCCTGCCTTGCCCAAAAGGGTCCTCCGCCCCTGCACGCACGCACACCCTACCCCTATGAGCACCTCCGAGAGACTGAGCCGACGGGTTTTGAGATTGACGAAGTCACCTTAGGCGCCTCGCTATCGACGAGAACGTCGCCTCCCACCGAAAGAATATCCTGCCTTTATAAGACACCAAAGCGTCAAACCTCAGGTTTAAACTCTGGTGGGCTGGGGGTACCACTGTCCTCCTAACCATCCAACCACAGGTTGGTTCTCAGGACCGCATCAATCTTTGAACTAGTTGCGGTGATAAACATGCCCATGTTATCCCTGGCTACGACACCTGTAGTTCCCTTCAATGTATCCTCATCGAAAAATTCATCAACATTGATTTTTACGTAACGTTGGATGGGTTGTGTCTAGCCTTCCCTCTTCGCACGTGGTTTTGGTGAGTTTGTGGCGACAAAGTTTGCGTGCATGGCCTCAATCGCCCTGGCCATTCCTCGCGGGCCCTGGGTTCTTTCGCCATTGGTTGCCTCACGCCGTGACCACCACCGATGCCAGCATGTAACTGCGATCTTCTCTGATGCCACATGTGTATTTGAATCAATTACTCGTTCCACACACTACTAGAATTTCAGGATTGATTGTCTAGCTTCGTCAGCATTGCATGCTTCCTCAATTAGAAGAAGTAGACCCAGCTCCTCCCAGATTGACATTGCATGAATGTATTCAAATGGTAGATGCTTGATATCTTCCGCCCCCTGTGAACATAGTCGGCATTGAGCACTTCTGATAACCTGTCTATTAGCCAGTACCGCCCAACATGGCAAAGTTTCTTGCATCCTCACCGAAGGTAGATTTAAACCTTACTAGGCACCCTTAATTTCCAAATAGATTTCCACATGGGATGATCTCTCATTGGTCCATCATGTGATTTATTAATTTTTTGGCTAAATCTACTCTCCCATTCGACATGGTATGCCGATCTCACATTGAAAGTGCCCATCTTGGTAAGATTCCAAGAAACAAAATCCTCCATCTCATAGTTTGATAAGGGAATAGCCAGTATCCTTCTCACATCAACTAACCAGAAAGTTTGTTTTAGTAGCCCCTCATCCCAAGTGTTTGTGTTAGGATTAATCAAATCACTAACTCGGGTGAGCAAATTATGTCCCTTAGTAGTAATTATCCTCCTTGTCGACCCACTTGGGATCCAATCATATTAATAGAGGTACCCTAACCGCTCTCCAAATATGTCCTTTTTTCAAAGTTTGTAGGCCTGTCCAGATACTCTGCCAAGTAAAAGGGCTCCCTTTTTTCAGTTTAGCATTGAGCAATGTTGGAGTATGTTACGGTTAGATATATTTGGTAGTTTAAGTTTGTAATTCAATTCTATCTCTATTAGTCTTCCTGCCCCTCAAGTCGTCTAGTACTATATAAACAACCTAAGGGCTCACGATGTAATCACCTCTTGCAATATCAATACAATCAGTACTTCCGTAATCTTTCATGGTATCAGAGCATGAGGTCCTAGGATCAAATCCTGACCGACACAAGAATTAAAAACAAATATTACGGCTCCCCAAACATACGTCACAATAGGCCAAAGGGCGAAAGACGTAGGGTGAATGTTGAAATATATTGCCTAACCCTTTCCATCAGTTTGGACTGTTGGTTGTGTTGGCTAGTGCATGCAATTTAATATGGTATCAGAGCGGGCCGCTCCTTGGCCTAGGGTTTAGCTACTACTGCTTCCGCCATGCCGCCCCGGGGAGATCCTTCTCTGCCGGGGGCCGCGCAATAGTAGATTAGATCTTCTTCGCAAATTTTTCTTGCCGGCCGCTTGACTGGCGTTTCTTCTTCTTTTTCTGATCATAGATCGGTTTGTGTTGTCTACAGCCCCATGTCGTCATCACATGCCTCTACTTCAACCTCGGCATCGACTCATCTCCGGCAAATTATCGCCAACGATCGTGCCAAGGAGGTTCCACGTGGTGTCCAAGCTCACGCGCTACGTCGGCTTCTCCGTCGTCACGTCGTCACCATGCCGGCCTGTCTTCATCGACATCGACCGGGACACACGTCTCTGAGTATGCGCCTCACCATCAACAAAGGACTACAACTTCATCAACCGTGGTCATCATCGCCGGCAACCATCTACACCAACATCATCACCACATCATCACCGCCACCAACAATCGTGGTCATCGTCAACGCCAACAAGTTCTTCTCCACGAGCGGAGCCATGCTCATATAAGCGGAAAATACGGGTCTAATCCCCGAAATCGACTACCGCTACAATTCAATCACCATCGACAACTACCACCTTCGTCTTCGTCCACCACGACCTTGCCGCCAGAGTCGTAGTCTAATTTTTATTTGCACAAGTTTGTGCTCATTTTTTCTTCTTGCATCCACTTCGTCTACTCCGACATGGCGGACAACTTCTACACCGGCCGTTTACGGAAAATTTTCTTTGCTCCTCTAGCACGCATGGCTCATGATGGTCCCTGTCTTCGCACGTCCGATATTGGCAACACCAACGCGTGCCTTTTGTTGGGAATATGCCCTAGAGACAATCATGTATGATGTTATTCCCATTGTATTCATAAAGTTATTGTCCATGTATGAACTATTAATATGTATCATTGAATATGTGATTCGATTGTGGGACTATATATTCATGTTGTTCATACTAGTTATCCTTGGTCATTGAGGTTGTGCTGGACACACAACTTAGACTAATGTGAAAGTCGGCTGATGACACGGTTCCACTTGTCATGGGCATGGTGATGCTATTCCGACTTACACTGATTCGGCTAAAGAGTTTAGCGAATCGGACTAATCCACAGTTGAGATGCAACGAGCATGTTATCATTTGTAGTATCAAGCAATGTAATCCTTCGACCTGAGGTGATCGCATGACCCGAGTTGTGGATTGGCAACTTAGGTCCTACCAAACGTTGTTCCGTAAATGGACAGTTATAAAGGTAGGGTTCGGGTTAGTTGTGAAGCAAGCTTCGTGATGTGGATTACCAAGATGGGATTTGCCCCTCTGTAATGGAGAGATATTCTCTAGGCCCTCTCGTGTGATATGATTCGGAAGTATGGCCATGCGCATCTTGGTTAAGTGTTAACCAAGGAGTCAGACTAAGTGTTAGTCCAATGAATCGTATATCACGAAACGAGAAGAGAGAGTTGAGCTATTAAATGGATGTCAGCCACTCGCCTATAGCTCGACAAGATATATTGTGAGGCAAAGGGACTTGGACAAAAGTCACATTGAGAAAGGTTTGTCTTGTGACTTTCCGACACTTGGGAGTTGGCACGTCTTGCTAGAGGTCGCTACCAGCTATCGAGTCGAAGTGGTGATTCGTGTCGTGTCCAGGTGTACGTGAACCTACAGGGTCACACACTTAAGGGAAAGGAGACCATGTGGATTCGATCCATGTAGAGATTGGGGTACAGCCTAAATGGGCCTCAAGTCTTGAGCCCAGCTAGGGGTGTATATAAGTGGAGTGACAAGGGATTGTCCCTGACCTAGCCGTCACTTTCTCCACTCCCATTTCGCGCTAGGCAGGATCTAGCAGTCCTCTGCCCGGAGCTCCTTCCTGTATGTGTGGATACCGGTAGAGGCGTTGCACGTGCGGCGCTGGGGACAAGGAGGTCCGTGGGGATCTAGACGTGTTGTACGGGGATCATTCGGCACGGTAGCAACTGACACGCTTCATCAACAATCCGCACCTGCGTGTCTAGTGGTAAATCTCGGGGCCTATCACCTGAGCTAGATCTTGGGAGTACCGCATAGGGAAAAAGTTTTGTTTATCTTTGCGTAGCCCAACACCTTTGTCCCCAACAAGCTCCCGAGTCTGGCAAGCTCGGCATTGCGGGTCGAGCTACTTCGATCCAAACTACATCTACCTCAACTACTACGACGAATTCTTCAGGCTCAACGATGACATCGACCACAACACAACAATGTCATCGACTTCATCAATGGCGACAACTTCCCCAACGGCACCATCGAACACAATTACAGCACCCTCACTCCTGGCTACATCGACATTGGCTTATTCTCCAGTCAGACCGTCCACATCACTACCGATCCGACTATGGGGGGTTGTTGGAGTATGTTACGACTAGATATATTTGGTAGTTTAAGTTTGTAATCCAATTCTATATCTAGTAGTCTTCTTGCCCCCCAAGTCTTATAGTACTATATAAACAACTTAAGGGCTCATGATGTAACACTAGTGGAGAATGGGCCTTTAGTCCCAGCCCGTAAGAGCCTTTAGTCCCATTTGTGGTACCAGGACTGGAGAGGCAGGACTAAAGGCCCACCCACTAGTCCCGGCCCACTTACCAGCCGGGACCAATGGGCATCCACGCGTCCGCCCCTGCACGTGCTAGGTCCCCCCCATTAGTCCCGGTTGCTATTACAAACCGGGACTAATGGTTCTCTACCGCGGCAGAGTTTTGGCCCATTTCTCTGTCGCGGCAGAGAATTCATTTTGTTTCTATTTATTTCTTTTTTTATTTCAAAATAGATTTCTACGCTACCACATATATACCGTACACGTTACCGGGACTAGAACATACAAATATATACATGATAGTTACATGGAGAACCATTAGGATCGAGCATACACAAATATATACATGATAGTTACATGGAGACATCACAGTTACCGGGACTAGAGCCCGTCTATTCAATTGCACGGTCGGGGGATCATCGGTAGCGCCTATTCACACTAAATTCTCCGCCATCATCTATCATCTCGCTCATCAAGAATCCTACCAGTTCTTCAGCAATTCCTAGTACGCGTTGCTCTGGTAGGAGCTGATCCCACATTCTATCGAACTATATAAGAAAAGGAGATCAATATATTAATACCAATCATGATAAAAAAGTGATGGTAATAAAAATAATATTGTGAATGTATTTCTTACATCGACTTTATAATTTTTGTGCTCTGTGGTAAATGTGCGAATGAACTCGCAAACGTAGAATCCACATAGATTCATCCTGGGTGGCTTCCTAGCGCACTTTACGAGAATAGAATTCAATCAAAATAATATTCTAGCATCATAATTGTATTGAAACTATAGAAGTAAAGAGATGTGTGTACTACTTACCGAGACCGGCTTAAACGTCAGCTTCTCACTAAAGTGGCCCGTAACCGCACTCTTGAACTGGTTCCAAACCCTGCCCAGTAAAGAAAATGAATGAGTTATTTATTACGTGATATCTCAGGAAATCAACGAAAGAGACCGATGTAGCGCAAAAATTACCTCTAGAGCGTGTCCTGCATGTCCCTAAACTGTTCCAGGGGTCTTTTTAATGAGAATGTTCGTTTGCGGTACCAAACTTGGTGGGTGAGCGCACCGCGGTACCCGAGTTGCCATCAATCGCACGGAGGGGCCATAGTAGATTCACCAATTGTCCAGAAGGGCCAAATGGGGGTGAATACAAATCTAACGGCCAAACGGTCGTTTGAATCAGACGAAAAATGGTTGAACTCAAATATCGCCGTTAGGTCAACTCTTCTTGGCCCGCCATGTTAGTATTCCCCGTTATCTTTTGCGGTCGTGGACTAGCTTACCCCTGCGTGGACCAGATCCCTGAGTGGATGAGATCTATTTCTTTGCTCTGCTCTGGTCTTCTCCCCTGCTCCCTTCTCCATAACATTTTCTTAGCTCTAGCTGCTCGTCTCAGATCGGAGCTCGCACTTGCTCTAATTTGCGTCTCCGCCATGTCCGGTCAACCTTCCACGCCACTAATCGAAGCTCGCAGCCGTCGCTGTTGCATCGTCCGCCGTATCGGAGCTTCGCATCCCTGGACTAATATCTCGCCTCTGGCTAGTCCTTTGCGCACGGAGGAGTGC
Organism: Avena eriantha; assembly: GCA_910589775.1. Taxonomy (NCBI): domain Eukaryota; kingdom Viridiplantae; phylum Streptophyta; class Magnoliopsida; order Poales; family Poaceae; genus Avena; species Avena eriantha. Next base: position 350,579,657 of record OU342741.1, read on the forward strand.
GTCCTGTCGGGCGATCCAGGCCGGCGACCGGCCTCGGGAAGTTGCGTGATGCCGTGCACCCCAGGCATGGTAGCGCTGGCACAGCAGTTCGACGACCACGCTCTCATGGCCACCGTGCTGGGCATCTGTCCCGCCGTGTCGCAGACAGAGTTGCTGTCGGCTTTCATGTGCCATTCGATTTTTTCGTCCGGTTCGAGCACAACTCAGACACCGAGCGTGTTCTGCATTCTTCCCGTTCTTTCGAGTGCTGCGGGGAGAAAATGAGCTTCATGCGTTGGCATCGTGCCTGTGGGTGGGACGATCGCTTGGGGCAGCTTCCTTTCTTCTCCAAACTCGGCTTTGACGGCCTCCCATTGGATGCTTGGGAGCCGGAGGCCCTCAAGCAGGTCGTCAGTAGCCTTGGCGGCGAGCTGGTGGAAATCGTGCCACCGAGCGATAGATGGGTCATCGAGGTAAAGGAGTGGCTGAAAGATCCTGCCGCCGTTCCTAAGATGTATGAGGTGTAGATTCCAAGCAGGGCAGGGCGACAGCTTTGCTGGAAGCACCCGGTCATCATCCACCTGGAGGAGGTTTTGGACTCGGTACATGGCATTCAGGGCCCCGAAGAGGCTGCCAGAAAGCACCCTCGTCGCCTGCAGTGTTGGCCTGGAAGGATCGATGGCACATGACCGCCACCGTTTCGTGACGGGGCACACAGTTTCGGTGGGGGGACCGGGCTTGGACGTGCTGGTGGTTTTGATTTCCCTCGAGTGAAGACAGAGCTCTAGTGAATTGCCGTGGTATGTGTGGCTAATGAATTTGTAGTATGGAGAGCGTAGCAGGAAGTTAGCATCGACTAAAAATGTGTAATAGTTTAAATCGATGTAGTATGTGTGTAATAGTTTGAAGTAGTATGTGTGTGTAATAGTTTGAATCGATGTAGTATGTGTGGGTAATGAATTTGATGTAGTTTGTGTGCGTGTAATATTTTGAATCGATGTAGTTGAACACCGTGCTTTATAATTTCTGTGAATAAGCAAGGACAACCTCATGAAAAGAGGGTGGTCTGGAAATGAGCAATGTCAATTCTGTGGATGCTAGGAAAATATAGTCCATCTCCTCTTAAAGTACTCTCTCTGTTTCAAAATATAAGACGTTTTAGCTTTGTGAATGGAGCGTATCTAGACATCTTTTAGTGATGGTGCTTTCTAAACCTAGATGAACCTACATACTAAAAGGGGACTATATACACTTCATTCACAAAGCTAAAACATCTTATATTTTGAAACGAAGGGAGTACATGGTAGCTACATTTGTAACACATTGAACTGCAGGACCATTTTGCAGGCAACACAAGACAAAGGAAAAAAATGGTTTACAGCACAGACAACAGACACAAAATCTATAGTCTGGGATAAAATGATGTCAGTTAACTGGATTGAACCACGACTAGTAATTGAAAGAAATAGGTACTTGATAGTATTTGCTTACAACAGTAGTACTTCCAAACAAAAGGGTCTTATACCTGCACAAAATTGGGCTAAAGTTCCTACTAGTTTATAGAACAATTCGTCAGCATTTCATCTACAAAAGCCATTCTTCAGTCTGAACTTAACTATTCTATACTGAAGAAACTACAGATCTTCACCAGAAAAGTTGGCTGGCCAATTTCCTTGAGAGGACATAAGTTCTTTGATCATTTAACCCAAACTAATCTATTGCCTTCCCGCCAAACTACAAGAAATCTGCATCATTCATGCATGAGCGATTTGTGTGCGCCAGTCCCTGTTTAGTTGGACCATCCACGCCGCCGCAAAGATTTCTTCGAAACTGAAATTTGACATCTCCTTCTCGGGAGCGTAGGTCCGTGTGAACTCGAACCTGAATTCCGGGGCTGAGCTGATGCCCGCCGTCGGCTCCGGCTGTCAAACAATTCAGCATGCTGAGTGTAGACGCTTGGTCGCCGCCATGGTACGGCCTTTGACGGTGCGTAGGATGGAGCATCTTTGTCGCAGACGGCGTGCTCCCTGCCTACCCCACTGAGGTAAGGTAGTCCACGCCGAAGCGTGGACGCGACAGTTCCTAGACCTTGGCGCTGCCCTGTTCGAGGGTGTGTACCCTCGGCAGCGGCATGCTATCATGAACGATTTGATACGTACCTTGTTCCCATTGCCTAGAGCATGTCGTAATGCCGCCACGTGATTTCTCCACATCGCTCTCTTGGTCCTGCTTGCCACATCTGGCACCGACGACGGCGCAGTCGCCGCCGCGGCCGATTCAGCACATTCAGAGAAATCATCCACCTGGCAGGGCAATGGGAGACCGGCCTTGAAGTAGAGCTTCATGGGCTGCCTTAGAGGGGCTAAATACCCCAGTTTTGGCGGCTGTCGCGGCGGCGGCGGCTTAGGCGGGGCCATGTTACCCTAGTTGGTGTGGCACGGAGGAGCTGCGCAAGGTGAACTGTGGTTAGTCGGAGAAGGGGAGTGAAAGGCTGACAGTAGGTTTGGACTACGGGCACGCATGAAAATAACCATTTCCCATTTCCTTAGAGGGTAATAATTCGACACTCGTTGCATTAACAGCTCAATCTTTATTTCCCTTCTCAGCATAAGAGTGCGAACGTATTAAAAGATCGGTCGTGGCTATCCACCTCATCGGGCAATGTACCAGGACAGGTAGGAGACGGGACCGGATTTCATTTTAGAAATATTGGCGACTGTGTCCTTATGTTTATATGATATTATTTATATGCCACCATGTACCGTCTGGTGTAGCAACACCATCAGCAACAGGGAATAATGACGTGGCGTGTTTTATTTTTTAAAGGACATCAGAAACAGGGGATGCCGACGTGGCATGTTTTTTGACTGGCGGGCCCGCCCCCTCCACCTTCGACGGCGCGCATCCCAGGTTCGAGGGGTGGTGCCGCCCACCAACACATTATTGTGCATTTTTCCATGTGGGACCTGAATTCCGGTGCTGAGCTGATGCCCGTGTTGAACACAGAGAATTCTGAAAGAAGCTACTAAAAATAAATACTTTGAATTCTGGAAGTACTAAATTTAAATACATTACAATTTTGTTTGAAAGGTAATACGCATACTGCTCATCAAAATAATATAAATATAGTACAAATTTCTACTTCGAAAAATAGACCTGAAAATGCTAGCAAATAACCTAGGATGAATATATGATTCATTCTCCCCTATATATTTCGTCGTCGTCGGCTCCCGCGTGCTGCAACACATGTTCAGAGAACTCTCTCCGTCTGCAGTGTGCTGCCAGTATCTCGTCCAGAGGGTAAGGCCTCGGTGTATGTTCCAGACTTAAGCCATACAATACAATTGTTGGTTCCTCTTCCCAGGCTTGAACCTCATGATCATACAGTCTAATGTAATTCCTGTAGTATATGCAACCGGGCTTGACTGTGGGGGTGTAACCTGGTGTCAATGGAGATAGACCGATTGTAACCAACGAAGAGGGCACGACTTCCAATGTTGCTGACGGCCTCGAGAGAGCGGTTCTCTGTGTCCACCCGGTACAACACCGGATGCCCTTTGGCGAAATCCCGGTTCAACACAAGAAGTAGATCACCATCTGACTCCACAAGGTAAAAATTGTAGGTTCCGCGTACCTGTTCAAAGACTGGGGCCGAAATTATTTTGGCCATCGTGACAGTGCTCGCGCGCTGCTCTAACTGGATGTTGGTCGATAAGATGTCTCCTTTCTCAAGTAATGCATATAATTTCCCTCGGAATGCCGTCATGCAGACCAGAAGCGTATCAGGAGGTGACGAATACAATCCTTCTCCAAATGATCCATTGATTTGCCCCGTTGGGGTGCTCTCATCGGCCCATGCAATATGATCTGGATAATCAGTGCAAACGAACACCATCGTCGGGGACTTCGTCACGATGATAGATTGTAGAAGATCAGATGGTATGTGTGCTTGAAACTCAGTGTTAGACTTATGAGTGATTGGGTTCAGAAGCCGAATCTGGTACGACCCCACCCTCTGAGCAAGCACGATGACGCCACGAGAAACACCGATGAAGTAGAATATTTTGGAAGAAGAGGGAATCAGTTAGCACTACGATGTTTACAATGGAAAATACCAATAAATATTTGATGTGAATGTGAACCTGCGATGGACGTCCATTATATTTGTCCTAAAGCAACGACCAGTGGCGAGGTTGAGGAAGGTGAAGTCGCCAACATCTAGAAGTGTGTTATCTATCATGATCCAGTTGTTGAGATGGAATTCGGGCACCTTTAAAGTGCAGCGCCAATCGGTGCAGACTTCCCGACAAGCAGCATAGGTGTCGACGTACTCCTCTTTCTCCAGAAAATAGTCGGCGATCTTGCGAAGTGGGTCGGCCGGGAGATCGGCCCAGTTCCTCTTCATCCGGCTACTGGCCATGGCTTACGTGCGGGAATGTTTTGATCGAGGAAGAAAGAAGAACTAGCACTGCGAGGAGAATAAGAAGAGGATAACACACGAGGGAGACGAAGCGGAACTGCCACTACGAGGAGACGATGAGACGGGGGAGAAGAAGCGGAACTGCCAATTCAAGTTTGGATCAGCGGGCTTTTTTTCGGAACTAGCGCGTGAACCAGCCATGCACTGCATGCAAGTTTTGATCAAATAGCCTGATATGTGGGACCTGCTAAAAATTCCATGAAGTGCTCCCCGTGCATAGTGCACTGACATGTGGTATGTTTTCTGACAGGCGGGCCCGCCTCCTCCACCTACGACGGCGCGCGTCCCAGGTTCGAGGGCTGGTGCTGCCCACTAACACATTATTGTGCAATTTTCCATGCTTTGTCGCAACCAGCTCCGCTCCTCTCCTCTGCTCCTGCCGCCGCCACTCCGCTCAGTCGTGCACCGCTCTCGTCGTCCCCTTGGGCAGTCATCCTCCCGCCCTCCCCTCCCTGCCATCGCCTCACGTCCCCTCCCCTCCCCTCCCTGCCTTGTCTCCTTGCCGCCGCCCACCGCCCAGGCGCGTCTGGACACGAAAACCGAGAGTCGGCCGTTAGGTTAGGGGCCCAACGACGCTGGTGATCCGGATCCCGCTCGAAGATGGATCTTGCGAGGCTTGAGAGCACGGATATGGGTCCTGCACGGCTGGAGAGCACGGAATCTCCTTCAAGTCTAGAGAGCAAATAGGACAACGAAACGGGGGGAGAGGAAGTGGGGTGAAGAGCTTTGGAGGTATGGAGCCCGGAGAAGGTGTCGTGCATCCACATTGAAAGGTAAGAACTGTGATTCCTTATCTGCATACCCCAATTAGCGTTTCTAGTCCCGTGGTGATGGCAAGGATATGTGTTGGTAACCGCAGGACGTCTGTACAGCTTGTCCTTGAGCATGATGCTTTGTCAAGCGAGCATGAAGGCACTGAAATGTGTGGCGGTGCGGATGATGATGAGAAAGCATATCCAGATGTGGCTGCTGACCCTGATAGGATGGAGAGTAGGGAATATTTGGTTGATTCGAACTTTGAGCCCGACTATGGGACTGATGAGGAAGAGGAGTGTGAAGATGTGGAAATGGGATGTAGATATGACGACGAAGACGTGGACAGGCCAGTGATACACTTTGACAGGGACAATCCTACAATTGATGAGGGGACTGTCTTTGATAATGTGGAGGACTACAGATATGCAGTTGCAACCTATGCAATCAGAGTTGGGTTCGAATTTATCATTGAAAAGAGCGACCAAAAGAGATTTAGGGTGCACTGTAGGGAAAGTAATGTGTGTAAATGGAGATTACATGCATCTCCAATGCGAGGTGGACACCCATTTCAGGTTGCAATAGCTACATTTAGTTTCAGTCTTTCTCATATATATTCTGCTGATAACTAGCTCTGAATTATTTGGATTCTTATTGAATGCAGATCAAAGTAAACATGAAGGAACACAACTGCCCTAATACTTCTTTAAGTGGTAAAATTATACCGGCGACTACCAAGTGGATTGCTGCTACTGTACTTGGCTGGGTGAGGCAGGATCATAACATTGGACCAGTTGAACTTAGAGCAAAGATTAGCAAAAAGTTTAACGTTCTGATTCCTTATCACAGAGTCTTTGATGGGAAGGAGATGGCTCTAGACTTGATTCAAGGCAAGTGGAATGACAGTTTTCATAAGTTGTATAGTTTCAAAGCTCACGTAGAGAAAACATCACCTGGTAGTGTTGTTGACATTGATTACGAGGTTGTGAAAGGGAGAGAAAAGGTCTCGAGGGGGGTCAGGTATAAGCAGGCAGATTAGATATGCTCCAGGAGATGTTTTGTCTGCCTGAAGGCATGCTGGAAGGGGTTCCTAGACGGCTGCAGGCCATACTTGGCAATAGGCGCAACTTCTTTAACATGGAAGTTCAGGGGACATGTTGCTTCTGCTTGTTCTTTGGACGCGCATAATTGGCTTCTACCCGTAGCTTATGCTGTTCTTGAGGGTGAATCAAATGAAAGCTGGACATGGTTCATGGAGAGACTACGGGAAGTAATTGGTCACCCTGAAGGCTTGGTGATACACACCGGTGCATCCGAGGGTCTTGAGAATGCTGTTGATGCTGTGTTTCCTAGGGTTGATCATAGGGAATGCATGCGGCACCTCGCTACTAACTTCACGAAGAAGTTCGGATGAAAGATCTTTGAAGTGGACTCGTGGCGATCAGCATACACATACATCCCAAGCACGCATGCTACTTACTTGCAGAACATGTATGTAGTGCCAAAGGTGAAAAAATACCTTGAGGAACATCACACCAAGCTATGGGACAGAAGCAAGTTTGGTGAGTTAAGCAAGGTGGATTTTGTATGCAATAATTTGGCAGAGAGTTTCAATGATAAGATTTCGGGCATGAAGACACTTGGAATTGTTATTGGATGCAATAAAACAGTGCATAATGGTGAAGATAGATTTAAGGCAAAGCATTTGTGCAAGAAAAATTTTAGGCCATAAAATAGTTCCAAAGGTGGTTATGTTACTGAATGCAAGAACAAGGGCAATGAGAACGATAAAGATGAGGGTGGTCAGAAGTTCCAGAACATTGGCTGATGTTTATGCAGAATACAAGTGTGGAAGTGAACGGAGGTACACTGTAGACATTGGAAACAAGACTTGTTCATGCAGGCAGTGGCAGATTACTAGTCTGCCATGTCACCATGCAATTTACTTCATCTTAAAGCTTAGAGGTAACGGAGCTGAAATAGAGAACTATGTCGACAACTATTTCTCTGTGGACAAGTTTGCTGTAACTTATGCAGAAAACGTACCACCTATGGCCAATGAAAATGATTGGGAGATTGTCGATCCAGGCTTCAAACTTCAACCACCAGTTCTTAGGAGGCCACCTGGGAGGCCTAGAAAGCTAAGGATCATAGCCTCCACCGATAAAGGTCCAAGGCTTGGTGCTAGGAAAAGGAAATGCGGACGTTGTGGCGGATTCAGCCATATCAAGAGGTTGTGCAAAAACCCAGTTACACATGCTATTGTCCCTGTTCACACGCCGGTGGCAGAAAATGAGGCTTCTCAGCCAGAACTGGCGGAAGAGCAGCGCGAAGACGGCGATGAGCACTCGGAGGAAAACGTACGTAAGCAACCAATTTATGAAGAAGTGGAGGTGCAGGTGAGAAAAGGGTGTGAAAAGAAACAAAAGGGTAAGCGGAACGGGGAGGAAAGGGCAAATAATGGAGGTGTATTAGAATATGAAGAAGTTGCAGGGGTGATTGAGGATGTTCTTGAGGATCTTTTGGCTAACTGTAGGAGAAATAATAAATCCCTGCCAATTTCATCTTTGTACGATTCTTCGGATGAAAGGTAAGCTTAAAAATTGTTTTATTTGCCATTTTATCATTTTTTAATCCTCATCAACTGGTGCTTAATGCAGCGTGGGCTAGCAGACTAATAAGAGGAGCAGAAAGATGCAGGCACAGTAACGTCCTATGTTGAATTGTATCATTGAAACTAAACTAGCTGTGTCGTCTTTATTTATATCTGGCGCGTGCAACGTGTCTGTGATGGGGTCATGTGGACCAGATTACATTTAAAAAATATATTATTACATTAATTTTTTACCTGCGTTTGGACGCGGCTACTAGTTCCCATCTCCCTTGCATTCCCATCTCCTCTAGCGCACTCTATAATTATGGCTGTGCCATCAAGTAGCAGAGTCAGCGTATTGTCCCATCAGGTGTGAGCACAATGACTTTGTTTGTTCAGAATTTGACGACTTTTGATTAGTTTGAAAGACAGAGAAACCTAAAACACGTATCTAGACATGTTTTGGGTATAGACACATTTATTAAATATCTAAAAAAACTAAGCCAGTTATATCTGGACAGGAGTAGTACACTATTACAACACGCTCGATCCCTTCTCCTCAGGCGCACTCCAAATTACGACTGTGCCATCAAGTGCTGGGAGCAGAGTCAGCGTATTGTCCCATCAGATATGCCAGGGAACACACAAACTTTATTTTCATGATCGGACAAGTTCCAACCGACTAGTTTCAAAGACAAAGACAACTAAAACATGGCCAACATATATAGATTATGACGATAATCGACCATGACTTAGGTGACCCAGATCCAAAGAGCGCATTAAGATACCGTACATAGATTTAATTTATGCTTAAGTGGCCCTAATCGACTATGTTGCTCCCACAGTCTCTATCATTGACGACGTTGTCCGCGTCGCCGCCAGCCTCCTCCACGTCGAAATCGATGCCGACGTTCCCGGCAGCGTTCCTCCTCCTCATGGATTCTTCACGGTACGCTGCATCGATAACGGTGGAGGTCGTATGCCTAGGCACTGTCCAGAAGCGCTGCCTCCCTTCGGGGTTGCGCAGATCCGGGTGGATCTCCCGCGGGTGGGTTCCGCACAGCGCAATCAACGCAGCCTGCTCCTTCTTGAACAGCTTTCGCCAGTACGCGCTCGTACGCGAGTACCGCGCCATTGCCCTCTTCTGCTCCGGTAGCTGGCGGCGGTGCTCCTCGATCTGCCTCGCAAACGCGTTGTCTCGCAAGAGCAGCGCGACAGGAACCCCGGCGTAGCTGAGCTCGAACCCGACCGGAAGCCTCGCTAACGGCGGCGCGCGTATGTCGTAGTGGGCGAACATCTGAGCCTCATGCAAGCTAAGTTTGGCCCTCTCCCTCTCCATGGCGATGAAGGAACACGATCTGATTTTTGGCCCCAAGGTTAAGGGGATAAAGGCAAGGACGTAGGCCCAGCATAGTTGCCACGGCCAATCAGTTCACAGAACAGACTTCTTGCGGATCGCCCTCGCGAAGGACATCACTATCGTCCACGCACCCCGATCCAACGGCGCCTAACAATCGGGGATCGGGTCTTCTAGAAGCCCAGAGCGGTTGCTGGTCAGTTCTACGTCCCGATTGTTTGTGGCCAACGGCGGTAGTTGAAAATAATACACATTTCAATGGAACTGGTGGATCCATGTGTGGTCTCTAAAGAGAACACACATCCAATGACTCTGGTTGTTATTAGTAAAAAGAACACACATGCAATGAAACTGGTGGATCCATATGTGGTATGTGAAAATAACACGCATGCAATGACCAGTTGTTGTTAGTGAAAAGAACACACATGCAATGACACTGGTGGATCCATGGGTGGATTGTGAAAAGAACACACATGCAATGACACTGGTGGATCTATAGGTGGTATGTGAAAAGAACACACATGCAAAATGACTCTGGTTGTTGTTACTAAAAAGAACACACATGCAATGACACTGGTGGATCCATGAGTGGATTGTGAAAAGAGCACACATGCAATGACACTGGTGGATCCATATGTGGTATGTGAAAAGAACACACATGCAAAATGACTCTGGTTGTTGTTAGTGAAAAGAACCCACATGCAATGAGACTGGTGGATCCATGGGTGGTATGTGAAAACAGCACACATGCAAAGTGACTCTAGTTGTTGTTGCTAAAAATAACACACATGCAATGACACTGGTGGATCCATAGGTGGATTATGAAATGAACACACATGCAATGACACTGGTGGATCCATAGGTGGTATGTGAGAAGAACACACATTTCAATGACTCTGGTTGTTGTTACTAAAATGAACACACGTGCAATGACACTGGTGGATCCATAGGTGGTATGTGAAGAGAACACACATGCAAAATGACTCTCGTTGTTGTTATTAAAAAGAACACACATGCAATGACACTGGTGGATCCATGGGTGGATTCTGAAAAGAACACGCAAGAAATGACACTGGTGGATCCATAGGTGGTATGTGAAAAGAACACACATGCAAAATGACTCTGGATGTTGTTACTAAAAAGAACACACATGCAATGACACTGGTGGATCCATGTGTGGTCTCTGTAGAGAACACACATTTCAATGACACTGGTGGATCCATATGTGGTATATGAAAAGAACACACATGCAATGACTTTGGTTGTTGTTAGTGAAAAGAACACACATGCAATGGCACTAGTGGATTCATAGGTGGTATGTGAAAAGAACACACATGCAAAATGACTCTGGTTGTTGTTACTAAAAAGAACACACATGCAATGACACTGGTGGATCCATGAGTGGATTGTGAAAAGAGCACACATGCAATGACACTGGTGGATCCATATGTGGTATGTGAAAAGAACACACATACAATGAATCTGGTTGTTGTTAGTGAAAAGAACACACATGCAATGACACTGGTGGATCCATGTGTGGCATCTGAAGAGAGCACACATTTCAATGACTCTTGTTGTTGTTAGTAAAAATAACACACATGCAATGACACTGGTGGATCCATGTGTGGTCTCTGAAGAGAACACACATGCAATGACATTGGTTGTTGTTACTAAAAAGAACACACATGCAATGACACTGGTGGATCAATGTGTGGATTGTGAAGAGAACACACATGCAATGACTCAGCTGTTGTTACTGAAAAGAACATACATGCAATGACACCGGTGGATCCATGTGTGGTCTCTGTAGAGAACACACATTTCAATGACACTGGTGGATCCATATGTGGTATGTGAAAAGAACACACATGCAAAATGACTCTGGTTGTTGTTAGTGAAAAGAACACACATGCAATGACACTGGTGGATCCATAGGTGGTATGTGAAAAGAACACACATGCAAAATGACTCTGGTTGTTGTTACTAAAAAGAACACACATGCAATGACTCTGGTGGATCCATGGGTGGATTGTGAAAAGAACACACATGCAAAGACACTGGTGGATCCATAGGTGGTATGTGAAAAGAACACACATGCAAAATGACTCTGGTTGTTGGTTAAAAGAACACACATACAATGACACTGGTGGATCCATAGGTGGTATGTGAAAAGAACACACATGCAAAATGACTCTAGCTGTGGTTCATGAAGAGAGCAGACATGCAATGACACTTGTGGATCCATGTGTGGTTCATGGGAAGAAAACACATGCAATGACACTGGTGGATCCATGTGTGGTTCATGGGAAGAACACACATGCAATGACACTGGTGGATCCATGTGTGGTTCATGGGAAGAACACACATGCAATGACACTGTTGGATCCATAGGTGGTATGTGAAAAGAACACACATGCAAAATGACTCTGGTTGTTGTTACTAAAAAGAACACACATGCAATGACACTGGTGGATCCATATGTGGTATGTGAAAAGAACACATATGCAATGACTCTGGTTGTTGTTAGTGAAAAGAACACACATGCAATGACACTGGTGGATCCATGTGTGGTCTCTGAAGAGAGCACACATTTCAATGACTCTTGTTGTTGTTAGTAAAAAGAACACTCATGCAATGACATGGGTGGAACCATAGGTGGTATGTGAAAAGAACACACATTTCAATGACTCTGGTTGTTGTTACTAAAAAGAACACACATCCAATGACACTGGTGGATCCATGTGTGGTTTCTGTAGAGAACACACATTTCAATGACACTAGTGGATCCATATGTGGTATGTGAAAAGAACACGCATGCAATGACTCTGGTTGTTGTTAGTGAAAAGAATACACATGCAATGACACTAGTGGATCCATGTGTGGTCTTTGTAGAGAACACGCATTTCAATGACACTGGTGGATCCATATGTGGTATGTGAAAAGAAAACACATGCAATGACTCTGGTTGTTGTTACTGAAAAGAACACACAGGCAATGACACTGGTGGATCCATAGGTGGTATGTGAAAAGAACACACATGCAAAATGACTCTAGTTGTTGTTACTAAAAAGAACACACATGCAATGACTCTGGTTGTTGTTAGTGAAAAGAATAGACATGCAATGACACTGGTGGATCCATAGGTGGTTTGTGAAAAGAACACACATTTCAATGACTCTGGTTGTTGTTACTAAAAATAACAAACATGCAATAACACTGGTGGATCCATGGGTGGATTGTGAAAAGAACACACATGCAATGACACTGGTGGTTCCATAGGTGGTATGTGAAAAGAACAGACATGCAAAATGACTCTGGTTGTTGTTAGTAAAAAGAACACACATGCAATGACACCAGTGGATCCATATGTGGTATGTGAAAAGAACACACATGCAATGACTCTGGTTGTTGTTAGTGAAAAGAACACGCATCCAATGACACTGGTGGATCCATGTGTGGTCTCTGAAGAGAGCACACATTTCAATGACTCTTGTTGTTGTTAGTAAAAAGAACACTCATACAATGACACTAGTGGATCCATAGGTGGTATGTGAAAAGAACACACATTTCAATGACTCTGGTTGTTGTTACTAAAAAGAACACACATGCAATGACACTGGTTGATCCATGTGTGGTCTCTGTAGAGAACACACATTTCAATGACACTAGTGGATCCATATGTGGTATGTGAAAATAACACACATGCAATGACTCTGGTTGTTGTTAGTGAAAAGAACACACATGCAATGCCGCTGGTGGATCCATGGTTGGTATGTGAAAGATAACACATGAAAGATGACTCTGGTTGTTGTTACTAAAAAGAACACACGTGCAATGAACTGGTGGATCCATGTGTGGTCTCTATAGAGAACACACATTTCAATGACACTGGTGGATCCATAGGTGGTATGTGAAAAGAACACACATGCAAAATGACTCTGGTTGTTGTTACTGAAAAGAACACACATGCAATGACACTGGTGGATCCATATGTGGTATCTGTAGAGAACACACATTTCAATGACACTGGTGGATCCATATGTGGTATGTGAAAAGAACCCACATGCAATGACTCTGGTGGTTGTTAGTGAAAAGAACCCATATGCAATGACACTGGTGGATCCATAGGTGGATTATGAAATGAACACACATGCAATGACACTGGTGGATCCATAGGTGGTATTAGATAAGAACACACATTTCGATGACTCTGGTTGTTGTTACTAAAAAGAACACACATGCAATGACACTGGTGGATCCATGTGTGGATTGTGAAAAGAGCAGACATGCAATGACACTGGTGGATCCATAGGTGGTATGTGAAAA